>JAQPPZ010016888.1:23660501-24270585 GCA_028583015.1 Wollemia nobilis
CATTTGTAAGATTGTAAACACAACTATCCTAATGCAAGTGCAATGTATGGATATGCCTAAGGTAATGCAATATGAAATGCATGAGGTACCTAGAATGTGATGATGCAGATGAAATGCAGAAATGCAAAATGAAATACAATGTTTTTTTTAGATTTTATTGATTTTTTAATTTGTATGGGTTTTTGAAATTTTGGTTTGACCAAAGGGGTTTAGATTCCTTTGGAGCATTTTATGAATTGACCAAAGGGCTTATGATACCTTTGGATATTTTTATGAATTGACCATAGGTCTTATGATGCCTTTGGATCTTTTTGTGAATTGACCAAAGGGCTTATGATGCCTTTGGATCTTTTATTTTATAACTTTATTTTTTGACCAAAGGGCTTACAGACGCCTTTGGAGCCTTTTGATGGTTTTAGGCATAAAATGCTTTAATTTGAAGGATGTTGAGAGGTTCAGGCTCTTCCACTCCTTCCAATTATGTTAAGTGATATATCCCAGGTCCAATCTTCTTAGAGATGATATACGAACCTAACCAATTAATCATAAATTTGTCTCATATTTTTAGCAGCATATTTGAGTTCTATTGGTTCTCTTTCAGCCCAAGATCACCAACCCCAAAGTCTCTTAGATGGACTTTGTCATTGTAAGCTCATTTTAAGCATTCTTGATAAATGCAGAGATGCTCAAGGGCATTCACATGATGTTCATCAAGTAGAGTCAATTGATACAAGTGAGCTTGTCGTGCAGTGTCATCATCGATGAACTCTTTCAATGCGATGCACAACATTGGAATTTCCAAATCTAATGGCATAATGGCCTTAGTGCCATATACTAGTGAAAATGGAGTTACCCTAGTGGGTGTTTGAACACTAGTCCTATAAGCCCATAATGCAAGGGTAGCTGGATGTGCCAATCTTTGTGGTGTTCTTGTACTGTCTTTTTCAAGATGGAAACCACTGTCTTATTTGAAGATTCAACTTACCCATTTACCCACGGATAATATGGAGTTGCAAAACTATGTTTTGTCTTGTACTTAAATGTCAAAGCTCTTAAAAAAATTTTTTGAATGACATTCCATTATCCAAAATTATCTTGGATGGTATCCCAAAATGACATGATATTGGTGAGTATGAACTCAACAATATGTGATTTTGTTGTTTTTTCTAATGGTATTACTTCTATACACTTAGGTGTGCAAGATTAGCATGATGTTGGCATTTAACACATTTATTGACATACATATTGCAATCCTTCTCCATAGTGGGCCAATAATAACCCATGCGAAGGATGTGCTTGATGATATCCATGTCACTGAAATGGCCACCACACGTACCATCATGAGCTTGCAAAATTTCCCAAGATGATTCTTGGGGCTCAAGACAATGAAGGAGAACTTCATCATAGCTTCAAATATACAAAATGTCTCCTAACAAGACATACTTTATTGCTTTCTATTTAAATGTGCACTTTTCAGCATGCGACAATCCTTGAGGGATTACACCAAGCTTAAGGAAATTGTATATCTGTGACATCCAATTCTGATAGCTCTTAGCATCAAATGATAATGCAACATGTCCCCCTTGTGGTTCAAATTTTGTAAATGCATACTAGGAAACAACATTATGGTGAATAGTAGTACCAATCCCCGTAGGATCCTGTTAGATCAATGACCCCCAAGACACTCTCTTGAGAAAGTATTTGGCTTCTGTAGAACCATTCATGGTTCAGTTATACCTAAATTATATTGATAAAATATTTTATCCAAAGCTTCATGTTGCACAATAGAGTGTGATAACATTTTTATGTGGATGGTAGTAAAATTAGCAGATGGATTTTGAGGGATTAAATATCCTAGAGATGCCATAGTGTCTACGAATCTATTTGATGAATGATGGATTGCCTCATTGTTGTACCATTCCAACCAAGCTAAATATGTATTAACAATATCTTTGTAAGACTTTAGGATAGGACATCGACATTAAAAATTCCCTTCACCTAGTTAACAATGATAATGGAATCACCAAAGATATTTAACCTTTTAATCTTCATGGTGATGGTTGTTTAGAGGCCCAAAATTAGGGCTTCGTATTCAATGTTATTATTAGTGCAAGGAAAGTCCAACTTGAATGACAAGGGCATAGGAGAACCTTGCGGTGTGAACAACACTATTCCTACACCACCCCCTTGCTTACACTTTAAAAAATCAAAGAACAAGGTCATATTAGCTTTTTTATCTGGTTCTTTTAGTTTGAGTGCTTCTGATAAGGCAAAAACTGCATCATTAGGAAGCTCAATGGTGAGGGGCCTGCTATTTTCAAGAGGTGCCTCAGCCAGTTGATTAGCTATTACCTATCCCTTAATGGACTTTTGGATAATTAATTCTAAATAAAATTCTATCAATAGCATGATCCACTTTGTAGTACATGTATTATGATATATTTTTCTCATCATATATTTTAAAGTATTTTTTTTTGATATGACATATGTTGTATGACTTAACATATAATGTCGTAATTTATTTGTAGCGAACACTACTACTAAACATAGTTTTTTCACATATACATATCCTAGCTCGTAACTCACCAAGGTTCAACTAATGTAATATATGACTTGCTCTTTATTTTGCACGTTCTTCTGGGCTAACACGGTTCCCAATGCAAAGTTAGTTTCCAATATATAACATAAAAGGCTCATCTAGTCTTGGTGGAGCTAGTACTGGTGGCATCGCCAGGTATTGTTTAATCTCAACAAAGGTTGCTTGACATTCCTCATCCCAATTGAATGGTACTCCCTTGTGTAGTAGTCGATTCATGGGTCAAAATTTATCTGATAACTACATGATAAATCACTTTATGGATGCTACTTTATCTTGTAGGATTCTTAATTCCTTGATATTCATGGGGGGATGCATTTCTAAAATAGCCTTGACCTTTAGTGGATCAATTTTGATGCCTCACTTTGAAACTATGAATCCTAAGAGCTTTCCTAAAGTTATGCCAAATACGCACTTCTTAGGATTCAACTTGACATTATGCTCTATCAAGTGATCAAAGACTTTTCTCAAGACCTCAACATGCTCTGAACGTAGCAATAACTTCGCCAATAAGTCATCGATGTAATCTTCCAATATCTTATGCATGTTGTCATGAAAGATATATGTCATAGCCCGTTGATATATAGCACCAAAATTTTTAAGACCAAATGGCATAACCTTATAGCAAAATGTCCCCCATGGCATTATGAACGTAGTTTTATGCTAGTCTTTGGTCTTAATCCAAATTTAGTTGTAACCAAAAAAACCATAAATTAGGGAGAGCATTTCATGACCCATAGTTGCATCTACGAGAGCATCTATTTTTGGCAACGGGAATAAATACTTTGGTGTTGCCTTATTAAGGTATCTAAAATTTGTACAAATACGGATCCTTCCATCAAGTTTTCCTACAGGCACCACGTTTGATACCCATTCCGAATAGTCAATGGAAATGAAAAATTCTACATCTAATAGCTTCTACAATTCATCTTTGACCAGTAAGGCCACTATCGGTTCCATATTCTCAAGTTTCTACTTGACTATCTTCTTTGATAGATCTAGCAAAAGGTTATGAGTAACCAATTTTGGATCTAGACCTAGCATATATTTGTAGGTCCAAGTAAAGAGAGTAGGTATCTCTCTTAGCAGAGGGATGAGATTGGCATGCTCATCAGGAGATAAAATTTCTCCAAATTTAACCTTCCTTGGATTGGTGTATCATTATTGATATCCAATTTGAAGGTTTCCTCTACTGACATGTGGGATCCCTCCTCAAGATGATAAGGCATAGGGATCAAGTGGATGTCATCCATTGGATTTATAGATTTTGTATGGGAATCATCCTCAGCATGATAAATATCATGTGCACATCCTAGCATAAAATGAAAAGGTTGCAACATTTCTTCATTAGAGAATAAATCTTCAGGCTCCAATGGTGAGTCAGCGTGCTCCAAATCAATAGCATCTATATTTAGACACAATGGATTAAAAGGATCAGTTGAGTTGTGAAGTGGAGTGGTCAAATCAATGGAGATAATATTGATGGAATGGATCATGTCTCTAGGACCACGTGCATATGACACTAAATTTGTATAAATTTCATCCCTGAGATGTGGTAATGGGGGTATGGGGATCTCTGGATCTGGTCTATGGATAGAATCGAACACATGATTTCTAGGCTCAAGGAGCTCTCTAAATTTTGGTAGATAAAAAAAAAACATATGATAAATCCTATCCAAATTGGGTGGTCTTCCTCTGAGGTACAGATGAAGATTGATATCTACACATATCCACTGTAGTGTATGGCACATTATGATGACATAAGTAGTGCGGCCCTAGATAGACTCTCTCTATTTCATATTCATCATCACTATCATCATGAAAGCCTTCCTCACTACCTACTAGTGCTAGGTAATTATGGAGAAGGGGCCATATGTAATCCAACACCTGATAACTGCTATCGCTCATGGAGGATTGACCATCCTCGATTACTATCTCCAAAAGTAATAGATGATGTAAATTAAGAGAGCATAAATAAGCCAACTCAATTTTGTCCTCATATTTCTCACTTTTTGAGGATTCACCATCATCATCCATGCCATACATACAGCTAGGTCCCCCTCTCTCAGATGCGGACTCTACTATGTCCTCATCATAATTATATTCTGACTCAAAATATATCACTATACCAGTGTTGTGCACTTTTAGGCATGTTTCATCGACTATTGCATGAATTTCTTCATCCAAGTTTTCTCTTGGGATATGCTCTGTACTGGTCTTCACTAAGATATCTTCATGATATGTCTCAGGTGGTTCCATAGTGACATAAGACACTATCCAGTTATCTTTTTGAAAAGAAGCGATATTGGGGTGATAAGTATTTAAGTCGACTTCATCCCCTAGACTAAGGTATAGGTGGTCTAAATATGCCATGAGGAGTTCAACATGTCCTCCAATATGATATCCTAACCTGAACCTATCTATAGAAAACTGATACTGAGGTTCATACGATCTACTATACGCCTACTTAGATAATCTGAGACAGTAACCATGCCAATGGTAATACTCAAAATATCACAAGGCATACTCCGGGTTAGAAATATAATGAAAATTTATAGTGAATAGCTCATCTTCGTCTTCATCCATGGGGTGCGATATTCAACCTAGTCTATTCCTCTGTAGATAAAATTAGTTTGGTTAGGAGGTACCCCTAGTGGTACCATTGTCCCTACAAGAAGGTTATGGGCTTGTGGTCGGCCCATGTCTTGTGCAGTATCGATGATCAGTGTGAACATCATATTTTGTACAATATATTTCACCAATCTAGGATTAACCAAATGAATGGTCACCTATGGTGTAGATGACCCTATTGAAGATACAGGCGAAGCAGGCTGAGGCACCTCTTTGATTTCTATTTGATCATTCTCTTCTTCCATGGTAGTAGGAACCTCAATCACAACTAGTTTGGGTGCATGCTTTTTCTATTTTTTGCCCATATTTTCTTTTAACTTCTCATCATCTCACTGCATTATAGATGTAGATGGTCTAGTGGAAGCAATTGTCATGTGCTTCGATTGTTGACATATAGATGTTGTAGGTTTGGCATACACTTCTCTAATTTTACCTCCTAGATCTTTGATCGGTGACGCAGGCCGTATGTCCAGGTGCATTGAGGGGAGCATAAAATTCCTTGGCAAATATGCTATATTTATGTATTTAAATGGTTCTTCATCGAAATGCACCATGTGAACCTATCCCTTATGCATATATTTGATACAGTAATGGAGACTAGAGGGGACACAACACATTTATCTTATCCAAGGCCACCCTAGAAGTATATTATATTGCATAGCACCTTCAATCACATGACACATAATGGGGATGGTATTCAACTCCATCTAAATAGGTAAGACTATCATGTCAACGGTTGAGCATAATGCGTCATTAAAATATCTCAACATGAAGGCAAAAGGTATGATATGCGTCTTTGGTAACTTTAGGTATGTTAATGCCTTGGTCATGATAATATTGATTGATGATCATGTATCAATCAAAACCCACTTGAAAGGTTTGTGGTTTACACATGCGATGATATGGAGTGGGGGCTCTACTATGATAGTGGAAACCATCTTGACTTCATGATCATAAAATTGTATTATCGGTTCCTGGCACTACTACATGTGTCCAATGAAGTGTATGAACACTTATGGATCTTGGGATTGTACTTCTATGGACCTTAGAATGTTCATAAGTGTCTCCCTATGATTTGGAGACTACTGAATCAGCTCATAAATTGACAACTTTGTTGGATTTATTTGTAGGTTTTGAACTAACCTACTCTTGATTATCACCACCGGTCTAGTTGGTGGACCTAGAATTTTTTAGGTTGACCTTGAAGGAGGTGCAACTTGGAATCTAATGGGAGTTGGAGGTTAATTTGGTCTTTCATACCTTGCATGTCTCATGACAACATTGACCATTCTAACGAACCCATGGGTTGATGGTTCGATTCGTACTTGGTTGACCTAGCCAACATTGTTCCTCAGACATCATGGTTAGGTAGAGGATTCTTGTAAATCCCCATATTTTGATTATCTAGTGACTAAGGATTATCCACAATTAGCTCACCTCTTTCTATCATGTTTTGTACTAAATATTTAAAACTCCAACATACTTCAAAGTCATATCCCTTTGCTCTATGGAAAATGCAGTACAACTCATCCATATACCCCTTTGGTTTGGGTTGGTTAGGATCCAACATTTTGATCTCTAGCAAGTGTATGACCTTGGACTCAGACATTTGATTGAATATCGAAGTCATCAATTCTGATTAAGGTTTGAACTGGTGAGGTGGGTTTTGTTCCTTATTCTTACCCTTCTGATTATTTTTGCACTACTCATAGTGTGTAGGAGGATGTTGGGCTTGCTAATTTTTTTGCTGCTACCCTTTATCCCCTTCTAAAGGTTCAAAGCCACCTGATTGATGTGGGATAGCTTGGCTAGTTGTTTCTTAGTGCTTCTCTTGTTCCATTTCTTATTATTCTTGAGATTCAAGTTACCCTCCTATAACTTGATATCCTTAATCACTTTGGCCTACACCAAAGCCTATTTGAACATTTGATACTACTACAATTGTAAAAATAATGAAATCTGCTTGGTGCAACTTTTCGTAAACATTCTGGTTAGTTCAAAAGTTGAGATGGAGAATGGCAGCTTTGCCATCATCTTTCTCCATCATTTCCCATAATACATAACTGGCTCGTCACAATGTTGCATTAAAGCATCCAACTTGGATAAGTTCACCTTTTTATTGATTCCAAAGGTGAATCATTCAAGAAATGCATCCACCAATTGCTCAAAATTGGTTATGTTGTACCTCTTGAGTTGATTAAACCACTCCCAGGCTGGGCCTGAGAGGGTCATGATGAAATTCCATGGGAACACGGTATTATTGCTTCCAATATGAAAGCATACATCCAAAAAAATTGTGACGTGCTCTTGAGCATCCTCCTCTCCTCTAAAATTTTCTATTTTAGGCATTTTAAAATGCTTGGGATAATATGGGATAGGCACTTATGGACATAAAGGTTCATTATGGATTTTATTGAAGGTTGGATTTTGATAAGCTGTTCCTTGCTTTTATATAGCTTTGAAATTTTCTGCTAGGAATTTATAAGCCTATGAAGATAATAACTCCTCTTATATGGACTACCTTGGAGGCACGTTCCTCTTAAATCAAGGCGAAGGAATAGGCTCATCCTCCTCTTCGACTTGGGAGATTTTGGGATACTCTTGATCTAATTCATCTCCCACTTCTTCTTCATACTACCTATGCCCATGATGCTCGGGTGGAGGGCACCCATCTCTATGTTGGGATGCATAGCGAGTATGGGTATCTATATACTCAGGGTGCAAATTAGGTTGCAAAGCAACTCATCTATTAATGCGCTCCCTATACTCACTACGGGGATGTAAACTGATACTGGCCATTCAATACTCCCTCTAAACATGCTCCATTTGATCAAGGATGCATTGCTCACACATTCATTTTTCATATAAGAATTGGTTTATGAACCTTTTGCCTCTAAGTGTTCTCATTTTTGAGGCGTTCTCATTCTGTGTGAACATCCTTCAATTGGTCTTGGAGAATTTGATATCTTTGCTTTGACACCATATTGTGGGATCTATTTATGTGATCAGTCATTTGAGGCCTCTAGTGTGTGTGCTCTATTCAATAATATTTATGGGTGTGTCTTCCAATGCTCTGATATACTATGCTCTTGCCCTTGTCTGTGAAAAGGATATTCACATCCAGATGTTGCCCAAACTTTGCCTGCATGCGATGCAGGGATATGCATATCCCAACAATACTTGGAGCACTCTCTAGGTTCTCTAACAGTCCTAATGGTACTACTGCTACACACACTCATAGGATGAGAAGGCACAAGAGTAGGCTTGTAACCTAGTTTTCATAGAACTTTACCCAAACCATCCAATTGTCTACTATTCCAAGGCTCATGAGGTGGTGTACTGTTGGCTCCCACTTTAGATACGTCTATGGTGACCCTACAAGGCTCACCCTTGTTGGGAGTTTGTGCGGGCTTATGCTCGAAAGTGGCCCTATCCATTTACCCCCAAATGGGCAGATCCTGAACTCGTCTATACTCAAATTTTGAGGGCCTCAAGCCTCCCTTAGATGTAGGATGAAGGGGTACCAATCTGGATCCCTCAATGACAAACCCTTCAGTAGATCCCGTGGACGTACATGGAGTGTAGTTGTGGTAAATGTGAACATGTTCATAACCCCCATGTTGGGAAGATCTATGCTCAAATCTATGTCTTGAGGAGTTTCTAGTAGCTCCTTGTACTAGGGTATTCCCAACAATATCCTCATGTATAGAATTATCCCCTCTAATACTCATCAAATGATGTTCAGGAGGATTTTGTGATTGAGGGTGCTATACGTCTTTTTGTGCACTGGATGGAGCTTTGGCATCAACCTCGGATCTATGCCTGGGTTGGCCTCTCCATGTAGCCACCATGATATTGTATTATCTCTTATGTAATTTTTAAAGCAAACAAAGTAAACAATGGTGATTATCTCTTTTAAAGTTTAAAGTGAGCCCTAAACTATTTGATGTGTTTTGCAATTTGTTGTATCAATAAGTAACTCTCATCATGTTTTCAAAATGTTGATGATATACTAAATTTTTAAAGGGCTTTCACATGTATACTCACATCTTGACAACCGGCAATGAAAGTCATGATCACGTAAACCCCCAAAATGTGGAGATGAAACCCACACTCGGGTAGGGAGCACAGGTCCTCTTGGTCCTCACCCTGTTCACCCGTGCATAGTGATACACCCCTCTGAGGAGGAATGTGTGCTATTTTTCATGGGCTATTATGGCATCTTGTATTTGGTATTGGTCTAGTAACAAAAGGATCGAGAGAGTTGGACCAATGGATTGAAATCACTACCACCGTCGTTGAACCCTACTAGTGGTTGTATGTAACTTCCAACTCACTAGTTTTTACAATGTGTTGTCATGTGTGTGGTTCATTTTATTTTGCATAAAATTAAATGCATAAAATAGCATCCATGAATCTTCTATATGCTATGCAAATTAAAAATAATGTTTATCTTTCAAAAGTATGCATGATTAAGCTATATGGCTTTCAAAGAAAATGCACACTAATGACAATGAAAAATTGGTCGCTAGATGGGCCTCATGTAAGCAAGCTAACACACAAGAAGGGCCTAGGCCACTAGAGACTAGGGTGGACTACACTCAGAGGTCCTCTTTTCATGGCAGTGACTAGTGAAGCCTTAAGAAAAAGACCTAAGGACTCAATACATTTTATCTTCTTTGTTGCATTCCCTAATTATACTAGTATTTTGATCATTCTAGAAAAAATATAGACAGAGAACAAGGAAAATTGGATAATAATAGATCCTACCTCAGATCCTCATCTGATTAAGCTTTTTCTCCCTCGTGTATGACCTGTCAGATACTTACTGTGACTCTATGGCATGGCTGTTACTGTTGCCCAAGGGTGTCAACCATGGTGACAAATTTTGATTGTGGCTATCAACCGTGGTTAACACCTATCATCACAAAATCTAAAAGTTAGTGATATATGGCATTTAATGTGTAATTCCCACTGTGATCACCTTGTATAGCATCCAAAAAGACTTACACCTAGTATTGAAATTGTTGAAAATGATACAAATAGGCATACACAAATTGACAAGAATGAAAAGAACAAAATACGAAGATATTTTATTAATTTCAAATCAAGTCAAATTATAGATCCATCCCTCTTATGGATACCCATTTTATACAACAATTACAATGGTTTTAAATCCCCCTCAAGGGTAGGTGCATTCCAAATGTCTTTCAAGATGACACGAACTGCTCCAAGGTGTTGATGACCTTCTTCTCCATGATTAGAGGCATTTGTTTCCTTGCATGTCAAAACCATGTTGATCCTATGTGCAATAAACAACAAGAAGCATCAGTAATAAGGGATGTCTTTCTTGATGAGGCTTTTTGAGGAAATTATTTGAAAAGATGATACTATTAGCATATAATCAAAGAATTGCAAGAAAGCTAGTAAACTTATGCAAAATATGAAAATATTCTATGAGACATGTAAAGGAAAAGCATATATATCTATCTAATGGCATAATTACCAATTTGAAAGCATAGAAGCATTAAAAATATCCATTAGTATCCTAGTTACAATATTGAAAGCAAGACAAGACAACTAAACAAGCTAATTCTATCGATTAGAAGTCTCTAATAATGCAATTAAAACTAAATTATGCTTACTCTAATGCAATTAACAAATCCTATGGTGAAAAATCAAGGATGATACCCTAACCATGGCTCTGTTGTGCGGTGAGCACTGTTATCCATGGCTGACAGTTGTGATGGAGCTTAAAGTGTGCTTTTCCTCCAATTCAAGGGCTAAATATCTGAATCCTCTTACCAAATTAATGGTCAAGGGTCACCTCTATGTCATCTGATAGATTTGGCAGCTGAATTACTTTAATTTCATATGGAATGGGTGTAATTATATTTCTTGGATCTTGTAACCTCCTAGGACCTCCATGACTTGAATTGCCATTTCAATCTCTCAATTAGGGGCAAGAAAGCAATGTCTTAATGCAATTAGGTGAGTGTTGAATTCAATAGGGCTTCACTGCTCAAATTTGCCTATGCAGCTCTCTCTTCTCTCCCATTTTGTATGGGGCTCTTATAGCAACTTGGAGGGCTATGTACTAGCTTCATGAGGAATCCAATATCAAAAATGGATAGTTAGAGCAATTGGAAGGAAGCTTATCAATCATTCTGCCTCCAAACCACTTAGATATGCAACCAATTTGCCTTTTGGAATAAAATTTTACTTGGTCAAAGGCCAACTAATTTTTGATGCTAGTCGTGGCTTTGAGGCATGGTCAGCACTGATAACCATGGGTGTCACCTGTGGTTAACACTAATTAGGCCAAAATACCTAATTGAGTGGTTAAAACCACTGCTATACCTTGGTATTTGTCCAAGGTCTTCTATATGGTATTCTAGCATGTCCTATATGAGTAGTCGCCTCAACATTACGTGTTTTAGGTGTCTACACCACCAAAAATTCAACTCCTTCTAGAGTAGTCCTTACCAAATTCTCTATATTATGGGTCTAATTGCTTACAAGGTTTCCACCATATATGGAAGAATATTATCTATGAATAGGAAGCACCTCTGACCCATATAGAAAAAAATCTAACCAAAAAATGGTAAATATGTACAATTTGTTTCTTTTAATTTTTTGGCTATTACTTTTTGGCTAGTTGTAGATATGCAAAAATCATACACCTATGCAATTATTAAACAAACCAAATTGAAAGCATAATCATGTAACCATCAAGATAAAGACAAGAAGTAAAGAAATGGTGCCCTTCTCATTAATATTGAATCATGTCCTTCAAAGGAGGTTACAATGATATCCCTCTAAGGGATTTAATACCAATTTGATACAATTTTACAATCAAGAAAGAATGGTAGGTGTATCTCATAGAATATTTGCAATCCCACAAATTGATTTGAGAGGAGTTTCTTGTGACCTCCACAAGGTATGATGTAGATGTGATGAATATTTATGTTGATAGCTCCTACCAAAATATGTAATTTGCACACAATAACACTTAAATAACATTAGTAATTTATGAAGAGCATTTCATGATAAAGCCCATAATGACGATAAATGAAAGCATTAAAGAAACTAAAATTTGACAATATGTATACATGAAAATGAAATTAAACTATGCTAAAATGGTATTTGAATGTTGCTAAATATATTGAATGTAAGAAAACACAAAAAATAGGTCTTGTCGAAGGGCCATCCTCATGCAAAGTGGTCTCGTCTACTGGCCATCCCTAGGTAGGATGGTGGCACCTGTGGGCTGTCTCGGGGCAAGACAACTACTGATCTGTGAGCAAATTCTTTGTAATCGATGTGGGACGATGCCTAGTTTCAATCTATGGAATTGATGTTCAAGGGGTGCTCATGAAGAATGACTTATTTAGAGGTAATTGTCACAAAATTAAAGTTTTTGATGAAGAAAGAGATGTGAATTTGGTCTTCAAGCTTTAAAGTACTCCATTGTTGCACTCAGATGCTCCATGATTGAAATATAGAAGCACTTCATTGCTTATGAGAGGTAAATCTCTCTGGTATTCAATATGATAGCACTTCGTTATGTAGAATTGGCAAGATAATTTTAATGATGGCAAGGTGCCATTATATAGACTTCCCCAAAGGGATTCTTGACTTCCTTGAGAAGCCAAAAAATGGTTAATATCAAGAAATACAATAGCCCATTGTAGAAGCTTTCCGCAACTGATTGCAAATGTTGTTAGGCTTAATTGGCTATTGAAACTATTATGCCCATGTTACTAGATTTGAATTTGTTACAAGCACGATTGTCCCAGGTTAGGATGGCCATGACTGCTGGTCATGTTGGGGTAGTGTTACCTCTAGGGGTCATCCTTTGGTGGGATGGTCTAGGCTATAAAGGGATAATATTTCCTATTAGAGTGATAAAAATCACTATTAAGCCCTGAGGCTGCCCCAAGTGGGTTATATGGCCTTAAAAGGTGTCCATATATGTATTTTGCACAAATGATGTGTTTTAGGTGTCTACAAATGCCCCTTTCTAGGATGCATTATGTGAAAGCATAGCATGAAGCAAAAATAGATGACCTAAAGTCTAACTGAGGGTTTATGGTGATCATTGATTTAGTAAATGTTAAATGCCTCACTCATGAAAGAGCATGCATCTTTGAGTCATTATTTCTAATGAAATTAAAAAGCTTAATTCAAGTAAACCTTTCGATGAGGTATACTTGATCTTGGTACACTATTCCAACACAAGAATACCAAGATATTTGTTTAGTTTAATTTTTTTCTTGTTATCTACCCCAAGAAAAAAGGGCATGATTTTCGTTGGCAATGATTCTTGGATGAATGCAATTAGCATGATTGAGTGTTTGATTATTGATTTTGATTATGAATTTTGTGATTATGATTACCCCCTAAAGTGATGAGTTGATGAGAAGATGGAAGTTTATGAAAGTGACGAGTCACTTGACCAAGATTTTTAGATTGATCTAACCAAATATATAGGCTTCTTTGGAGCTTTTTGAATTGAATTGACCAATGGTGGAGGTGCCTTTGAAGCTTTTTTAATTTAAAAAAAAAGAATTAGGTAGCTTTGGATCCTTTGTAATTGACTAAAGGAATTAGGTGTCTTTGGGATTTTTTAAATTTTAACCAAAGGAATTAGGCATATTTGGAGCCTTTTGAAATTTACTAAAGGAATTAAGCATATTTGGGGCCTTTTGAAATTGATTTGGTGATAGCGAGGAAAAGGGCACAACCTTTTAAGCCTACCAATTTATTTTTCAAATTATTAAATGTGAGATAAAGGGCACAACATTTTAATCCTAGTAGTTGATAAGTTGATTGGTGATTGTATTGAATTAGACCTTTGATCGATAAGGTGTGTTACCTTGATTTGCCCCATGTTGCTTTATTTTTTGATTGTACATTGGAGAAAATATGATACCGATAATGCCCTAGTTGATGTTTGAAAATGTTTGTGTGATTTACAATTGTGTGATTTTGGACCATTAGATGCGGTTAAATGCCCAAATTGATGTTAATGATGCTTATAAAATGCTTGCAACTTTTGTCATTTTGGGGCCATCCTAGGGTAGGATGGTTGCCATCTGCAAATTTTGGGGTCATCTTAGTGTAGGATGATCACACTGAAATGTATCTGCCCCACAATGGGACGGTATCATAATTTGGAAAATTTAAAAGCAAATTTTACAAAATTTTGACATCATTTGCAAAACTGTTAGTGAGAGAAAAGGAGAGGTGAGGTGGAGGAGAGAGTTTTCTAACATGAAGTGCTAATGAAAACCTGACCTATTATCATGATGGATCATCCCGAGGCATCTACGAGCAGAGGATCCAAAGAGAGAAAGGTAGACATTTGATTCCCTCATTAATTGATGAGATTTAAATGAATTACATTAAGTAATGCAAAAAATAACCTCACTAAACTGTCGGTAATGAACCTCACATTAGATTAGGTAATCGAGATTAGGCTATTTTAAGGGAAATTTTATTATTTTTGTTTAAATTTTTTAAAATTTTCATGGGATGGGAGCCTCATTTGTGTGCCATTGCAGGACCATCCTGGGAAAGGATGGTTCCCCTTTGGTAGGTTGGGGGTCGTCTTGGGGTGGGTGGCCTGATTTGAAATCCAATAGTCAAAATTGTGGTCATTGAGGTGGCCATACTAATGTGAGGCGGTCATTCCTGCAAACTGTCTTAGGCCAAGATAGCTACAAATTTTTGAGTTTTGGATGAAATTTTTGAAACTATATTTTTTATTGTTTGTTGATTATTGTTTCTACAAAAAAATAGATATTAAAGGCTCACTATAGAGTTGCAATTAGATCTCACTAATGTGGAGTGGACATGGTTTTGGGTGATTGACGTCAAACAAGTTATTTGTATACCCACTATTAGGTCAGATTAGACCTATCTGATAGCATTGGCTGATCACTGGGATAGCGAGATGAACACCTTCAATCTCCCTATTGGTGAGATGATAGTGACATTCAAGTATGTTTGTCGGATATTATTTATCCCTATTGAAGTATGTATGATCATCTCTACTCCTCTTCTATAGTAGGAGAGAGTTCTACAAAGGATATTTGGAGTGCAAGTAGAGGTTGCACAGTAGCGCATATATCGTGGTAGGGTGGTGATCAGATCCTATTATGATGCACAGGTTTTCATCAAGAGGTACATATTACTAATGTATATGATATCAAACATCCTACCACTCAACTCTTTAGGAGCAATATTCACATGAAATTTGCTTGATATGGTTTAGGATTTGATCGATTGCAACCCTTAGGAGCCTATCATCATGGCATGGGGTAGCACTTTGTTAGCTTAGCTATATGATGAGTTGTATGCGATGCAACATCATAGTTGAAATGGATTATGCTTTAGTCTACTCCTTCATATTTGGGGATAGGAGTACATTCAAGTAGATCAACTAGAAGGGCTTCCAGTACCATGAACAAATATGGATGACATTGATATCGGATACATGGCTCAGTGTAGACAAGACCGAGAGAGAGGTCAAATTTGACCATATACAAGTAGATTGTCTCACTATGCAAGATCTCAGGAGGGGTTGAGGCTAGATTATATTATTTGGAAGTTGTACCTGGATTACCCTCATTGGATAGAGGTAGTGACATATCTAGGGTGTGTGAGGTATGAACATGGCTTATTGGGTGACACAACACCAAACGAGAGTAATTCTAGTATTCTTGCATGAGATGACAATTCAAGATCTATTAGGATGTCCTATAGGAGCCTATTATGTACCACCATCAATGGGATGAGACACACTTGGACCGACCTCAGGTCAATCCACCAATAGATGAGGAGGATCTAGTGGTATCTAAGATAGGACTTGCCATCCTAGATACCAGTGTAGATTATGATACTTAGTAGGGAGGTGGGCCTATGGGTAGGCCTGCTAAGGTGGTAGAATAGGAGGGTGTGAATGAGGCTAGGTGACAAGTGCATAATTAGATAGAGGGAGAGTGGGTCCATCCTATAGAGGAGGTAGAGGATCCATAGGAGGAGGGTGAGGATGATGAGGATCCTACAGATAAGGTGTCTTAGCTAAGGGTATAGGTGTAAATCCTACAAGGCTAGTTGGTAGAGTGAGAGAATACCCTGGCCATATTATAGATTTAGCTCAGTAGTGGGCAGTAGTAGTGGAGAAGATTATCTAAGGAGAGGGATCTCCTCAAGGCCTAGGTAGATAGCCTAGGCAAATATTGATAGGGTGATAGCAGAGAGGGATCGAGTGATAGCAGAGAGAGATACTCTACACATATAGATGGTTGCCCATATAGTTGAGAGGGATGTTAGGATAGTAGAGTGGGATGCTCTACATGTTTATTAGCCACTATAACTATAGGTTAGGGGTAGGTTGCAGTAGGTTCATAGGCTACAAGGGATGTGGTAGGGTTGCAAGCCAAAGTGGCTAGACTGTAGACCCTATTCAACTAGTATGATGCTTGGTGCTAGTATGACGGTGCTTACATTCTGTAGTTGGAGGTTCAGGTAGCTCTACTTGGTAGTGATTTACCTAAGATATATTTAGCAGGAGTATCTCATAGGATCTTACGTAGTGAGTCCAGGAAGTTATCAGTGTATCCTTGTCACAGGTCATTAGCTATGCCAAAGAGACCAATGGCCAATGGCTCTAGGAAGCATCATAGGGATGAGGCTGAGGGTGGAGGTGACTCTAGGGGTTTAGGCCCTACATGACTTACTTTATGTGTTGATTATTTTTGGGTGTAAGATTTAAGGACCTACACTATTGTAGCCTATTGGTATAATTTGTATTTATGATGTACTAAACATTATTCATGAATATATATATATATATATATATATATATATATATATATATATATATATATATATATATATATATATATATATGATATCATGTCTTCTTTGTGATTCACCATGTGTTTTGATATTATGATTTATGTGTTATGTGTTATGGATGCATTGATGGATGTAATGCTTAGATGATAGATGTATGGATGCATAGATGTATGTATGCTTAGATATATGTATGTATAGATACGATATCTGATGTTAGATGGATGATTTAGATTTGTTCATTTGATTATGAATTTAATTCATGTTATTGATATGACAAACCTAATGTGTGATATGCATTAATTATATGAATGTTCTAATGCAAATGATGTATGTATGTTGTAATTGCTTAAAACATAATAAATGAATCTAAATGTGTTTAACAAACTAATGGTAGATACCATAGAATGTATAAAAATAATGAATTAAAATGTTAATCTTATCACAAGAATTATACATTTGTATGTGAGATGAAATATGTGATATGTAGATAGAGTTCTATTTTTATCAGGAAGCAATGACAAAGTGGTGGGGGGATGCCAATCTCCAATATCTCCTCAAAATTGGCTCAGATCACAACCCACTTCTCCTAGAAACAATTAACCCTTAGAAATTCAAAATTCCTTTCATATTTGAATCCATGTGGATGCAACATACTAATTTTAGGGATAGAATTATTCAGTGGTGGTAGACAAATTTTCAAGGATCACCATCATATAGACTAGGATAAAAGCTAAAATTGCTCAAATAAAATATCAAGATATGGAATAGAGATATCTTTGGAAACCTATTTGAGAATAAATAGGCAATTAAAAATCGCCTAGCTGCAATTGAAAATGATATTCTATCTGGTCATAATTGTGATGCCAATTTGAGGAATGAAGAAAGAATCCTCTTGTCAAAATATCATAATATCCTAAAATGTGAGGAAAATTTTTGGAGGCAAAAATCCTGAGCAATATGGCTCAAGGAAGGTGATTCCAACAAAAAATTCTTCCACATATTCACCCTAATAAATAGAAGCAAAAATAGAATTAAGGAGATTCTTATACAGGATGGAAGTATTGCCTCTGATATCAAGGAAATAAGGTTTGAAGTTATTTCTCATTTTATGCAATTGCTTGAAAGCCTATTAGTAGACTCTAATTCTATTGAAGCTAAAGAATCCTTACTCTAGGATACTACACATTTCATCTTAGTGGATATCAACTTTAAGCTAACTACCAACCTCTCTAATGAGGAAATTAAAAATACCCTATTTTCCATGAAACCAGACAAGGCCCTTGGCCCTAACGGTTTCTCCCCTAGGTTTTTTAGGCTTTTTGGTATTTTGTGGGTCCTAATGTGTGTGAAGTGATAAAATATTTTTAGTATTCTAATATCATCCCTCATAGATTTTATTCCACTTTCATTGCTCTTATCCCCAAAATCCCAAATACTAGAACTTTTAATGATTTTAGGCCTGTAAGTCTTTGTAATGTTTTCTACAAAATCCTCATCAAAGCTTTGGCCAATAGAATGCGGGATGTTTTACCCCTGATTATTGATAACTATCAGGGAAGCTCGATTTTGGGAAGATATAATTTGGATGGGATTATCTTTGTTCATGAAGCCCTTCATTCTACTTCTCAAACTAAAAAAGTTATCTTTCTGCTAAATTTAGACATGAACAAAGCTTATGATAGGCTGAACTGGGATTTTTTATTTGTTTTTCTGAATAAACTTGGATTTCACTAGGACTGGGTCAAGTTGATTCAAGGATGTATTTCCTATGCTTGGTTATCCATCCTAATCAATGGCTCACCTATTGGATATTTTCTGAGTAGTAGAGGCTTAAGGCAAGGGGATCCCCTATCCTCCCTTATTTTCATCATTGCTACTAAGGCACTAGGAATATCAATCCATGTAGCTAGAATATACGGGTTGATTTTAGGAATTCAAGTGATCTCTCATTCTAGTCCTATCACTCATAGACAATTCATTGATGATACTCTATTTTCCACTTTTGCTTCCATTGTTGAAGCCAATGTCATCAAACATCTTCTCCTTCTTTATGAAGAAGTAGTTGGGTAGAAGGTGAACTTTCAGAAAAGCAAGTTATATTTCCTCAACACTCCTCACAAGAGACAACTAAAAATAGCAAACATCTTGGGATGTGTTATTTCTACCTTACCAAACACTTACCTAGGATTGCCTTTGTTCATTGGAAATGCTTCTGAGAATATGTGGAACGATGTAATTGAAAGGTTCCACAAAAAAATTATAGGTTGGAAGGGTAATCTTCTTTCTCAGGTCAGAAAAGTTGTCCTCACCATGGCTTGTTTACAAAGCATTCCTATTTATTTCCTATCAATTTTTAAGGCCCCTTCTAAGGTGTACTACAATATTGAGCAAATTCAAAAACACTTCCTTTGGACAGGTCTAAGAACAAAAAATAGATTTCACTTGGTAGTTTGGGACAAAGTTTGCAAACCAAAGGATCAAGGAGGAATCGACCTTAGAAGGATAAATCTATTAAAATTGGTTCTTTTGGTAAAATAATCTTGGAGATTAATTTCAGAGGATCAAGTGGAATGGGTCATTATTTTTAAAAGTAAATACTTGCAGGGATCTAATTTTTTATGTAATTGGGCACCTTCTAGGGGTTAAAATTTCTATAAATCCATCAGACTAATGAAACAACTCCTGAGAAGGGACCTAATATGGCAAGTTGGAGATGGAAAAACAATAAATTTATGGGAAGAAAAGTGGTTAGGTAATTGGCCACTTTTATAAATCCCTGGGTTCAGAGCCTTAAAATAATTTATTGATCCTCTATTTGATGATCAGGTTGCATATTTTCTAACTTTTTCCAATGATTCTCGTACTTAGAAAAAAATCCAATGTCCTAACCTATCAACAAAAATCTCATCCTTGGAAGCCCTTTTGTCTGCTTTCACTTTTACCATCAAGGATTTCTAATGATCAACCAATTTGGTAATCTTATGATACAAGGGATTTTACTATAAAATTAGCTTACAAACTTACCCTTACCCCTGAAGAAGTCCTCATTCCTTTTAGCCTAGTTTGGATCAAGCACCTAACTCCAAAGGTTTCCTTCTTTTCCTGGTTGGCTATTCAAGATAGGATCCTCACAGTGGAAAATCTTATTAAGTGAAGAATTTCACTCCCTAATAGGTGTTTCCTATGTCTTTATAATTGGGAATCTACTAACCATATTTTCCTCCTTTGTCCTTATTCCAGCTCCATCTTGAATAAGCTTTAAAAAAAAAATCATATTAGTTGGGCCAAACCTCCATCCATAGTTGATTTTTTTCTCAATGATCCAATCCTTTTAGCAATCCTTACCTCAAAGGAATTTGGAAATTTTGCATTCATCATTATCTTTGGAAGATTTGGCTATAAAGGAATAGACTGGTTTTCTCTAGATAGGCCAAGGATATAGATTCCATCACCAATAGAATTATCTTTTTTTCCAATGAAAATGCACTCTCGGCTCCATGGGATCTGCATCATATCCCTATTTTTGAAGCTTCCTTGCTTAAATAATTACATGTTTCTCTTGAGAATCCCAATACAAATGGTCTTAATATCTCTAGAGATAACATAATATGGATACCTCCTCCCCAAGACTGGGTTAAGCTTAATTTTTATGGAGCAACTAAAAGAAACTCGGGAAGAGACGGGTAGGGGGAATTTTAAGGGATCATAATGGAAATTCCATTTTTGCTTTTGATGAACCTTTGGGTGAGCAATAAAATCATGTATCTAAAGCTAAGGCCTTATGTAGGGGTCTATAGTTAATCAAGAAATTTCCAAAAATGGTTATCATAGAAGGGGATTCTTTGAATATTGTTAATTACTTAAAAATCTCCAAAGCTACGACTTGGAATGTTAAAAGCCTAATCCTCCTCCAACATGAAATCATTATCCAACACATCTTTAGGGAAGATAATGGGGTTGCTAAAAAGTTGGCCAACATTGGATTCCATGCCCCTGGTATGTTGACGTGGACTGACACCCTCCCGCATGAAGTTGATGACATTGCAAGGTTGGACAGTTTTAAAAATTTTCAAAATGAATAACAATCATTATGATATATTCATAGGTTCAAAAAGGTGGGGTTATTCATAGGTGCTTTTAATTTTTACAAGTTACCACATAAGTCTAATTATAAGAGATTAATGGTTTATAATTCAAACTTTTTAATTTACTAAAGATGGTTAAGAGTAACTTCATCTATTAGGAAGTCACACCTATAGACTAATGAGGTGTTATCCAATCAGGGTTTTAAGTTCATCATATTTTTTGTTAAACTTGTGATAGGGTTATGCGAAATTCAAGACATTTCCTAAGGTTTATCCTAAACATGTCTTTAAGGTAAACCCTTTATCTTTATCCTTATCTAAACATACATGCTATTAAAAGTGATAGGTCAGTTTTGTTAACATTATGAGCATAGCCCAAAGAACATTTATCTTAGCAGGTATTCTGCAGTATACATTACTAAAATTTATATACTTCGATATTGAGCGGTTTTCTTGTCGCTTCTCATAAATTGATAGTACCTTTCTAAGGTGAAAATGTTTCTAAGAAAAACCTAAAGGTTTATTTACTACTTTATGTCACTACGTAGTAGAAAATTTTGTAGTGGAGTTTTGATTTAGCCAAGTTTTGATTGCTCCCAAAGTTTCTAATAACTTGCCATATTAATAATATTTGAAGTTCCATTCAAAACTCAAAGAACATAACCATACTTAATTTTTCAAGTACTGGTAAACGTGCTTTTAAAAAAAAAATTGTTTCCCCTATTTAGTTTTCAAATATCTCGCTTTTATAAATGTAAATTATGTATTCATCTTCTAATCTAAAACAAGAAAGCTAATAATATCCATAGCTGATTTTAAACCTAAAAAGCATCTATTAAAACATATTGCTTATATACCATATCAATAAGAACCTACGTGGCATTCCATATTCCAACAATGAGTGGGTTTCCAGTTCTCTAAAACCAGTACAGAGAGTTAACATTTTTTTTAAAAAAGGTTTAATTCAACATCCAAATCTGGTTGTCTTACGAAGTGTTGTTCTCTATGTTATAAAGGTTTCACTCAGCAACTTAAATTATTATACTCAATATTGTACTTTCTACTACCCGTGGTGTAACTAAAAAGGGTGACAGCTGCATATTGAGGCAAGGTCTATACTGATATCCATCCAAGAAGAGTTTGGCAGTGTAAATATTATATATTTTTCCTAATGATCATACATCTATTTGGTT
Organism: Wollemia nobilis; assembly: GCA_028583015.1. Classification (NCBI taxonomy): domain Eukaryota; kingdom Viridiplantae; phylum Streptophyta; class Pinopsida; order Araucariales; family Araucariaceae; genus Wollemia; species Wollemia nobilis. The sequence continues at coordinate 23,682,875 of JAQPPZ010016888.1, forward strand.
GGACAAAGATGTATTTATGTTTTTTCCTCTTATCTTTTTAACACTAGCTAAAGAGCCAAATATTCCTTGGAACCCTCTCTTCATGATTTGTGTTCTTGAACATTCAAAACGTACCAAGTAGCTACTTACCCCTTGCCTTTAGATCTAGTGAATGTTTCCCCATAGAAAATTTAGATCTCTCAAGGAATTTTGAATGGTAAATACAATGCTTCTATGCTTTTGACGTTCCATGTTTTCCTATTCTAGATACTTGGCATGTTATCTCCTTACGGCTGTCCTAGCTACTTTCAACCAAGCCCATTCCCCAATTTTCTTTTATGTTATTTCATCCTAATTTTTTCTTGGCAACCAAATTTAAGGTATAGGATTCCATGGTAATTAAATATTATAACATCTCTTCTGAAACTAAACCTATAAATTATAATGTGTTTCATAAAGTGACTATGAAACTTTATTACCTTCAATTGAAAATAGTAGTATATAGAAGGGAATGCTTTCAATATTTAAAATTGGTACGATGGATTTGTTGTATTTATTCATTCTACTTTCTAATGTTATTCAAAACCATACAAATAATAGGCAATCAAAAATAAATCTGGCCCTTTCAATGTCAAGGCTACATTTTTTTTTTGTTGAAGAACACGATTCTTCACTACACACTGGAGAAAGGATTAGAACATAATAGTCCAGAGTCTGGCTTCTGTCTCCTTTTACGCAAGCTAAAAATTTAGAGTCTCCAGTTAGCGTGACTCAATCACAGTTATAGTCAAGGATTATCAAGGGTCATAATGACCTCTAAATAATGATATGCAACTAATATATATGCAATCATTAACCTAAAATTCTATGTTGTGTTTTACAATGCTAACAGGCATGGACATATAAATTTAATTTCTAGTTTTTATCAAAAGAAAGATGATTTTTTTTTTAAAATCTACCCATATTTCATATTAAAAAAATTTAAACATTTCGACACAGGCACCACATCCCTATTCCATATTACATTTCTCCTATAGAATACCAGCTTTAGGAGAACCGACCTTTTGTGTGATGCCTCCTCATTCTTCACTGTTGAACTTTTCAAGTCTTCACAAGCCTTTTAGAATAAATCCACCCGTAAGTCCCTAGATGATTTTTCATTTCCTCTATACCAATTTAAGATAGACGAAGCTATCCTTACACTGCACACCTATAGAATTACATGTGGAATTTCCTTTCCATCACGTGCCATGTGGTAAACCGATTCATCCTTCTAATTTAGTTCCTTAGCCATATGATATAACATGATTATTTAATTATCACACTTCATATTCACATATATGTATTACATGTATATTTTATATTTTATTCTTTAGCGATATTATTAGTTTTATTATTATTTTATTTTACTTTATTTTTATATACTTATTGCATGATTATTATTATTTATTCTACCATTTTTATTTTTTTTATATTTTTTTATGGATACATTTAAATATATATTAATATGTTTTCCTAATATTCTTCAACAAGACACATAAAACAACCTAAAAATGTGGCTACATGAAATGCATCTACATGGACCATTGGCGGATGTATTACTAGTAGGGATTATTTGATCCCTAGATTAGGAAAATACCCCACTGCTCATCATTTCCCTTGTCTTACCTTTCCCCGATTACCAACTGGAGAGAACATTCATATTCTTTTAGAATTGTTTCTGCCAACGAGGGAACTTGTTCTTGCATCCATAGATGACTTAGCAGTATCTCATTCATACAAATGGAATAGGCAAAAACAAAGACTAGATTCTGATGGGTTGTTACATACTCCCCTTCTAAGATTAAACACAGTCCCTGTGTTTACAATGTAAATTGGAAAATAATATAAGCAAATGTATCGTAGTATATAATTGTAATCATAGTAATTGCTTAACATAAAAAGGAACTTGATTAAACATCCTTACACATCAAAATTGATCAATTTTTTTAATACAAAAATATTTCTATATCATTGCTCAAACAAAAATGGAAACTATCTTTTCATTATAGCCACATCTTCCCATGTGGTATTGTTCTCATAGTATTGGTCCCATTGGACCTTGCATTGTTCAATATTCCTTTTTCTTAGTTGTTTTTTCCTGTAACCAAGAACTCTAATTGGTCACACCTTAATGCGTAAGGGATCGATCACATACAAGTGGTCAACATTCCAAATATGAGAAGGATCAAATACATGTCTTAAGGAGAGACACATGTAAGGTATCATGGATTTTTGATAAATTGGGTGGTAAGGCCAATTTGTAGGCTACTAGGATGATTTTATTAGTTATGGTAAAAGGTTCTACATATCTCGGACTAATTTTGGAGGATTTGATAGAACTTTTAGTTGGTTTAACCCTTAAGAATACTCTGTCTCCCACAACAAATTCCCTTGGAGTTCTTTTAATATCAACATAACTATTTTGTTGATCTAAAGCTTCTTTAAGACTTCATCATATCTCGTTGAGTTGTTCTTTTATTTCTTTTACCATATCTGGCCTAATCATTACCCGATCCTCGATATTGCTCCATCATAAGGGTGATCTGCACCTTCTCCTGTACAATGACTCAAAAGGAGCCATACCCAATGATGCATGGTATCCATTGTTATATGAAAATTCTACTAAAAAAGGTAGTCTCCCATTTTGTTTGATGATCCATGCAATACATTCTAAGCATATCCTCTAGGACTTGGTTTACCCACTCTGTCTATCCATCAATTTTTGGATGATATGTTGTAATAATATTGAGTTTTGTTCCCCATTCTTGGTGCAATGCCTGTCAAAAATCAGATGTGAAATGAGAATCTATGTCTGATATAACTATTTTAGGAAACCCATGGAGTCGTTCCACTTCCCTGATAAATTTGTGAGTTATTGCAGGAGCTCCATCTTTAATATTACTAAGCATAAAATATGCCACTTTAGTCAATTTATCAACTACTACTAAAATAGCATCATACTGGAAGCGGTTCTTAGGTAGACCAACTATGAAGTCCATGGATACAACCTACCATTTGTATTCCAAATTTTCATGAGAAAACAGGCATCCTGCGGGATGCAAATGATCTACCTTTACTTTCTGGAATTATAGACATCTTGCCACAAACTCAAAAATATCCCTCTTCATCCTCGGCCAATAATAATCTTTCCTCATATTTTCATACATCTTTGCATATCTCGGGTGAGCGAAATATGGAGCATAATGTGCCTCTTATAGCAACATGCTTCTCAGGTATGTGATAATTGTGTACTACCATCCTGTTCTTGAAATATAAAGTGTCCTCTTGAATTCTAAATTATTTTTCTTTTTCAGAGCCTTGTCGTATCAAATCCTAGCATTTCTGATAAAATTCATCCTGGAATTGTAGGTTTCTTATATGTTCAATTACATCAAATTGACATTGTGTTATAGTAGTGATATGTCTTCTCCTACTTAGAGCATATGCTAACTTGTTTTCTTTTCCCTTTATATACTCAATGCTAAAATCATATTCTACCAAAAACTCCATCCAACGTCTTTGTCTAGCATTGAGCATTGGTCGATTGAAGATGTACCTTAGGCTTTGATGGTCATTTCGGAGCTCAAAAGGTTTTCCAAGTAGATAATGACACCATATTTTAAGAGCGTGCACCACTGCTGCTAATTCTAGATCATGTGTGGCGTAGTTCAACTCATGTTTCTTAAGTTTTCAAGACTCATAAGCTATAGCACCTTCTTCTTGCATGAGAACTCCACCTAATCCCTCTATGGAGGCATCAATACACATGGTAAATAGAAGTTTGGGATCTGGTATCTTAAGAATTGGTGTTGTTGTTAATTTTTCCTTAAGTGTTCTAAAATCCTCCTCACAACGTTTAGTCCACTTAAAAACTTTTCCTTTCTTCTGCAAGTTGGTTATCGGATAGGCTACCTTAGAAAAGTTCTTAAAAAAGCGTCGATAATACCCAACCATTCCCATAAAACTTCGTACTTCAGATACATTTGTTGGAGCAGGCCAATCAATGATGGCTTCTATTTTCTTTGGATCTACAGACACTCCTTTAGCTAAAATCACATGTCCCAAATACTATACCCGGGGAGTATAAAACTCACATTTGGATAACTTTCCGTACAACTGGTTCTTTCTAAGTATTTCAAGAACAATTCTCATGTGTTGATCATGTTCTTCTCTATTCTTGGAGTAGATCAGTATATCATCTAAAAATATCAAAACGAACTAATCTAACTATTCCCAAAATACACTATTCATAAGGTTCATAAAGGTTGTTGGGGCATTAGTTAATCCAAAAGGTAGCACTGTGAATTCATAGTGGCCATACCTAGTCCGAAAAGAATTTTATGAGTATCTTCTTCTTGAATTCTTAACTGATGATATCCAGACCTAAGATCAATTTTTGAGAATATCGTAGCTCCTTTCAGTTGATCAAACAAGTCACCTATTCTAGGTAGTGAGTATTTGTTCTTAATTTTCATCTTATTTAGCATTCTGCAGTCAATACAAAGCCTTAAATTTTTATCCTTATTCTTAACAAAAAGAATCGGTGCACCCCATGGAGAGACACTAGGCTTAATGTATCCTTTTTATAATAAGTCTTGTAGCTGAGTTTTGAGTTCTTGTAGCTCTATTGTGGTCATTCTATAGGGTTCTTGGGCTATTGGTGTAGCTCCTGGAAGAAGTTCAATTGAGAAATCAAATTCTCTTTGAGGTGGAAGTCCTAGCAAGTCTTCAAGAAAAACATCCCAAAAATCATTTAATACTGGAAAAGTCTAAAAAAGACTTGCCTCAGACTCAATTTCCTCTTTCTTATTGAGTTTGACTACAAAAAATCTACTACCCTTTCTAAAAGCCCTTTTAACTTGCATTGTTGTTAGAAGATGTGGATCCACTAATTCACATCCACAATAGATTCAAATCCTTTGCTTGGTGTTATCAGTGAAATCCATCCATATTTCTTCAAATTTTAAAAATGCCTTATGCGCCTTGAGCCAATCAACTCCCAAGATTATGTCAAAGGCATGTAATAGGGCTACATACAAATGCTAACTTGTCTTTCCCTGAGGCAATACTAACTGAGGGTCAAATAAACATTGATTTACGATATAGGTTTTCCCAGACCCATACTCAACCTTCCACCCTTTAGCCATAAATCCAGGTTTTTCTAGTATGTCTCTCAAAATATTTGGAGAAATAAAACTATCAATTGCTCCAGAATCAATCAAAATGCATACATCTCTATTGTAAATTTTACCTTTCAACAGAAAAGGTGTTGCTTGACCATTAAGTTTAGAATTACCTATTGCAGCATAGATCTTATGAGATGGCTTCGTAGGTTCTTTTCTCTTGTTCACTCTCATAGGACACTTATCAGTATAATGAGGCTCTTTATAGATCCAACAACCAGTTCGAGGTGCCTTCTCCCTCTTGTCTCCCTCATTTCCTTCCTTATTATTAGTTCTAGCCTTTTGATCATACCTATCACTAAAATTTCCCCTATCCTGGCCTCCACGGTTATTCTGATTTCTATTCCCTTGGTACTTATTCTTGTTTTTATCAAATATGTTCCTGTTCTCATTTCACCCCTTATTTCTCCTATTTTTATCCCACTTAATTGGGCCATAATTTTTCTTTTTCTATGGTTCCTCTCTATCAAAGGATTTTTGATAATAGGCCTTTTTGGCCTTATAATTATCCTCATCCTACCGGGCCAGATCATAGGCAATGGTAAGGGTTGTTGGTTTTAGCATGAGAATCAGGTGACCAATCTTTGGGTGAAGTCCTAAAAGAAATTTTTGGACCTTAATCTCAGTCCTCTGTTCATACTCAGGCATATACTTAAGCAATTGCACGAACCACTGATAATACTCAATAACGATCATATTACCTTGAGTCAACCTTGAAAACTCTGTAGTCTTCTCAAGGTAAAATTGGGGTGTCAAATACCTTTCCTTAAACACCTTTACAAAATTTTCCCAAGGCACATCTGCTACTTCTACATTGTGGGTTTTCCTATACATGTCCCACCAATCTGTAGCTACTCCGATCAATCGAAAAACTACCCAAGGGGTTTTCGATTTAGAGGAAAGAGTTCTAACAGTAAAATATGCTTCTAGGTTGTTTAGCCATATTTCTACCTCTTCCCCATCCCCTTTGCCATCGAATTTGGCTATGTCAATTCTTCGCATATCTTTATCTAATTCAAAACCCACTTGTCTTCTCTCGGGGTCCATGGATGTTTCTTCCTCAGCTACTATTGGTTCCTTCCCTTTGGATAAGTTTTCTATTATTTTTTGTTGTTGGGAGATCATTTCTTGTTGCTGAGTAAGTTGAGCTTTTTGCTACTCCATGTGCTCTAACATTTGAGCCCTTTTTTGAGCCATATGCTCTACTATTTGAACTCTATGTTGTTCCTTTTGTTGGCTCATTTGTTCCTGCATTAGTTGCATCATCCAGACCATTTTGTCCTCTTTTGGAGTTGGGTATTTCTCCCTCCTAATCACCCGAGGAGGTTCTACGACTTCCTCTATAGCTCCCATCCTCACAACTCTTCTGAGGACCCGCTTAGGATTTTTTGCCAGCCCTTCCCACTGTACTGCCTCAGGTATTTTTTAGGAACTAAACTTTAAAAAATATGCCATTGCCTAATTCAAAAGGAGATTTGTTAATTTTGATTTAAATGTTTCCATTTATCTAAAAATTCTTAAGCTCTGATACCAACTATATCAACCCAAGTCTACCCACTTGGTTGTCTGGATCATAAAAAAATTTCAACCATATTTAAAATTTAACCTAGTACAAGCACACCAATTCTCAATGGGTGTCATTTCATTGTAGTTGAAATACTCATGAAATCGATATTGGCCAATTCTCGATGTGAATACCTCTTTAGAACTTCTCTCGCTCAACCTGAGATTCCAAGTTTAGGCAGGGTTATACTACTAGGGTCCATTTCACCTAGTAATTGAATGCATATTTTCCCACATCTCTTCAGATGTTAGCATAGGCATGCTCAATTTAGATGTACGTCCACCATTCCTGAAGTTTGTCTAGGGTCTACCACTACCCTGATAGTTCTGGGTGACTTTTCTTGCCTAGAATAATGTTCCATTTCCATTATGAGTATGGCATTTCACTTTCTATATCAAGCTCAAAGTTCACCACTCTATACTAGTAAGGGCTAACCTAGGAGAGATGTCCATATCATCCTCCTTGAACTCCCATCCTGAATCTACTCATTATGGATGTGGTTGCCCTTCAGAAAAAAGTGTTTGTCTTCCACAACACTAAGATTTGGTTCTACCAAATTGTTTATCCACAATCTTGGATTATTTTATCAGAGCATTAGATTTTTCTAGAAAAGGAGAAGGATTATTATTAAATGTCTGACCAAGTAATTGGTTTATAAGTTTGATTTTAAACTAACATACTCCTAAGTAGATTATCCTCTATTTATATATTCCAATAAACACCAAGTGATTAATAATTTAATACAACTAAGAATTAAAGCAAAACTATAAGCTTTTTAAATAACAACCAAATGCTCGAACATGTATTATTCTACAATAAATATTATTTACAAACATATGCAGGTATTTATTTAGGTGCTTTTAATTTTTACAAGTTACCACATAAGTCTAATTATAAGAGAGTAATGGTTTATAAATTAAACTTTTTAATTTACTAATGATGGTTCACAGTAACTTCGTATGTCAGGAAGTCACACCTATAGACTAAAAAGGTATTATCCAATAAGGGTTTTCAATTCATCATATTTTTTGTTAAACTTGTGATTGGGTTATGCGAAAGTCGAGACATTTCTTAAGGTTTATCCTAAACATATATTTAAGGTAAACCCTTTATCTTTATCCTTCTATGAACATATATGTTGTTAAAAATGATAGGTTAGTTCTATTAACGTTATGAGCATAGCCCAAAGAACATTTATCTTAACAGGTATTATGTGGTATACATTATCAGACTTTATATGCTTCGAGAGTGAGTGGTTTTCTTGTCGCCTCTCATAAATTGATAGTTCCTTTCTAAGGTGAAAATGTTTCTAAGAAAAACCTAAAGGTTTATTTATTGTTTTATGTCACTACATAGTAGAAAAGTTCGCAGTGGAGTTTTGTTTTAGCCAATTTTTGATTGCTCCCAGAGTTTCTAATAACTTGCCATATTAATAATATTCGAAGTTCCCTTCAAAACTCAAATAACATAACCATACTTAATGTTTCAAGTATTGGTAAATGTGCTTTTAAAAAAACTTTCGTTCCCTTATTTAGTTTTTAAATATCCTACTTTTATGAAGGTAAACAATGTATTCATATTCCAATCTAAAACAAGAAAGCTAATAGTATCCATAGCTAATTTTAAACCTAAAAAGCATGTATTAAAACATACCGCTTATATACCATATCAATTAGAACCTATGTGGCATTCTATATTCCAATAATGAGTGGGTTTGCAGTTCTCTAAAATCAGTACAAAGAGTTAACGTCTTTTTTTAAAAAGGTTTAATTCAACATCCAAAACCAGTTGTCTTACGAAGTTTTGTTCTCTCTATGTTATAAAGGTTTCACTCAGCAACTTAAATTATTATGCTCAATACTGTACGTTCTACTACTCGTGGTGTAACTAAAAAGGACTGCAGCTACGTCTTGAGGCAAGGTCTATACTGATCTCCACACCCAAGAAGATTTTGGCAGTGTATATATTATATATTTTTCCTAATGATTATACATATATTTGGTTGGACAAATATGTATTTACATTTTTCCTGTTACCTTTTTGACACCAGCTAAAGAGCCAAATTTTCCTTGGTGCCCTACGTTCACAATATGCATTCTTGAACATTCAAAACGTACCAAGTGACTACTTACCCCTTGCCTTTAGATCTAGTGAATGTTTCCCCATAGAAACTTTAGACCTCCCAAGGACTTTTGAATGATAAAGACAATTCTTCTATGCTTTTGATGTCCCATGTTTTCCTATTCTAGATACTTGGCATGTTATCTCCTTATGGCTGTCCTATATACTTTCAACCAAGCCCATTCCCCAATTTTCTTTTATGTTATTTTATCCTAAACTTTTCTTGGCAACCAAATTTAAGGTATAGGATTCCATGGTATTTAAATATTATAACATCCCTTCCCAAACTAAACCTATAAATTATAATGTGTTTCACAAATTCACTATGAAACTTTATTACCTTCAATTGAAAACAATAGTATACAGCATGACACTCTTTCAATATTTAAAATTGATATGACATATTTGTTGTCTTTATTCATTCTACTTTCTACTATTATTCAAAACCATACAAATAATAGGCAATCAGAAATAAATCTGGCCCTTTCAATGTCAAGGCTACATTTTTTTTGTTGAAGAACACGATGCTTCACTACACACTGGAGAAAGGATTGGAGTCTGGCTTTTGTCTCCTTTTATGCAAGCTAAAACTTCAAAGTCGTAAATCAGCATGACTCAATCACAGTGATAGTTAGGGGTTTTCAAGGGTCATAATGGCCTCTAAACAATGATATGCAACTAATATATATGCAATCATTAACCTAAATTTCTATGTTGTGTTTTACAATGCTAATAGACATGGATAGATAAATTTAATTTCTAGTTTTTATCAAAAGAAAGATGATTATTTTTTTAAATCTAACCAGATTTCATATTAAAAAATTTCAAACATTTCAACACAGGCACCAAATCCCTATTCCATATTACATTTCTCCTATAGAAAACTAGCTTTAGAAGAACCGACATTTTGTGTGACGCCTTCTCAGTCTTCACTGTTGAAATTTTCAGGTCTTCACAAGCCTTTCATAATAAATCTACCCGTAAGTCCCGAGATGATTTTTCATTTCCTCTATACCAATTTAAGATAGACGAAGCTATCCTTACGCTGCACACCTGTAGACTTACATGTGGAATTTCCTTTCCATCGTGTGCCATGTGGTAAACCGATTCATAATTCTAATTTAGTTCCTTAGCCATATGATATAACATGATTATTTAATTATCACACTTCATATTCACATAAATGTATTACATGTATATTTTATATTTTATTCTTTATTTTTATTTATTTAGCCATATTATTAGTTTTATTATAATTTTATTTTATTTTATTTTTATATACTTATTGCATATTATTATTATTTATTTTATATTTTTTTATGGATACATTTAAATATATTTTAATATGCATTCCTAATATTCTTCAACAAGACATAAAACAACCTACAAATGTGGTTACATGAAATGCATCTACATGGATTATTGGCGGTTGTATTGCTAGTAGGGGTTCTTTAATCCCTAGATTAGGCAAATACCTTGCCGCTCATCATTTCCCTTGTCTTACCTTTCCTTGAATACCAAATGGAGAGAAAATTCATATTCTTTTAGAATTATTTCTGCTAGCGAGGGCACCTGTTCCTGCATCCACAAATGACTAAGCAGTATCTCATTCATACAAATGGAATAGGTAACAAAGACTAGATTATGATGGGTTGTAACACTTAGTCATTATTCATGGCATCAAATTCCAGATGGATGTTAATATTTTTGTTGAGGTTATATGGCAATTGCCAGTGGGAATAACAATGTGTAGGGACACGCACAATTAGGAAATTGAACTTGATAAATTTGATTCAAAGTCATCCATGAGGAGGATTGTCAAGCCAGGGATGAAACGCTATGACTTACCCACTCCGTGGAAAGAGGTGATGAATACCATAATGGAATATATCATCATGGATGATCTTGATTCCCAAATCAAAAGTTTCCATGTTGCATTGAACCACTTTAGGGATGATCTTGTTTCCCAACTCAAAAGTTTCCATGTTGCATTCATGAACCATTTCAGGGATGTTAAGCAGATGAACATTCCCAAGTTCTTGTACCTATCAATGGATTATTCCATCATTGCCACCCACTCAAAGAAGGAGGTAGGCTGGCCCTATCATCAGGGACTTTTCAAAGTTCTCTATGTTTTTCTTCTGGAAAAATTTCTTAAAGGAAATGTGCTTACTCAGGATCAGAAAGCTGAAAATACAAAGGAGGATGCTTCTTCCACACCGGTCTTAAAAGTTCAAGGGTCCAAAAATAAAAGGGTTGTTGAAGGGTCCCAGGATGTTGAGTTTCTAATAAAAAAGAAGGTCAAAGTTGAGGCTACTACAACAAGGAGTTCACAACGCCTCAAGAACAAGGAAGCCCAAAACTAGAGAAAGACACAGGGTGTGGTTGGGAATGATCTTGGTGATCCTGCGAAGAAGCTACTCCATGAATGTTATCAAGACCACTTCTAGTATGATTTTTTTTTTTGATAATTCCATGGCTACTATCACGGAGGCAATTTACCAAATGAAAGAGCATAGGAATTCTTAGAACCTCATATTTTTCTGTGAAAACTTTACAGAGGATACTCCTGCTAAGACTATTGTTGAAGCCAAATAAAAGGTCAAGGATGAGGATGTCATGAAAATTACAAAGGATAATGAGGTCACAAAAATAGCTAAGGATACCTTCAAGGATGTCCTTAATAATACTGCTAAGTATGTTAAGAAGGATGACATCCCTGATGATGTAATTGCCTAAATGGCTTCTGTTCTAGATTTTTTGTCTACCCTCTCTAGGCTTTCTTGTTCGCTTTTTGGCTTGTCTACTTTATCCTTTACATTTTTAAATCTTGAAGGATGCATGGTTGTTTTTTTAGGATTCTGCATCCTTTTTCTCAGCATATGTACTAAGGTGTTAGGGTGCCTTTCAAAGACCCTCTTTAATATAAATTTTTAACTTATCAAAAAAAATATGTGAGATGTACGGGTTTTCCCCATAAGCTTTTTCAAACTAAAAGGTGTGCATAAAATAGTCAGTTGCCATATAAATATCATTGTTGATATTCATCCGGTATCTATCCTATATTATGAGGACCTCTTAAAAAGCAAAAGCTCATAAAAAAAACTGAGTAATGATAAGATAATTAGGTGTTATGAGTGGATTTTGAGGTTTTCATGAGACTCAATCACCCTAGTTGATTGATCAAAAATTGTATACTGACTATATAAGACTTTAAAATATATAAGTCTATTAATAAGACCCAAATATTCAATATCTCTATGTGTGCACAGTGAATTTATTTAGATTATGCATAAGACTACCTCATTTCTAGGTGGGTTTCATGCAACCCATTTTTGTAATGAGGATCACCCTATGGTCATCATATCCTAAGTTTAGACGTCGTTGGACTAGACTACTAGGTAATACAAGTCACCAAAAAGCTAGCTCAACCATAAGCTGACATTGGTCTATACAAAAGGATATTGCTAATGTGACAGATATATCACCATGCATAAGGCTCCTTCATTACCAAGCGGGTTTCATTCAACCCATTTTTGTAATGGATATTACCCCATGGCTTTCTGAACAACTGAGGATTCCAATGATTCAAGCTCTTTACCCCCTTATTTTATTTTTATTATTTGGGATACTTGATCATGCTTAGTGGTGAAAACCACTTTTTTTTTAGAGCAAGGGATTTGCTTAGTGATGGAAATCACTATTTTTTTGTTATTTTTTTGGAATTTGCTCATTTTGTGGAAGAGAAAATATATTATTTGGGTGGGGAGGATCTTGTCCTTTTTTCAATTATCAGCATTTGATACCATGCAAATGATAGGATGAGCAAGGCAAACCTTTCACTTACGGTGACAAGGACCACTTTGTAGTATCATCTTTCCTTGTTCAAACTTAGATTTTAATGTGTAAAAATATGTTGGGATTTTGAGATATGCAAGGTACTATCAAAGTGAGACCTTACCTTCTAAATCTAATATAGCTTTCTAAAAAAATTGAAAAGATAACTAGGGATGGTTGAATGACCGAAAACCCTAGTGAACACCCTATAGCAACTTATTAGTTGTGTTGAAAAACACATTTACTCATAAAGAGGAATGCAGATGATGGGATATGTGATATGTGGGGGTTTTCCCTATGCTATTTTTCAAACTAAAATGTGTGCATAAAATAGTCAGTGGTCATCTAAATATCATTGTTGATATTCATCCAGTATCTAACCTATCTTGTGAGAACCCCTTGATAATAAAAATCTCATAAGGAAAACTACAAATGATGATAATAGATAAGATTGTTTTGAGATTCATGAATAACATACAAACATGGTGTCACTCATGAGAATGTAAACACAATTTTCCCTAATGCAAGTGCAATGGATGAGTATGCCTAATGCAACTAATCAATGGATGTAATGAAATGCATAGTGACGTGATGCAAAATGTTTTTTTGTATTTTTTTATGTTTTGTATTGTTTTTGGTATTTTGAGTGTTTATGGTTTTAGGGGGAAGGTGTGATACCTTATACACCCTAGCGTATGTGGTGATCGATGGATACAAGGAAGGTGTGATACCTTCAAAATCCTTAATTTGCTGCATCGATTGTAATGTGGATGGTGGAGAATGTATAACACCTTGAAGACCCCTAGTTTGCATTTTATTTGATGTGATGTGATTGGCTTGGTTGGAAGGAGAGATAAAAACCAACTCTTCCTATTGTAGCACTGAATTATGTGTAATTCCAATGTTCTGATGGGGTAAAGTGAGCAAATCATCTGTGTGGAGATCATTTTATTCTATCATATCTTTAACTAGATTATTGAATGAGTAGCATTTGTACATGTCATACTTGTTCAGATGATGATAAGTATAGTAGAGGCTTTAATTATTTGACCTAGGTTTAGGTTTTCTTGGTTTGATTTTAGGTAATTTTATTGCATGTGCCTACAATTTTAGAAATAGCGTTGAAGTAGTCATCAAAAATTTGACATAATGGCGAGGTAGCTTTTCAAGCTTATGAGGTTGCAATTGATATTGGGGTTGTAGGCAAGATGTTGTGGCCTAAATTGTGGTAGGTTGAGGTGAAGTAGAAAAACTGTCTATGGGTGAAGCCTCCTTATCCATAAGGTTTTGGATCACATTTTTAAATGCATAACAATTATCGATGGCATGGCCCTCTATTCGATGATAAAGGCATAAGTGATACTCCATATAACCCTTAGGCTTAGGAATATTGGCGTCAAGAGGGCATATATCAGGTAACACAATTGCCATTTTCTCCTATAATGTTTGGATCATGGCCTACATGGGCTCAGATAATGGAGTCTAGGTATGAGGCTTGCATCTTAAACAAGGTGGATGCAATTAATTAGTTTTATGAGGTGACAAGGTTATGTGTGTCTTAGTCACCTGCCTAGGTCGCTTTGATTATTTTTTTGGTGTAGGTAATGACTCATCAACCATGCCTACTTGTTCATCCTTAGTAGTGAGAGGATTGTCAATTCAAAGTTGATTATTCTCAAGCATATCTTGTATCACATTATTTAATGCATAGCATGCTTGAATATCACGACCATTTTGTCAATTATATAAATAGTATAAATCCTCTCTATTCCCTTTATATTTGGGGTGGTTTGTATCTGAGGGGTGAATCTCAGATAAATTAATGGTCTTTGTCTCACATAATTGATTGAAAATCAATGCCAAAGATTCAAAAAATGGTGTGTAAGTGTGGGTTGGATGGCATTATCGATTTTGCACCTGATTTTGTAAAGGTCTATTATGTGGTTGTGGATGAAGTGGTTTGGCCTTAGATGCATCTTGTTGTTGTATATCAATATGTGTGAGTTGATGCATGATTTGTTGCAAAGCCTCATTTTTGTGATCCATTTATGTCTCAACTTTTGCTATGTGATCCATAATGTGTTTTAATACTGATGGGGATAATGATTGAATAGTGGTTGATGAAGTTGGATGACAATTGCTAAGTGATGGAAGTAGATTAGGTGAAAGTTCCAAAAAATAATTAAGCAGGTATGAGTCAAAAGTCTTCAACACCTAAAGAGATGTATATGCTTCACTATGATTGTGTCTAGTGAATGTGTCCATATGCTCTTATTTTTTACTTAACTCATGCTCTTATTCCACCTTGGAGTTCTCAACTATGATAGCATGATTACCCCCATTTTGGTGTAACAGATACACATGTTCTTGCTTTTGTGAATATTTTGGACAAGAAGTGGTTGGTGTGACTAGTTTCGATGGTGGTAGCACTTGTGATGTAGAGGGAATGTTAGATGGAGCTACCAATTGTGTGGATCAATTTGGAGAATCTTGGTTCCCTATCATAATCATAATAATGATCCTTTCTACAAACTCATGGGAATATGCATTGGTATTTGGACAAGTCATGGATGCCTCATCACCTTGCTTAGGGAGATCTACTTATTCCTCATGTTTTGGTAAAGAATTAAGGATGGTATCGATGGGTGGAAATTTGATAGCAGGTCAACCTAAATCCTTGATTGATTGATTATAGGCATAAATATAACATTTTGCACAATATATTCACCGAGTTTAGGATTGTTCAAGTGAACTATGACCTACAATGTGGTGGATGAAGATGGTATGATATGATCTGATTCATCCGTGACAACAGTGGGTTCTTCCTTGTTGGTAGGAATGAGGAGTTCCTCTATTGACATGTTTGATATGTCTATGGAAATCTCTATGGTTGGCCCTTTTGACTCTTCCTTTCTTGGAGAAACTGAGGATGTAGAAAGAGTAACAAGAGATATTGATGGTATCGGCGATGGTGGAGATAGTTTCACAACTAACCTTGTGGTTGAATTTGGACTCTATATAATATTGTTGGGTTTAGTTTCTAGGTGTGTGGATGGCATAGTAGGCTCTTACATATGATCAAAATTGTTGTAATACTCTAAGTGACCTAGGTCAGCATGAACCACATGGACCTTACCTTCATGTACATATTTGAGGTGTTGATGTACTATGTATGGGACACACTTCATGGCTCTCATCCAAGGCCTTCCAAGTAATATGTTGTGTTGTCATGTGCCTTACAATATGTGGAACAATATAGGCATAGTCTTTTTTCCAACCTGAACAGGGAGGACTATCGTTCCAACAATGGGGGATAAAGCATCATTAAATGCTTGTAGGGTAAATGTGGATTCTACAATGTATGAAGGTAGAATGTTGAGATGCTTTAATGCAATCATGGTAATAATTTTTATCATGGATATCGTATCAATAAATATTCATTTATAGGGAATCATATTGATACATGTTATGATGTGCAAAGGAGGATCAAGTATATTGGTGGGCATGGGTTTGATCTCGTGATCCTAAAAGGTTATAATAGGATATTTGTACATTTTTATATGTCCCACAAAATTGGTGAAAGCATCAATATCATGGGGTCATAACTTGATCAATATTAGAATCTTCTTGAGATTTTCTTGATTCTTGGAGTATTGTAGTATTAATTCACTCATGGTCTTTTTACCTAATGGTATACACAGACTTCATATAGTCCTACTCTGGATTATCACCATCAGTTGATGTGGTGGGCTTTGGATGGGAGTTTAGGGTAGTGAAGGCCAGGACATAGAAGGAATGTAGACTTACCTACTAAGCCCCTTGATAGACCAATTATGTTTGGTGGAGGTCCAAAATCAGCATTGGCTAACAAGATCCTCCATTTGATCATGTGGAGAACCCATAGGTGTTCCCCTAGAAACGGTACCTTGGTGTTCTAATCCTTTATGTGATGAGTTAGATTCATGATGACTATTAGGGTACCATGTGGGAAGGAGTAGATCCTTAGGACTATAGCAGAGATGTTCAGGGTCTCCTTATAGATTTTATGTCGCATCAGCTTGTGACTAAGCATGACTACATGTTAAGACCATTTGTTTTGTTATGTAAATAGTAAGTAAATAAAAAAAGTATACAAAATGATTATCTCATTTAAATTTTTCTTTGTCAGTTACTACACTATCTTGTGTATTTTTATGTGTTGTTGTTTCTCTTATTTGTGTTTTTGCTTTTGTTAATGATATTAGCTTGGTTTAAGGGTTTTCACCTATATGCTCTCACACACAGACTTGGTGATGAAGTCCAAGTCATGAAACCCACCAGGTTTTGGTGATGAAACCCAAACTTGATGAGGGAGCCCAGGTCCTACCAGTCCTCACATTATGAAGGTTCTTGGATTGACCTTGGCCAAGAATAGGGTACAAAATCACAACATACAATCCAAGAAGGTGGAGATGAAATCCATCGTCATTGGTCTTGATCAATGGTTGGGTGTGAATTCTAACTCATTGATGTTTAAGATGGTGTGTGGTGTGTGTGGGTTCATTTTATTTTATGCAAAAAGTAAATGCAAGCATAAAGCATTCAATGTCTTTTTACTAATGAATACAAATGATGTTTGATTTCAGATTCCTAAGTAATAAATATATTATTTTTAGAAATATAAAAATACCAAACCCTAATATGATGTTAGCTTCTGCACAAGAAGCAAGCACACATTTCACATAGTAAGAAAATAGAGGTTGTCTCTATGCAGTACATTCTACAACAGAGGTTATATTACACAAGGACAGTCAAAAATAGGGAGTCATCTAGGACAAGGATAGCCAAAAAAAGAGGTCTTCTGACCTAAGGACAGTCACAAATAGACTATTTTAGATTGAAAATTCTTTTGTATTTTTCCTATTGAAGCATAAATATTTTTAACATTCTCTACTGAAAGTAGAAAAATAGGTATAGAAAAACTTATAGGTGAAGACTACATATGATGAATGTGTTGTTTTTGCCCTTTTTTGGCTTCTATTCATAGGTCATCCCTGGGTAGGACGGTTGCAACTGTGGGCCATCTCATGGTGATATGGTTGCATTCATTGACCATCTCAACTAAGGACAGTGGTACCTACAATTCAATAAAATCAAGAAAAGCAACAATTAGCAATAGATTTGCAAAAATCATACACTTATGCAATTATTATAACAAACCAAATTGAAAGCATAATCATGTAACCATCAAGATAAAGACAAGAAGTAAAGAAATGGTGTCCTTCTCATTAATATTGAATCATGTCCTTCAAAGGAGGTTATAATGATATCCCTCTAAGGGATTTAATACCAATTTGATGTAAATTTTACAATCAAGAAAGAATGATAGGTGTATCCCATAGAATCTTTACAATCCCACAAACTGATTTGAGAGGAGTTTCTTGTGACCTCCACAAGGTATGATGTAGATGTGATGAATCTTTATGTTGATAGATCCTACCAAAATTTGTAATCTGCACACAAGAACACTTAAGAAATTATTAATATATGAATAGCCTTTCATGATAAGGCCCAGAATTATGATAAAGGAAAGCATTAAAGAAACTAAAATTTAACAATATGTATGCATGAAAATGAAATTAAACTATGCTAAAATAGTATTTGAATGCTACTAAATATATTGAACATAA
This sequence comes from Wollemia nobilis, assembly GCA_028583015.1. Lineage (NCBI taxonomy): Eukaryota > Viridiplantae > Streptophyta > Pinopsida > Araucariales > Araucariaceae > Wollemia > Wollemia nobilis. The sequence goes on from JAQPPZ010016888.1 coordinate 23,701,270, forward strand.
TAAAACATAGAAAATAGGTCTTGTTGATGGGCCATCCTCATGCAGAGTTACCTGACCTACTGGTTATCCCTAGGTAGGATAATGATTCTTGTGGGCCATCACGAGGCGACATGGCCACTGAGCTATGAGTAAATTCTTTGTAACCGATGTGGGGTGACGTCTGGTTTCGATATATAAAATTGATGTTCAAGGGGTGCTCATGAAGAACAAATTATTTAGCGGTAATTATCATAAAAATGGAGCTATTGATGATGCCAGAGATGTGAAATTGGTCTTCAAGCTTTGAAGTACTCCATTTTTGCACTTGGAAGCTCCATGATTGAAATACAATAGCACTTTATTGCTTATGAGAGTAAAATCTCTCTGGTATTCAATTTGGCGGTACTTCATTATGTAGAATTGGCAAGATCATTTTAATGATGGCAAGGTACCATTATATAGACTTCCCCAAAGGGATTTTTTGGCTTCCTTAAGAATCTAAGAAATGGTTAATATCAAGAAGGGCAACAACCTATTCTAGCTGCTTCTCTCAACTGATTGCAAATGTCATTAGGCTTGGTTGGCCATTGAAACCATTCTACCCATGGCACTATATTTGAATTTATTATAGGCACAACCATACCAGGGTAGGATGGCCATGACTGCTAGCCATCTTAGGGTAGATCAACCTTTGGAGGTTGTCCCTTGGTGGGACAGTCCAAGCTATAAAGGGAAAATCTTCCCTATTAGAGTGATAAAAATAACTATTAATCCTTGAGGTTGCCCCAAGTGGGTTATAAGGCCTTAAAAGTTGTCCATATATGTAGTCTCCTCAAATGAAATGTTTTAGGTGTCTACACTAGTATTTCCCCTCTTCTGTTCTTTTTTCAAATACTTGTTTATTGTTTTCCCCTTCCTCATTTTTTCCAAAAAAAATGGCTTTTGTAGGAATTGGATTTGTCATGATGTCACTATTTGATATTATTGTTAAAAAATAAAGGGCATGTAAAGTGAATCGCTCTTTATTATGAGTAATTAATAATTATGAAATAAACCACTTCCAAGTGGCCCTTTAGTAATAATAACTACCCAAGCAATCAAATTGGACCCAAGTGGGCTAACCAACTCGCTTGGCTAAGTTTCACACTAGGCATAGGTAGGCATAAGCCAATGACAAGTGGGGCTATAAAAACCCTTATCCAATACATTTCCCCCATTTCGTGCTTTGCACAACATGCAATATATTCTCACCAAATGCATGCCTTTCATCATACCCTTTGAATGGGAAATATATTTTGTTGTAGATTATTCAAAGTAGGTCATATTCAAAGTGGTTTGCTTTAGCAAAGATATAATCCTTTGACCATCCAATTTTCCTTATATGTGCAAGCCAATCATATCATTAATCATCCATACTCCTATAACCATTGTGTCAATATTCAAGTTAAACAATAAAATGGCTCCTTAAATATACCATCTAGACCTCCCCTTTTAAGGAAAAAACATTGATAAAGGGGGGTTGAATCCCACTTGGGTTTCCTAGACCCTAATCTATTTACACCACTCATCAAATCATGCCTAAAATCATAGCAATTCAATCAAATACCAAAATGATCCATCTAAATTTTCCAAACTACAAAACCTTTCTCTAAGTAGCAAATCAATTAGCCTTTTTGAGCAAATCACTCACACAGATTCATAAAGTTTCTAAAGTATCCCAAAAGAAAAAATTGATTTCCCCCCTCAAGTGAACCACTTATCATAGCTAGTAGGATTACCTTACCCTTAGAATGAGTGAATTTCTTATAAATTTGAGTGAATCACTTTTCCTATCAAACCAATCACCCCCAAGTAAGAAATTCCCAAGGACTTGAAGTTCCTAGGGACTGCTAGAAGTAAAAAGTTGATCTAAATAGCAAGTGAATCACTCTCTAGGTAAATCAAATTGCTCTCTATCTCAAAACATGGAAAAACAAATTAGTTTGTGAAATTTATCTTCTCTAATTTTAATCATCATGGACATTTCATCAACCCCTATAATCCCATCCATGCTAGAGGTAAATCCCATGTCATCATCTTCCACCTATGCCAACCCACCCATATTTACTCCACCTTCACTAGTACCAACATTACCACAATAGGCCTAGTCATCTAATGGGAATGTTAGAAAACTTCTATTAAAAATAAACTCATTCATATAAATATTGCAATTAAAACAAAGTTTCATGAAATACCTTATATTACAATACATAATGTAAATGTAGAATTAAAGAAATCTCATAAAAAACATAAAAAATAGGCCTTTTCGAGGGGAAACCTCCTTCAATACTTTTATTTATTTGCAAAAATATACATTCATTCATGGACCCATGTCATTTAAAGATGCACTTCATGAGACCCTAACCTAATGCTCAAGATTTGGCTTACATGCAAAGTGCCACTCAAGCTAGAATCTTCTACCAAACATTAGTTACATATAATGGACCTATTTATCTAGGCATCAAATTTACCATATGCCATTACAAAGTATTACAAATTACATTATTATGGGATCCCCACGTTGGAAGGGGGTCATTACATAATCATATGAGAATTACAAAATAGTGTTAGGATGGGGTCCTAACATCCCAGTCCCCTTCAAAAATATTTATCCTCAAATTTGTAGATGGGGAAAGTAGTGTTGGAGCTACAAGAGAGACTTCCAAGTAGCATCTTCTAAGTTGTAGTCCATGTCATTATACAAGAACCTCAATTATGACATAATTTTGAAGAGTGTGTGATTTTTTAGCATAGGCATCATTATATTACATTATCATAGGCATCATTATATTTGTAAAAATAAGTGCTAGGTGCTTCTCTAATTGAGGGGATGATCGGGTAGTTGGTTAACCATCCTAACCACTTACTATATGTATTTATGCTCATGTGAATCAATGATATTGCTATAATTCATTGCTATTTTGTCATGGTATCAGATCCAAGCTTGTAGAGGATGTAAGGTGACTGATCTATAGGGATGACATGGGAGAACATCGTAGCCACTCAAGGTACACTTCCTAAGGTTGATCGGACTAAGACATAGACCAAGACTAACATCGATAGAGACTGAATGAACACGTGGACCAAGATGTAGACCAAGACACAAATTGGGACTTACATCGACTGAGACCGACTCAGCACGTGGACCAAGATGCAGACCAGGCATGATGTAGTGTTGATTGGACTGATAGATAAGTGACTAGCTAAGTGATATGACAAATTATGGGTTGCACGTGATTCAAGGGATGAGTGACATAATTCAAGGGCTGAGTGATGTGGTAGATTTTAGGTTGCACATGGTTCAAGGTAGCAAAATAATAAAGGGGGAGGGGTAACTACCCAAAGGCTGTCACATTCCAAGGTGAGCCTTCCTCCTTTTAAAGGCTAGTAAATGCATATGTGGGATGCATGTGGGACTAATCCCACAGTTTTTTTTAACTATTTTGGCACCTTCAAAATAAATCCAAGGTGTTTGCTTATTCCTTCTAGCACCCTCGGTATTGCACTTGGTTAAGTGCACCTGCTAGACTTGGACGAGGTTCACAGTTCGATTCCTATAGAGGCCAAAGAACAATTTTTTGATGGCCTACAACCTGTCAACATTTGATGCCCTGCATATTTTTTTTGACACCCCATAAATACAGTTGACACCCAGTGAGCACTTTGATGTCCTACGAGTGCCAATTGATGCCCAGTGAGCATTTTGATGCTCTGAGAGCATTTTTTGATGCTCTATGAGTGCACTTTGATACCCTATGAGTTCCAGTTGATTCCTAGTGAGAATTTTAACACCTTGAGAGCATTTTTTGATGCCCTATGAGAGCATTTTGATGTCCCAAGGAAGAAATGTATTTTTTTTTTTAAATTTGACAAAAAAAATTGTCAAAGGAGGGCAACATCAGGACTTGTTTTGTCCAAGGAGGGCACCAGAGCCAGCATTTGTAAGGGTTCAGGTGCATTTTTTTTCTTCCTTGTTTATTTTGCAACAAAAAAGGAGAATCATAGGATTCTTTTTGCAAAATTATAAGATAAAGGGGGAGATCAAAATTTATGGAAGTGAATCATTGCATGATAAAACTGGTATTGTAATAGGTGCATTTTTGGTGGACACCGACACCTAGAGTAGTTAAATTTGTGGGTATTTGTGATTGTATTGTGCATTTAAATTTTCTATTTTCTTGCATTATCAATCATAAAATAAAGCAAAAGAAAAGACCCCAAATTTTACACCTATTTGTGCAATTTATTGCATAATAGCATTCGATATCTACGATACCTCTGGTCCACACTTATAGGTGATGCTATCGTGCCTGGACTACTATATATAATGCCTAATATAGCTGAAATAATGACACCTGAGCTATTATTATCTATCAATCATCAAGGAGAAATAAGGCAAATCAGTTTTGATATTCACTCTATTTATACCCTAATCGTTATTGTTGTTAGACGTAAATCCTGACGAAGTGATTTCCAAAGTGTTTAGGGGAAGTTACACCCCACGCATGAGGAAAGACCTTCTATGGTAGGTGTCATAAACAAAATTATTCCCTTTCAGTATTGCCTAAGTTCCACATATCGTTCTACTCATATATACTTATAGTCTCCCTCACGTAAGGGCGGGTATATATAGAGGAGTTTGGTATAAAGGTCTGGTAGGTATAAATAAAGGAGGACCATTTGGTGTTATAAGGAACCTTCACAATGGCCTCTATTCACAAATATCTATCAGATTCACAGTTGCTGAAAGGTTCTAACTTCACACCATGGAAGAATAAGATGCATGCTATTCTTCAAGTGGAAGATTTGTGGGATGTAGTGACTGGCACTACAAAACACCCTACAATAGCAGGAGTAGATCAAGAAGAGTTTGATAAGAAGGACAAAATATATCTCATGTTTATCCTACTTGCTACTACAGATGAGATCCAACCTCATATCTATGATGCCAAAACTAGTAAGGAAGCTTGGGATGCTTTGATTACTATTTATGAAGGTAAGAATAAGTCCACTATTCTACACCTTCAAACTCAACTTCATACACTCAGTATGAACTCTGGTGAGACCGTTGATCTATTCCTATGTAGAGTGGAAGAATTGAAAGCCAAATTGAATACTATGGGACAACCAATGGATGATACTCTCTTGACCTCTGTCATCTTGAGAGCATTTCCCGAGTCCTATAAGGTGTTGATAACCTCTCTTAATGTATCTGAATGACAAGTATATTTTGTGGAATTGGTGAATTTGCTTCAAAATAAGGAGGAAAATTAGTTTCAAAAGGATGATGTGCTAGATAATGCCCTTTACACCAAACAAAGGGGTAAGAAACAAGGTCAGTTTCAAAAAGGAGGATCTTCATCAAAGGGAAAAGGGAAACAACATCAACAGAATGACAAACAATATTGCAAGATTTGTGATATGAATAACCATGACACCAATAGGTGTTGGTTTAAGAACAAGAAACAGAATGACCAAGATCATAAGAAGAAGAAAAAAGGGAAATACAAACCATAGAAAAAGAATAAGCAACCCAAGGGGCATGTTGCTTATGTCGAATCAAATTCAGACTCATATTTTGTAGAATCAGACTCGAGCTTAGAATCTGAGAGAGCACACAAGGTGCTCATGACTCATACTTCATCTCCACAGATAGATGTTGTATGGTATATTGATTCAAGTGCTAGTAAGAACATGACTGGCAATAAATCATGTTTTGAGACATTTGAGGAGAAAGAAGGTAAGCCAATAACAATTGTTGACAATCAAGTCTACCAAGTGATGGGTGAAGGTGATGTTTTTGTCACTCTTCTAGATGACAAATGTTAGATTGAAAAGGTACTCTATGTCCCTGGATTGGCTAATAATTTGTTGTCAATCCCTCAGATGTTGGATCAAGATATGGATGTTGTGTTCCATGTTGTGAAAGGAAAAAAGAGATGTTTTATAACCAAAAAAGGAAAACATGTAGCAACTAGATCATACAAGCATGACTTGTTCATTTTAGATGTCGTTTCAATGCCTCATGTTGCCTTGGAAGCAACTACAAAGGAGGCTACTTCTCTGTGGCACAAGAGATATGGGCATCTAAGTTCAAGATATTTTCTTGAGTTGAGAAAATATGAGATGGTGAAAGGACTTCCCCACCTTTCATCCACATTTCTAGTTTGCTTAGATTGCTTAGTAGGGAAGCAACATCGAGTACCTTTTGAAGCTAGCTCTTCAAGAGCTAAGAAACCATTAGAGTTGGTACACATCGATCTGTGCGGTCCTATGCCAAACAACTATGGTGGAAAGAGGTATTTTTAGTTGTTTGTTGATGATCACTCACGAAATATGTGGGTTTTATTTCTTCAATTGAATTCTGAGGTATTTATATACTTTCAACAGTTCAAGAAGCTTGTTGAGAAGGAGTCAGGGTGTTTCATCAAGACCCTCCACTCAGATCGAGGGGGGAATATACCTCCAATGAATTTTTATCATTTATAAAAGAACATGGGATTAAGCGATAGCTGACTACAACCTATACTCCCCAAAAAAATGGAGTTGCTGAGAGGAGGAACCATTCCATCATGGAAATGAGTCACTGTATGATTTTAGGAGCACATCTTGAGTAGCAGTTTTGGGTAGAAGTAGTGAACACAATAGTGTATCTCCTGAATAGAGCTCCCACAAAGGCTCTACAGGGCAAGACCCCACAAGAAGCATGGAGTGGTAGGAAACCCTCCATTTCTCATCTAAGAGTTTTTGGATGTAAATATTTCATGCACATACCAAAACAAAAGCGGAAGAAATTAGATGAGAAAACCCTGAAATGCATTTTTCTTGGTTACGATGAGCATTCAAAAGGATATCGATTGATAGATCCAATAACCAAGAAAATACACACTAGTAGAGACATGGTATTTGATGAAGCTTCCACATCCGATATCACATCTACATATGTATACCTTGAAGAAGAAGAAGAACCTAAGAAAGAAAGTACTCCCCCAAATAAGAAGGTTCCAAAGTGGTATACTAGTACATTGAGAGATTCTAAGTTGAATTCACTTCCATATCTAACTCAATATCAACCTTGCACTTGGAGTATGACACAACAGAGAAGAGCAGAGGCATCATCTTCAGAGGTTGATGAACTTTACCAACAATTTGATGAACTATCTGTAGATGCAGAGGAAGACAGAGAAACATATGTGGATGATGATGAATGGGTTTATATGATAGCATTGGATGCAAATGAACCTACAATAGTTCAAGATGCACTTAGTGAGCCTCAGTGGAAGGCTTCTATGGAAGCAGAACATACATCCCTCATGAAGAATCATACATGGAAGCTAGTTAATCTACCTATAGGAAAGAAGCCCATTGGCTACAAATGGGTGTTCAAAGTGAAGTATAAGGTAGATGGTACTATTGATAAGCATAAAGCCCATATTTTTGCAAAGGGCTATGCTCAGAAATAAGGCATAGACTATGAAGAGACTTTTACCCCTACTGCAAATATGACTACCATTCAAGTACTTTGTGCCATGGCAGCTCAGTTTGGGTGGAAGTTACATCAGATGGATGTTAAAAGTGCCTTCTTGAATTGTGACCTACAAGAAGAAGTGTACATGACCCAACCAGAAGGATTCATGGTTGAAGGGAAAGAACATAAAGTTTGCAAGTTAATCAAATCCTTGTATGGGCTCAAACAAGCTCCTCGAGCTTGGTACATCAAGATAGACAATCACCTAGTGCAACATGGATTCAAAAGAAGTCCTTCAGATGCAAATATCTATATTAAGAACAATGGTTCTAATATAGTGATTTTGGTGTTATATGTAGATGATCTGATCATAATAGGGAGTTCAGAGAAAATGATTGATGCAGTGAAAGATGATTTGAAATAATCTTTTGAAATGACAAATCTAGGACTTCTTCACTATTGTCTTGGTTTGGAAGTGACTCATAAAAAGCATCATATTAGAGTAACACAAAAGAAGTATGCCAAGACATTAGTCAAAAAATATCGGATGACTAACTGTAAGTCTAAAGCCACTCCAATGGAGCAAGGACTTAAGTTATCATGATATGATGAATCACCTCAGGTAGATGGTACTCTCTATCGACAACTGATTGGGAGTCTCATATATCTGATGAATACCAGGCCAGATCTTAGTTTTGCTATGGGCTATCTTTCAAGGTTCATGTAGGAACCTAAGGTGAGTCACTGGAAAGTAGCAAAGAGAGTTCTTCATTATGTCCATGGTAGTACAAACTATGGCCTGGAGTACAAGAAGAATGACAATTTTTTCTTACAGGGATACACGGACTCAGACTATGTCGGATCCATTGATGATCGAAAGTCAACTTTTGGATATGTTTTCCATCTTGGATCTGGACCTGTCTCATGGCATAGTAAGAAGTAGCATGTGGTTGCTTTATCTTCTACAGAGGTAGAATATCATGCAACTAGTGAAGTAGTCTATGAGATAATGTGGTTAAGTCGCATTCTTACAAACATGGGTCTTCCAAAGAATCTTCCTCTTCATTTGTTTTACGATAATCAAGGTGTTTTGAATCTTGTCAAGAATCCAATTTTTCATGAGTGTACCAAACACATTGATACTCGATGTCATTTCATTCAAGATGAAGTTCCAAAGCACCATATACAACTTCAATACATTCCCACTGATGCGCAAGTTGCAGATATTTTCACCAAGGCACTTGCACATGTCAAATTTGAATTGTTTCACAATGCTCTATGTATTTACCAATAATGTAATAAGGGGGGGTGTTGTAGACACCAAAACAGCACCAATCCGATTATGTGACTACAAGCACTGACCGAATTGGCATACATACCCCCTAGGGCAGCCTCCAGAGGTTAAACAGTGGTCCTAACCACTCCCAAATCAGTTTTGGAAGGTCAGAGGTCAATTTTGCACCTTTTAAGCACTTTGCTCCCTATTCGTCCCACCCTGGGATGATTAGAATCCTATTCGCCCCACCCCGGGATGATTAGCAGCAATCGCTCCAGGGTGGGACGATTAGCAGGTTTGACTGGCAAAAAGTCAAGCCTTGACAAATGGCAGCCCAGATCCGCCACCCAACTTCACCTTCAAGGCATGCAATTGCGAGGAACGGTTTCAAATCAGAGAGAGACTTCAGTCAAGCATGCCCTGATCATGGAGGCTCTAAATCAGGGAGGAATCTTCTCTCCCCCAAAAAGGCATGGTGAGCCAAGTGGCGCCCTCGCATGCGCATTCAAAGGAGACCCTTAGGTCTATAAAAAGGTGAGCCTCCTCACCCCAAAAGGAGAATAGAGCTGGAGCATTTGGAGCAATGAAGTGCTGCCAAATTATACCCCCATTCCTCTTTGTGCTTCCTACATCCCTAATTTCTCTTTTGGAAGAGAGGTTATCGGGTGAACACTAGGAACGCAATCCAGACCCAAAACCCAAGAAATCAGCCACAATCCCACCCCAAACTCATCGACACAACCCCCTAGGAGGTTTTGGACCCATCCCACTTGGATTGGTGTCAAAACTAGGCCCTAAACGGTGGGCGTCCCACCCCCGAGCGCCCCCAAACTACTGCAGTCCTAATCGCCCCACCCCGGAGCGATTAGAAATTTGTGCATGATTTCTTTACTATTATTTTTGCATTCTCTTTTATTTAATGTACTTATGCTGTTGTCCAAGTTTCATTGCTTTATGACATGATTTGACCTGGTTTTTATCATTTTATGCGTTTACTAACCTATAGGGAGCACCTTCAGATACAGGATAACCTGGGTAGAATATGCCAAATATGACCTTCTGGGTCATCTCAAAATGTCATTTTTAGTCTAACCACAAGTTTGCAAGAGTTTTGGAGGCCTCTGGATAGGACATTTGCAAGGTCACCTTTTGCAAGTTTTGTGATAGTCCCCAACGTCCCACCCCGGAGCGATTAGAAATTTGTGCATGATTTCCTTACTATTATTTTTTCAATATGTCCCAGATGATATCCTAATGCCTCTATTAAATTTTCATTGCATTATGACATGATTTGACTATAGTTTTATCATTTTTATATGTTAACTAGCTCGTAGGGCGCCCTTCACATCAAGAAAATTATGGGTAGGATAGGAATTCTAGCATCTGGTAGTCTTAAAATCACATATAATGCCTAACCATGAGTTTTAGGTGATTTGGATGAGCGTAGGTGGGACATTGGAGCCTCACCTTGGAGAGGCCCCCAAAACGCCATAACGGCTCCACCCCTTCGATGCAAAATTAGGTGATACCAATCTATAGAGTTGTCCTTTACATTCATATGTCATTCTATAATTCAATTATCAACCTTATCACGATATCCCCACCGCTGGAGGCCTTGGGGATTGCATGTTTTCCTAGATACGCATATGCTATTAACGATTTGTTGTCTTTCTATGCATAGGATCTCACCACTAAGAATACTAGAGGGGCAGAAAGGAATGATGAACACATGGACACAAGTGGCGACAACCTTTAGCCCGCCCACTTCGAATGTGGGCATGCGGAAGACGCTAGAAGCGTACCTCCGAACTTAAGGCTTCATCCATGCATCCATTGATGTAACAAATTGTATCAAATGTTTTGAGCCCTAGAGGGGGGACGTATTGTAATCATATTAAAATTAATATCAATAAAAGAGGCCCCACTTTTGTTTTGCTCACATCTTGTTTATGCGTCATTTCCTTCATGCATTCGTAGGACTTAGCATCTATATCTATTTTTGTTTGCATCATATTGGTACACTATCTTTCTGCATTGCTTTCAGTGGTGATCATGGTGGGACCCTATCCCTTACTATTAAGATCAAGTTTTTGATCCAAATTTTATGGTTTTTCTTTGCAGGTGTTACTCATTCGGGCACTGGACTGCTACTCATGCCACCCCGGGATGAATACATATTCATCCCACCCTATGACGAATGCAGACCTGCTATTCATCCCACCCCGGGATGATTAGAGCTCTATGCATTTTTTGAGCAAAAACTCAGAGGCATCTGGTTTAGACAGAGAAGAGGTAGGCCTTCTGAACATCCTCTATGTTTTTCTACTTTCTATTTCTGCAATTTTCTGTTTTCTTTGCTTTATTTTTAGACACTTGCATAGAAAGGTTAAGTAGTTTGTTTTCCTTTCTTGCAATAAAAAAATAAAAACATAGAGTAAATTAAATGGAAGGAACTTGATTAGGAATGCATTTTTCTCTGGTTTGCTTGCATGATACTTGCACAAATGGCAAGTCCTCATTATAGGTTTCAGTTCTAGTTAGGTTTTGTGATTTCCTTTTTGCTACTAATTGTCTCTGAAAGATAAAACGTACTTTAAAGCATTGCATTAGTGAAAATCATCTTTTGTTGTATGTTTTCTTTCTTTACATGATTAAAAGGAACCACACACACCACCTAATAAAGTTAACATCAAGGAGTTGGTCTTAATACCCCAACACTTGATCAAGACCAACGGTGGATTTCATCACCACCTTGGCTTGGATTTTGCATACATATACCCCGATCGCGATTGTTGCTAGACGTAAATCCTGATGAAAGCTGACCAAGTGTAGCGGGGGTGATTCCCCATGCATGAGGATAAGTCTTCTATGGTAGGTGTCAAAAATAGAGTGATCCCCCTTCCGTACCGCCTATGTTCCACTTACTGTTCTGCTCTCGCGTACCAATAGTTTCCCTCACGTAAGGGCGGGTATATTGAGAGGTTCGGTATAACGGCCTGGCAATGGTATATTGAAGGGGTGACCATTTTGGAGATACAAGAGCCCTCATTATGCATGTATAACAAAGTTCTCTTTACAAGATTTACACAACAAAAATCAAACACACTGAACCAGGTCTAGGACACACATTTAATCTGTAAACAAGATAATCATTTCTTTGTTTGTGTGGTCCCCTTTTGTTTGGTATAGCATAAAAATTGTAAAGGAGATAAAAATATACATATCTTTTTAGAAAAACCACCACCATGGTGTATACCCATAGCCAAGCCCAATCACGGGCAGAAGCTATGGAAAGTATACAAGGAGGCACAAGTCACCTCCGTTATAGCCCCAAGGACTTGGTTATACCACCTTGGCAGCTTGACCCACAACATAGTCCACACTATGCCACTACAGAAAAGGACTATAGAGGCACCCCTTTGAGGGGCACTCCCATTCAACACAGACCCTCTCAGGAGGAGTACACACATGGGAAGGCTCCCTTAGACACTCATTATGAGTGGCCACTACGCGATGAAGCGCTAGAGCAACATAGGGTTCATAAGGAGGGGGCACATGATTATATCATTCCCCCTCCACCCCTCATTACTATTAGAACTAATAGGCCAAATCTAGAGTGCAAGGCTCTTCAGATAGGGCGAGCCAACTCTGCCCGTCCCTTTCACATGTACGAAAGGGAGCACGAGGAAAACCAGTATATTCCTCAAGAGCAATACACCACGCATGGGAGCAATGCGCCTCCGCACCTGCTAATTATCAAGATCACCTATTGAGGCCGAGCCTCGGGTGAATGCTGCTAACCTCGATAGAGGAAAGTGACCCATAGAGATCTCGGATCACCATGACCGAGATAGATATGTAGGGGAGGCATCTAGGCCTCCTAGACCTAGGACGATGGAACAAATCGACTTGGCATTTGCCAAACATGCCACCCGCCAAGCGCAAATCATGTAGCTTAGGCAAGATCAGCAGTAGTTAGAACAACTATATCATCTTAACAAAGAGTGCATTCAGTGCCAGATAGATGAGTTGCTCTAGAACACTATGCATGAGAGGATTCCAACCCCTCGCATGCATAAGACAAAAATTTATGAGAGGCACAACCCCTTAGTACGAGACAGGTCTCCACGACCTTATCAAGCGTTACCTCCAAGACCTCCTAGACCTGAGTGGGAGGCCACCCCTAGAACCAATGATGGGCGCCTTCCTCGAGCACCCATCCATGTTTATAGGTCATGCCCAAAAACTCCTCAAGAGGCCTATGAGGAATTTGAGTGAGAAGAAGAGCGGGCTGAAATGCCCTACCAAGGCAGGGGGCGCTATCCGGATACCCCTCCATAGGCCTCAAGTTCCTCGTAATTCACAATGGGAACAAACCAAAGAAGAGGAAATCAAATCCTCTGATGCATACAAAGCACTGCTAGAGTGCTTAGAGTCTATGGAGACCAAGACTTTAGGGCCCCAAAAGCCCACCTTATGCCAACTCCGTAGTCACCCTGTGCATCCTTCAGTTTCGGCACCCCCATACCCCGACCACTTCAAAATGCCTCAATTGGCAATTTTTAGAGGGGATGAGGATGCCCAAGAGCACGTAACAAGGTTCCTGAGTCAATGCTTTGGCATTCAGGACAATGATGCATTGCTTCTGAGAACGTTTATAACCACGTTCGCAGGCCCTGCCTCGGATTGGTTTACCCAGCTGCCGAAGCATAGCATCAACAATCTAGACCAGCTAGTGGACGCGTTCCTTGAACATTTTGCCTTCAACACCAAGAAGAAGGCATCCTTAAGTGACCTAGCTGGCCTTAAGCAGTATGATGATGAGACCATGGCTGCTTATGGGAATCGGTGGAGGACATTGCTTTCAAAGCTACCTTACCTCCCTCCCATGGCCGACATGACTCAAATGTTTTCAAAGAGTTGCTTAAGGTCGATCTCCATGCTATTGCAGCTGCAGCAATATGCCACCCTCGAAGAAGCCCTGGTGCAAGCCAGGATAATTGAGGAGATCAAAATACAAGACGATGAGATTGCTAAGCCATGCAAGAAAGAGTGGACCAAAAATGCTAAAACTAGGCCCACGCAACCGAAACCCACCATGGTCAATCAAGTTGCCATAGCTATACCAAAGCCTACACAAATGACACATCCCCCAAAGGCTAATTATCAAGCAGTTCCTCTTGATAACTATGAAAAGGAAAATCATAAACAAGAGCAAAATCGACAACGTCACCCTAGGCGACAATTCACACAATTCATGGAGTCTAGAGACTCCTTGTTTGACCGCTTGTTCATGGAAAACCTGATAAACTTGTCAAAAAGTCGACCCATAGACCCCAACATGCCAAAACCCAAGGGCTATAGGGAAGACTTATATTGTAGATTTCATCGACATAAAGGACACGAGATCTCCACTTGTTGGAAATTCAAAAACTTAGTGCAGGACTTGATAGACAACAAAATGCTCATGGTAGATAATCCCGTAGCACTGAGCAACCAACAGATGGAGGTCTTCAAAGACCCCCTGCCTGCCCATGATGCATAGGCAAAGACTTTACAAGTGAACGAGGTAACACAAAACTACCCCATGCAAGGATACGTAGGGATGATAAGCATCGTGACATGGAACAAAAGATACCCAAACATGGTTGCACCCGCTACAGCTACAGGAGATGTTCCATCAATGTCACAACCTCCACAACACCCTACGCAACCTCCCCCACCTAGACCAGTGGCCATGATTTAGACTAAACTTACTCAAATTTTAAGGACCACGTCGGCTAGGCTCTCCATTTATGAGCTCATCCAACAATCATCGCCCCATCGGGAGGCTCTGATGGAGATACTCAAAGCCATTGAGCTACAACCCCATGAACCCAATTCTTTCAACAACTTTGTGGGACATGTGAGACGATGCACAGAACCAGTCATAACCTTCAGGGAAGATGAACTAAAATTGGTGATCGATGATATGGTGGATCCACCCCTGCACGTCATTGCACGGGTCAACGAGATTCCATTCAAGAGGGTGTTGTTGGACATTGGCTCATCCAACAACATAATCATGACAATGGCATTAAAACACCTTAAGCTGCTAGCATCCCACATTGTGGCATCCACTTACACTCTTCGAGCATTCAACGATGCGTTATGCTCGATGGTTGGCACAATTGTCCTGCCCATCCAAGTAGGACAAAAGACCATTCCTACATTGTGTCACATCCTTGAGGGTGAGATGGCCTACAATATCTTGCTAGGCCGGCCTTGGATCGGGGACATGAAGTGTGTCCCTTCGATAGCCCATCAATGCCTCAAATACACATACGAAGGGCAAGTACATGTAGTCCCAGTAGACTTAGAGCCCTTTAAGTTTTGCAATGCGGTGCAGCTGATGCCACAATCGACCCTCCCATCGACACATTTGGACTTTCAATTGAATCCATCCACATAGGGTCCGATTCCGCCTACATCCTCATTGTTGAGTCCCTCAACTCACCAACCTGGCCCATCTTCATCATCTGTTCCTTCACCAACGATGCCACCTATGGTGGCCACACCGAAGGACAATGGGAAGAAGCCCCTAGAGGAGGTACCACCATTAGTCTCAACCATCTCTACCGAAGAGGTGCCCAGCCGAATGGAAGTCGAGACACCTGGTTCACCCAACATGGAGTGGACTCAGGGAGAACTCCCATTCCCTCCCCCTCAACCATCGATGATTACCATTGAGATGGCCAATACGGGCCTAGGGGAGTACCTAGTGTGGAACGTTGTGGCAACACCCATGCTCGAATCCATGCAAGACATGGGGAGACCTCGCCTCCCCATCGACACTATCGTCCCTTTAGGTTACCCACCAAATCAGACCAATTTTGTATATGGGGGCCTCGAGAATGGCATTGAACCCTACCTACAAGAGGAAGAAGATGAAGAGCCATTTGTTGAGAATGTTGACTATCTATCCAACCCGGACTTCGCCTTGAAATACCTAGACCAATGTAATTGGCATGGATATGGATTGGGCAGATACGAACAAGGAATGCGCACTCTTTGTCAACCGAGATACCAGATGCAATATGATAAATCAGGAGTAGGGTTCAACCACCCTTTGCCCCTCGACATCTTGGTAGAAACCATGCAAGGCCTAGGTCTAGGCAACAGGGATGGGTTGGCACAAGATCCATATGCCAATCCCAACACAACATACACATTGGGGGATTATCTCCCATTGTTAACAACAAACCTTGTTGACCTCAACAACCCCTCCCCTTTGATCGAGGAAGGAGAAAGTTCAAGAAGTAACCTCCAAAGGGGATATGAACAAGATCAAGGGGGGTCTTCTGAAGATGAGTCAGATTATGAGGTAGCACCTTGGGACCCTTTTGAGTCCGATAGCAATCACTCGCAGGTGACACCCATTGACGACTATCAGGAGAACTTCATGGCAATGTTCCCCTTTAATGTTCCAATCGGGCAATTGCTACCTCCAGAGAATCCAGCCCTCCCATAGAGAGCGGAACAACCCAGAAGGGACCAAATCAACATGCTCGAACAAAATGAGCCTCCCATGCCGGCCATAAGGCCAAGTGATCCACCAGAGGAAGAAGATCCAAATATCTTCTTCAACATCGACTACCCGCGCCCCAAACTTCCCCTCACAGGGGGTGAGGATAGTGATCAAGAAACGCCTAGTGGGAGGCTATACCAGCCGAGAGGGGCACATAGTTGTCGGAGCCAATGAAGGCCTATGGATCTCCGATAGCGACTATGAGGATGAGACTGAGATGGCATATCTCAACCATATGAGGCAACAGGAATACCCCATAGACATCGATGGTATGTTTGAACATCTAAATATGGGACCAAGGCATAGGTGGCATTTAAACCAAGTATAGTTAAACCAAGTGCTTCATCCACCACTTCGGGCATACAGGGAGCACCTCCCACCTAGAGACCCTATAGGGCCATCAGTGCCTAGGGCAGACCCTATCCTTCTATCCACACATAGGGCCGATCCTTTTGTGCCAGTACCCACAGAGCCAGATCGGGGTACAAGGATCACCAAGAATGTCTGAATCAACACCCACATGGTAATGGAGACCAAATTCATTCCATCAACATGATCTCCATTGATTTAACCGCCCCCATCCACAATCAAGCCGATCCAACATGACCATTGTATCTAGACCTAGATGCCATAGACTGGGATCATGTTGACTCACCACCATCCCCATCAGAGTACTGGCCTTGCGGTGAGATGTTCCATTTCACCCCAAGACAGACTCAGGATATCTTCCATGTTGAAGAGGAACCCGACGTTCCCAACGTAGATCTAAATTCAGCAAATGATATCCACCTGATCCCAACTCCACACCAGTTGGAGGATGGATCCCACATGTCAGTCGAAGAGACGATTGACGTAGACATCGGTTCTGATCCAATGAATCCACAAATCATCAAGTTAGGGGTAAGTTTATCCCCCGAAGAGCAAGCCGATTACATTGCCCTTCTCAAAGAGAAGAAGGAGGTTTTTGCATGGTCCTACAAAGACATGTCGGGGCTAGACCCGCAGCTAGTCACGCATAATCTAACACTTGATCCGACAGTCAAGCCAATCAAGCAAAAGCTACGTAAGATGCACCCAACAGTGGCCTTAATGGTCAAATATGAGCTACAAAAGTTGTTGGATGCACAGTTTGTCATCTGCATAGATTACCCACCATGGTTGTCCAACATGGTACCCATCAAAAATCTTGATGAGAGGATTCGCATATGCACCAATTTTTGAGATTTAAACAAAGCGAGTCCCAAGGATGATTTCCCCTTGCCTAGCATCGACGCATTGGTAGATGCTACAACAAGCCATGAAATGCTTTCCCTCATGGATGGTTTCTCGGGATACAACCAGATTCGTATCAATCTCGATGATCAACTAAAAATGGCATTCACGATGCCTTGGGGGACATTTTGTTATAAGGTCATGCCCTTTGGCCTTAAAAATGCTGGCGCCACTTACCAACGCGCTATGACATACATCTTCCATGATCACATGCATAAAACTTTGGAAGATTATATGGATGATTTGTTGGCCAAATCTCTTTTGTGCCAAAATCATCTCGATGACTTACGCAAGATCCTTGATCGCCTCATCGAACACAAGGTTAGGCTAAACCCCAAGAAGTGCGTATTTGGCATCACATCTGGAAAACTCTTGGGTTTCATAGTCTCAAAATGAGGCATCGAGGTAGATCCAAATAAATTCAAGGCAATCCTTGAAATGCTTCCCCCAACCACCATCAGGCAGCTCAGAAGCTTGTAGGGTAAGGTCACATCGATCAAGCGCTTCATAGCATAGTTATCTGACAAGTGCCGACCCATGAATAAATTATTACACAAGGGGGTAGCATTTCATTGGGATGACGAGTGCCAGTCAGCCTTCGATGACATCAAACAATACTTGGCTTCATTGCCAGTATTGGCACCACCTAGACCAGGAGTGTCATTCTATTTATACATCTCAGCTACTGAGGTGGCACTGGGTGCCATGCTAGCCCAAAAAAATGAACTACATAAAGAACAGGCTAATTATTATCTTAGCCGCACCCTGGTCAGTTATGAACTTAACTATGCATACGTTGAGAAGCTATGCTTGGTGGTGGTATTTGCCACCAAAAAGCTATGCCATTACATGCTGAGCAATACGACGTATGTTGTGTCTAAGGAGAATCCATTGTGGTACATGATGAGTCATACTTATCATAGTAGTCGCACGAAGAAATGGATCATGTTGTTGATGGAGTTTGACATCGAATTCATTGGACAAAAGTCCATCAAAGGTCAAGTCATCGCCGATCAACTAGCAGAGGCTCCTCTCGAAGATGATCAACCTCTGACCATAGAGCTGCCCGATGATGGGGTCTTCCATGTCTCAGAATCACCAGATTCTGATGAGCCTGAGTCACAGGCCGACATAACCTTATTTTTTGATGGTTCTAAATGTGAGCAAGGGGGTGGCACGAGAATCATGTTTTTCACACCGCAAGGGGCTCCAATGCCTTTATCATTTAAACTTGATTTCCCGTGCACCAATAACAATGTTGAATACGAAGCCTTGCTCATAGGTCTTCAGACAACCATCACCATGAACATCAAACGCTTGAATATCTTTGGTGATTCATTGTTAATTGTCAACCAAGTGAAAGGGGTATTCCAATGCAAATGCCTAGTTCTGTAGGCCTACAAAGCCCTTGTGGATAAATTCCTGGCAAAGCTTGAATGGTACAACATCGAGGCACTCCCTCGATCATCGAATCATTTTGCGGACACTATGGCCTCCTTGGGGTCACTAATCCTGCAAGACCCTTTTGGTGAGATGACAACCATTCAAGTCAAAATGTTATCACAATCCATGATGGAGCATGCAAGCTCTGACATAACGCCAGGAATCCACCTGATCCAGATTGAACCATCTCAAGATAGGTTCTCTCGAATCCATGATAGTCTGAATCATGCCAACTGGGGGTCTTTGTTCTCTCCAACCCCTCTTAATAGCAACACAACGCTATTTTTACAAGTTCTTTCCCGCTCAACTTTTGCTAGGGATGAACTTCAAGAGGGATCGGCCATTCATACCATCGAGGTTTCTGATCAGCAGGATTGGTACACACCCATAAGAGACTATCTCAAGTTAGGTAGCCTCCCACTTGGATTGTCGCACGCCACAAAAAGATCATTCAAATAGAAAGCGGCAAAACATGTCTTGCTAGGAGACATTTTATACCATCGAAGCTATGAAGGAATCCTCCTTCATTGCTTGGACCAGTAGGAGTCCACTTGGGTGATCACCCAAGCGCACGATGGTACATGCGGTGGCCACTTCAGCGGTATGGCCATCGCAAAGCGCATTCTTTGCATGGGCTATTATTGGCCATATTTAGAGCGAGATTGTTGCGCATATGTGCGAAAGTGCATGAAGTGTCAACACCATGCTAACTTGACACACGTACCTTCTCAGGCCTTGCAATCGATCCAATCGGCTTGGCCATTTTCATAGTGGGGCTTAGATCTCATCGAAAAGATCTCCCCTACATCGTCAGGTCATCACACGTTTATCATAACGGCCACAGAGTACTTCACTAAGTGGGTGGAAGCAATTTCGCTTACCTCTACGATTGGGCCCCGCATTGTGGAGTTCATTTTACATAACATCATATGTCATTTTGGTATTCCATCCAAGATCATCTCGGATAATGGGACGTCATTTAAGAACAAAGATGTGCATGCTTTGACAACAAAGTACAAAATTCAGCACAATTTTTTGACACCCTATTATCCGTAGGCAAATGGGCAAGCAGAGGCGTCAAACAAAATGCTAGTTGCCATCCTTAAAAATATGGTCACAGATAGTCATAAGGATTGGCACATCCAAATACCACTTGCCCTATGGGCTTATCGCACTAGCATTCGGACGCCCACTAGGGCAACTCCATTTTTGCTAGTGTATGGCTCCGAGGCAGTCATGCCTCTCGAGTTGGAAATACCCTCCCTACGCATATCAATGCAAGAGTTCATCGATGATGACACTGCACGGTAGGCCCGGCTAGACCAGCTTACGTTACTCGATGAACGATGCGTCAATGCTCTCCAGCATCTACGTATCTATCAAGAGCGACTTAAGAAAGCATACAACATGAAAGTTCACCTGAGGGACTTTCAGGTCGGTGACCTGGTCTTAAAAGAGAACCAACAAAATTCTAACTTGCCACCCCATTTAAGGGACAAGTTCATGGCAAATTGGTTAGGTCCTTATGTAATCGATAATAAAATAGGACCTGGAACATACCGACTCGCCTCTCTTGAAGGAATCAAGGAACTAGAACCCTTGAACATCAGTCATTTGAGGCCATTCAACATTTAGAGAGCCATAGCCCACCCCAAAAGCTCCAAGGGTTCCCATAATCGCTTGGTCAACCTAAAATGCCCCAAAGGTATCTATAATCCCTTTGGTCAAACCAAAAGCTCCAAGGGTTCCCATAATCGCTTGGTCAACCTAAAATGCCCCAAAGGTATCTATAATCCCTTTGGTCAAACCAAAAGCTCCAAGGGTTCCCACAATCACTTGGTCAACCTAAAATGCCCCAAAGGTATCAATAATCCCTTTGGTCAAACCAAAAGCTCCAAGGATTCCCATAATCACTTGGTCACCTAAAATTCCCCAAAGGTATCTATAATCCCTTTGGTCAAACCAAAAGCTCCAAGGGTTCCCATAATCGCTTGGTCAACCTAAAATGCCCCAAAGGTATCTATAATCCCTTTGGTCAAACCAAAAGCTCCAAGGGTTCCCATAATCGCTTGGTCAACCTAAAATGCCCCAAAGGTATCCATAATCCCTTTGGTCAAACCAAAAGCCCCAAGGGTTCCCATAATCGCTTGGTCAACCTAAAATGCCCCAAAGGTATCTATAATCCCTTTGGTCAAACCAAAAGCTCCAAGGGTTCTCCACAATCACTTGGTCAACCTAAAACACCCCAAAGGTATCTATCCTTTTCAAACAAAACCCCAAGGTTCCCATGGTACCAACCCCAAAGTATCCTTTTCCTTCCCCAAGGGTTCCCGGTCACCAAAGCCCCAAAGGTATCCATAATCCCTTTGGTCAAACCAAAAGCCCCAAGGGTTCCCATAATCGCTTGGTCAACCTAAAATGCCCCAAAGGTATCTATAATCCCTTTGGTCAAACCAAAAGCTCCAAGGGTTCCCACAATCGCTTGGTCAACCTAAAATGCCCCAAAGGTATCTATAATCCCTTTGGTCAAACCAAAAGCTCCAAGGGTTCCCATAATCGCTTGGTCAACCTAAAATGCCCCAAAGGTATCTATAATCCCTTTGGTCAAACCAAAGCCCCAAAGGTATCCATAATCCCTTTGGTCAAACCAAAAGCTCCAAGGGTTCTCACCACCGCTTGGTCACCCAAAATGCCCCAAAGGTATCTATAATCCCTTTGGTCAAGCCAAAATCTCCAAGGGTTCCCACAATCGCTTGGTCAAAAATGAATATTCAAAAAAAAACAGATAATCAAAAATAACAAAAAAATTGCATCTCACTTTCATGCATAATCTTAAAAATCAAAACACAAAAAGAACTGCATTAGGCATCGCATACATACATTGCATATTTGTTGGTCATACATGTCAAATGCACCATAGACTGTAATTACTTGACAATTCCATCATTTTCCACATTTATCCATTTTGTAAATGATCCAACAAGAATAACGCCATTCGCATTTTTGCCATATCATAGTCAGTTGTCTTTTAATGTCTTTAGGGTTTTCGTCATTCAGTTGTCTTTAGATTTCTAGCCAAATGTTGTACAAAGTCAGACCGATTTTTACAAGGTAGAGTTTTACTTGGATCACGCCTTGTTACATAGCATCCCAACACAAGCTTAAAACACATAAAAATTCCCAAGTTGTGTGAACGAAAGATGAAACCTACATAGCGGACTAGGTTACCATAAGTGAAATGGTTATCTTGCTCATCCCCCTGTGCGAATGACCCCAAGAATGCTGAGAGTTGGCAAAAGGACAAGCATCTTCCCTACCCAATTCCCCAAAATAAATAGTGGTTCTTACCACTATCAGAAATCCCAAATTCTCAAAAAGTTGCAAACATCAAAAAAATTGCAAAAGTCAAAGTACAAACTCCAAAGTTTGACATCAAAACCCTCAAAGTGCACACATCAAAAAGCACAAGAAATAGTGATCCCCATCACTCAAAATTCAAATCCCTTGCTCAAAAACAAAAGAAAAATAAACAGTGATTTTTATCACTATACATAAGAGCAAGTATCCCAATAAAATTGAAGAAAAGAAGGGAGTCGAACTTGAATCCCTGGAACTCTCAGCATTCGAAAGGTCATGAGGTGATCCTCAGTCCCGGTTTGGTGGATAGCCTACTGGAACTGGTGGCAAACCTCCCGCATGATGATATATCTGTCACATTAGCTATTGGGCATATGTACAGATCAATGTTTGCATGTGGATGAGCTAGCTTATGGTATCCTAGATTGCATCGTAGATTAATCTTACTAAATGCAACAAAGGAGTTAGTGGAGCTAATTAGGTGATCCTCAGTACAGGTTTGGTGGACAACCTACCTGGCACTAGCGGTATCCTTATGAATACCACATCAACGAACTCAATCGCACACACAGGGATGTGAAATAACTTGGTCAAACTCAAGTCTAAATTCGTACCTTGTTCGAAAGTCTTGTAAGATAATGTACAGTCTTGACTATTTAGTTAAAGCATCTGAGTCTCAGAAAAACCTTAACCACATTCTAAAAACAATTGTTGTACATTTCATTACTTACATCACCATCAAAAAATACAAAACAAAAATTACAAATGCAAAGTTATTTCATAAAGTCACATAGAAAGCCAGTAAATCTTGTATAGTCTATGGTGCCACCACCTGTATACCAACAAATCATTCCATCCATTCCATATGCATACATCTATATCATATAGCTAACATCATCCGCAATCATAATAGCATATGCATACATCAACATAAATAAATGTGCATAAAGAACAATAAACCATGACAAGCATATAATCAAACCAAAAAAGAGTCATGTATATATATCCAGTCAAAATGCCCTCAGGCTACAATAAGAAGGTCCTCTGACCTCACAAAAAAACCAAAAACTCAAAATCCCCAAAGCCTAGGGAGTCGGCCACCATGATCACGTAGGATCGGTGCGACTGGTACTACCCCCAGTAGCATGGGTCCTATGGGACCTCTCAGGACGGCTGCTGCCAGCCCCCGCACCCTGCCCACCAACACTACCCTCACCTAGCCGCCTATGATGAGATGATGCAGACTGCTCAGTCTCACTACCTCTCGTACGATGTGACGACCCACCTCCATCAAGCACAGGCAACTATCCACCGAGATGGACAACCTCTATCTCTAACTCTACCCGGTACCGACCCCACTCTATATCTCATCGATGATACACAGCCAATGCACTATCCCGCTGTGCCAACTGAGCCCGTAGGAGATCCCTCTCCTACAAAGCATCTCTATGCTCCTCCTCCCATCTCCGTAGGAGACCCTCCAATCATGCTATCTCAGCATGAAACCCAACCTCCACATCCCCTGAGATAGCCTGAGGCATGGGCACCTCCGAGATGACTTGCTGCTCTAGCACCCACTGCTCCGGGACATCCTATACATTTGGCTGCTCTAAAACTCCCAAATCATCTCCATCACCGGTGAAGTCATCAACCTCCACCATGTCAACATCATCAAGTGGAGCCCCCAACCCTCCACCGGTGCCTCTACACCCCCACCTCCTACTGCTATAGTATCCATGCCTCCTAGAGGCCCCTCACTCCGCCATCATCGCATAATCCACCACCGGTCATACTCTGTAGTCACCCCGACATCGTCCACATTGGGTACATCAATAACTGCATCAGACTCCTCACCCAACTGCTCAATGATAGGCCAGACTAGAGTCCTCTCATCACCATGATGTCGATAGATCAAGGGATCACCAGGCAATCCCTGGTGCACCCCAAACTGCCACATCACCCAGACATATGGGAAGTACTCCTACTCTATCCCATGCCGCCCAATCAACCATCTACCCCTATGCACATGCCAGAGCCACTCTCCAGCCTCAAGCCAGGCTGGACAGTCTCGGTACGACCGCCAAAACACCTACCCTAGCGCTAGACGAGAGAAGGCATCAGTATAGTGACCTACGTCACCTGCCCACCATCGACTCTATCCATGCTCCTCTGACCTCCACCATAAATTGGCATAGCCAATCTCTCGATCCACCATCTCACCTCGGGTGGTCCAAGGCAAACCCTACGGCCGCTCCACAGCTATGTGCTGCCACCCCTAGCACTGCAAGAGATAGCTGCACCCGATCCCCTTTCACTTTTGGCCTCGTACAACTCATCGTACAACTGTGCCAATAACGTCTGACCCCATCTCATAATAAGTGGAGCTGATGTAGGACACTCCACCAATGTGAAAACCAACTCAAGCAGGTTCCAAGGGAACCTCACACCTGAGGAGTCAGAAGTAGCATATTGGAGATGAGGGTCATGATCAAAGCATGCCTCACCCCTAATACGCCCTTCTCCAGCCACCACCGCACCAGAATACCACCCTTCCAGCAGTCAGCCTCTGCCCTCTCCACAGCCCTCTCCACCCCCATCTCCATCGCCGAACCAAAACATCATGTCAATACCACCGATCATTGGTCACGATGGGTCATCCAGATAGGCAGTCCATCTATCAAAATCCGTAGAATCCGATACACGTCCTCCAGAGTAACAGTCATCTCCCCTATTGGGAGATGAAAAGTATTGGTGCAGGGATCCCACAGATTGATCAAGGTAGTCAAATATGCTTGATCCCCCACCACAAGCTCCAGACGCGTCACCTGCTTGAGCCCAAGGGCATCAAGCCACTCCCAATCCACAACTATCAAGGCATCCTGGGCATCAGAGAAAATAGTCGACTAGCGATACCGACTCTTCACAACCTAAAAAACAATAAAAAAAAAATATTAAGTACATACTTAATATAAACAAAAACATTAAAATAAAACTTACAAAAAAAAGAAAAAATCATCAAATAAAACAACAATCAAAAAATCATACTAAGGTTTCAACCTTAATGTGAACAAAAAACAAAACAAAACAAAAAAATCATCCTAGGGTTTCAACCTTAATATGAACAAAAAAAAAAAAAAAAAAATCATACTAGGGTTTCAACCTTAATATGAACAAAAAACAAAACAAAACAAAAAAAATTAATATTAAGGTTTCAACCTTAATATTAACGCAAAACAATACAAAAATATAAAAATTAATATTAGGGTTTCAACCTTAATATTAACGCAAAACAAAACAAAATATAAAAATAATATATTAGGGTTACAACCTTAATATGGCAAAAACAACAACAAAATAAAGCGAACAAACATTTTGTATATATGCATTTTTAACTTCATAAAAAAAAAAAACACAAACGAATAACAGGCAGGGAGAAGGAACATCATACCGGTCTCACCTCGGCTCCTCCACTCGAAGATCTAGTTCTCGCACTCATGATGTCCATGAAATTTTAGCAGCGCTCCGCTACGCACACTCGCACTCCTCCTCACTGCTCCAAATCGCCAAGAAAAAATTATTGCAAATGAGCCCAAAACCTAGTTTTGGTCCTTATATAGGCTATTAGGCCTGTAATCGTTCCACCCTGGGATGAGCGCTCTAGTTAGCGCTCATCCCACCCTAGGATGATTACAAAATTGGTATTCATCCCACCCTGGGACGATTACAGAGCAAGAAATAAAGCAACAAAAACTGCATCCAAAAAATGCACCAAAAATAGCAATAAATCTGCCGAACAAAGGTGCCTTTGCACCTGACATTCATGGCATGAAAAACCATCGTCGGGGTCACAAATAATCACTATCCTACTCCCTAAGAAGGCTAGCATAGCCGGACCGCTCCATGGGAAGGAGGATTTTTGATAATTTCTACCCCAATAGGCGTCAAAAAAAGGGTCAAAACCCACCAAAAATAGGTCCGATTGTTGGAAAACTGCAATAAGCGTTCAAAGAAAACAACTGAAGGCACCCTTACAAATGTCATCTTGGGTCAAGCGACTCATCGCTTTTCTCATTTTTGGTCATTCCCTCATCGATTCATCGCTTGAGGGGGTAGTCACACTTAGTCACCAATCAACAAATATACACCCAATCAAGGAAATGGCATGCATTCAAAGAATCATTGACAAAGACAATCACGCTCCTGCTTGGGGCAGCAAACAAGCAATAATCACAAGCTAAACAAACACTTGGCATTCTGGAAGCATGAAGAAAAGGTTCCTCAGACAAAAGGTTGCGCCCTTTGCCTATTCATGTCTGAACAATGTCCAAGATCAAGTACACCTCACTGAAAAAGGTTACACTTGAGTTAAGCTCCTTAGCTCGTCAGAAGCAAGGATTCAAGAATGCATGCCCTTTCCATACTTGGGGCATCAAAATTTGGTTAGGTTACTGAGAAACCCTAATCATTAAGTGCTTTGGTCATCTATTTTTTGCTCAGCACTGTGCCACACACAACGCATCCCAAAAAGGGGCATCTATAGACACCAAAACAACACCAATCCGATTATGTGACTACAAGCACTGACCGAATTGGCATACATACCCCCTAGGGCAGCCTCCAGAGGTTAAAAAGTGGTCCTAACCACTCCCAAATCAGTTTTGGAAGGTCAGAGGTCAATTTTGCACCTTTTAAGCACTTTGCTCCCTATTCGTCCCACCCTGGGATGATTAGAATCCTATTCGTCCCACCCTAGGATGATTAGCAGCAATCGCTCCAGGGTGGGACGATTAGCAGGTTTGACTAGAAAAAAGTCAAGCCTTGACAAATGGCAGCCCAGATCCGCCACCCAACTTCGCCTTCAAGGCATGCAATTGTGAGGAACGGTTTCAAATCAGAGAGAGACTTCAGTCAAGCATGCCCTGATCATGGAGGCTCTAAATCAGGGAGGAATCTTCTCTCCC
Source organism: Wollemia nobilis (assembly GCA_028583015.1). Taxonomy (NCBI): domain Eukaryota; kingdom Viridiplantae; phylum Streptophyta; class Pinopsida; order Araucariales; family Araucariaceae; genus Wollemia; species Wollemia nobilis. The sequence continues at coordinate 23,728,632 of JAQPPZ010016888.1, forward strand.
TCAAAAAGGCATGGTGAGCCAAGTGGCGCCCTCGCATGCGCATTCAAAGGAGACCCTTAGGTCTATAAAAAGGTGAGCCTCCTCACCCCAAAAGGAGAATAGAGCTGGAGCATTTGGAGCAACGAAGTGCTGCCAAATTATATCCCCATTCCTCTTTGTGCTTCCTACATCCCTAATTTCTCTTTTGGAAGAGAGGTTATCGGGTGAACACTAGGAACGCAATCCAGACCCAAAACCCAAGCAATCAGCCACAATCCCACCCCAAACTCATCGACACAACCCCCTAGGAGGTTTTGGACCCATCCCACTTGGATTGGTGTCAAAACTAGGCCCTAAACGGTGGGCGTCCCACCCCCGGGTGCCCCCCGAACTACTGCAGTCCTAATCGCCCCACCCCGGAGTGATTAGAAATTTGTGCATGATTTCTTTACTATTATTTTTGCATTCTCTTTTATTTAATGTACTTATGTTGTTGTCCAAGTTTCATTGCTTTCTGACATGATTTGACCTTGTTTTTATCATTTTTATGCGTTTACTAACCTACAGGGAGCGCCTTCGGATACAGGATAACCTGGGCAGAATATGCCAAATCTGACCTTCTGGGTCATCTCAAAATGCCCTTTTTAGTCTAACCCCAAGTTTGTAGGAGTTTTGGAGGCCTCTGGATGGGACATTTGCAAGGTCACTTTTGCAAGTTTTGTGACAGTCCCCAACGTCCCACCCTGGAGCGATTAGAAATATGTGCATGATTTCCTTACTATTATTTTTGCAATATGTCCCAGATGATATCCTAATGCCTCTATTAAATTTTCATTGCATTCTGACATGATTTGACTATAGTTTTATCATTTTATGTGTTAACTAGCTCGTAGGGCGCCTCTATCACATACAGGAAAATATGGGTAGGATAGGCAGATTCTGAGCATCTGGGTAGTCTTAAAATCACATATAATGCCTAACCCATGAGTTTCAGGTGATTTGGATGAGCGTAGGTGGGACATTGGAGCGCTCACCTTGGAGAGGCCCCCGATAGGCAAACGCGCATAACGGGGCCGTCCGACGCCGCTTCGATGCAAAATTAGGTGATACCAATTCTAGAAGTTGTCCTTTACATTCATATGTCATTCTGTAATCGATTTATCAACCTCATCACTGATATCCCACAAGCGCCCACTGGAGGCCTTGGGGATTGCATGCTTTTCTAGATACGCATATGCTATTAACGATTTGTTGTCTCTCTATGTGCATAGGATCTCACCACCAGGAATACTAGAGGGGCAGCAAGGAATGATGAACACATGGACACAAGCGGCGACAACCTTTAGCCCACCCACTTCGAATGTGGGCACGCGGAAGACGCTGGAAGCGTACCGTCCGACCTTGGAAGCGCGGCTTCATCCATGCATCCATTGATGTAACAAATTGTATCAAATGTTTTGAGCCCTAGAGGGGGGATGTATTGTAATCGGATTAAAAGCAATATCAATAAAAGAGGCCCCACTTTTGTTTTGCTCACATCTCGTTTATGCGTCATTTCCTTCATGCATTCGTAGGACTTAGCATCTGTATCCATTTTTGTTTGCATCACATCGGTACACTATCTTTCTGTGCTAATTTTAGGTGTTAGCATAGACATAATTATATTACATTATCATAGGCATCATTATATTTGTAAAAATAAGCACTAGGCACTTCTCCAATTGAGGGGATGATCGGGTAGTTGGTTAACCACCCTAACCACTTCCCATATGTATTTATGCTCATGTGAATCAATGATATTGCTATTGTTCGTTGCTATTTTTTCATGATTGGTAGTCCAACCATTATTCTAGCTTGATCAAGATAGAACCCTCTTCATCTAGTTTAGGTAAAGTAGATTGAACCTATACCTAATTTCCCACAACCTTCTTGAGAGAGGATACATGAAATATCAAGATGTGTTGGACATTTTGAGCTTATTTAGTTGTCATTGATGTCAAGGTGAAAAGTCATCATTAATACTATGGAGCACACCATCAATAGCACCAGGAACAATGCGAAGAGTTGAAGAGAAAGTTGGCAAAATAATATTTTATGAGGGTTTATGGTAAACCCATGATGGAAGATTAAAAGGTTTCATTAAAACCATTATAGTTGGAAAAATAATATTTTATGAGGGTTTATGGTAAACCCACGGTGGCAGAATATATTACATTTAAAGGTTTAAGTTTAAACCCAAAGTTAAAGTTTATAAAAATAATTTATAAAATTTAAATTCCTTAGAATTTAAATAATTTATAAATTATAAAGGTGGGAGCACCGACGTCATGCAATAAAAGGAAGCATCGACGTCCAAGCAACAAAGGAATTTGTGTATAAATAAATGCCAAGGAGGCATTCAAAATTCATCCCTTCGATTGATTAATGTATGCGATAAAAAGTGAAAGGTTTTCGTGCTTGTTGATCATGAGGAAGAAGACAAGAAATTTTGCTTGTCTTTAGCGCCAGGTAGAGGACAAAAGAGGAAGGGCACATTGATTGAAATGCATAGGACATGGTGGTCCATTGGCAGTGCACATTTTGTGAAGGCGTTGGGAGTTGAGGAAGCACGTGATCGATTCACGTGGAGTGGTGTGTCTTGGGTGCCAAGGGAAGTTCATTTTGCATGTGGTTTTTGTGCACCAATCGAGGACAAAGAAGATGAAGAGCGCTTAGGCTCTTAACCGTGCATCTAGCACACGCGATGGTTATAGCCATGGCTAGAGCGCTCACGGAGGTAGAGAACGTGGGTTCGAAACCCACTAAGAGGTAAAGGTAACTTTTTGATAATTAATTTTTGCCTAAGGTTTTTCAAAGGATATTGTGGAGTAATAAGGGTTTGTGAAAAGTTGTGTGTTTGATTTATGTTATTGTTGGAGTTATAAGGGTTTGAGAAAGGTTGTTGATTTGATATTTGATTTTTATTATTGTGGAGTAATAAGGATTAATGTGAGGTTGTTTTATTGATGAAGTGATTTATATCTTTGGAACCATAAAGAAAGTTGATTTGATTTTTATCAAAGTTTCTCTTGCCATTAAAATAAATTAAAGAGGTTTGAATTAATTTTTGGTGGATGTTAAGTTTATTCTAGTTGGGAGTTTATAAGGTGTTATTGGATAAATATTTTATGTATGTTGATGGTTGTTTTGAAAGGTGGAGTGATAAGGTGTATTTGAGTATTTACATTATATTGTGAGAAATATTTATCTTCTAACCTCTTTGAGATTGGCATAGAAGTTGTTGTGGTTGTGGCAGATTTATGAGATCCCTTCATCATCAAGAAAAAGGTATGAGCACATTCTTCCATAGTTGAGTTGATTGATTGGTTTTCTAGAAAATAAGTTTGGAGTGAAAAGGACTTGATTAGGGTTTCCTTTTCGAGAGTGTTTGAGTTAATGCTTCAAGGTTTTCTGGAATAAAGAGTTGTTGTTAAAACCTTGTTTTATAAGCATTATTGTTGAAGCCATTGGTTGTGTGAAGAACTTGAGTTAGGGTTTTGCAAAAGAACATGAGTATCATTGTTATGTGAAGATAGTTTTATAAGCATTGTTGTTGAAGTGAGTTGTTGTGCAAAGAACTTGAACTATGGTTTGAAAAGAACATGAGTATCATTGTTATGTGAGATTTGTTGTTGAGTATTATTGGAAACATTTTGAGTTGGTTGATATATACTTGGACTAGGGTTTGTGAGAAAAGGTTGTTTCATTGAGTGATTGGTTGAGTAAAGTTGATTGAGCCTAGTCAAGTGGATGTGTGAAGTGATTGTTCAAGTTCCATAAAATAAACTATTCTATATTCTGATCTGAGTTGAAAAGTGATTGAGCATTGAGTATAGAACATATTGGGTCTCTAACAATTCTCTCTATGTTTCTATGAGATTTGGACAAGTTATGAGTGAGCTTGTTGAGCAGATTTGGACAAGTTCTGAGTGAACTTGTTGAGAAGATTTGGACAAGTTCTGAGTGAACTTGTTGAGAAGATTTGGACAAGTTTTGAGTGAGCTTGTTGAGCAGATTTGAACAAGTTTTGAGTGAACTTGTTGAGCAAATTTGAGCAAGTTCTAAGTGGACTTGTTGAGCAAATTTGAGCAAGTTATGAGTGGACTTGTTGAGCAAATTTGAGCAAGTTTTGAGTGGACTTGTTGAGCATATTTGAGCAAGTTCTGAGTGGACTTGTTGAGCAGATTTGAGCAAGTTCTGAGTGGACTTGTTGAGCAGATTTGTGCTAGATCGAAGGACTATGTTTAGTATAGATTTGAGATAGAGCTTTGGAGGTGACAGAGTAGAGAGGATAGTAGTCTCCAGTGGATAGAGATCCATCAGCCAGGGTAGTGAGGATAGGTCTTCTGAGTGGGGATAAGAGTCTTCAGTGGAGAGAGATCCACAAGCCAGTGTAGTGGAGGCAGTAGTCTTCTAGAGGATCACCAACTAGAGCAGAGGAGAAGGAGTTCTCCTATGGATAGAGATCCATGAACTTGATTTAGGGGATTGGTATCTCCTTTGGATAGAGGTCCATAAACATTGTAATAGGGAAGGATTCCCAAGATATTGATTGAGAAAATTTTAGTGAAATATTTTCTCCATGGAGTAGCCCACATTGGGTGAACCACGTAAATTGTGGTGTCTCTATTGTGTATGGTGTTTTATGCATTGCTTGATTACTATTGTTGATATTGCTATCTATTCATTGCATAATATTGATTGGGAAAGAAAAGTAAAAAGTGGTCTTATACTGTTCACCCCCCTCTCAGTATAAGCTTGTGTTCTTCAATTGGTATCAGAGCGGGTTCCTTCAGAAGAGTTTAACAACTTGAAGGAAAAGCTAACAAGAACACAATGGATCCTAAGGAGGTGTCCTCAAATAATTTAGCACTAGTATTTTATGGAAGTGACTATATGTATTGGAGTATGATGATGAAGATCTACCTGATGGCACTTGGCAATGAAATTTGGGAATCAATGGAATTTGGATACGATCCCTTAATCAATCCTCCTACAGATAAGGAAGGTAAGCTTTTACAACACTATAATTCAAAAGCAATGAATGCACTTGTGAGAGGTTTGCGTAGAATAGAGTCTATGAAAGTTATGCATTGTAAAACTACAAAAGAGATGTGGGATAAATTGCAAAATATATATGAAGGAGATAAAAGTGTCAAGAAAGCAAAGATGTAAAATCTCAAAGGACAACTTGAAGCATTAAGAATGAATGAAGAGGAAAATATTAGTGCTTATCTAATTTGAATTGATGAGGTTGTTAATGATATGCAAGGACTTGGAATGAAGATTGATGAATCTGATATTTGTGATAAAGTATTAAGATCTCTTCCAAAAAGATTCAGTGAATAGGTTTCTGCTATAGAAGTATCAATGGATGGTGATACTTTGACAAGAGATAAATTGCTTGGTATGCTCACAACTTTTGAGATAAGAACAAAATATCCTATTCCCTAGAAGGAAGCAACATTCAAAGCAATCAATAAGACAAAGGGTAAGAAGTCAGAATCAAGCAATGAGTCATCCAGTGATGAAGAAGCTAATTATGGTAGAAGAGATAAATATTCCAGAAGATCCAGAGATCTAAGATCTATTAAGTGTTTCAATTGTGGAAAGTTTGGATATTTTGCAATAGATTGTCAAGAACCAAAGAACAACAATGGTGAAGAAAAATAGGATCACAGGTACAGGGAATCAGAAAGATATAGGCACCAGAAGAAAAGCAAGGATGGACAAAGCAGACAAGGAAAGAAGTTCTTTCAAAGACAAAAGAGGAGCTACTATGCGGATAAGGCAAGTAAGTACTCAAGTGATAGTGATGCTAGTTTTTCAGACAATGATAGAGATGAAGTCTTATTTATGATTGAAGAAAAAGAGCAAGTTAAGAAAAGGACTCCAGTAATTCTCAAGTGTTTTAGATGTGGTAACTTTGGACATCTTGAAGATGATTGTACAAGGGATGGTTATAGTTTCAGTGATGATGAATATGAGGATGCACTTGAAGGACCAGATGAAAATCTTCTAATGGCATTAGAAGAAGAAGAAAGTGATCCTATAGAAGACAAGCCAATAGAAAATAAATATGTGGACAAAGGTAAACAAATAGAGGAATATTCAGAAAAGGATGGTTATGATCTCAAGGGAGAACTTATCTATGCCCTTGACATGGTAAAGAAGGTAAGAAAGCAACACTCTAAACTTGAAATTCAGTTTCAAGAATGTGATGAAGAGAGAAGATTGCTCATAGAGGATTTAGAAAAATCAAAGGCTAAGGCAAAGAGGTTCAAGGATAAGTTAGAAGCAAAGATCTTGGAATGTGAGAAGTTAGCACAAGAAGTGGCACTACTAAGAGAATATTTAGAAGACTCCAAGATCAAGATGAAAGGGTTCAAAAATAGCTCAAAGAACTTGGATAAGTTCATCAAGACACAAAAGACTACATCAAGCAAGACAGGTCTTGGATTTGAACAAGTTCAAAAGAAATGGGAAGGAGAGTCAACTTCAAGTTTTGGAGGAGAAGAAACTTTAGATGAAGATACTTCAGAAGAAGATAATGTAAAATAAAGTGAGACATCTAAGGATGAGTTGGACAATAGAGAGTTCAACAAAAATAAGAACAATGCACAAAGAAGATACAGATGGAACAACAATCAGAATAGGAGACCAATGAGGTCAAGACAAGGAAACTTCAATGGAAGATGCTTTTCATGTCACAGGTTTGGGCACATGGCTTCACAATGCAGGACACATGAAAGATAGGAATATGGGAACAAACAACCTTTCCATGGGTATTGCTACTCATGTAATCAGTTTGGTCATAAGGCAATGAATTGTAGGGTTCATGACAGAAGAGGATATGGCTTCACTAGGAGAAATCCTAAGATATTTGCACCTCCAAGGAATAATAACATTAAGTGTTATAAGTGCAATAATGATGGTCACACAACAAAATGGTGTAGAGCAGACATTCCAAAAATAGGTATGAATAGGAACAAGAACAAGAACATGAATATGAATAGGAATAGGAACATGAACATGAACATGAACAAGAATAGGAATAGGAACATAAATATGAATAGGAATAAGAACAAGAATAGGAACATGGATATGAATAGGAACAAGAATAGGAACAAGAATGTAGACATGGATAGGAACATGGACATGGATAGAAATAATGAGAGGAATCAAAAAATTTAGATAAGAAGAAAAGAGGATAAAGGTAAAGAACAATGCTTTTTGGGAGTAGAAATACTCCCACCCTAGAATTAACCACCTCAAAAGAAGGTGGGGGAGGGGCTAAGCTAAGAGGCTCATTCTTAGCCCCAAGCCCCAAAGGTGACCCTTTGCCATTGATGTCAAAGGGGGAGATATTTGAGTAAGGGGGAGAGATTTGATTTGAGAGAGCATTGAGCCAGGGGGAGCAATGTCCCAGGGGGAGCAGAACAAAGGAAAAGTCAAGTTTTTAGTAAAAGGAAATTGGGTTGCCATCAATGACAAAGGGGGAGATTGTTGGACATTTTGAGCTTATTTAGTTGTCATTGATGTCAAGGTGAAAATTCATCATTAATACTATGGAGCACACCATCAATAGCACCAGGAACAATGCGAAGAGTTGAAGAGAAAGTTGGCAAAATAATATTTTATGAGGGTTTATGGTAAACCCATGATGGAAGATTAAAAGGTTTCATTAAAACCATTATAGTTGGAAAAATAATATTTTATGAGGGTTTATGGTAAACCCACGGTGGCAGAATATATTACATTTAAAGGTTTAAGTTTAAACCCAAAGTTAAAGTTTATAAAAATAATTTATAAAATTTAAATTCCTTAGAATTTAAATAATTTATAAATTATAAAGGTGGGAGCACCGACGTCATGCAATAAAAGGAAGCATCGACGTCCAAGCAACAAAGGAATTTGTGTATAAATAAATGCCAAGGAGGCATTCAAAATTCATCCCTTCGATTGATTAATGTATGCGATAAAAAGTGAAAGGTTTTCATGCTTGTTGATCGTGAGGAAGAAGACAAGAAATTTTGCTTGTCTTTAGCGCCAGGTAGAGGACAAAAGAGGAAGGGCACATTGATTGAAATGCATAGGACACGGTGGTCCATTGGTAGCGCACATTTTGTGAAGGTGTTGGGAGTTGAGGAAGCACGTGATCGATTCACATGGAGTGGTGTGTCTTGGGCGCCAAGGGAAGTTTATTTTGCATGTGGTTTTTGCATGCCAACCGAGGACAAAGAAGATGAAGAGTGCTTAGGCTCTTAACCATGCATCTAGCGCACACGATGGTTATAGCCATAGCTAGAGCGCTCATGAAGGTAGAGAACGTGGGTTCGAAACCCACTAAGAGGCAAAGGTAACTTTTTGATAATTAATTTTTGCCTAAGGTTTTTCAAAGGATATTGTGGAGTAATAAGGGTTTGTGAAAAGTTGTGTGTTTGATTTATGTTATTGTTGGAGTTATAAGGGTTTGAGAAAGGTTGTTGATTTGATATTTGATTTTTATTATTGTGGAGTAATAAGGATTAATGTGAGGTTGTTTTATTGATGAAGTGATTTATATATTTGGAACCATAAAGAAAGTTGATTTGATTTTTATCAAAGTTTCTCTTGCCATTAAAATAAATTAAAGAGGTTTGAATTAATTTTTGGTGGATGTTAAGTTTATTCTAGTTGGGAGTTTATAAGGTGTTATTGGATAAATATTTTATGTATGTTGATGGTTGTTTTGAAAGGTGGAGTGATAAGGTGTATTTGAGTATTTACATTATATTGTGAGAAATATTTATCTTCTAACCTCTTTGAGATTGGCATAGAAGTTGTTGTGGTTGTGGCAGATTTATGAGATCCCTTCATCATCAAGAAAAAGGTATGAGCACATTCTTCCATAGTTGAGTTGATTGATTGGTTTTCTGGAAAATAAGTTTGGAGTGAAAAGGACTTGATTAGGGTTTCCTTTTTGAGAGTGTTTGAGTTAATGCTTCAAGGTTTTCTGGAATAAAGAGTTGTTGTTAAAACCTTGTTTTATAAGCATTATTGTTGAAGCCATTGGTTGTGTGAAGAACTTGAGTTAGGGTTTTGCAAAAGAACATGAGTTATCATTGTTATGTGAAATAAGTTTTATAAGCATTGTTGTTGAAGTGAGTTGTTGTGCAAAGAACTTGAACTATGGTTTGAAAAGAACATGAGTATCATTGTTATGTGAGATTTGTTGTTGAGTATTGTTGGAAACATTTTGAGTTGGTTGATATATACTTGGACTAGGGTTTGTGAGCAAAGGTTGTTTCATTGAGTGATTGGTTGAGTAAAGTTGATTGAGCCTAGTCAAGTGGATGTGTGAAGTGATTGTTCAAGTTCCATAAAACAAACTATTCTATATTCTGATCTGAGTTGAAAAGTGATTGAGCATTGAGTATAGAACATATTGGGTCTCTAACAATTCTCTCTATGTTTCTATGAGATTTGGACAAGTTCTGAGTGAGCTTGTTGAGCAGATTTGAACAAGTTTTGAGTGAGCTTGTTGAGCATATTTGGACAAGTTCTGAGTGAACTTGTTGAGCAAATTTGGACAAGTTCTGAGTGAGCTTATTGAGCAGATTTGGACAAGTTTTGAGTGGACTTGTTGAGCAGATTTGAGCAAGTTCTGAGTGGACTTGTTGAGCAGATTTGAGCAAGTTTTGAGTGGACTTGTTGAGCAAATTTGAGCAAGTTATGAGTGGACTTGTTGAGCATATTTGAGCAAGTTATGAGTGGACTTGTTGAGCAGATTTGAGCAAGTTTTGAGTGGACTTGTTGAGCAGATTTGTGCTAGACCGAAGGACTGTGTTTAGTATAGATTTGAGATAGAGCTTTGGAGGTGATAGAGCAGAGAGGACAGTAGTCTCCAGTGGATAGAGATCCATCAGCCAGGGTAGTGAGGATAGGTCTTCTGAGTGGGGACAAGAGTCTTCAGTGGAGAGAGATCCACAAGCCAGTGTAGTGGAGGTAGTAGTCTTCTAGAGGATCACCAACCAGAGTAGAGGAGAAGGAGTTCTCCTATGGATAGAGATCCACGAACTTGATTTAGGGGATTGGTATCTCCTTTGGACAGAGGTCCATAAACATTGTAATAGGGAAGGATTCCCAAGAGATTGATTGAGAAAATTTTAGTGAAATATTTTCTCCGTGGAGTAGCCCACATTGGGTGAACCACGTAAATTGTGGTGTCTCTATTGTGTATGGTGTTTTGTGCATTGCTTGATTACTGTTGTTGATATTGCTATCTATTCATTGCATAATATTGATTGGGAAAGAAAAGTAAAAAGTGGTCTTATATTGTTCACCCCCCTCTCAGTATAAGCTTGTGTTCTTCAATATAGAGCTTTGATGTAGATGGAAGGGACAATTTGTAGGTCATTGCACCAATCCACTATAAGACCTGGTAGGGGCCATGGTATTTGGCAGCAAGTTTTTGGTACCTATGAAGTTGTAATAAGGATTTTTTATATGGATGCAAGTAGAGGATAACTATATTACCTACTTCAAAGCTATGCTTAAAATAATTTTGATCAACTTGTTGGCACATCCAATTCTGGGCCAATTCCAAATTCATATTCAATTCACAGAGGACTATGACATGTTGGTTGACTATAGTATCAAAAACATGGACCTTGGATCTGCCTATAATATAGGAGTGTATTGATTGAGGCCAACCATAAACTATTTCAAATTGAGTAACCTTGATGGTGGTATGACAGGAATTTTTATACAACCATTCGGCCAAGGAAATCCACTTCACCCATTATGTAGGGTGATTAGAGGTAAGGTAATGAAGGTAGATCTCTAAGAATTTTTTTGTGGATGATATGTTGAACTCATTTTTAGCTAATATCCCCACAAATTAAACAATTATTTCTAAAAATAACTAGTGAAAGTAGGGTCTCAATTAAAAATAATGGATGCAGACATGCCATGAAGGTAGAAAATATAGTTAAGAAAATTTTGGACTACTACTGATCTAGTGTAGGGATGGCAGAGGGAAAAAAAATGAATATACTTCATGATATGATCCACTACCACCAAAAAACTGATTTTCCACTAGGATTAGGTAACCCTTCAATAAAGTCCATGGAAATATATTTCCATACTTATTTTGGAATAGGTGAGGGTTGAATAGTTCTCGAGGAATGCATTGTTTCTTCTTTCATCCATTGGTAAATGTCACACTCTACTATAAAATTTTGAATGTCCTTCTTCTTTACCTTATAGAAGAAGGTACACCTAATCCTTTCATAGGTCTTGAGGAACCTAGAATGGTCTACAGTTGGTGAAGCATGCATCTCCATCAAGATGAATTCCTATAGTTGATAAGTGTGGGGAATAACAAGGCATTGGAGATATCTCAAATATTGTACATCCTAATTGTATCCTAGATATGAGGTAGGCATTTATTGAAGGGTGGAAATCAAATTTTGCAAGCCTAATTGCTTGAACACGTCCTCTCAAAGAGAAGTAATCCACTATGGTATGGGTGAAGAGACAACACAACATACTTTGGGCCTTAAATTGGTAAGAGATTACATCAACCATAATGTTCTCCTTGCATTTTTTATAGTTAATCTCATAATCATAGCCCATGAGTTTAGAGATCCAATTTTTATTTTTCTAGGGTGGCACCCGTTGTTCTAGGAAGTACTTGATACTTTTGTTATTTTTTTTATGGAAAATTATGCCCAATGAGATAGGGTCTCCAGTGAGTAATGCTTGTAGAATTGCAAGCATCTCCTTGGCATAAGTTGATTTTCCTATATTTTAACTTGAAAGCACATGAAGGCCAAGGATCATTCCTCCAACATCAACATCACTCCAATACAATTACCTGAAACATCACTTTCACTTACAAAATATTTGGATAAATTAGGCATTTTTGAGACTAGAGTGTTTGTGATAGTATGCTTTAGGTCAAGGAAGGGTTGCTCATTTGGGTCTATCCAGTAAAATAATTCTTTTCTAACATGGTCATTAATGGAGCAACAATTTTTTCATAATTGTGTGAGTCCCAAAAATTCATGTGGGCCTTTAAGAGTGAGGCTTCAGCTAATCTTGAACAACTTGAATCTTCTTATGGTCAAATTTAACTCCATATTTGGTGACAATATGTCTTAAATATTCTACGTCAATCAACCCAAAAAAACACCTAGACCTCTTAGCATAAAGCTAATGCTGAGCCAAAATATGTAAATTTTGATCCACATGGATGAGGTGATCCTCCCAAGAGCGGCTATAAACCAAAATATCATCAAAGAAAACTAAAATAAACTTTCAAAGGAATGGGAGAAAAATATTATTCATGAGGCTCTAAAATGTGGAAGGTGCATTTGTTAATCCAAATGGCATAACCAAGAATTCATAATGGCCATCATGAATGTTGAGTGTTATTTTGGGGATATCCTCCTCCTTGAGTTGCATTTGATGGTAACCCAAACAAAGATCTAAATTTGAGAAAATATAGCACCATGCAGCTCATCCAATATTTTTTCCACCATGGGGATAGGAAATTTTTCCTTAATGGTGAGCTATTGAGCTCACAAAAATCTATACACAACTACCATGACCCATATTTCTTTTGAACCAATAAGACTAGAGAAGAATGAGGATTGTTACTAGGCTGAATGACTCTAATTTTTAACAATTATTGTACCAATTTTTCTATTTTTTATTTAAGTGCATGGAGGTATCAGTAAGGTCTGATGTTAGGTGGCACATTATTGGGTACCAATGGAATTTCATGATCATAGGAGTTATGGGGTGGTAATTCTATTAGTTCCACACAAATTGCATCATGCTTCATTAGAATGAGTTGCAAATCATCTGGGAGTTTTTCCTCCATCGAAGTTGGTAGTTGTATTTCCAATATTTGAGTGATTACCCCATGGGAAGAGTTTTTAAAAACTTCTTCATATGATTGGAACTAAAAACCTAAGGAGATCTTGATTTTGAACCACAAAGAGTGTAGGAACTACCATTATGTAAAAATTGCATCAATAACTCTGCAAAGTTTTATGCGATGGTTCCTAAGGTATATAGACATTGATATCCTAGCACAATATCACATCCTCTTAATTGAATAGCAAATTATATCCATTTTGAACTTATAATCCCCTATCTTCAACTTAACATTGTGGCATTTGCCTTTACAAGGCAAAGTCCCATCATTTTCTACCATAACCTCAAAGGATTTGCATGCATGAATGTAACAATTGGCTTTCTTGGTGACTCAAGGATCAATAAAGTTATGTGTACTTCTAGAATAAATTAGAATGGTAATACTTTGGCCTTTGAAAAAATCTACTATTTTTATTGTCTAAGGGGTAGTAACTTCTACAAGAGCATGGACAAAAAAAATTGGTTGTGGTTTGTCTTGTGATTCACCCTTATATTGAGGTGGTTCCTCAGATGGTTCTACTTAATTATCAATTTTTTCACTACTTATGGACTCTTCTACATCCAACAAAATTAGCTTATTTTGGGTGCATTTATTCCCTAGTGAATATTTTTCATCACAATTATAACATAGACCTTGTGCACATCAGGCATCCATCTCTTCTATAGTCAAGATCTTGTAGGGGGTAGAATTATTTCTAGGAGTGGGTGTGAACTTAGAAGAAAATGAGGGTTTGGCTTGTGGAATTTTAGATGACCTCTTTTGAGTCAAAAAGAAAATTTTGGCCAACCATGCCAATCCTATGACCTCGATCATAGTCTATGGTTTGAACATCTTGACCTTAGCCTTGAGATAATATTCAAAGCCACTAATGAAACAACTCAAAAAATATTTCATTCAACCCCTTGGTCCTATTAGCTAGTTACTCAAATTAGTTTTTGTAGTCATGAACTAAAGAGGTTTGTCTTAGTTTGTTTTATGCTCTTATGAAGTCCTCATACTCACTAGGGCCAAAATCAGTGAGTAATTATGACTTAAAATATTTCTAAGAAGGATAGGTAACTGTGTGTTGTATACACTGATACCATTGTAAAGCTTTAGATTCAAAGTTATAATTTTCCATAGTGATCCACAAGTATTTAGGGACATTATGAAGTTTGCAAAACTAATATGCTCAACATAACCACCCATTTGTGTCCTTTTTATTGAATGTAGAAAAGTATAATTTAGGAATCTTAAAAGGAGTATCAAGGTTGAAAAGAGTGTGAGAGCCTTCCATGTCCTTATGGATTCCTTTTTATTGACCTAATAGGTTAATTTTACGATGCAAAAACACCTTTGGGCCATATTTAAGTTTTTCATCAATCTCTAGGAAGCATTCTTTAGAGTCAACTTTGGAGCTTATGTAGTCACCTCTTAAATGCTATATTTCATCCTTCATTTATTTAGTGTTATTGATAAGGGTATTAAGTGTGGTAATGTATTTTGGTGTTATATATCAAAATTATCAGCTCTAAAAGACAATCATAATGGACTAGGCCCCAAAATGATGTTTTTGACACTCTAAAAAATTTCTTGGAGGCTATATACCAAATTGATTAGCTTGACGAGACGACCACAATGAGATATATATCATAACACTATTTTTGGGCACCCCAAACTTTTTTTTTAAGGGAAAGTGTTGTCTTAGAGCATTATCTATTTTTCTCTTGGAGGCTTGGTTTGCTCAAAAAATTGGTTTCTTGTTAGACAATCCCTTATGACACTATGTTTGTACTGTCGACTATCGATTACTAACACTGTCTCTACATTGTCTATTATTGACACTGTGGTTCCCAGTACTAATGAATATTTGTTCTAAATTTATCACTAATAATTCTTTACCTACTATAAATTTTGATTGTCATAGACAACTATTACTAACACTGACAACTCTAACTTTATTGTTACTATTCTTAGATTGAAGTGATACCCGAATGTTATTGACACTAGTAAACTTTGTCTTAACTATGACTTACTCTAACTGTTTCTATTATGTTCTTCTCCAATTCTTCCATATATTTTATGTAGTGTTTTTTTGATAAGGAAGTCTCTACTATATTCTCAATTTTTGTGGTAGGATTTTTGGTTGCAAGTTTAACATTCAACAAAAAAAAAAATTCCAAGTTGAACTTTCAATAGAATTAGGGTATGCTAAGCCAAAGTGTATGTAATTGTAACACCCTAAAAATGATGCAATCAATTTACCATAAGGTTAAAAATCCAAAAATTCACCTTAAAACCATATTTTAAACAGCCTGCCTCAATTTTTGTGCCACAAATAGGCTTTGTTTTGACCGTTGGATGATATCGTCCTCGATTTGACGATATCGTCCCTAATTGAACGAAATCGTCTGGAGCCGAACGTCCAGACGATTTCATCCAAAATAGAAATTTGCAAGAATAGAAGCGCAATCAAATCAGTTCCAACCTCCTGGCTTATCTGGGCATAAGCGCGTTGGGGCTGTTAACTATCCTCCCACTGGATATCTCCCAGATTGGGATGGATCCCAACCCTCTAACTTCCTCCTAGCCCTATAAAACTCATGCTTTGCTAATGAAATCCCCCTAGCTGATCAAGTACCTACAACCCAAATCCTATTAGTTTCAAAAAGCATCCCAAGTATTGTTATTTTCATATTTTTATCAGCTCACTTGCAAGTTTTTCACTGTGCATCCATTAGAAGAAGCTCGGATCATCTCAGACGATCTCGTCCCGATTGTAGATGATCCTATGCTGATTGGAGGTGATCTTGCTGGATTAGAGATGATCCTGTTTGTAGCCCTCTTGGGGGTAATTATGATATACAGTTTGCATTCTCTCCCATTTTCTTTAGTCAAATTGTATTAGATTAGTTTATTATTTATAATGCATCTAGTGTTCACCTCATTTTGTCAATAGATTACAATTTGTTATCCTTTTTCTATTAGCATAAGCAGTTATCTTCAATTCAATCTGAAATCAGTTTCTAAGTCATCATAAGCATTCATTTACATACTGTTAAATAGATTTTACTATATTTTGGAGTATTTCTCTATGTTTTGGCATCAACTTGTGTAGTTGCAGGTTTCAGATGAAATCGTTTAGATGATTTCACCTGATTTCAGATGATATCATCTGATTTTGGATGATCCTACATAATTGCAGATGATATTGTCGAATTGCAGGTGATTTCAGCAAATTGTAGACATTATGGACTACTTCAAAAAGTAGAACCTTCATCAGACATCCGAAATTGAGTGAGTCATTTCCAATTTCTTTAAAATATTCTATTAGCTGCATTTAATTATCATTTCATTTGTTGTCTTCATATAAATCATAAAATCACATATAGAATAGTTTAGTTTCATTATGGCCAACCTAGGTGATTGAAATTAAAATGAACTCATCAAACACATCTTCAACCTAGGCTCGAAAGCTACCACAAAATGCTTCCTGGTGAACCCACCATCCATCGACAAATCACCAAAGAGGACATGACTCAAGTGTCTCTCGTCCGAGGTGTAGCTTTACTATTTTCCCATTCCCCTCTGAGGCATGGATCCATTAGCCTAGAGGAAAGGAGTGCAAAAATTTTAAACCTACATTCTTTGGTGAACCCGACGTGAATCACATTAATACCTTTTGAAAACAAAATATAATATATATATAGATATATATATTTAGGTGCCTAATCTTCCATTTTCATTCTAGATGGTAGACTATAATAGAAGAAGAGGTGCTCAGATCAATGTTGGTCACCTATTTGGCAGTCCTAGAGGTCTCTACTATAGTTGGAGGTCCTAGATTCAATTCTCAAGAGCATTGGAATGAACTGGATAGAAGACTAAGCATTCTTGATTCCAAAAAGAACCGAACTTAAACAGATTAAGAGGTTTGACTTAGACAGAATCCTGGATTTCGATAGCTTACATTTTTACCATGAACTTTAGAGTGCTTGCCATAGGTGGTCAACCAACAAAAGGGCCTTGATTTCTATAGAACTTTATCCTTTTGAAGAATATCTTGATAATGTTGTAGTAGTACATAAGTTTTTAGCACAAGTGGAAAGTCAAGAAGTTGTTATAACAGATAGAAGAAGATTCAGTAGAGTTCCTAGAGTTGTCTTATATCGAGAATATTGTCATGAACTTTACTTTTATGTGTCAAATTCTGAAGTTGATCATATCACTATAGCTCACTTTGTCCAATTTCTGAAAAACAACTTTCAATTTGAAGAAGAGCATTACATGACACCTGATGAACTTGAACCTGTCAATGATATTTACAAGTTATTCCTGGAGAACTAAGTCATAATACTTATATTATAATATTTTGTATTTCCTATTTTCCTTTAATTCCTACAAAGTAAAACCATAAAAATCAAAAAAAAAAAATATAAAAAATATATATTATATTAATTAGGTATATATATAAAATATATACCCCTTAAATTCCACTGCATTTATATATAAGAACATATATATTTGCAAAAACCCAAATCTACCATAATGCCTAAACTAAGGAGTGGTAAACAAATAGATGATGAGTGGCTGGAGCAACCACCTACTCAAAATCCCCCTCCTGAAGAACAAGATCAGGAGGAAGTTGCTCAGGACCATCATGATGGGATTCCTGTTGAAGAATATGAACAAGAAGTTAATAGGGAAGATGAAACTGGATCACCTAGAGTGACTTTAGAAGGAAATGTTAATTTTAAATCTATGGAACACCTTCTAAAATTTGTAAAAACTAACCTTGAGGGGTTTACTCTAGCAGCACTAGCAGATAAAGATGGAATTAGTGAGACACAGGCAACTTTAGAAAATGTATTTCAAATGCATACAAACCCTCTTTCATACATAGATCAAGAAAGTGACCAAGAAGGGCCATCAAATACAAATATGGCATCTTTGATTCAAAACATGCAACAACAACAAACAACTCAACATTCTAAAGTTCCTGTCAATAAACCAAAAACTAATCCACCACCTCAGAAACCATCATTTACTGCTCTATTTTCTCAAGCTATTAATCAACAAATTTCAAATCAGCAGAAACCTAAACCAAAACCAAATGTCAACTATCAACAGCAAAAATTTCAATAGAATACTGTCCCATATCCACTTCACAACACTCTTCCTAGTAATACTTTGCACAATAGTAACCTAGCATCAAATCCTTATGTTACACCATCTTACACTCAAAGATCCAACACTATCATGCAACCAAACCAATATGGTGGACAATCCAGTAATCTTGAAACCATAGTGAAACAATTAGTTTCCCGCATGGACCAGATAGACCCCTACCATCCCTCGTACAACTATCGAGAGATGTGTAGTCAACCTTTGGATCCCATAGTTGTTGCCCAACCTTATCCTAAGCATTTTCCTATGCCTGTTCTCCCTATATATAAAGGAACCGAAGACCCCATAGAGCATCTTCGTATGTTTAGAATAGCATGTCATGATATATCTCATGATGATTTGCTATTGCTAAAGATGTTCCCAAAAATCTTGGGAGGCATGGCATTGGAATGGTATTATCAGTTGCCTACCAATTCTTTGAGAAATTTTGAAGAAACAATCTGAATCATTTGTCCACCAATTTAGTGCCTACATAGAGAGGCATGTGACAATTAAGGATTTGTACAACTTGAAGCAGGGCAAAGATGAATGCTTTGCCGATTTCCTAGCAATATGGAGACAGTTGCTAGGGAAATTACACTTTGCATTACCCCATAGGGAGATGTTGGATATTTTCATTAATAACTTGCAAGAACAATTGTCCTATGAGCTTTCAACTGCTACTTTGACAACCTTCGATCAGGCTATAGATTTAGCATGAAGAGTTGAAGATGCCCTCATTAGAAGAGGCCAATTTAAGAAGAAGGATGATGATAAGACATCTAAAAATCAATATAAGAATAAACAGGTTGTGGGTGATGGAGTCACCGATAGTAGGAATACTGCGAATATTAATGCTGCAAAAACCATAGAGAAGTTTGTATTGAAGGTTCCTGATAGACCTCCAAGAGAATTTACTAGGTTAAATCAACCTTTATCCACTATCTTGCCATAATTATTAGAATGAGGTTTAATACAATTACCTAATATTTGGGAACCTGATACAACCATACCTGGATACAGAGCAGATTTACATTGTGATTTCCATAGAGGACCTGGACATTCAACAAATTCTTGCAAAATATTAAAACATAAAATACAAGATTTGATTGATAATAATGAAATGGAAGTACAAAGTTTCCAACCAAAACAAAATGCTCCAAACAATGCTCAGAAAGATACACAACAAAATCAGAATCAGAATGCAAATCAAACATTGGATATTTTTCAACATCCTTTACCCAAGCACGGTAAAGAAGTGGCTAATCAAGCCGAACATCATAATGTTCCCCATCCAACCCGATATGTGGGAACCATTAGTGGACATATACCTTCTCATAACCTTGAGATATTTGGGACAACATTATCTGTGGTCACAACTAGACCCATACACAACATTCAAACATCATATCCAAGTGACACAGATTGTGAAACAGAAAGTGACCTGGATATTACCTCCAGTCAATCGAATAGCTCTGAAGATGAGTCAGAACCTATTCTCCCTATCACAGCTCACATGGTTCTAGAGGAACCATTTCCAAGAAGGATCACAACATGACCATCCTCACAACAAATCCTCCCTAATGAGCAAGCCATGAATGCTAGACCATGACCCATTCATCATGCACACAATAATATTATGGGTACCATCGGAGTCGTTACTAGACAACAGGCCCAAAATTCTCAACAAGATCAAAATCATAATGATAAATCAACCCCATTTGTTTTGAAGGTTCCTAGTAAAGGAAATAATGCATCAAATGCTCAACCTAAACCTCCTTATGATATCAATGAACAACTTTCTAATATTACAACGAGGATTTCCCTCTTAGACCTTCTAAGATCATCTCCCACACATAGGGAAGAATTAATGCATACATTAAGTCAAATGATGGTACCACAAGACATACAACCTGAAGCCATGGCAAATACCATTGTGCCCCATGAAGTTGATTGTATTGAATTTCGAGATAGAGACATTCCACTTCATAGTTTACATAAAGATAATCCCTTATACATTACTGCATTAATTGGAGATGTAGTTGTCAAAAGAATTTTGATTGATAATGGCTCATCCCTAAATATTTGTACTTTTGAATTTTACCAGAGATTTGGATTTAGAAGTGATGAGATGAAGAGAATGGATATGATCATAAAAGCCTTTAATGATGAAACACAAGAAACATGTGGAGTTATTACAATCCCATTGCAGGTTGGTCCAAGAACCTTGGATACGACCGTATTTATTGTACATTGCCCTGCATCATACAATATACTTTTGGGTCACCCTTGGATCAATGCAATGCGAGTTGTACCCTCTACCTTACACCAATGTGTCAAATTCGAATTTAAGAATCAGTTGGTCACCATTCATGGTGATCCCAGACCATTTGATATGTGTGCCTTGGCAGAACCAATTGGGATTCAATTTTGCCCCGCCTTGTCTTCTACTCATCCTAATTCTGCCTTTCCCACTAAACATGTGAAGCTCACACCTAAAATATTATCTCCTCCATCTACACCAATTACATCCCCATATCCTCAACCTTCTCCTAAAGAATCTCCACCAAAATCTACATTTAATACTAATCCCACAATAATTTCTCCTTGTTCTATCCCTACACCATCTGAATCCACAATAAATCCATCTACTACAACCTCTATCCCATCCACATCTACTAAATTTATATTTTTTGCATCTAAAGCCGTAGAAGAGGCTCCTTCTACTTCATATGCTTTATCTGATGAGCTATTACCTGATTTGTCTAAAATTCTCATAACATCAGAAGAAACAGATTTTTCTATGCAAGATTCCCTTGCCTTAAACAAATTACCATCGTCTCCTCATACTTTGGGCTTGCCACAACCTATGGGAAGTATTTACCAAGTCGGGAGTTGTGCCTTCATTTATAAGGGATATGATTGGGGTAGAATACCTAGAAATATTAAAACTAATTATGATGGATATGCTCAATGTTATTTCACCGATAAATATATTAAAGCTAAACCTATAATGCTTAAACTAGGATATGAAGGGAAAGGTTTGGGACCTTTCCAGAATGGCATGAAAGAACCTTTTGAGGTCGAAGCATGGCCTACCCGATGCGGTATAGGCTTATTTTCTAGTAAGTGTCAGCCATTCCCATTTGAGGATGATGATCACTTAATACCCTATCAAGATTATTTAGATGAACAAGAGATCCTTAAGTCTATGGGTAAGTTATTTTCTTGTAATATGTTGTCTATAGCTTACCCCAAAATGATTGTTGAGTTGGACGAACAATTAGAAGGTGACATTTTCCATGATATTTCCATTGAAGAATTATTGTATAATGGCTTTTATTTTGATGGGTCTATACCACCTATAGCTCATCTTGAGGCCACAACCCCTCAAGAAGAATTATCTAAGTTGACCTTAGAAGAATTACAAGAATTGGGTGTATCACCCGCCCCTCCTAATTTTGAAAGAGACTTACATATGGAAGTGGAAAATGTCATAAAAGTTAATATTGGAACAGAAGAGAATTCTCACATAGTCAACATTGGATCAGAATTAAATGAAGAAAAACAAAACAAATATACTGCATTTCTTACAGAATATAGTGATGTCTTTGCTTGGACATATGCAGATATGCCTGGTTTAGACTCTTCTGTAGTTATGCATCATCTAGTAGTACGCTCGGATGCGAAACCAGTTAAGCAAAAACTTAGAAAAATGCATCCTAAAGTTGCCCTACTAGTCAAAGGTGAGTTAGAAAAACTCCTAAATGTCACATTTATTCAAGCCATTGATTATGCTGATTGGATTTCTAATGTTGTCCCTGTAACTAAAAAAGAAGCAACCAAGATTAGGGTTTGTACAGACTTTAGAGACATTAATGTTGCATGCCCTAAAGATGATTTCCCTCTTCCTAATATGGATCAGATCATTGATTTTACTACTGGAAGTGGGATGCTATCCCTTATGGATGGATTCTCAGGTTATAATCAGATCAGGATAGCTCCTGAAGACCAAGCTAAAACAACCTTTATTACCCCTTGGGGAACCTTTTGTTGGAAAGTAATGCCATTCGGATTAAAGAATGTAGGTGCAACCTATCAACGGGCTATGACATACATCTTCCATGATATGATGTATGATATTCTGCATGATTATGTGGATGATATTATAGCCCATTCTGTTGAAGAAGATGAGCATTTAGATGATTTGAGAAAAGTGTTTGATCGGTTAAGAGAATATCATATCCGTTTAAACCCAGCAAAATGTATATTTGGAGTTAAGTCAGGTAAACTATTGGGGGTTATTGTTTCTTTGCGTGGTATAGAAATTGACCCTCTCAAAATTTAGGCTATCATTGATATGCCAACTCCTAAAAACATATCTGAGTTACGAAGTTTACAAGGTAAACTTCAATCTATCCGTCGCTTCATTGATAAGCTGGTGGACAAAACTGGACCTTTTCTCAAATTGCTTAAGAAAAATACTTTCTTTCAATGGGATGATGAATGTAAAGAAGCCTTTGAACAAATAAAACAATATCTTTTAAGTCCTCCTGTGCTTGCTCCTCCCAAAACTGATCGCCCATTCATCTTATACATTTTTGCTTCAGAATTTGCCTTAGGAGCTATGTTAGCTCAACTTGATGATGAGAAGAAAGAACGAGCTAATTATTATATTAGTAGAACATTAATAAGTTATGAAACTCATTATACATCACTAGAAAAGTTATGTTTTGCTAGTCATATTTTCTATGCAGAAATTGCACCATTATATGCTTAGTCAAAAGACATATGTCATTGCCAAATCTGATCCCTTGAGGTATCTCATGAGCCGACCTTATCTATCTGGTCACACAACTAAGTGGGTTCTCACTCTGAGTGAGTTTGAACTCACATTCATAGGTCAAAAATCCATTAAGGGTCAAATCATAGCAGACCAATTAGTTGTTGCACCCTTAGAAGCCACTCATCCCCTCATCATTGAGTTTCCTGATGAATGCCTCAATCTAGAGGAAGATCATTCTGAACAATGGTCTTTATATTTTTATGGAGCCCGATGTATGAGTGGGGCTGGTGCGGGTATCATCCTAATATCCCCTCAGAAGCACCTTATACCTTTATCATTTAAATTAACATTTGCTTGCACTAATAATACTATCGAATATGAGGCTCTAATCCTTGGATTACGGGCCACCTTAGCACTAAAAATTAAAGACTTATTAGTTTTTGGTGATTCTCAATTAGTAATAAATCAAATTAACGATGTTTATCAGACCCGAGATGATAAACTGTGCCCATATAAAGCTTATGTATTACAGTTGATATCCTTATTTGATAAAGTCACCTTAGAAGCTATTCCTAGAACTAGTAACCATGTTGTTGATGCTATGGCTGCAACCGCTTCCTTATTGCCCTTGGAGTTGGATGATGAGTATGCTACTATCATTATTCATCGACTCCAAGAACCCACTTCTACAAAATCCTATTTAGAGCCATTGGATGTATTTCTAATCAATGAAATTACTCCTGAACCATGGTACATCGACATCCTCAATTTTCTCCAGAAGGGAACCTTCCCTGAAGGTTTTAATAGGAACCAACATCGGTTATTACGTAAACGAGTTGTTCGCTTCATGATAGTCGACAATATTTTGTATAGGAGATCCTTTGAAGGTATCCTATTAAGATGTTTAAATCTAGAAGAGTCTAGAAAAGCTTTAAGTGAAGCCCATGATGGATCTTGTGGAGGACACTTTAGTGGTAGTGCCATTGCTAAGAAGCTCCTTAGAATAGGATACTTTTGGCCTACCATGGAGAAGGATGCCCATGATTATGTGTGCCATTGCGACAAGTGCCAGAAACACGCTGACCTTGTCCATGCTCCTACTCAAGAACTCCAAGCTATTTCATCCCCTTGGCCCTTTTCTAAATGGGGCTTAGACATTATTGGGAAGATCAATCCCATATCATCCGATGGTCACAAATTCATCATAACTGCCACCGAGTATTTTACGAAGTGGGTAGAAGCTATGCCTTTAGCTTCTTGCATGGGAACTCAAGTTTCAAAATTTATTCTCAATCAAATCATTTGTAGGTTTGGAATTCCTGCAAATCTCATCTCAGATAATGGAACTTGTTTCAAAAATAAATATGTTAAGAAATTATGTCAAAAATATAAAATCCAACATCGTTGGTCCACTCCCTATTATCCCCAGGGTAATGGCCAAGCAGAAGCATCTAATAAAACCTTGATTAAAATCCTCAAAATATTGGTTAACAAATCAGGCCATGATTGGCACATGCAATTATACCCTACCTTGTGGGCCTATCGAACCAGTGTTCGTACTCCCATGGGCACTTCTCCTTTTGTTTTGGTTTACGGTGCCGAAGCTATTTTTCCATTCGAGCTAGAAGTTCCTTCTTTGGCTCTGCTACTTCAAGACACTGAAGTAGGAGATGAATATCATGCTGGCAGATTTAGTCAGCTAGAACTCCTAGACGAGAAGCGCATCAATGCTTTGGAACATCTTCGTGCCTATCAAAACAAGCTCAAACGAGCATATTCAAAGAAAGTTCATAACCGATCTTTTGAAGTTGGTGATCTAGTCTTAAAAGAAAATCAAAAGAACACTAATGCCACTAAAGATCATAAAGGTAAATTTCAGCCCAACTGGCTTGGACCATACATCATTATTGCTAAATTTGGATCGGGTGCATATCGATTGGCAACCTTAGATGGAAAATATCTTAAGGAACCCATGAACATTATGCATCTCAAATGATATTATGCTTAAATCCAAAATCCCATCAATTGTATATAATTGTATATAATTTCCTCATTTCAAGCAATCCACATAACAATTCAAAATCAAACAAAAATAAAAAATCATTAAAACCATCAAAAACATGTTTATATTTGCATTATCAGTTCCTAAAATTTTGCAGTTATATTTTCCTTTTATTTCAGATAACTTTATAAGTTATCTTGAACCATGCACTTTTAGCTCACATAATAATTTTGATCTTATTGCTATGATTATAAATCTCTCTTATATCAAAGTCCACTATTGCATTAAATAACATTTTGAGTTTTGGGAACTGATCTTGTTATTTATTTGAACCAAGTCCACTTTTACATATTAAAATGATTGTTGCAAATTCAAAAAATGATACTACACAGTAGTTGTGGTCTCCTGAGTGAAAAGTTTCCCCTGCTATCCTATCATGCACATGGTCTAGAATCTTTGAGAATTGGCAAAAGGACAAGCTCACCCCTACCCGGAATAAAAATCCCTTGCTCCACATCTAAGCTGAGCAAGTATCCCTAGAATAGGAAGAAAAGAAGAAAATCAGAAAAAGAATGAAAAGAAAGAAAAGAGAAATGTTCAAAATCCAAGAAAAATGCAAAAATCCAAAAAATCAAAAGATCATAGAAAAGTCAAGAAAAATTAGAAAGAGAAAGAAAAGAGAACAAGAAAAGCAATAAAATTTCCCCCCTACCCTTTGAAAGAAAAGAAGGGTGAATGAGCTTGAATCCCTGGAATTCTCAATTATTCGAAAATCATGAGGTAAGCCCCATAACAGGTGATTTGTGCCCAACTTGCTTGACATTGGGTAATTCCTGGCGTGGTGATATGTCTGTCACATTAGCGACCTTATTTTGTATAGACCTATGTTCGCTTGTGGATTAGCTAGCTCTTGATGACCTGACTTACATAGTAGTCTGGTACGGTTACATGCACAAAAATCATGGTTAATGAATCTTCACTTGCACACACATTGGTTCATTCCAATTACTTGTATCAATACCTCACTCAAAATGGGTAAATGAACATTACAAAGCACACACATTTGATCTTCGAGAGATTTTGTGTCATTATGATAAATCAAGATGGATAACGAACTCACGTATGCACACATTGGGTTCTTGATAAATTTAAATGTTGTCTTTGAAATAAATTAAAATATTTCTTCGAAATTTCAAACTTTAAATATTTTTCAACATTCAATTATTTATTTACACATATCTTATTTTATTTTTTGACTTCGTTATAATAGCATTATTTTCAGGTTGTTATGAATTTGACTTTCATACTTGCGAATTTTACTTAGCGTGAGTCAAGCTTACACATTTTTTTCTAAATTGTCAAATTTCATTTGTCAAAAATCTTTTCAAAAATCTTGCAATAAAATTTCATTAATACTTTGACTTTCGCGATGATGGTATAATTCCTAGATGTATTTGGAATTTTATGCCTAGCGCAAGTCATCTTTATCATATTTTTTGTCTATTATAAATATCACCAACAAACCATGCAATAAAACTATTCTAAATTCTTTCGACTTTCGCGATGATGGTATAATTCCACACTGGGAATTCTATGCCTAGCGCAAGTCATCCTTCTAAATTTTTACTCCCAATTTATTTCAAAAAACCACAAAAACCATATGACTGAAATATTTTTCACAAAATCATGCTTTAGAAGAACGAAATTTACTATTTCATTTTATCATGTTGAACATCTTGACTTTTGCGATGATGGCATAATTTCTAGGTAATTGTTCAATCATCTATCACACTTAGGAATTTTATGCCTAGCGAAAATCCTCTTTTAAATTTTTCATGCATAAAATTACGTGAAATCCTGAAAACAAATCATATCTCTCTTTCCACCATTACAAAAGCCTTAAGACAGACTCTTAAGCACACCTTACTTTTAGCAATATTTTTCCTCATATTTGGATTAGCTTTATGACCTAGCGAGCGACGACTCCACAAAATGGTCATGTAACAATGACAATATCCTTCGAGGTTTATTGTTAAAAGTCCCTTTTCCTATCATCAATTCATCAACACATCTTTGTTAAGTCAGTTTTTCATTTAATTATAGCATGACAAAAATTATAATTATTTTCAAAAAACATGATTATATGAACAAATCAATCAAATAAAAAAATCAAAGCATCAGAAAAATATACACAAGTCATATCACAAAAATAACCATATATCTATATATATCAAAAATATATATACATCACCAAAACTCGATTGGTATGCCACAATATCCAATTCAGCATACTCAATCATCATCCAAACTTACACAAAAAACATCTTATATCATCTAACCAGAGCTCCTCGAGCTCTCACCTCATCTCCTCTACCACCATGAGGTGGAGGGGTCCCATGGTAGTAGTTTCCAGTCCAAGATGAAGACCTCGAGGCCCACCGAGGGCCCCCCGGGGGGGGCCCCCCCCCCCCCCCCCCCCCCCCCCCCCCCCCCCCCGTTTACCCTATTTTCTAAAATTATATATTAAAAATCGAATGTTTTTTTAATTTTTTTGAGTTTTTACCAAATGGTCGATTTGGGTAAAAACCCGGAGGGGGCACCATAGTAATCAGTTGCACGATTCAACTTAGAATCGTCACCTAAAAATCAGAATAAATTTTTGCCTTTTTCAAAAGCGTGACAATCTCTTCTTTAACGCATTTTCCTCGAAAAATTTGCTAAAGAGGGGGTAAAATGTAACACCCTAAAAATGACGCAGTCAATTTACCATAAGGTTAAAAATCCAAAAATTCACCTTAAAACCGTATTTTAAACAGCCTGCCTCGATTTTCGTGCCACAAATAGGCTTTGTTTTGACCGTTGGATGATATCGTCCTCGATTTGATGATATCGTCCCTAATTGAACGAAATCGTCTGGAGTCGAACGTCCAGACGATTTCGTCCAAAATAGAAATTTGCAAGAATAGAAGCGCAATCAAATCAGTTCCAACCTCCTGGCTTATCTGGGCATAAGCGCGTTGGGCTGTTAACTATCCTCCCATTGGATATCTCCCAGATTGGGATGGATCCCAACCCTCTAACTTCCTCCTAGCCCTATAAAACTCATGCTTTGCTAATGAAATCCCCCTGGCTGATCAAGTACCTGCAACCCGAATCCTATTAGTTTCAAAAAGCATCCCAAGTATTGTTATTTTCATATTTTTATCAGCTCACTTGCAGGTTTTTCACTGTGCATCCGTCAGAAGAAGCTCGGATCGTCGCAGACGATCTCGTCCCGATTGCAGATGATCCTGTGCTGATTGGAGGTGATCTTGCTGGATCAGAGATGATCCTGTTTGTAGCCCTCTTGGGGGTAATTATGATATACAATTTGCATTCTCTCCCAGTTTCTTTAGTCAAATTGCATTAGATTAGTTTATTGCTTATAATGCATCTGGTGTTCACCTCATTTTGTCAATAGATTACAATTTGTTATCCTTTTTCTGTTAGCATAAGCAGTTATCTTCAATTCAATCCAAAATCAGTTTCTAAGTCATCATAAGCATTCATTTACATACTGTTAAATAGATTTTACTGTATTTTGGAGTATTTCTCTATGTTTTGGCATCAACTTGTGTAGTTGCAGGTTTTAGACAAAATCGTTTAGACGATTTTGCCTGATTTTAGATGATATCATCCGATTTTGGATGATCCTGCATAATTGCAGATGATATTGTCGAATTGCAGGTGATTTCAGCAAATCGTAGACGTTTTGGACTACTTCAAAAAGTAGAACCTTCATCAGACATCCGAAATTGAGTGAGTCATTTCCAATTTCTTTAAAATATTTTGTTAGTTGCATTTAATTATCATTCTGTTTGTTGTCTTCATATAAATCGTAAAATCGCATATATAATAGTTTAGTTTCATTATGGCCAACCTAGGTGATTGAAATTAAAATGAACTCATCAAACACATCTTCAACCTAGGCTCGGAAGCTGCCACAAAATGCTTCCTGGTGAACCCACCATCCATCGACAAATCACCAAAGAGGACACGACTCAAGTGTCTCTCATCCGAGGTGTAGCTTTACTATTTTCCCATTCCCCTCTGAGGCGCGGATCCATTAGCCTAGAGGAAAGGAGTGCAAAAATTTTAAACCTACGGAATATCCATAGGTCCTTTGTTATACCTTTTGGTATAAAAATTTACCTATGGTTAAAATATGCACCTTGATATTTTGACCAAAATTGAAAGACCTTGAACAAGCAAGGTTCAAGCGTCAATCTTCAAAGCAAGTCAGTTCCTCTTAAATCCTAACTAGCTAATCCTAAAAATAGGGGGTGTAAAGGGTGCTTAAAAAAATAAATGGAGCTAAAGCTAGAACTTATAATGGTGCATATTTAGCAACATCAAAATACACCATGCATAAATCCACCTACTAATGAATCATAAGTAGATCACCTAACATATCATCTTGTCATTATCACTTACAAAAAGTACTATTCAATTATTTATCAAAGTGTTACTCATTCTAGTACTAAAACATGAAGACATAATAAAAATTCAATGAGCATAATAACTATTACATTATCTAATTAGCATTAAATAGAAATGAGTATCAATTCATACATACGCTTTTAGTAGGAAAATGGATAAGATATCAAATAACAATCCAATATTTATTTAGCAGAGGCATAGAGCTCATACAATAATGCAAATTATAAATACTAAAGAGCTGACCTCTAGAACCTCTTACATTCTAGTATATATAGCTTTACAATTCATTATGTTGCTTGGCTTTCATTGCCTTGAGAGTGGATGTTGTTATGTCAGTAAACTTGCCATCCTACATGCATTTCTACCAGTTTATTCTATTGCAACTAATTTTGGTAGACTATGTTGACATGTCCACATCGGGTTCTATATGAAGAAGTGGAGGTTGAGTTGTGCATATTTGGTCCCTATGATTGTTATTTTGTTATTTGCCTCATGCTTGCCTACTCGTACGATTGTCAATGAGTTGTCTGGTTGTTGGAATTTCCCTAATAACAGATCCAAACCACCTGATGTGCTATGATAGTGACCATCCTACTTCTTGGATGATGTCAAAAATCTAAATTTTTTCCTGCTAACCTTTTGATGAGCATAAAATATTCATTTTTTCTTGCTATTATGTATCTTCTTATTACTTCCATGCGATGAATTTTGATCCTCTTGTGGATATTTGACCATTAGGTTCTAGGGCCTTGGTACCCTTCTACTGTCATTGGAGGTATAGGACTTTTGGATCATCCATTACTTTTTTTTTATTGATGAAGATGTGGTACTTGTATATTGAACATAGAAGTACAAAACTCATGATGCATCCCATACTTGGATAAAATTGGCTCTTTGATATTCATCAGGTGGTGGGGCTTTGGTACCCATATGTTTCTATTAGGGGTTTAAAATATCTGAAACTCTCAACACTCAGTAAATTTTATACTTTTGTTGCTTGTTGTCAAGCGATAGGTTTTTGGTACCCATGCATTGCCAATGGAGGTACAAAATATTTGGTAGTTTTCACAGTTAGCCATTTTTGGTTCCTTTTAGCATATATCAACTGATAGGTTTTTGGTACCTATCCATCATTGCTAGGGGTACAAAAATTCAAGCACTCTCAACACTTAGTCAATTTTGCACTTTCGTTGTTTGTTATTGGGCAACAAATTTTTGGTACCCGTCCCCTATTAGTGGAGGTACAAAATCTTTGGCAGTATTCACACTTAGCCACTTTTGGTTCCTTTTAAAATCTATCAAGTGATAGGT
Source organism: Wollemia nobilis (assembly GCA_028583015.1). Classification (NCBI taxonomy): domain Eukaryota; kingdom Viridiplantae; phylum Streptophyta; class Pinopsida; order Araucariales; family Araucariaceae; genus Wollemia; species Wollemia nobilis. The sequence continues at coordinate 23,759,301 of JAQPPZ010016888.1, forward strand.
TTTTCATACCCATCCACTTCCCTTGGAGGTACAAAATCTCTATCTAGGTCTATACTTAGCTAATTTATGCATCTCAACTCAACTATCAGGTAATGGGTTTTTGGTATCCATCCACTTTTGTTGGAGGTACAAATATTTGGTAGTCTTCATACTTAGTCATTTTTGGCTCCTTTTAACATTTGTCAAGTGATATATTTTTTTTACCCATCTTAAATCATCCTTGGTATAAAATTTCTGATGAGCCCTAGACTTGAACCAATTTTTCTTTACTTACTTGCTATTAGGATTTTGGTATCGGCCCACCACTACTAGATGTACAAAACCTTCAACAACCTCCATACTTGGTCAAAATTTTCTCCTTGTGCTCTTAGCCTAGAAATAATATTTTGGTACATACCTACTCTCTGTCTAAGTACAAAATATCTAACAAGATTTGTACCTTGTTGATTTTTTGCTTCTTGCTTCTTACCAAGCATTAGAGTTTCAGGACCCGCCTGTTTAACGATCGCCAGACTTATCTATTTTTGCTTCTCTTATTGTTTTTTTTTTGCTTCGCATAAAAGTGCATGTGGGTGATGACCAAAAATACCCACAATACCACAATGATGAATGATAGTTCTTAGATCAATATTTTAGGCCACTACTCAAGGAGGATTCCACACATACCCTTGAGCACACTACTTGTCTCTCTAACAATATGGCAGTGTAATAATTTTAGATGTTTTGACTGATGTACTATGGATAATACAAGGCTAAAAAAAATTGTAGGGCTAAAGGTTTCTCTTAATATTAGGTGGTCTCTATATATACTCAAAGATATGTGGGAGCTCAATTCCATAGATGGGTTTTGTCTAAGGCCTAGGTATTGGTTCTTGATCACCTCTCACTTCACTAGACGCTTTATATGTAATCTATCTTAGCCAATAATTATAGCTCCTCCATGATATTTTAAAATCCCTAGCATAGGGTTTCTAACGTAGTAAACTATTGCATAAAAAAGGTTTTGTTTTTGTTGTTTTTAAAAAGAAAAGCAAAAAATGAAAAACATGAAAAATTTATACCTAACAATCATAATGGAAGGGTAAGAACTTTTACAATCATAGAAAAATTCATCCCTAGAAAGTGCTCTGATACCACTTTTTAGGAACCTTCTATTAAAACTAAACTCATTCCAATTAAAACAATGTTTCATAAAATACTATATATTGTAATACATAATGTAAATGCATAATTAAAGTAATATGACAAAAAAATACAAAATCATAGGCCTCTTTGAGGGGGCAACCCTCTTCAATACTTTTATTAATTTACAAAAAGATACATTCATTCATGGACCTATGTCTTTTAAAGATACACTTCATGCAACCCTAACCTAATGCTTAAGAGTTGGCTTACATGCAAAGTGCCACTCGAGATAGAATCTTATACCAAACATCGATTACGTTCTTGATAATAGTTACATGAAATGACCCCACTTAACTAGGTGCCTAACTTACCATATACCATTACAAATTATTAAAAAATAACATTATTAAGGGGTCCCCACATTGGAAGGAAGGCATTACATAATCGTATGAGAATTACAAAATAGTGTTCAAATGGAATCCTAACAAGGAAAGACAAGAAGAAGAGAGGAAATATAAAGAGATAGTATTCATCTCCTTAAAGGACTGAGGAGATTTTATATGACCTTTATAGAAGGGTAGAAGAAGGTAAGTCCTAGTATGAAAGGAATCATTGAGTAGGTACATCTTGGATCAATAAAAAATTTCATATAGTATGATAATATACAGACCTTGGATTTAGCTATGAATATTGTCCCTCAAATTTAAAGCTACCTTGATCTAGTAGAGGCTTACTTATAAAATTATGGCCCTTTGGGAAGAATCATCAATCCCCTCAATAGAGTAAGTAATATTTCTACATCATGTAAGGAGATATAAGGAAGATGTTAAAGGTGATCAATGACCTAACAATATGGGTATATTACAACCCCAAGATATAGAAGTACTTCTACTATAGATGCTCAATAATCTATTGGTAAGATTTCCTGGTCCCTTACATGAAGAACCCTGATAAGAAAGTTGACTTTAGCATCCCATTTAATTTATATCTCTTCAAAGAAGATGTTCAAATGTTGTTGTCTAGTATAGTTAGCATGCTTAGGGAAATGTAGGATGCAAGGATTTATGAAGATCACATTATCCTATTGCATGTATTTTAGACATATCTATGGTACTCCCAAATTATTGAGTAATTTAGATACATTTCTAATAAAATGGACATTTAGCTCAAGAATTTTAAGGAATAAAAGTTCATATATACTTCCCACATCATCTAGCTAATCATGTATGAGAAGAAACACTAGTTTATAACATTGAACCTAGACCAAATAAGAGTAGATGGAGAACCTCTCTCTATTATAGAATGTTTTGAAGTACCTTGCCAAGAAATAGAAAAAACCTCTTGTCACTTCTATGACAAAGTGTTTAAGATGAACATGAATAAAATGAAGGGAAAGGTATAAGGTTGTCAAATAACACTAGGAAGCTAATCAAGTATCAATAATAAAAAAAATTATATTTCTTTCTAGGGAGGACTAATTATTTCATACACCTCTATGGCTTTTCAACCATTCCCTTTTAGTTGTCAGCATGTGTTCCTAATTACATATTTGATCTTGAATATTCTTGTTTGCAAGAAAAAAGGGATATTTCATACAATTATAAAAACTAATACAAGATAAAGCAAAGTGCTTAAATCAAAATAATATAATAGTAAATTAATAGTAAAGAGTTGAAAATTATCTTAATCCAAGCATGAATAAAATAGAGCATTTAAGAACAAACTAAATTTATGGTAATAGTATGGTGATAAATGAAGATGTCAAGTGAATATTTATAGCAAATTAAATAAAATATCTTTTTCTTTGGAGCCAATGGTTGATTTTTTCCCTTTTCAAGGTATGAAATCATAACCATATATCCAAATAATGTATTGTTCAAACCCTAGGTGTAAAACCATGCTACAATCATGATCATACATTAAAACCTCTAAAATTAATATAATTACCAAGATCCCCACTTAAAGTTGTGATCTTAGCATCATTGATTTGTAGGACATGTGCTTTCGTGTACATGTGCCAAAACATACCTCAATCATAACTTTATCCTTATTTGTAGGGTTTTAGGAGGCAAAAACATCAAGAAAAGTGGCAAAAAAGTAATAATTGAGTGAAGAAAGAAAACCAAAACCACCAACCAACATGGATCATCGTCCTACCTAAGTACTAACAAAGTTATTCCACCCCTATCCCATGAATATGAGGATGGGACTCTCCACAACCTTCAAAGTCAATTATTAGTGCTCTTTCTACAAATACAATGTTATGCAACTAGACTATATGGACCTAAGATATTTTAGGTGATAGAAGAAAACAACCATTACCCACAAAGCAACCATCATGAAAATTATTCCTAAGTTTCAAGGATTCCACCAAGTAATGGAGGAAAAACCAATCAATAGCAGAATAGAACAAATCAATGATAGGTGATGATATGAACCAATAGGATATGTTAGATACAAGCTTAATACTAATGGTTTGGATACTTTCTTTGCACATAAGAAGAGGTATGATATTCAAAAGGAAACCAATTCTAGAAAGGAACTATATCTTACGACCTTGGGAAGTACACATGGATATAAAGATAATAAATAGAGATGGTATATTAATCTACCAAAAAGGCACTCCTATGTTAAGTAAAAATATGCCTTTGATAATTAAATCAAGATAAACCATCATAAGTTGAGGGCCTTGAGCAAGCTAAGGTATTCATACAGGAAAATTGTAACATGGAATAAGATGTGTTATGAAATGGGAACCTTGATAAGTTTGACATGATATATGTAACCCACCAAGACCAACCTGAGAGAGATATTTTTTTCAAGGTTCACAAATAAGTATTAATAATTTTTAGCATTGTAAGGCATAACCATATTTTGAATTTAGTGTCAATTCAAATGACACTAAAGTGTATAGGAGTGGTAAATATCCCATATTTATGGGGTTCACCCCTATAAACCTCACCATTTAGAAAGGATGTCAATAATAGTCCAACCACCTTTCCTATATCCTCACTAATATATGACAACTTACCATGGCATAGGAATTATCCTTTAAGACCCATAACACTTAAATGGGGATGTCATTTCCCTAACCCTAAATAAGTCCATCTATATAGGATTATTCTAGTGTAATGCATTAGTGCTTAGTTACCACACCTTCATGGGCTAACTAAGGCTATTACCATTCACCTGATAATAACATGGTCACCTGATCCTCACCTTTCAAGGTACCACCACTATACTCTCCTATGAATGATTCCAAAAATATCACTACTTTGAAACACCCAAGCCTCCCCATTCAAGTAGTATCATTTCAAAAATATTTGGTTATTGCATCACTGCAAATCTTCCTATATTTGTGAATACTTAGTTATTGCATCACCACAACTACTTCCAAGGTTCACATATTCCTAGTTATTACATCATCATAACTCCTTCCAAGATTGGGTTACCTTATTGAATCTGTTAGAAATAGAGTATATTACATTATTTGGGTCATGTAAATGTATCTTCCAAGGTACATGCTTAGGACATTAGATTACTTTAGGGGGAAGTTATCTAGTTACTTCATGCAATGTAATAAATGCACAAGTGTCAATGTGCAAGTTGTATATGTGGAAGTTTATCCCTGCACAAATAGGTAGAGTGTTGGCCAAGGAACCTATTTTCCTATATAATAAGGGTCTCATTGTAATACATATATAGAGTCGAGGACATAGTCAAATAGAGTAGCTTAGAGCATATTCGTAGGTAGTAGTACAATTATGTGTAGATCACCATATATTGGTGATGGATGCAATGTAGTTTAGTAGATTTATTAATGGAGTGTTCATTTCCTCCATAGCTACATTGTATTCATTTATATCATTTATATTTACAAAATATTTTAGTCATCTAGCAGATTTAATTTCTTTCATATTATTCTACATCTTATGATTGATATCTCCCATTGCACATTACATCAAAAGCTAATAGTGGTATCATAGCTACAGTAGATCTAGCCATAGTAGATCAATAGGAAAACCACCATCATTATTGAGCCTGAGTTTTTTGTCAACCTAACATGCTGCTAGACCAGCCACTATCAAAACTCTTAGAAGAGTCTAGGTGGTAGAATTAGGGAGATTCACAAGTGAGGATTGAAAGAAATCTCAGTTCTAAAAATATTGAGATTGCATTTGAATAGAGTCTTTCCATAGAGTTGCAGGAAAACTCATGTAGACTAGGACTCAAAATTCAATATACTAGATTAAAATATCATCTAGTGAAGATCATCCAGGATATCTAGAATTTGCTAACTATTACCCAAAGTTTATTTTGTTGCAAAAAATTAATTCTTAGATTATTGGGACTCCTATAACAAAAATCTGGGAGACTTCAACTTCGTTACCCAAAGGTTGACATGTCTTCATAGTATAGAGATTAGTTCCTTGTGTAAGAGAAGAATACTACAGAAGAAGACTTTTTGGAGAAGATTTGTGGTGAAGTTAGGATATTGAAGATCTCCATTGCTAGATTGAAGAACCTCACAGTTGAAGAAAAGGCCATAGAATCCTTGATCCAAAAAAAGGACATAAAAGCCTTGATCTAGAAGAACATACCATAGAATCCTTGAAGAAAATACCACAAAATCCTTGATATATAAAAGGTCACAGAAGCCTTGAGACAGAAAAGGTCATAGAAGCCTTGATACTGAAAAGGTCACAGAAGCCTTGATACTATGAAAGGCCACAAAATCCTTGATAATAAAAAAGACCATAGAAGCCTTGATACTGAAGTAGACTTCAGAAGAGAATATCTAATTTATAAGTAGATTAAGAATTTAGTACTAATATTTTGTTGTAGAAAAAGAAGATTCAGTGAGTTGGGAAACTTCCTACAAGAAATCTAGGAAGAGTATCTTCTTTGAAATAAATTTAGCACCTGAAGCAAAATTGAAGATATCAGTAGAAGATCTCATTGAAGAACTTCTAGTAGTGGAAGAAGAAGAAGAAGAACTAGGAGAGTCCTGCATGCATTTAGAAGCAATGGAATCATAGATACAAAAAAATATCTCACCACCAACACTTCTAAGAGTAGAAGGTTGAAGAGAGGGTCTCAAGGAAGACCAATAGAATATGCAAGATCAAAGACCTTGGGAATGTCTTAATGAGCATCCAGTAAAAGGCTTGAAGAGCCTTACTGAAGAAATCATCAAAGGAGAACTCATTGGATAAATCCACTACCAAGGAGAAGCCCCTGATAATGAAGGACTTGGGACAATTTTTGCCATCTAAAAACAAGCCCAAGAGAAGGAGAATTTGGCAAGGAGTACCAAATATGAGAAGATGAATCCAATGAAGATATCTAGATATTCATAATATTAAGAATAAGATCCTACTTGAATTCAGAATTCAAAAAGAAGACTTGAAGACAGAAGAATCTCACCAAATCTAGGAGATTTGAATATTACCTCTCACAGCAAGAAGGCACCACTTAAGAGACAAAGACTTCTCCAAATATATAGCAGAAGGAGGAGATAAAAATAGGAGAATAATATATTTAGCTATTATCACTACTCATTTCCTTTTTTGTTATATATTTTATTTTTTAGTTTAGATATTCTCACACAACATATTTATGTATTAGCTAGCATATTTTTACATAAAAATTTGATCTAGTGCATTACCTTTCTTCTTTCTCTTATTTTTTTCTTTTGATGTATTCCTATTACATTCGGTGATACTTACACTAGAGGGATTTTTACATACTTAGCCTAACATTTCAAAAATTTCTATCATTTGTCTATCAATTTATTTGTAGGAATAGACTATTGTAGGATTACATAACAAGCATTTTATGTTTTCTTATTCATTTACTATCAATTTTTCATACTTTCTTAAATTAATAAAGGTCTAGACTTCATAAGAGAAAAATGGTGCATTGTGACTTCATACATACTCTGATGCTTCCATGGAAAATTTTATCCCTTGGAGGCAGTTTAAAATTATGTCCCTCTTTGTTCCAATGGAAAATTACCTTGTCCATGAAATGATCATGAGAAATAAAGGATGTCTTAGCTGAAACAAGAAAACCACTGCTGAGTGTGATGTTGTTTTAGCTAAGGTATCCTTTATATATATATATATATATATATATATATATATATATATATATATATATATATATATACATATATTATATATATATATATATATATATATATATATATATACATATATATATATATAGATATACATATATATATATATATATACATATATATATATATATATAGATATACATATATATATATATATATATATATAGATATACATATATATATATATATAGGTGAGACCCTAAGAGTGTGGTTTTAAATCACCCTCTTAGACCTAATACAATGGTTATAAACCATCGTATTAGGGTGACCTAAGAGAGCGGTTTAAAACCATCATCTTAGGTCTAAGAGGGTAGTTTATAACCACCATCTTAGGATATAAGAGGGTGGTTATAAATAATCCTCTTAGACCTAAGAGGTATTACCCTAAGATGATGGTTTTTATCCACCCTCTTAGACCTAAGAGAGTTGTTCCTATCCCCCCTTGTAGCCCTAAGAGGGCATTTTTAAACCACCCTCTTAGACCCTAAGAGGGTAATTTTTTGAGGTGGTTTTTAGCCATTGTCATATATCGTAAACTTTTTATGATGCCCTCATAAATGGTGATTGAATAACCACCTTTAAATGGAAACAAAAAAATTTAACCCTTCTTTTCATTCTTTAATATAAAAAAACAAAAAAATGAAAAGCTTCACATTTTTTCATAGTTTAATTTTATAATGATGGTAAAAATAGAGGCTAGAGAAAGGGATTTAATTTATCTAAAATTAATAATTGGCTCTCTTTACTTCTTCATACATCTTCATTTTATAGAAATTTAAAGGACATGCCTCCCCTTGTCCATTCTCTTAATATTTCGAGAGTTAAAAGGGAGACCCATCCTCTCAATATCTTCATTTTATAAATAGTATAAGGGAGGCCTTCCCTTCTCTCACTCTCTTGTATTTATTATGATGATGGAAGGAAAAATTATACAAAGGGATAACTCATCTAAAATTAATAAGGAGATCCTTATCCTTATTCATATCTCTTCATTTAGTAGAGAATGAAAAATAAGGACTCAACTTTGTCATATGTTTTCAACTTATAAAGAGTGAATGATAAGTCCTCCCCTTATCCATATCTATTTAATTTATAAAAAGTGAAAAGAGATGCCTCCCCTTCTCCATATATATTTATGTTAATATAGGAACACCTTCCCTCATTTCAAATTATAATCTTATCAAAAATGAAATAAAAAATTTCCTCTTTTACCCACTCATTTTATAGAGAATGAAAGGGAGGTCTCCCTATTCATCTCTTTATTTTATTTTCATAGTGAATAAATCATTTATTTTAAATAAAAGTAAGTCCTTTATTTCTCTATATACCTTAATTTTATAAATAGGAAAATTAAAGGCTTCTTCTTCTCTATATATTTTTATTTTATAAAGAGTGAAATGGAAGGGATATTCTTCTCCTCTTCTCTTCATTTTATAAAGCTTGAAATAAACATGAGGAACTCTTTACCTCTTAGTATCTTTTGATTTTATAAGGAGTGAAAGGTAAGGCTTCCTATTATTCATGTATCATTATATTATAGAAATGGAAATCATCCATTTTTTCGTCTCTTTATCTTATAGAGGATGAAAGTAGAGGCTTTATAGATAATTTCAAATTTATAAATTTTAAAATAGTTTTTCTTGCTTATAAATCATTTACAATTGAATATGTCACTTGTTTTTTTTTTGAAAAAAATGAAAACTTGTATTAATACAAAGAACAATTACAAACGGGAGAGAACACATCCCGACCCAGATCAAAGAGCAACACAACAAGTGCAAAGCACAAAGGCAGCACTAACAACCACAGGGCAAAGAAAACAACAGGGCATGGAAAGGCGACATGTCACGAAATCGTGACATGTCGCGAAATCACGGCAGTCACCCCCGTCTCGACCGCGTCGGCACCAACAGTCGCGATAACGCGACATGTCGCGATATCGTGACATGTCGCGATATCGCGACAGGAAGGGCCCTCGGAAGCCGCACGCAAAAGGAGTCACGAAATCGCAATGACAGCACCTTCCAGCAGCCAAACAGCAAAGGCGTCGCGAAATCGTGACTACAACTCCAAAGAGCACCAAAGCGCCAAAAAGGTCGTGGAATTGCGACGGAATGTCTCCACATCATCCAACCAACAAAGGCATCGCGAAATCACGATGAAGTTTCTAAACGACTCTCATGCCACAAAAGGGTCGTGATATCGCGACAATTATCCTCCCAACCGCTTAAGTGCCAAACATGTCGCGATATCGCAACAAAAATACCTTGCAACTTCCAGTTTACCAAACTGTCGCGATATCGTGACGAATTATCAACTTTGCTCTTCATCTTCAAAAGAGGCACGAAATCACGACATAATCTCAACAAGAGCCACGATAGCGCGACATGTCACAATATCGTGACAGAAACCCGCCAAAGGCCGCAAAGGCTCAACCTGTCGCAAAATCACGAAAACTTCTAGCTCGAGGCCGCGACAGCGCTACAGGTCGCGATATCGCGACAATTTTCCTCCCAGCCGCTTGAGTGCCAAACGTGTCATGATATCGCGACAAGATTACCTTGCAGCTTCCCACTCTCCAACCTGTCTCGATATCATGATGAAATTTCAACTTTGCTCTTCAACTTCAAAAGAGGTGCAAAATCGTGACAGGATCTCAACAAGGACCGCGATAGCGCGACATGTCGTGATAGCGTGACATGTCGCGATATCACGATAGAAACCCACCAAAGGCCGTGGAGGCTCAACCTGTTGCGATATTGTGATAGCTTCTGGCTTGAGGCCACGATAGCACTACAGGTCACGATATCACGACAAAAAAATTCCTTAGCATAAAAAACACTGCACATTATTTCAAAATTTGTTCAAGGCCTTTTCTAATCTCTGCATCCTCCACAGGCATATCACTATGCAGATGCATCCCAACCTCCCTCTCAGCACCCATCTTAGCAAGGAAATCAGTCGCCTTATTAAGAGTTCTGCTAGCATAAACAGGTATCACATCCTCTAATTCCTTCCAAAGCTCTTTAATTTGGGAGACCAGAATCTGCAGCCTCCAAGCTTTTAATGCAAAGTTTCTCATGCAATCAAGAGCGCCAACCAGGATTTGGGAATTAGACTCAATGATTATCTTTCTATGACCCTGCTTGATGGCCCAGATGGAAGCAGATTTAATAGCAAAGGCCTCGGCTTCATTGTTTGTGGCATATCCCAGACCTTGCAATTCCCAATAGAGCACAGCCCCAGCATGATCACGGCAGATTACTCCACTTCCAGCATTGCCCGGATTGCCTTTTGTAGCTCCATCAATGTTGATTTTGATCCAGCCTTCTGGGGGAGGTTTCCAAAAACTTCTTACCTGTCTCTCAAGATTAGCAGCTCTCTCTTCCAGAGGCTTAGAAGCAATCTGATTTTCCTCCTCAGCATAGATGGCAACGATTTCCACTACTTTTCTCCAGATGACATGCCATATCCCATCCATCGAAGAGAAGGTTTCACGAAAAATACGAGCATTTCTTTCCAACCACACCTGCCACCAAATAAAAAGGAAACCAAGCTCCCAGCCAATTTGAAAAGCTTTAGATGTAAATCTACCTCTCTTCCAGCTTTCCCATAAATTGGTTTGAGACAAGTCTCCAATAGCCTGAAGTTTAAAATGGGAGAACCAACGATGCCAAATCTATTGTGTGAAAGGACAATCAAACAGAAGATGATCAGCAGTTTCCTCATTCCTATAGCATAAAACACACTGGGAAGGACCAATGATGCCTCTGATTCTAATATTGTCAAAGGTCAGGATTCCATTGTGCATCATCTGCCAGGCAAAGAAGTTCACTTTCGGCCAGCCCTTGGTATGCCAAATCTTCCTCCATTCTTGAACTGGAAAAGAGTGTGGGGGGGGCTCTGGAAGGATCGAATCATAGCCCTCCTTCACAGTATAAACCCCAAGGTTCCCAAAGCCCCAGGCAAGCTCATCCTCCTCATCTCTCCCAGTAAGAAACCTGTTCTAACAAGATTTTTTCCGGAGTTGGAGCCTGCTCTGGGGGGATTGGAATAGGCCATTCACCCAGCCACTTGAACTTTTGAATCTTATACTCCCCCAATTGGCTGGTATTGAAGTAGCTCTCAATATGGATCCATCCCTTATCTTCTAGAGCTGATTTTAACGGATGCAATTCAAGAAACATAGCAAGAATGGGAGGATTCTGATCCCAAGAATCAGTCCAGAACCGGGCCTTCTCCCCTCTCCCAACTTTCCAAAACAATTGATCTTTGATAATGTGAGATCCAAGCTTGAGATCCTACCACACTAATGATCCATTACCCTCCAAAGGAAAGTAGCCCAAGTCATTGGGGTGAACAAGACCCAAGTATTTACTAGAGAGGATTCTGCTGAAGAGGGACGTTGGCTGGGAAATCCACCTCCAATACAGTTTACCAGCAAAAGCCTGATTATTAAACTTGGAGCTTCTTAATCCCAGCCCACCTTTTTCCTTGGGCTGGGTGACCTTATCCCATCCAACCAAGGCCCATTTTCTCTCTCCTTTGGCACCTTCCCAAAGAAAACTTCTAGCCACTTTGTCCAGCTCTTTCCAAATTGGAGGAGGGGCAGCCAGGATAGAGAATTTATAAATTGGCATGGCCTAAATAACAGACTACAGGAAAGTCAGTCGGCCCCCATAGCTTAACCATCTATGAGACCAGTGATTCATTCTCTCTTTGATGCCATCCAAAAGGTCCTTCCAGAAATTAGCTTTCAGTTTTTTGAAATGCAGAGGAACCCCCAGGTAAACTACAGGAAGAGAGGTCCTAGTGAATCCCAAGATCTCAATAACTCTGTCTTGTGACCTTTGATCAAGATTAAAGAAGACCACTTTGGATTTTGTTTCATTGATGACTTGATTAGAGGCCCGAAGGTAGACGTTTAGAGAATCTCTGATTCCTCTTGCTTCCCTGAGGCTGGCCACTCCCACCAATCCAGTATCATCCACAAACTGTAAATGAGTCAAAACTTTAGCCTCGATTTTAATTCTTGTTATCTGTCCTTGAAGTCTTCTTCTCAGGAGGAGTCTACCTAATCCTTTAGCCAAGATGATAAAGAGATAAGGAGATCAAGGGTCTCCTTGGAGAAGACCCCGAGAGGCTCCAAAATGTGGTGAGGGAAGCCCCTAAATTAAAACAGAGTATGAAGGCGTAGAGATACAGCTCATGACCCAGGCAATCCAGTCCTGAGAAAAACCAAAGGCTGCCAACATCTTGACCAAGAAGCCCCTCTCTACCTTGTCATAAACCTTAGACATATCCAGTTTGATGAACATTCCTTTGTTACCTGAATTGTGCATAGTATGGATAGCCTCCAGAGCCAAGATCACTCCATCCAAGATCTGTCTCCCTTCAACAAAACCCCCTTGCTCTAAGGAGATTATATTACGAAGAAGAGGTTTTAGTCTTTCAGCCATAATTTTAGTGATTATTTTGTAAATCACATTGCATAAGGCAATAGGTCTGAAATCAGAAATGTGAACCCCCCCTCTCCTTTTGGAATTAAGGTAATAAAGGTGTGATTTAGAGCCTTGAGCATTCTTTTATTAGTTCGGGACTCCTCAATGACAACCGAGACATCCTCCTCCAGGGTATCCCGGAAGGCACGAAAAAACTCAATAGGGAAGCCATCGGGACCGAGGCGATTTTCCAGTGCACATCCCAAAGACCACCTTCTTGAGTTCATCATGATCAATGGGCTTAAGAAGGGCCTGATTCTCTTCATGAGAGATAATAGAGGGAATGCCATCAATGAATTCATTTTGGGCTTCCACATCATGCTCCATACTTTCCTTAAAGAGGTTTGAGAAATACTCCATTGAGTGGAAGTGCATACCAGGGAGAGTGTCAAAAGAGTTTCCATTCTCGTCTTGAAGGAGTTCCATATTATTCAATTGTCTTCTAGCACAGGCAGAGCGATGGAAAAATTTTGTATTTCTGTATCCTTCTAATAACCATGTGTTTCTTGCTCTCTGTTTCCAGTAGATCTCTTCTTGATTATCAATGTCCTTAATCGCTTTGCGTAAAGCATCATCCTCGGATTTAAGATGCTCAGAAATGATTCCTTCCCTGAATTTTTTTTGCACCTCGTTCCATCTGGTCAACAAGGGAGCCCGTTGGAGCTAGAAATCAGATTTGTTAGTTTGCCTCCACTATTTTAGTTTACTCTTAACAAAAAGAAGTTGTTTATGAAATTTGAACATAGCTGTCCCAAAAGGGAGACGACCTTCTTCCCACCACTGTGGAATTTTCCTTCGGAGGTCCTCTTTTTGCAACCAAAAATTTTCAAATTTAAATGGTTTGTAATACTGCCCTGACATAGTCCCTCCCTCCAGCAAAATGGGAGAGTGATCTGAGACTGGGCCATCCAAAATCTGAAATTTGATATTCCATCTAACAAAAGCTTCCTCCGAGACCAGAAACCGGTCAAGCTTAACCCTCCTGTTGTATGGCTCTCTTCTCTTATTAGTCCAGGTAAATTTTGTACCAGGGCCTTTGATATCAACAAGGTTAAAGGCCTAGACTTGGGCAATTAAAAGTCGGTCCCCTGTATCCAAAACTGGGATGCCACCTTCCTGATCCCTGGCAGATAATTTGGCATTGAAGTCCCTAGCAATAATCCAATCAAAATCTTCCCGGGAGGACCTCATGTTTTGAACAGCTTTCCATTGAAACCGCTGACCATCAATGTTCTGAGCCCCATAGAAGTTTGTAATTAAGACTTGTTCAGCTATAACAATGTTCCTAAAAAGAGATGTGAGGACACCCCTCCAAGCTATATGTTCTATTGCTATCCATGTCAAAGGGTTCCAAAGAGTAGTAATCCCTCCCAAGGCACATCAAGCAGCCACAGCCATATGGCCAGCACCCCTCCAGATTCGACTGACAGTTTTACTCATAAGGTCTAAAGACATTTTTGTCTCCTAAATGAGCAAAAATTATGTTTTACTTCTCTCTAAAAGTCTTTGAACAGCATATTGATGGGTTCTACTATTTAAACCCCTCACATTCCTAGATTTAATAATCATTGGAAACCTTGGGAGCAATAAGAATCAATTGTTCTCGCCAATCCTCCATTGATTAGCTTATCTCCTTGCACTGCAATTAGATCCTTATTGGATTTCCTGCCTGCCCCTTGGGAGTTACTATTTTTTGACCTCTTCTCCACCTGGGTAATCCCTAGAGCTGGTCTTTCTCTGATCTTTTTTACATTTCCCATGGTGACATCCTTAATAACTGGCTGTGTTGGGGAGTGGATTACCAATGCCCCTGGGTTTTCTAGCTGCAAAATCTCAGAGGAGTCAATCACCTATTCTAGGATAGGGGTTGGTGAGGGAGGAGCATGAGAATGGATGATATTATCCTCAAGGTTCTCATCTGCTCCTTCCATAATTTGGTCTTCTTGATCCATAAGAGATTTGAAGATTTCATACCGGTTGGTTGGCTTGGGTTGAGCTTGCTCCTTGCCATTTCTCTTTTTGTTTCTTCTTCTCTTCTGCTGTTCAAAGCCATCTTTCTGGGCATCAGAACCAAGGGGAATGATGGGTGGTTCCTTGACCGGAGTGGGCTTACCCTCTCGGGGCGATTTGGCATTCTCTATGGAACATCCGCTTTGGTTCTCATGATATTTGGGCAGAACCTAGCCAGATGGCCATGCTTATGGCAAACTCTATATCATAAAGGTAGGGCTTCATAGTCTAACTGTTGTATCTAGGATTGTCCTGCTAACTCCAGTTCCATCTCAGCTGGTAGTGGCTGGCTAATATCCAGTTCTACATAAATTCTAGCATAAACAGCAGTGTTTCCTTCTATGGTATCTTTGGAAACTCCAAAATATCTACCTAGAGAGTTACCTATCAATTCAAGAATCTGCTCACCCCAAAACTCCATCGGGAGAGCATACAGTCGGATCCAAATCGGGACAGTCGTGGGCTCAATGCGAGGGTCGAAGCCCGCTCTCCACGGTTGGACAAATAACCCTGCCGGGCCATGGCTCCTCTTTTCTGATTCAAATGCTCTATTTCTATCCGCTAAGGAGGAAAAACTAATAATAAAATACCCATTGCTTATGGGCCATAAGGAGTACTCATCGATAGGCTCCCAGTTTTGTCTCACCCAGGTGTGCAGAAAGTGCAGGGTGGGTCGGATACCCATGAATTTGCAAATCAGGTCATGAGTAGCACGGTAGTTGATCGTGTCCTCGACCAGCTTTGGTTCTATATCAATCTTCGGTCTGGAAGCGGATTGTGGGAGACATCCATTGACTCTGTGCACAGGAGAACCCTTTCCCGCATTCCTGGATAGCAAATGGTAAGCACTCCGCTGAGCTTCATCGAAGGAAGACGCAGGGTTTTCTCTTAATATCTCGACATAAGAGGTCTTCTTCCCATCGAGAAATCCTGGAGGAGACCCCATTGGGCCCTCCCGGGGCAACGAAAGAGCCGTCAGCGAAAAACAACAACAAACCACCTGAGTCCCTGGTAGAATATTCCCACCAGAAACCCTAGAGCCTCGGTCGACGACAGTTCAGAAAGTTTCCCGCCAAATCGCCAGAGCTCAAAAACCAGTTCCTCGGTGGTATCAAAATGAATATGTCACTTGTTATTCTATTGGATATCTTATATTATTTCAAATATAAAAGTATAAATAAAACTATCAATTTTACTCCTTATGTATCATTTTAAATTAAAAGCATTCTTTATTTTCATTTTTTGCATCATTGTATATATATTAAAAGCATTTTTTTATTCTTTACACAATTCATGTCTATGGTGTAGGAAAATTTTGAAAAGTAAAGAACACATAGGAATAGAATAAAAAATATTTAAGAGTATAAACCAATAAAAAAGCACATATGTTTTAAGTGCTTTACATGTATTTTACTTTTGTAAAAAGTACATGAATAAAAGAATGAATACGTAGAGCAATTTGAAATGAAATTTTCCTAATAAATTTTGAATTATATATTGTTCACTAGGTTTTAATTTATTTTTTTTCTTGAACCATCTATTCTTAATTAAAATATAAAGTCTATTTCTAAATTGAATGAAATATTGTATTTAGATCCATTGGTTTCAATTAGATCCCTTGAATATGGTATCTAAATATCTCATTTAAATTGATGACATCTTCCATAAGGTAACCACTCTCTCAAGACTCCCTAACTAATTTGACCATGAACGTTAGATACATATAGTCCCTATTAATTTTGACATATTAGGAAATCAATCCATGAGAATAGGGCTAAAATGGTTCCTTTTTCCTACCAATATAGATCCACTATGTATAGAATTTAAATATTGAACTCAAACTCTTGACATCCACCATAGGATAAATCATCATCTCTTAGACATCTTGGTTGGTTCTTCCATGGTTTTCTAGCTATATAAAGGCCCTATTGATTTCAACATAATAGGCAACTAGAGCTTTCTATTCTATATCAGTTGTTAAAAACCTTTGGAATCTTCTAGGTCCAACCCGCTTTCTTGGTCGATCTATTTATTCAGTGACCCAACCCTTTCAAAAATTATCATCTAAATTTTTTATGGACTTCGTGCCTACACCACTTCTTATGGAAAATATGGCTAAAAATAAATAGGTGTGTGTTCTCAAACCTTAGGAAATACTATGTCCATAACCAACACAATTTTTATCTTTGCAATAGAAAACGCTAGCCTCATAAGCCTATACGAGACCCCAGCTAGCCGTAATGAGAACATCATTGGAAAAAATTTAGAATTTCCCCTCGAGTTCACCTCTTGTCAACCTCCTACAAAAACTAGATCCACTTGTAAATGGGCTCCATCGCATTGCAGTTGGTTGAAATTGAACTTTGACAGAGCAACTAGGGACGATCTTGGAATGGCGAGCACTGGAGGCATCCTTAGGAATCACCTTGGAGAGGTTATCATTGCCTTCTCAAAAGGAATTGGAGTTCAATCCAATCAAGTTGCAAAAACCAGAGCCATGTGGAGAGGGTTTTTGCTATCACAAAATTTCCTAGGAAAACTTATAGTTGAAGGAGACTCCTTAAGAACTATCAACTACATGAAGAAGGACAAGGATGGCATTGCTTGGAAAATTAAAGACCTTATTATTGATGCATAAATACTTGCTTCTAAATGCCAAGAAATCATGTTTTAGCATAGTTTTCATGAAGGCAACTAGGTGGCTGACAGGTTGGCAAAACGAGGGGTGGATATGCAAGCCCTGGTGACATGGACGAATGATTTTCTTGATGAGATCTCTGTGGTAGTGGAAAGGGATAAATTTCCCCATGACAACGAAACATTGTAAATGGTCACACTTGGAAATTTGTGCCAAGACTAAGTGGGCAGGGGCTTTTTACCTCTGTTAAAGGAATTTTTTGGTGTTGATGATGAAATTACTATTGACTTTGTCAAGTCCTTGGACAATGGCAGAGTTCAGGTTCGAGGCAGACAGTTTATGGTTGACTTGAAATTCATTGTTGAGGTGACAGAGATAGTTGGTCGCGGTAAGCTTGCCCATGTTTATGTGAGGTTTCTTTTTTATGGTTGGATCAAGGTCTGTGTGCCTCATTATTTGGTTTCTCCTTTGGTTTGGGAGCTTTAAGGCCTGGGTGCCTCATGCCTTCTTCCTCCTGTATTGAGGTTTTCTGTTTGAGGAGCTTTCCTCAAGATTTTTTGTCCTTGTTGTCTTTGTGGTCAAGGATGACTATTGGTTTCATTATTGTACTCAGCTTTAAGGGGGTTGTTCTTTAACCCCTGTTAATTCAAATTTTAAATTATATAAAAAAATAGAGTTATAAGGATTGCTCCTAATAAATCTTATTTTTGTCTACTATCTGATCTTACTGTATTGTCTATCCTATTATCCCAGATAAATGCATTCTTACCAACTAGTTTGAAAAAACTTTATTTTGATCTTGTTATATAGTATGCATGAGTAGGAGTTTCAAGTTGATATAGGTTCAAGGTTTCTAAATATGATATGGGTGAGAATTTCCAAACTAATATGGGGTAGGTTTTGACAAAATTGATTTTGATATCATATTTTACTATTGATATGGGGGGAATCTTATAGAAATATTATTCACATAAATCTTAAATGGGAATTCTTAAAAATGGATGTGGATAAAAGTTCCTAAAATAATTAGTAATTGTTATAATATTATATTTTAAAAATTCAAATCTAATTGTTTATGAATTTGAAATCGGACCTGGGTAGGATTTTATGTAGTATAATGTTTTAAAGACATTAAATATAATCACTTTAAAATTTTAATAGATTAAAACTATAAAAAATCTTAGATGTTCATTTATTAGCATTATTATGTAATGTAAAGGATCAACAAATATAACTTAGATTTTGAATTTGAGACAGTCTTTCCTTAATAGAGTTAAAATATTAGGTTGTAATATTCAAATATGATATAATTATTTTTATAACATATCCATGTTGAGATTATATTATGGTTGTTTATGTTACAATGGTACAAAATATAACTATCAAAGTGAGGGCAAACTATATTTTTCTCTTTTGTATCTTAGATTATGGTTACCTTTAGTTTTCATATTTTTTTTATTTTTCTTAAAATATGAAAGAAGATCCCTTGTGATTATTTATCTATTCACTTATAGAGAGGATGGAAATAGAGATCTCTAATTTATCTTCTTTATATTTTCCTTTCATTTTCAGAGTGAAAAAAGATGTACTCTTCTCCCTCATCTCTTATATTTATAGAAAGTAAAAGGAGATACCTCCCCTTGTACCCATATCTTAACTTTATATAGATTAAAAGAGAAGGCCTCTCCTTCATCATATATATTTATTTTTTTAAAAGGTGAATATAGGTATTTCTCATATATTCTCTTTTTATCTTAACTTTATATAGATTAAAAGAGAAGGCCTCTCCTTCATCATATATATTTATTTTTTTAAAAGGTGAATATAGGTATTTCTCATATATTCTCTTTTTCTTTTTGCTTAAACTAAGAAAGAGAAGGTCTTGTCTTCTCTTATTCTATTCATTTATTTACGGTGCATGTAGATATTTATAATTTATATTGTTTATTATTTTAATAATATAGAGTGAAATAGGAGGCCTCCATTTATCCGAATCTCTTCATTTATGGGAATAATGAAAGTTGAAATTTTATTTTTTTATTTTTATTTTTTGCTTTAAATAAGAAAGGGAATCCCTTGCCTTCTTATATGTCTATTTATAAAGAGAGTAGAAGTAGAAACTTCTTATTACTCTTTTTTTAATTTTATAGAGTGAAATGAAAGGGATATATTTCTTTTCATCTCTTTAATTTATAAAAAGGGAGGGTTTCCTTTCTCCCTACAATCAATATATAGAGAGTGAAAAAGAATGCCTCCTCATTTTTGCATCTCTTCACTTTAAAAGGGGGTTGAAAGTGGAGATTTATCTTTTAATTTTATTTTTAAATGGGAAATGTAAGTCCTTTTCTTCTCCCCATATCTTTAATTTATAAATAATAAAATGAGAGGCCTCCCCTTATCCTTGTCTATTCAAATTATAGGGTGTGAAATAGAAGGAATCCACTTCTCCCTATCTCTTCATTTTATAGAGAGTGAAAGTAGATGTTTCTCATTTTTATTCTTTTTAATGTAAAAAGGAAAAATAAAACCCTTTTTATATCAAAGTAGAGATTTTTAATTGCTCTTACTTTTTTTCTTTTTATACAATGAAAATAAAGGCATATCTTTGTCCTCATGTTTTAAATTTATATAGAGTAAAAGGAGAGCCCTCCCTTTATTCCCTATCATGAATTTATAGGGAGAACAAAGTGAATAGTATCCTTCTCTCCATTTATTCATTTAATAGAGAGTGAATAAGGAGGTAACTCTTTTCATCTATTTATTTTAGTAATGAAGAAAATATAGGTTTGTTCTCTTCTAATTTTATAATAGTAGCAATCCCTTATATTTATTTTATACAATGACAAATAAATCCTCCTTTTCTTCCTTTCATAAATAATAAAATTTGAAAGGGAAAGCCTTTTCATGTAATAGCTCTTGTAGCCACATTGGTTATCTCTATTTGTTGTGGCATTCCCCTATGTTAGGATAGTTGACTCTTAAGCATTAGGGTTAGTTTTTGTTACTTTGTTAGACTATAAATAGGAGATATATGGCGTAGATGGATTATTATTTATTTGTCTAATTTATGTTGGAAATTTTGAGGAATGTTATTGTCATTGATGTCAAAAGCATTGTTGAGCAATATTTGTCATCTTTGAGGACATTAGGAAAGCTCAGAGAATGAAGATCCAAGAAGGAGAAGTCAAATTAAATAATAATATTTTATTATTATTTTCAGCACCAAGATCAAGTTAAAGGAGATCAAGGATAAATTTGAAAATACCCACACGTTGATTTAAATTAAAATATTTTAATCCCTGATTAAAATTTTAATTTAAATATTGATAAGTGCTAAGGTTAATTTAAATATTTATTTAATATTTAAAATTAACTTTAATACAAATCTAATTTAAATTAAAGTATTTTAATTATTGATTAAAACTTTAATTTATTAATGTTGGGTGCTAAAGTTAAGTTAAATATTTATTTAATATTTAATTCTAACTTTCCAAAGCAAATTTGAATTGGAAATTTGAAATGTGCCGATGTTGAATAAAGTAAAATCCTATGGATAAATATGTCAAACGATTGGCATTTGAAATTATCCATGCGACTTGTGTTGGCTCGTGAAAAGAGAAGGAAAATTTGCATGTGCAAATCGAGCAAGGGAAAGAGACAAAGTTTGGCATCCTCTGAAATCAACACGAAGGGCTTGTAGCTTGGTTGGCAACCAAGGGCTATGGAAGACGTTGTTGTGGAAGCTGGTGTAGGTTCGAAACCTGCGCACGCTAGTTTTGGGAAGAAGGTCCATGTTTTGTTTGTGCACCGATTGAGGAGGGAAAGTAAAGGCACCCAAGTGCCTTTTGGCTCTTGTGGAGCCATGTAGCCCAAATGGTGGGTGCTAGTGTTGTGAAGACGCTTGGGGGAGAACCAACGTGGGTTCAAATCCCACCAAAGCCTTTTGAGTGCATTGAGGTATGTGATTTGAGTTGGTTGTCTTGGCCTGCAAAAAGTTAAAGGGAAAATAATATTTTTATTTTTCTAAAGTAATTTTTAATTAAAGTTCTTTGCATGTTATTTGGAGTGTAAATTGTTTAGGGGAGTTAAAAGGAAGTGCAAAGCTTTAATTTCTGAATTGGAATCTTAGAGGCTAAGGAGTTATAAGGAAGGTTGAATTTTATATTTTTAAATTGAAGAATGTTGAATATTATTTATTTCAAGTTGGAGATTATAAGGAGTAATTAAGTGCTAACTTGTGTATTGAAGAAAAGTTTTAAAGAAGAGTTAGAATGATATTTTTGTCATCTAACCTTGGTGTTTGGTAAAGGAAGTGGTTATACTTGAGATGGATTTTAAAGACTATTCTTCATCAAGAAGAGGTATGGGCACATTCTTCCATAGTTGAGTTGATTGATTGTTTTCTCAAAAATGAGTTTGGAGTGAAAAGGATTTAATTAGGTTTCCTTATTCATTTGTTGAGCTATATGTGAGATTGGTTTATAAGAATTGTTGTTGAAGTGATTGATTGAATGAAGAACTTGAACTAGGGTTTGCAAAGATCATGAGTATCATTGTTATGTGAGATTGGTTGATGAGAATTGTTGGAAATATTTTGAGTGAGTGTTCATATACTTGGAGTAGGGTTTGTAAGAAAGGATTGTTTCATTGAGTGATTGGTTGAGTAGAGTTGGTTGAGCCTAGTCAAGTAAATGTATGAAGTGATTGTTCAAATTTTATAAAACAAATTATTCTATATTTTGAATTGATTTGAGAAAAAGGTTGAGAGTTAATGAGTATGAAACATATTGAGTCTCTAAAAATTTTCCATATGTTTCTATGATAAAAGAGTGTGTGAAAGTGTTTGAGCATTGAAGTAAATGTGAAGCATATTGAATCTCTAGTAATTCTATATATGTTTCTAAGAGAGTGATTGAAAGTGATTAAGCATTGTGATGTATGTAAAGCATATTGAGTCTCTAAAAATTCTATTTATGTTTGTATGAGATTGAACAAGCTCTAGTGTGGACTTGTTGAGCAGATTTGAGGTAAGTCTTTGAGAAGACTTGTGGATATATTTGTTTAATATTTTGTGGAAGCTTACAATACATATTGAGAACATATTTGGATAAGTTCTAGTGAGAACTTATTGAGCAGATTTGGACAAGTTCTAGAGAGGACTTGTGGATAGATTAGTGTGAGCTTTTGTGGAAGCTTACAAGGCAGATTTGAGATAAGTCTTTGAGTAGACTTGTGAGCAGAGTTGATTGATGATTTTTTCAAATCTTGAGTTAAGGTTTGGGGTAGATCCAGTAGATTTTATTTGATATTAAGTCAAGCTTTAAGTTAAGGTTTGAGGACAGATATTGAGGATAGATTTGTGCTAGACCGAAGGAATATGTTTAGTACATATTTGAGGATAGATTTTGGTGCATATTTGAGGATAGGTTTGTGCCAGACCAGAGACAAAGATTAAGGACATATTTGTGCTAGAACGAAAGACTATGTTTAGTGTAGATTTGAGACATAGCTTTGGAGGTGATAGAGTTGAGGATAGAGGTCTCCAGCCAGATCATAGAGGATAGGTGTCTTTTGTGGATAGAGTTCTATTTTCTAAGGATAGTGGAGGCAGAGGTCTTCTAGAGGATCATCAACTAGAGAAAAGTTAGGATATTGGTCTCCTATGGATAGAGATCCATGAACTTGATTAAGGGGATTGGTGTCTCCTTTGGACAGAGGTCTATAAACATTGTAATAGGGAAAGGATTCCCAAGAGATTGATTAAGAAAGTTTTAGTAAAATATTTTCTCCATGGAATAGCCCACATTGGGTGAACCACATAAATTTGGTGTCTTCGTTGTGTGTGGTGATTTGTGCATTGCTTTGATTACTGCTATTGATATTGCTATCTTTACATTGCATAATATTTATTGGAAAAGAAAATTAAAAAGTGGTCTTATATTGTTCAACCCCCTCTCAGTATAAGCTTGTGTTCTTCAATGTCATCACCTTTGGTGTGTATAAGAGACTTTTACCTCTCTATGTGCCTATGATACTTTGCCCTCTCTAAGTGTCTTGGATTTTTTTTGAGATTTAGAATATAAATTTATGGTACTTGTATTTATTATTATTATTATTTTGGTGGAAGAAGGGGTTTTGAAAAGATCCTCAAATATTTTATAAAAAGAACCAAACTACCCTCTTAGAAGACCTAGAGAAGGTAGGAATAAAATAATACAAACCAGTAGATATGCCATTAGGGAACCAAGAAAATCCCATGGATGGACCACAAACAACAAATCAAAAAATAAATACAATAGTTAAATAAGAAAATACCAACCTCCCATGCAGGGGAGGATCCAACCGACGAGAAAATCTAGCACCTAGAAGGAAAAATGCATCCAAGGATACCACTCCTCAATTATTTAGCTTTCTAGGCTTAGCTTTTTTCTTATCTACATCCTTATCATTCATTTCCACTACTCCCATCCCATTAACACCATAATTTCTTCTATGCACAAGATGGTTGCTTTCATGGAGTCAATAAGGTACTTTTGCAGCTTCAAAAGTATCCTTTTGAAGGATTTGGGACTTGGAATTATTATTTTAGAAGCTATTTATATTGTGAATATTCTAGTGAATATCTTTCTATTATTTTTACTATGGAATTTATTTTTGAGTCTACTATTCTAAAAAAAAATTGTTGCAAATGGTATCAAAGCTATGGTTTTGGATCCCTATGGCAATAGAAATGGGTAGAAAAATGATGATCAAGTTATTTTAGAACCTTTGTGGTTAGATTTGTGTTTTACAATTAACTTCTTGTTAGTTTTTTCTAATGTTTGGCCACTTTGAGCTATAGTGGTTGGATTCTGGCCACTCTGGTCTACAGCGACCAAGCTTGGATGAGCTGAAAATGCCCCAAATGAGTGGTAGAAACCACTTTTGACACTTGGAAGGTCCCAAGGTTTAGCCACATGACCTATGGGTGTACCCATGTAAGTAGTCTTCCTTACCATGGCATGTTTTAGGTGTCTACAAATGCCCATTTTTGTGATGCGCTAAGTAATAGACACAACACGAGGTAAAAATGTAGACCGCTATGTTAGTAGGGTGTATGACGATCATTGATCTGATCAATGTTGGATGGCCTAATCATGCAAGATGGCATGCATCCTTGAATCATTACTTCAACCTAATTGAAGGCTTAATCTAGCACATGGTTTGTACATATCCATTTACACTCATTCCTCAAACACAATCGGGTAGCTTATGTTGCTACAACAAAATCGACCGGAGAAGAGCTACAAATTGAAGATGTCCTTTTTTCTTATGACCCCAGCAAATGGGAAAAGTTTTGTAAGAGTTGAGTGCAATGATTCATAGGACGAATGCAATTTTGACTTGATCAAGTCATATTTTATTTTAATTATGATGATTTGAAGTTCCAAACTACCCCCTCACACAATGAATTGGTGAGGGAAGGACAATGAATGAAGCAATGAGTTGCTTGACCAAATATGACTGGTTTTGGTTCCTTTCTAATGTGTGTTCTCTTTAATGGATAAACCCCCATCCAAGTGTGATTTTAATTGTTTATGATAATCATTAATACCTATCCCGAGGAGCAATCCAGCCATAAACAACCTTCTTATGGAGTTAGGATGAGCGATTCTATTCATGATTGTACTGCATCACTTGGCTTAGTATTTTTGGTGTCATAGGAGAATTAGGATGATTCCTTCATACTCGTGGAGTAGTCCGACCATATTGGTCTTCTTTAGGATTGAAGGAGCACATCGTAATCCAAAAATAATTTTTTTTTCCCAAGTAACCTCATGGTAACTTACTCATCTCACCGAGTTACATGGAGTGCAAATCGCTGCAATTGCTAAGTTGATAGAGTAAGTAACTTGATAGGAGGCTTACTTGAGATTTGTTTTTATGCAATTTTTTTTGTTATTTTGATCATTATGATGACCATGAGTCATCAAAATGTGCTTATTTGATGTTTTTGTTGCTTCTCATGGAGGGAATTCCTCCTATTTTTTCTTAGGCTGCTAGCCACTGTCAGGTCCAGCAGCTACAAACTTCCTGCTTATGGCTACTCTCGCCTTGAGCTACCAAGAATTTTGGACCTCTAACAACAGCAATGACTGATCCATAATTTGGGAAAATAAAAATTAACCCTAGGGTTTGACCTTTCACTTTCACCAGTTGTCAATTTGTGTTAGAGCCTTGTTTGCGAAAGTGACTTTTGTGATTTAGAGTACTGCTGCATTGGAGACCATGGCTGTGCAGGGAGAGACATCTGCAAGTGGAGGTGTCCTTGGGTATTCTCTCAAAACCTTGACCATGTTAGTTTCATTTTCTTTGAGTAAAATGAACCTCACTAATTAACGGGTAAATGAACCTCATTAAACTTGTTGGAAATGAATTAAACCCGTATCTTAAGCTTAGATTAGGATTTTATGTGGTGGGTTAGCCACCTTTTTTCTTGTTTTCAATGTTTTTGTTATTTTTGGCCTAGAATAGATGCTTTTGTTGCGTCGCCCATCAGCTTTTGCAGCTTAAGGCGGCCATCTTGGCCTTTGCCCTGGCTGCTATCACTCAGAATAGCTAGGTTTGAATTCCAACGGTCAAAATTTTGACCATTGGGGCTTCATCGTTCTCAGCTTTAGCGACTGATTTCTAGCCACTGTAGGCGACAATGATCAAGAATCCTTAGTAAATTTTTGGATTTTCTTGCATGATTAAGTGATTTTTTTTGGATTTTTTTGATTTATTAGGTGCATTTATTACTCTTTTTGTTTGTACTTAGAGTATCCCATCATTATTTGCATCGCTTTCATGCTTTATGGCCATCCATGCCTTAGATGCATTGTAGTTATGTTTTGCTTTCTCTTTTGCTCTTAGATTCTTGATGCTCGGGCTCACAACCCGAAGCTCATGAATAACCTTCTACCTCTATTGGATGATACAGACTGGGCCTAGCTCAAGGTCCACAGGCTTCAGTATGTCACTAGGTTGCCTCACATCATGTTAGATCAGGCCTACCTTACAAATTTGGTCCACTAGTAGGACCCTCGGACCAATACCTTCCACCTTACTACCGACGAGATGACTATTACACCAGAGGATGTGTATAGGATTTTTTTTCTCCCTTTTGATGGAGTGGGAATTACCTCATTGGCCACTAAGGATCATGATGATGTCTTCCTTCAGGTGTTAATAGGGCACTCTATGGGGGGGTTTAGGGATGCCAAGTCTAGAGAGGTGTCTATCTCGTAGTGGTATGAGGTGAAGGTCTTCACGATGAGGCATGCAGTGTTGCTGATGGTTATCAGCAATGTCTTGATCCCAAACTGCTTAGGTTTTAGGTTCTTGTGGAACATCATTATGATGGTTCAAGACCTAATGGACAGTGAGGCACCCATAATCTATGCATGGGGAAGGTCCATGTTGGCCCAGTTCTATGATGAGTTGTACCACATCCGTCGATGAGGTCGCGTCAGCATTGCTAGAAGTTTGCTCTTACGGGTTTGGGGATGGGAGCACATCAAGGTAGATCACCCTAGAGGGCTTCCTACTAAGATTACAATCATAGAGGAGTGGATGTAGTGCTATGCTGCTAGATGGGCTCAATGGTGCAAGGGGTGCAAGAGTCGTCCTCATGCAGGGGAGCTTTCCCACTACACTAATACTTTTACTAGGCTTAAAGCTCGAGATGTCATCTGGTGGCCATATCATGAGTGCCCGATTTGGGATGATCTTGCTAGTTTCATGGCTAGGATGCGGCATGAGCAGTGGCTCATCGGCCATAAGGTTGGCATCCGGGAGCATTTCTTCTACTCCCAAGTTCTTCATCAGTACAAGCTATAGCAGGATGTGCCTCTTGTTTCATTTGTATATAGGTGTATCATAGTAGAGGGATATATTCCCCTACCATGAATCACAAAGTTGTCTGATGAGGACGATGCCCTAGTGGTTTCCCCAAGAGTTTTTAAGGGAGTTATAGAGGCATTTGCTTAGTGGTGGGGGGATCAGATGTGGCATGGTGATGGTAGCTTAGGTCACAAGGATGATGGCAAAGGTGATGGGGCAGATCTGGCAAGGTGCAGAGTCTGAGCCAGGACTGAGGTATGGGGCTATCCAGTAGAGTAAGTGGTAGTGGAGGAGCAGGAGACTCTTAAGGAGTATGAGGAGGATCTGGAGCCCGAGAAGAGATATTCTCCTCTGAGAGCACAGTTGCATGAGGTCGAGGTTGCGCTCCAGTCGACCAAGATTTAGGTGCAGTAGTGAGATGCTACCCTAGTAGAGCAAGATGCCACCATAGAGCAACTCATGCTATAGATCCAGGATTTGTAGGCTACTATCATGGGTAGTGCTACTAGGATGCAGTTTGTGGTTTCTCCATCTACACCATAGGGTGATACCAGAGCAGATCCTAGGGTAGACACAGAGGCAGAGGTTCTATGGTTACAGGTATTGTTGGATGAGTATGAGGAGCAGATTTAGGGGTATGTCTCCCATATAGCCTCTCTCTAGATGTAGCTTAGGAGGCATGAGATTGTCCCTCGAGAGGTAGAAATCCTAGGTGGTTCACAGGTCAGCAGGTGATCCACCTATGGGTAGTCCTTTGCCCATCCTAGCTAGAGGACTCAAACTTGCACAAAGAGACCAGTAGGGTCACATCACTCCATGTGTGACACGACCATAGGGGGAGGTGATGTTGGGGGTGCAGGCCCTGTGTTTGATTGATGATGCACTTAGACTCTATTTTTTTTAGGTTTTCTTGACCTATATGACTTGTAGCCTATGGGTAATTTTGTATATCCATGCACTTTGAGATACACATTCTGAGACATCTTTTGAGACAGGTATATTTATATGAGACTTTGCATTTATGCTTCATTATGTGTGCCATTTATTGCTTATGTTTTTTTTTGTTTTATTTATGCGATGCTATGATGGAATTATGATGTGGTGATATATATGTGTTAGATGATAGATGATATTTATGATGATATGGATTTGAGATGGATGCTTATGTATGTGTTTATGTAGATGCTTTGATGATTTGATTATTATGACATGATGTGGTGTATCTTGAGTTTATTTGATGATGGATTTATGATTCTTTGTATGGATGAATGCAATGATGTGATATTTGATGCAAATGAATGATTTATGAACTATGTGTTTATGGATGAAGTGTTTTTGTTAGATACATGTTTTATTTTTATTTAATCATATGCATCTAACTAATGTTATGTTATGGTGAATGCAGTATGTAATCTAATGTAAATGAACTTGTATGTTTTAATCACTTAAAACATAATGGATGCATATGCTATGAGTTTGAAAATTTAACGGGTGATACCACAGAAAGTATAACAACCATGAATATTTAATAATCATTCTACTCATAAGAATTAATTATTTAAATCCTCCATATGTGCAATGTAATGGTGTGGAATGTATGTATTTTCTGGATAAGCTTCTATAATTTAAGAGATGTAAAATAGTTAGTGGTCGTCTAGATATCATTTCTAACATATATCCAATATCTATTTTAATATTATTTTATTAATACCCCCTAATTTATAGAAGCTTATAGAGAAAGTTGATGATGTGATTGATGATGTGATTTGTTGCTATGTTGGAAATTTATTTGTGGGTTTTTCCTGAGACTTCAAACACTCTAGTTACCCTATCAACAACTATGTACTTGCCATACAAGACTTTTGAAAAGCAAGTCTTTCACTCTGTACCTGGATATTCATTCTCTCTATGTGTGCAAATGAATATATTTTGAGATTTAAACAAAAGCATTTCCTCCGATGTCAGGCGGGATTCTTTCAGCCCATTGCTAATATTAGGGATTCTCAAGTGTTTTCTCTCACCCTTATGTTGGACTTAGTTGGAGTATACCACTAGGCAGTATTGGGTTACCTACTGCTCACCCACATTCAAACATTGGTCTATACAAATTCTAGAAGATTTTGTGGAGGACATATCCTCAGAGGGGAGGATTTCCCTTTTTTTTTTTGGGGAAGTTGGGGAGTGCGAGGACTCAATTTTTTTTCTTTTTTTTTTTATTTTTTTTGGGGATACTCGCCAAACCAGAGAAAAAAAAAAATATTTTTTTTTTTTGGTTTTTTTTTTTGGGGGGGGGGGAAGTAAGAGGAAGAAATATTATTTTTTTTTTGTTTTTATAAAAAAAAAAAGAAAATTTTGACTTATGAATTTTGAGACTATAATTTTGAATTTGTATTTTGTTTCAGGATTTTTGCTTGTTTTAGTGAAAGCAAGGGATTTATGTAGTGATGATAATCACTCATTTTTGGGTAGGGTGGAACTTGTCCTTTTGCCAATTCTCAGCACCTTTAAACCGGTTGCACAGGGGGATAAGCAAGGAAGATCCTTTTCGCTTAAGGTAACCTAGACCACTTTGTTGTTTTCATCTTTCCCTTGTACCAACTAGGATTTTAGTGTTTCAATTAGTGATGAGATCCTGAATATCCATGGTATTATTACAACTAGACCTTGCTCTCTACTAATCAAGGTGGCTTTCTTCAAAAGTTGATAAGACCACTAGACATGGTTGAAATAATAGGAAACCTTTGTTTATTTTGTATAGCAACATTATTTGGTTGTGTTGAAAAACACATTTACACACATGGATGCATGGATGAGGATGAACTTGTGTATTGTGATTGAGATACAAACTATGATATCATTTGTAAAAAATATGATCATAACATATGCGAATGCAATGGATATGTATGGATATGCAATTATGTGGATGTGGATGTAAGATGCAAATGTTTTTGTATTTTTGCTTTAGTATTGTTTTTGTGCTTTTGATGATTTTGAATGTTTTGTTTGATTTGACCAAAGGGCTTTAAGATGCCTTTGGAGATTTTTGTTTGATTTTGACCAAGCGGCTTGGGTACCCTTGGAGCATTTTTTTTTGGTTTTGACCAAGTGGCTTTAGATACCCTTGAGTTTTTTTATTTTGACCAAGGTCGGTACCCTTGGAGCATTTTTTGATCTTGATTTTGACCAAAGGGTATTAAGATACCTTTGGAGCTTTTTGATTTGATTTTGACCAAGCGGCTTGGGTACCCTTGGAGCATTTTATGATTTTTGATCTTGACTTGACCAAAGGGCTTTAAGGTGCCTTTGGAGCTTTTTGATTTGATTTTGACCAAGCGGATTGGGTACCCTTGGAGCATTTTATGATTTTGATCTTTATGACATATTTGAATATTTTTTATTTTTATGACATATTTGAATGTTTTTTATTTTTATGACATATTTGAATGTTTTTTATTTTTATGACATATTTGAATGTTTTTTATTTTATTTGAATTTTTTTATTTTTATGACATATTTGAATTTTTTTATTTTTATGTATGAAATGCCTTCAAATGAATGATATTGAGAGGTTCAAGCTCTTCAACACCATCCAAATATGTGAGGCGGTATGCTCCAGGACCAACCTTCTCTGAAACTATGTAGGGTCCTATCCAATTTACCATAAATTTATCTCGCAAATGCGGTGGTAGATTTGAGTTCTACTGATTTTCTTTGAGCACAAGATCCCCAACTTTGAATTCTCTCAAATGGACTTTACTATTATATGCTCATGCAAGGTGATTCTGATAAATGTGGAGATGCTCCAAGGTATTAACCCATCATTCATCAAGAAGCATTAACTGATCTAGGTGGCCTTGTTGCATGACGTCATCATCGATGAAGTCCTTTAATGCTACGTGCAAGGTTGGGATTTCCAGTTCTAGGGGCATGATGGCCTCAGTGCCATATACAAGTGAAAATGGTGTTGCCCTAGTGGGCATCCGCACACTAGTCCTATATACCCATAATGCTAGAGGTAACTACAAATGCCAGTCCCTATGATTATCTCTCACTATTTTCCTCAAGATGGAGATGATTGTTTTGTTTGAGGCTTCTGCTTGCCCATTTGCTTGTGGATAATAGGGTGTTGAAAAACTATGTTGGATGTGATATTTTTTCATTAAAGCATGCACATTTTTGTTCTTGAAGGATGGTCCATTATCCGATATAATCTTTGAAGGGACCCCAAAATGACTTATGATATTATGGAGTATAAACTCCGCAATCCTTGGTCCAGTTGTCGATGCTAAGGGGATCACTTTGACCCATTTGGTGAAATACTCAGTGGTCATTATGATAAATGTGTGTCATCCCAAAGACGGGGGAGATATCTTCCCAATCAAGTCTAACCCCCACTATGAAAAGGGCCATGTTGCCTGGATGGGTTGCAAGGCTTGTGATGGCAAGTGAGTGAGGTTTGCATGATGCTGACACTTGATGCACTTCTTGACATACTCACAACATTATTTTTCCATAGTGGGCCAATAGTAACCCATCCTCAAAATACGCTTAACGATGGCCATGCCACTGAAGTGACCACCACACGTACCATCATGAGCTTGCAAAATTTCCCAAGATGCTTCCTGGGGCTCAAGACAATGAAGGAGCATTCCATCGTAACCTCGTCTATAAAGGATCTCTCCTAGAAAAATGTATCTAGTCACATTTTGTTTAAACGTTCACTTTTCAGCATGCGATAGGCCTTGCGGTACTATTCCAAGCTTCAGGAAGTCCCGCAATTGGGAAAGCCAATCCTGATAAGTCATTGCTTCTATGGATAAAATGGCATGCTCTTCTTGTGATCCAGCATTTGTGAACACTGATTGGGAAACAACCCTATGATGAATGGTTGTTCCACATTCTATGGGACCTTGAGAGATCAAATATTCCCAAGGGGTCATTTGCAAGAAGGCTCTAACTTTGAATGACCAATCCTGATTTGGCTTGGTTTGGATCATGTTGACTGACTCTAGGTTGTCAATAACCTCATGTTGTATCACAAAAAATGCGAGCACTTTCACATGAATGGTTGTGAAATCAGCAGATGGATTCTGAGGGATTAAGGATCCCAAATATGCCATGGTGTCTACAAATCTGTTTGACGTACGAGGGATTGCCTCGATGTCATACCATTCCAGTTGGGTTAGGTAAGTGTCAACAAGCTCCTTGTAAGCTTTCAGGAGTGGGCACCTGCATTGGAACAATCCTTTGACTTGGTTTACTATGAGCAAGGAGTCACCAAAGATATTCAATATTTTAATGCCCATTGCAACTATTGTTTGGAGTCCCAAGATCAAGGCTTCATACTCTATGTTATTATTTGTGCATGGGAAGTCTAGCTTGAATGATAAGGGCAATGGAGCACCCTGTGGTGTGATAAAGACTATCCCTACTCTACCCCTTGCTCGCACTTTGAACCATCGAAGAACAATGCCATGTCTCTTTGCTTCTCAGGTTCTTCGAGTTTCGGTGGATCTGATAATGCGAAGACTGCATCATCAAGAAATTCTATAGTGAGAGGCTTGCTATCCTGAAGAGGTGCCTCTGCTAATTGATCCGCTATGACTTGTCCCTTGATGGACTTTTGGCTTATGAATTCTAGATCAAATTCTATCAATAGCATGATCCACTTTGTAGTACATGTATTGTGATATGTCTTGTTCATCATATACTGCAAAGGATTTTGTTTTGATATGACGTAAGTCGTATGGCTCAACATGTAGTGTCACAACTTTTTGGTTGCAAAGACCACTGCTAAGCATAACTTTTCTACATACGCATATCCTAGCTCATAGCTTACCAAGGTGTGACTTATGTAATATACGACTTGCTCTTTGTCTTGCACATTCTTTTGGGCCAACATGGTGCCCAAAGCAAAATTAGTAGCCGATATGTATAGCAAAAATGGTATGTCTGGCCTTGGTGGAGCCAACACTGGTGGCATCGCCAGGTATGTTTTGATCTCTGCAAAGGCTTGTTGGCACTCTTCATCCCAATGAAATGGGACATCCTTGCATAGCAACCGGTTCATGGGTCGACACTTGTCTGATAACTACGTGATGAACCATTTGATGGATGCTACCTTGCCTTGTAGGCTTCTTAATTCCCTAATGTTGGTAGGGGCTGCCATCTCCGTTATAGCTTCTACTTTTGTAGGATCGACCTCAATGCCTCTCATGGAAACAATGAAACCTAAGAGCTTACCAGAAGTTATGCCAAACATGCACTTCTTAGGATTCAATCTGACATTGTGCTCTATGAGGCGATCGAAGACTTTTGTAAGGATCTCAGCGTGCTCTTGTCGTACCAAATATTTGGCCAGCAAGTCATCCATGTAGTCTTCCAAGATTGTGTGCATGTAGTCATGAAATATGTATGTCATGGCCCACTGGTATGTGGCACCAACATTCTTTAGGCCGAATGGCATCACTTTGTAACAGAAAGTTCCCCATGGAGTAATGAAAGTAGTCTTATGTTGGTCTTCGAGTTTTATTCGGATTTGATTGTATCCAAAAAACCCATCCATTAGGGATAGCATCTCATGACCTGCAGTGGCATCTACAAGAGCATCTATGTTTGGCAATGGGAATGAATCCTTCGGAGTTGCCCTATTTAAGTCCCTAAAATCTGTGCAAATTCAGACTCTTCCATCTGGTTTTCCTATGGGTACCATGTTTGAGACCCATTCAGGATAGTCGATGGGAACTATGAAGATTGCTTCCAATAGCTTTTGTAACTTGTTCTTCACCATCAAAGCGATGGTTGGATGCATCTTCCTCAATTTTTTCTTGACTGGCTTCTTTAGGGGATCCAATGAAAGGTTGTGAACAACTAACTTTGGATCAATACCTGGCATGTCTTTGTAAGTCCAAGAAAATAGATTTGGCCTCTCTTTAAGGAGAGGGATTATGATGGCTTGTTCCTCTAGAGACAAAATTTCTCCAAACTTGAATTTCTTTGGTTGAGTAGGATCATCACTGATGTCCACCTCGAAAGTCACTTCTATAGCCATATGCGACCCATCCTCCAATTGGTGAGGCATAGGTATCAAGTGAATGTCATCGATGGGATTTATAGGTCCTACTGACTTAGGATCCAGACCAACATGGAACACATCATATGCACAGCCTGATGCAAAATGGAATGGTTGTAACATCTCTTCATTAGAGAAGAGATCTCCAGGCTCTATGGGTGAATCAACATGATCCCAATCAATGGCCTACGTATCGAGACACAAAGGTTTAGTGGGATCTACTGGGTTATGAAGTGGAGTGGTCAAATCAATGGAGATCATGTTGATGGATGGAATGAAATCTCCAGGACCACATGGTTGAAATCTTGTCTCAGAGGTTTCCTTCCTATACTCATGATGAGGCTCTAGAGGAAAAGGAATCTCTAGATCCGGCCCATGAGCTGGTCGGATAATAGGATCATTGGGCTCTAAGAGTTCCCTGAATGTAGGCGGAGGGGGATTAACCATGCGATGAATGACATTCAAGTCGATAGGTCTCCCCAAAAACTACAAGCCAGGGTCTATGGCATGAAGTACCACTTCTCTTTCTACCAACATGTCGACTTGCCACAAGTGGTGAGGTCCGAGATAAGCCATCTCAGTTTCATCCTCAAAATCATCATCACTTATCCAAAAACCATTGGCATTGGTATGCGGCCCCAAAGTAAGGGGCACGTCTCTTGGTCCTAAGTAGGCCATATCTATCTCATCCTCATATTCTTCATCACTTATGAAGATGCCATTTGCATTAGTATGTTGCCCCAAGTCATGGGGCCATTGCCTTGTTTCTAGGTAGGCTCTCTCTGTTGAGTCCTCTGACTCATAGCCACTTTCATCCGATATGAATCCACTCTCATTGTGGATGGACCAGGTAAACCTATGTAAATAGCGAGGCCCATGATAGGCCAAGCCCGCTTGTGCTTCATCATCACTTGCCACATATCCATTTTCTTCTTGCTCATCATCCCATGAGTTGTAGCCTATTGGGGTGGCATCAATTGTGGATCTTGGATGATAAGTCTCGGGAGGTGGTATGCTTGCCATAGCCACTTGTCTATTGCTCGGATGTCTTGCACTTGGTGGGTGATAAGGAATAAAATTGATGTCTTCTCCTAACCCCAAGGTTAATCTATCTAATGCTGCTACTAGAGAGTCATCTCGACCTCTGATGTGATAGCCTAACCCAAATATGTCATATGGGAGCTGGTATTGCGGCTCGAATGGCCACCTTCATC
Organism: Wollemia nobilis; assembly: GCA_028583015.1. Classification (NCBI taxonomy): domain Eukaryota; kingdom Viridiplantae; phylum Streptophyta; class Pinopsida; order Araucariales; family Araucariaceae; genus Wollemia; species Wollemia nobilis. Next base: position 23,794,867 of record JAQPPZ010016888.1, read on the forward strand.
CCTGCTCATATCTACCAAGACCATAACCATGCCAATGGCAATGCTCAAAATAGGTTAGAGCAAACTCAGGATTAGAGAGGTAGTGAACATTGACTATGAATAGCTCATCATTATCTTCTTCTATATCCATAGATTTATGGGCGCAATCCAAGCCAACGTAGATGAAATTTGTCTGGTTGGGAGGGATTCCAAGCGGAACCACCATTCCCACTGGTGGTCTTAGATCCTTTGGACATCCCATGTCTTGCGTAGACTCTATGATGGGCGTAAATGTTATGTTCTACACAAGATACTCTCCTATTCCCATACTTGCCAAGTGTATTGTCGCATGTGACGTGGATGATCCTACAGATGACACTGGCGAAGCGGGTTCTAGTATCTCCTCAGCTTGATCTTGGAGATCTTCCTCCTCCATGGGAGTTGGACTCTTATTAATGTTTATGATTAGCACTTCCTTGGGCTCTCTTTTCTCAACCATGGGTGCCTTTAGCTTCTGATTATCTTTTGGTTTAGACGTTGATGGTCTATTAGAAGCGTTAGTTACTTTGTGTGCAAGATGAGGTGTTGATGCAGATGGGTCCTTTCGTGCCCCTTTGTCTTTGTTATCTAGTTGAGTAGTTGGAGATGATGGTCCTACAGACAAGTGGGTAGAAGGAATTACAAATTCTCCTAGACAATCCACCTGATGGACATACTTGAATGGCTCTTCATCGGCCAACACCATGTAGACTTTGTTATCATGCACATACTTAACACATTGGTGTAAGATCGAAGGAACACATCTCATGTCCCTTATCCAAGGTCTCCCTAGGAGGATGTTGTATTGCATGGCTCCTTCCAAGATGTGACACATCATGGGGATGGTCTTATGCCCCACCTTGATAGGTAGGACTATCGTTCCCATAGTATTGCATAAAGCATCATTGAAAGCCCTTAATGTATAGGCTCCTGGAATGATATTGGACTTGGGGATCTTAAGATGTTCTATTGTTGTTGTTGTGATGATGTTGATTGATGAGCCTATATCGATCAAGACCCACTTAAATGGCAAATCATTAACTGATGCCATGATGTGCAGTGGAGGGTCTGGTAAGGTAGTAGATACTATCTTAATTTCATGATCATAGAATCGAATTATAGGCTCCTGGCATTCTTGTACTTGTCCCACAAAATGGGTGAATGCATTTGGATCTTGTGGTTGGAGCTCAATTGACCTTAAAATCTCCATCAAGGTCTCCCTGTGCTTTGGGGACTATTGTATGAGCTCATAGATTGATAGCTTAGCCAGAGTCATTTGTAAATTTTGCTCGAGTCTACTCCGAATGGTTACCATAGGTCGGGTTGGTGGACCTGGAAGGTTGTCTTGCCCCTGCCTCTACCTAGGTGCAGCTAGGACATTAATGGGAGCTACAGGAGGTTGCGGTTGACCATACCATCTAGTCCTGGTTGCTATATTGACAATTTCAACCATCCCAACACACCCATGGGTAGGCGTATCAATTCGGACCTGATTGACTTGTGCACCTTGCCCTCTAGGGACCTCATGGTTTGGTAGTGGGTTTTTGTAGATGCCCATATCTCTGTTGTTAGGGGCCAGTGGGTTGTCCACTTTAAGTTCTCCCGCCTCAATCATGTTTTGCACTTGGTGCTTGAAACCAACGCAAACCTCAATATTATGCCCTGGTATCCTATGATAAGGGTAAAATTGATCTTCCCTATATCCTTTTGGCTTAGGATGGTTGGGATCTATAAGAGGTATATCAAGGAACCTGATATTTCCCACCTCACTCAGTTGGTTGAAGATTGATTGCATTGATTCTGTCAATGGTGTGAAATAGCGAGGGGGTTTGCACTCTTTTTTCTACCCCTGATTGTTCTTTTGATCATAGTTGGTTGGTGGGGGCTGTGCTTGATAATTCTGGGGTTGGTGCATAGCCCCATCCTTAGGCATAGCCAATACCACTTGATTAACTAGAGCAGGGTTTGCCTACTTCTGCTTGTATTTGCCATTTTTGTCATTTTTGTTCCACTCCTTCTTGGTTCGGAGTTTGATAGTTCCCTCGTCCACTTTTATATCCTCAATGAGTTTGGCCTATGCCAAAGCTTCTTCAAAGGAGGGGTACTGTTGGAGTTGTAGCAAGAGGGAAATGTGTTTGGAACAACTCTTGGTGAACATCCGGATGATCTCTTCTATGGGGATGGAGAATGATAATTTTGCCATGACTCTCCTCCATCTATTCCCATAATCCATTACTGGCTCATCATCATAATGTTTCAGATTGTCCAGGTCTGAAAGGTTCACTTTCCTCTTAGCACCAAAAGAGAAATGCTTCAAGAAAGCATTCACTAGTTGTTCAAAATTGGCTATGCTATGCTTGGGCAGCTGGTTGAACCATTGGGTGGTGGCACCCACAAATGTCATAATGAATGTCCTAAGCATGAGAGCATCATTGTCTTCAAGATGAAAACATGCATTGATGAAATTAGTAACATGCTCTTGCGCATCCTCTTCACCCTTAAAATTTTCCAACCTAGGCATCTCAAAATGCTTAGGGTATGCGGGGCTAGGGACGGATAGACATAATGGTTGATTGTGTATCTTGCTCAATGTTGGTTGGCTACCAGTCATCTCTTGTTTTTCAAAGGACTTCATATTTTTAGTGAGTGCTTGGAAAGCCTTTGAGGCGAGGAGCTCTTCCTCTTGTAGACCCCCCCATGGTGGTGGTGGAGGTAACACTCTATCCATTTGATTTGCTCCATTTTCTTCCCTCCTACGAGGGGATCCAGGATACGCCTGATCCTGATTTATTAAGTCTACCATTTCCCCTCTAGTTGGATTCTGCTCATGATTTGGAGGGTGATTTTGGTGTGGGTTTCCTTCTTGTCTAGTGCGCTCCTCTCTTGGTGAGTTAGCACGTTGATCTCTTTGATGATCATTTCCATTTGTTTGTTGGTTGCTTCGAGCTAGCTGCTCAACTTGCTCTCTTAAACATTGCTCATGTTGGTGCAACAACCGTTCTCTCTATTTATCATGTTCAAGAGTATCTACAAGCTCTCGCTCTTTGTGCAAGGTATTTTCTAACCATCGCACATGGTTAACTTGCATAGTCATAGAGGACTCATGCTTATCTGACCCTATCCTAGTGGTTTTGATTCATAGATTTCTCGAAGAGGTTTCTACTATTTCTTTGCTCTCGCTAGCTAATGTGACTTGTTCAGTATATTTTTGAGTGTCTCTATGACCAGAATCTGTATGCTTACTATGGGGTCACCTTGAGGCACCCCTAGTTTGAGAAGTGGGCTTAGAAGTCATGGTTCATGAACTTCCAGATGCAGAATTCTCTATGGCTACCATTCTGGGAGGTGGCCTCGGATGCAACTGATCCAACTCATCCAACTATCTTGTTTTCCATGGCTGATCCCATGGGGTGCCATTTACTCTGATAAGGTCATAGTCTAATGGAATCCTCCCTCTTGTTTGAAGGATATCTTCTATTTGTTGTCTATGACTGGAGGTATTTCTAGTTTCCTGCCCCTCAGTGGGCTGATCTATTCTAAGTGTCTCATGTGAATGTTGGGATGTTGGGACTCTTGTGTGCCCTTTTGGTGATGAAGGTTTCATGGCCCTCTCTACCCTCCATGAGGATGGATATGGGGAAACCTCATCATCCCTGTGTGAAGAACGGGGTCTAGAACCCTCTTTATGTCTATGTGAGGAGGAAGCCCTTGAAGCCTCCTCATGTCTCTGAGAAGTTTTTGTGTGTTTAGAGGAAGCCCTTGAGGTTTCCTCATGTCTCCTTGATGATGATGGTCATGAGGCCTCTTTGTGTTGATGTGATGTAGTTCCCATATTTGGTTCCCTATTTGGGGTTTCTCGAGGAGATCCTCCAAGGGTTGAGTTATCACCCCTTAGACTCGTAGAACTACATCTTACGGTCTTCCGAGTGGGTCTTTCAATGTTACTACGACTTCACCTAAGGGTATGAGTTGCTTCAGATTCCCCTTCGATATCAGATCGAGGGTGTTTACTTCTTGTTTTGACCATTTTGTTTTAGGACTTTAGTTTTTGTGTTGCACTTAAATATGACCAAACAATATCATACAAATGTTTATCTTGATTACAAATTTAAGTGTGCCCTAAACTATTTGATGTATTTTTGATGTTTGGTTGTTTCTCATTTCTTGTTGTTGCTTTGGATTTGGAATGAGGAGACTCATCCATAGTGATAATCAAGAACACTCATGCCAAACATGATTTCTCAAAAGAGGCTAGGGTACACCACTTAAATCCTAGTGGGGGGTTCGCCTAGCTCTTCCACTCTGAACCAATTGATTGTTCCAATAGTGGGAGATAGTTTGAACACAAATACCTTAGTGTCACTATAAGTAAGTTCTTCAATCCATTTCTATGAAGCTCTAGGGGGAAAACCGGTGGAAGGAGATGAATGCCAATGTCACCAGACTGAATTGAGGGTTGGTGATGAAATCCAACTCCCCAATGTTTAAAATAAATGTGTGTGTGTGGTTCATTTTAAGTTTTGCATGAATAAGAATGCATCATATAGCAGCAATGAACTTTCCCTATATGCCTAATGCAAAATGCATTTCAATTTTAGAAAGGTGCATAGCTACTATGAGATTAATGAATGCACTCTATTAGGTGCAAGTATGGCCTTTAGAAAGGCCCCAAAACAAGAAAACCAATCACATAGTGTCTAGCACATTGGATTCTAGGGCAAACTTTATAGATAGAAGCCATTGTTCCTAGCAACGCCTAGTGGAAAATCTAAAAAGAAACCTAGGATGTGCAAGATACAAGTTCTTTCTCTTTCATTCTTTCAGTTTTCCAAATTGAAATATTTCTTAATGATCACTGATTTTAATGGAATAAAAATAGACAGAGAGCTATAAAGTGTTAGAGAAGTTGTACCAACCTTTAATCCAACTCAGAGAGTCAGTGTTTTGACCTCTGCTACACTCCAGATCTAGCCATTGTTGACCAGAGTGGCTGACTTCTGGCCACTATTGACCAGAGCGGCTGACCTCTAGCCATTGTAGACCAAAGTAGCTGACTATTGGCCATTGTAGATCAGAGTGGCTGCACCTGTATACAAAACCTAAGTCAGTAAAGGGGCAAAAAATGCAAATAAGCTAAAGAAATGGGTAGGAGTCCCACCGTGATCGCCATCTGTAGCGACCCTGGGGAAGCGGTGCGTCGTCCACCAGACTACTCTACTTGCGATTCGATTGAATCCTTTGATATTAAATATGCAACAAATGAAAGGTACAAAGTAGATATAACTAGAATGCAAAGAAGTAAATGAATGAATGCTTTTATTATTGATATTCTCTAGATTAGGTTACAAATGAATCCCTCTGAGGGATACCCTTCATTTGATACATGATTTTACACACAAAAGAGGGCAGCAGGTGTATGAAATATCCCCTCACATAGGGGGCACACTTTATAAGGCTTCCCGATGATGCACACGAAAATGTATGAGGGCTTACAGATGCCTCCTTCTCTAGGTCTGAATGCTAGAGGGATATTCTTGCACTCGTATGTTGCGGATTTGCTCGATTGAACCTGTAGCCCTAAAATCAATGAAACAACAACACACGCTTAGATGTCCGAGATTGCCTCCCTGGATGAGGTTGTTAGCAATGAATAATCTCAATAAATGCAATGAAACTAGTACTATGCAAGAAAATAACTGAAATAAAGCTTATGCTACTGAAATGAGAGATAAAGCAGAATAAAAGAAACTAAACCCTAGGCTAGGTTGTGGGCCACTATCCAGGACAGCGGCCGCTAAGGTGAAATCTCTCTCTCTTGATCCAAAGGCTATGGGCTCAAGTCCACTTATAATGTTAAAAATGATTACCTTATGTGTTCATATTTTCCCTCTAATCCGATAGGGCTCCGCTACAAGAATCGATCTCCAAGGGAAGCTCTCCAAGTCTCTAGAAGCTCTCCTCAATGATCCAACTTGTTCAAAGTTTTGATGTATGATGCTCTCCCTCTCTCTAATTGAAATAAGGTCCAAGAATGTCCAAGAAGCTCTATATCTCCTAATTGATCAAAAGAAGGTCCAGGAAAGTCCCCTAGTGCTTTTAGGTTTACTCCTTAGGTTAGATTTTGACTTTAAAAAGTCTCCTAATTTTGACTTAGGTAGAATCATCCATACTTCTTGAACTCAATAAATAAAGAGTACTGGATATAACTCAAAAATATATATCATGTATTGGGACCCTTGCATGAGATCTATCTCATTTTTATTATTTCATTGCACTGATAAAAATAATTTATATCTTAGTAATAATTTTTTGAACAGTTTGAGTTCTACTCGTAGACACCAAAATCAAGCATATTTTTTTTTTTAAGCAAAAAACCCCTTGTGGGGATGCCTTGGTCTGAGAGACCATGAACAGGAGGTTCTACACCATCAAAGTCACCCGAGAGTCGCACCCAGCCCTTCCCACACCAACATTATCAATTGGATTTTAGGTACACAATTTAGATTTTTGGTAGGGAGGATATTTGAACCTAGGACCTCCCTTGGAGGATTGCCCTCTCCTCTCCAACTCACCTACAACACCTGGGTGAAACTAATTTATAGTGGAAAACACCCCTTTCGAGGTGCCACTTTCAACAGTTTGGGCATAGGAGAAATGGAGCCTTGTCGGCCTCTACCAAAGCACATAGGACATTCCTAACTATACCATATATCTGTAGGATGGAGATAAGGGGAATGGAACCTAGGTCGGCCTCTACCAGAACCTAGGGCATTTACCACTGCACCACAACAAGCAAATCAAAATCAAGCATCTTAAATGCTAATTAATTAATCATAATTAATTAGTATATTTAATATTAATTAAATTAATTAATATTAAATTAAATATTTAGTTGCCTAAGTATTAATTAATTAATTGATTAATTATTGCCTAGGCTACACAACCACCCACTCCTCACAAAAACATTAGCCCTTTTGCATCCCATGGCCACATCATCCGCACTTCACTTCAATTCCACCTCACATCCCCCATTCTGATCATGCATGAGAAAAGGATCACCCTTTGCCATAAATGGACTTCAATTTATTACACATATCATAACTTACAGTTGCACCTACATCTGCACATTAGATATTTCCTATACACACACAATCCCAACATGCACTCACAGTTCAACTTACATATTTAAATTAAATAAATATATTTAATTTAAATGCATAAATAATTCAAACATGCACTCATAGTTTAGCATGCATATTTAAATTAAATAAACATATTTAATTTAAATGCATAGACAAATAAAACATGCATAGTTAATTTTAAATACATATTTAAATTTGCATGCACTTTCAGTTTAGCATACACACATAGTTAACATGCATATCCAATATACGTACATTTCAAAATTGCATGCACATCCGATGATATTTCCAAGGTAATATTATCCTCATCTGTGAGCATGCATCCTTTGGGATAATCTCAATGTAAAAGAGAAGCACCAATTAACACCACTTAATTGGTTAAGCCACCACCTCATCCATTCCCCTTGATAAGTCTATAAATGCACCCTCTCCTCCTTCATGGAGCATGAGGATGGTATGAGCATCGAAGCACTGATGAAAATCCAAGCACATCTTGCACCCGAATCTCCTGAGTGATCATTCACACCCATCCCCATCTTGTGCTAGACCCTAGTCGTAACACCCTGCTAGCCCAAATCCAGCTTTTGTTAGTGAAAGAACACCACAACCCATGATTGTTTGACCTTGTATGGTTTTGATTCATGATTGTCTAGATCTAGAAAGTCATCATCCAACTTGCACGTAGACTTCCAAATGTATCATGATGTAGCTTGATACAGCACAATAGCAATAGTAACAACAACAACGAAAAAAATAGAAACAACAACAAAAGAAGGGTAAGATGTATTTATGTGTTATTTAACACTTGTCCTTTTATAGATCTTCAGTACCTTCTATATTTCTACTTTTTAATCTGGTTTTAGAATCGAGCCTTACTTTAGGAGGTTCGACAAGTATTATTGACCATTTGCATTTCACTTATGTGTACTTATACATATTCAAAGCAAGCAGACCCAAACACTAATCCAAACTTGGATGTAGTAGTAGGAGACTCCAATACTCGATCGTCTGATCCTAAATAGTCAAAGATATCAACTATCCAACATCCAGATGATTAGAATACATAGTCATTGGTTTCCCTGATGGTCAACATCCAAACACAGATCTGCATGATTAGGCACAAATCTAGCATATGCAAATGTAGACTCAGACGTAGGTACCGTAGACCCAAATCTAGAAAAAGTTATGGTCATGAGAAATTTGCCCCTCTAGCATTATAGCGGTAGAAAGACCTAGGCACCATTGTTATTTGTAAAAGAAAATCAATCTCTTAATGCTTTTACAACTCCTACGAGGGTCAAATTGTAATCAAAATATGACAAATACAATACAATACATACATATTTTCTTGCTTTATTTACTTGATTTTACATGGTGTGTCATTTTATCGTCTACAAGATGGTGATCACGGTGGGACTTAAACTATTTGTTTAGTTTATCATTTTTTTTTTGAAAAACTAATCCTTTGTTTTTTGTGGTTGCAGTTGTTGCTTAGAGCCTTTCAAATTTCTAGATAGTGTCAAACTTCTAGACAATATCTAATAGGTTGGAGCTATAGTTAGGTACCACTAAGAACCTTATCTCTTTAGCATTATTTAAAATAAATAAATAAATAAATTACCGTTAGTTTTTTTTAATTAAAAAATTTTAAAATTTTGAATTTTACCTTTCGGCTTAATTTTTCCTTTTTTATTTAATTTAAAAAATAATAATTAATTTTAGCTTTAGGCTTTATTTTTCCTTGTTATTTAATTTCAAAAAAATAATAATTAATTTTAGCTTTAGGCTTTATTTTTCCTTGTTATTTAACTTTTTAAAATATATATATATATATATATATATATATATATATATATTTATTTATTTATTTATTTATTTATTTATTTATTTATAAGAGGGGTTTTGAAAGGATCCTATAACCTTTTACAAAAATATGAAGGTTGGAAGAAGATTTCCCAACCAAAAAAATCCAAAGAAACAGGCCCTTAGGGGTCTATTGGAGAAAAACAACTAAAAGAGAAAAAGAGAAGCCCACACAAGAGCAAGAGAGGAAGCCACACGAGCAAAGAAGAGAAGCCCTCGCAAGGGCAGTAGAGAAAACCTCACAATTACACATAAATTTGAAAAGGGTTTTTCTGCTCAGGATAAAACCTCACAATTACACACAAAAATGAGAAGGGTTTTCTTGCATAGGAGAAAACCTCATAGATTTAGAAGGCCCAAAAAAAGAGTGAAGCAATACAGTGCAAGGTCATCCATAAATGAAATAGGACCAATTGCAAATGAATCAAGATCATCCACAAAGAAAATGGGACCATCCAAAAACCAACACAGGTCCATCCGTAAACCATCCCAGGGCCATCCGCAAAACAACACTGGACCATCCGCAAAAACCTCCCTGAGAAAATAATTTTTTTTAAATGTTTTCCCACCTAGGGAAAAACACATAGTTTTGGAAGGCCCAAAACATAGAAAACTCCATAGACCTAATGCTAGAACACCAACATTGAGCAAATCCACAAAGATAGTCCATGCAAGGTCATCCATAGGCCTAAAAATGGAATAGTCGAAGGAGATCACAACAAGCCATGCGATCTCCCAATGAAAAAAGGTGAAGCACAGCCAAAAACAAACCTTGGTAAATAAGACAACCCCAAAATAAGAAGAAGATAAAGCACAGTACAATGTCAAGAAGCCCTCTATTGTATCAAAAAATGGTCCCCCAACTAGACCAGAAATAGCTTTAGGTAGGACCATCCACAAAGTACCCATATATCTGCAAGAAAACCTAACCCTACCACCAAAGGAAAACCCATGAAACCCTTCTACAACACAAAGTAGCACATGGTCCCCTCCAAGACCAAAAAAGGAAGAGAAGAAATCCATCAAAAACCCCTAGACACAAGCCCCGAACTACTAGCCACGGGAATCACTCAACTATGAACAATAAAATCGAGGCCTCCCCAAGTCCAAAAAAAGTAGTGAATGACCATCCCAGCAAGTAGATTGAATGGAAAGAATCCATAAAAAACCTTGAATCACTAGCCATGAACCATAAAAACACTCAACTAGGAACAATCGAGGCCTCCCCCAAGCCTAGAAAGATTAGTGAGTGACCATACTGACAAATAGAATAAATGAAACAAATCTACCAAAAACTCTAAACCACCAGCCACGAACCACAAACCACAAACAATGGGAATCACTCAGCTAATAATAATCAAGGCCTCCCCCAAACCCCAAAAAAATAGTGAATGACCATCCTAGAAAGTAGAATGAATGAACTAAATCCCACTCCGAAGCAATACCAAGATCTAGAGAGGAACAAAGAGTTTCCCCTATAGGCAGTAAAGTACATGGCCCCATCCCATGGCCAAAGGAAAAACTACAGGGAAGAGCTCCACTAACCTCCCAAACTGAGCAAGAATGGAAACCCCCCAAACCGCGTTGAAAAACTAGGTTTTACTGACCACACCGCACCACCTAAGAAGACTTCTTGGAATATCTCAGGAAGACACAAAAATGGTCCTAGAGGCCCTCCAAGCACCAAGCATAGATGAGAAAGTCTGGAAATCCCCAGAAAAATAGGATATTTGCTTGGAAATCCAAAGGAAAGTAGGAGATCCACCTAAAAAACCCTAAGAAGAGCCAAGGAGGGAGCAAGAATTTAAAAATATAACCTCCTACCCAAAGTGGGAGGACTCTTGCTCACCTCCCAGCTTAAAAATACCTGTAATATCAAAACTTTTAGGTTAGAAATAAATCTCGATAGTCGCTCTTAGGTGGTCGACAATGTCATCCCATCTAGGTATACCACTATCTAGAGGGAAGCCACAAGATATTTTTTGTGTCCCCCTTTGCATCATAGAGGTTCAAACTATGGACCTCCCATTCAATAGGGTAAGGCTTACCTTCTCCACTTGTGCTATATTAATTTTAGCTTTAGGCTTAATTTTTCATTTTAGGCTTTATTTTTCCTTGTTATTTAATTAAAAAAAAGAAGAAAAATTTCATCACACACACGTGCATGTTCCATAAAACATTGATAAAGTTGGATTTCATCACCAACCATCAATCGAGATCAACAACATTGGAATTCACCTTCTTTCATTGGCTCGCCCCCTAGACACCATAATAGCCCCCATGATCGATTTTTTGGACTTCATTACAAAAAAATCCCCCACTCTTGAGAGTATCTCAAGGTGGATTAGGTTAGATACCATTTTTTTCATGGGGTTTAATAATTTGTGGCCCCGTAGCTATCATTATTATCTAATCCCACTCGAGGGTGACGTGAAGACTTAGATAATGTGGCCTCTTTTGGGAGGTTATTTTGTCCTCTTAGGTTACCATAAGCCACAACCATCCTAGGAAGCCATTTCAACCGAATTTGCACTTCTCGTAAGAGATGTGGGCATAAACACACCCTTTAGATTGCATTCCACCACCACATTCATAGTTTTAGGTTTAGGTTCATCAAAAACAAAATAAAATATACAAAAAAATAAAAAATAAAAAAAAATTCTAAAAAAATTCTAAAATATTCAAAAAAGAAGCCAAAAACAGTTCAAAAAAATCTCACAAAAATATCAACTAAACACTAATTCACAAAAACAAATAATATTAAAACTATTGTTTGTTTGATTGTTTTTGTGTAGATAGAGAAATCCACCCTCACAAACACCATCACCATCACACCTCAAAATCCACATTCCATCCATTTTTTACTTAGCTTATGGTCTTGAATCGAAGTCAAGTCCAAGCCCTGACTCAAGATGAGGTCATAGCCCAAGCCACAATGGATGAATCTGGTCAAGCCCCCCATCCATCCATAGCCCCTCTAACCTAGTAGGATCTAGCCTCCCAAGCACCCCAAATCAGCTTATCCAACTACACCCATCAACCCACTCCCAACCCACCTGAGTTACATAACTTGGATACCACATATCATCACATCCTTACCAACATTAATGCATCTACTAGACCAAGGAATCATGTGTCCTCGGTTAACTCTACCATAACCCTCATTGATATTGATGTTGCACGAGCCCTTGATGGTCTGTTTCACCAACCATATTCACAATGACCATCCTTATCACCATTGACCAATCCACCCCACTCATTCTCCCCCATACCATAAGAGCAAGTGTATACTCATACAACCCATCCTACCAATTCACATCTTGACTATGGTATGCCTAATAAATTATTTCCACTTGAGATATCTAATCCCCAACCCAATACATGCCATATTTTTGCATCTGTGAACCGAAACCAATATCCCTAGGCTTATGTTAATGGGGCATATCATTTGCCTACATCTACTCTACCAACTTCATCCCCTCCACTCCAACTACCACCACAAGGGTCAAACCCCCCATCTTCCACATTTACAAAGGAGACCTTCCTCACACTGTCCTCATCATGGGCCACACCACCACCTATGATTGATGAATTAATGCCTATTCAAATGCAAGATCCTCCCCTAGCCACCACCAACCATCACCAAATCCACCTTAGCCATATACTAGTTACCACCAAACTTCTATAGCCTACATCCAATAGTTCACTCCATAATACCGGTAGCTAGCCCAATAATACCAGTAGCCACCCCCATTGGGCTTTTCGATCAACTAGCCAACATTGAGTTATGATTGATTCAACACACTCCAATTATACAACTAATTTTAAATCAACTCATGAACATTGAGCTATAGTTGAATCATCAACAACCTCATCAACCTCCACCTCAACAACCTCAGCAATTTCAACATTCACCTCAACAACCCATAAACCACGTCACTCCACCTTTATTATGACTTCAAAATCATCCACAACAAAATAGTTGCACCAAGCATCCTACTAGGCCCCCTTGCAATTACACCCCATATTTTGAGCCTTATTCAGTCATATTTCAAGATCATACAAATAGTATCACTATTGTATATACCATAGGTAAAAATATCATGACATCAATGAATGCATCACATTTAAAAATGTGCTCCAAGACATTATTGAAATGGGTGCATTCCCATATATAGTCCACTCACCACATCCAATCAAAACCTTAGCATCTATCAAAACCTTAGCATCTATCAAAACCCCTTACCAAAACATGAGGTATCAACTTCCATCACTCCTCCCAATAAAATCAATTATGTCACATCAAACATAATGCATAGTGGGGATGCTCATGGTATCACACCTTCCCCATCAACCACATCATAGACATAAAACAATTTGGGGATGTTCAAGGTATCACACCTTCCCCATAGTCACTAGTCACAAAACAACTCGAGGATGCTCAAGGTATCACACCTTCCCCATAGTCACCAGACACAATGGGGATACTCAAGGTATCACACCTTTCCCATCAATCATATCAATCTAGATACAAAGAAATTTTAGGATGCTCAAGGTATCGCACCTTTCCTACAATCAAAACAACAAAAATATAAAAAAACAAAACCATTCAAAAAATTCAAAAAAAAAACATCACAAAATCATCAAAATCACAAAAAAATTAAAACAATCACAAAAATAAAAATCAATCACACATCGCTCCAAAGCACGTTGTATTCACACACACATCTTAGTTCACATCATCACCAATAATACTTTGGTTATCATTCGATGCATGCTTTTATCCATTTTCTAGGATTGATTTTATCACATTCATCAAGGACATCTTCCTTATGGTATCTATTTTGCATTATCCCTCATTGTACACATTAATGCTACATCATTCACCCACAAAAATCCTATGATATTTTATCTTTTTCAAGTCTCTGGTTTGAAAAATATTTAGGTCCTTTCGGTTGTTTAACCATACCTAGTGTCTCATTCAGCCTATATTGAACGTCATTAGTCCTTGAGTGCTATAGGTCTATTGACCTATATTTTTATATGCTTGCCAATATGTGGAACACACACACACACACTATGGATTTTCCCTCTTAAAAAAGAAAGATATTTCCTCTAAGGTTCGGGTAGTTTCGGTCTCAACTGTGCAGGTTTCACTCAGAGGGGGTTATGTTGATGATCCACAATTTTTTTTGAGGGGGATTTGTAGCAACATTCAATACAAATTAGATCTAGGTTCATAAAGCATCCATAAATCTACACAAACTCAAAAATTTTGAGTAGTAAACTAATTATAATATAAAGATAAATCCTACTCTAACACTAGTCTAACTAGAAGGAGCAAAGAAAATTCAAAAAGGATAAATATAGGAAGAAAGAACCTGATTCCCCTGAGATCACTACGACATGTAACAAAGAAAATTGAGCACAAAAATTCCTCCAAGCAACCAGTATTCACATATTTACAAAGAGGGATGATTGTTTAAAAAGGTAATTAAAGTAACAATATACACACATAAATTTTTATTACCCCAAGATATTCAAAAACTATCTTTATTCATAAAATGATCTTTCATATATTTGTAATTGAGATAAAACGTACAAAAGAATGCATTTGATCTAATAACTTGCTAAAACACAGATTATTCAGAAATGCTGATTTTATTCATGATAGAAGTGCTTTTGTGTTACAAATAGGGAGAATTCCCATTCTTTCTTTCATAAATGTACAATAAATCTGATGCTATCTTTTGGGCTCCTCAATGTAGGTGGGCTTCATGCGTAATGTGTGCCACCGGTAGTTGTATTTGTTGTTGTTTTCCTCTTTGCATCTGTGCTAGACCTACAAAATGGAGTTAGTATGTTTGGGGGCTTGCCTTAGTCAGGCCCCATGGTGAAGAAGACAAATCGACACAAAATATGTAATGAAAACTGAAATAAACTGCATGAATGACTCATAAAAACATGAAATGGAGTATACCTGAGTGATTTGGAGTGAAAAACCTTCTGTAGGGCCAATTCGTAGGTCGAGGGGTGAATTGGAAGCCGGATTCGTAGGTCGGGGGTGAATTGAGTTGTGAGTACTTTCTGTTGGAGATCCTTGTCCGGATGGGCTCCTCAGGTGTTGCTATGTTGTTTGTATAGTTCAGATGTCTGAGATTGCACTTTTGGTCATATTTTTGTAGAGTTTCTATAGGCTAACTAAAAGGGGAGAGAGAGAGATAATGAGGAATTAGGTCCACTATTTATAGAAAAACCTAAGGTGTAGGGGGTGTGGTTAGGAGTACTAAACCCTAAGGTAAAGTCCTAAGGTGGTTAGGTTAGGGTTTATGAGGTGTCATTCCTACATTCCCTAAAGAAATATCTCATCCTCACACATGTGTGAGGAGAGATTAGGGTTAACTAGGATTAGTCAACTCTAAGGTTAGATTGGGGTTAGGTTAGGGTTTCCTAGGAAATATCCTAACTAACTTGGTGCACACACATGTGGGAGGGAATAATTAGGACTAATTAGGGTTTAGGAACCTAATTAACCTTTTTAATCCAAAAAGTGCACTTAAGTGAAGTGACTTTAAAATTAGATGGAATTAACTTTAATTAAGACTTTTTGGGAACTAATAGTCCTGTGGGGTCCTAATTAGGTCTAGGAAGGGCTTAAGTTGCCTTAGGTGATTGATAAGTGGTCTTTTGATGGATGAAAGGTGGTTATGACATGGATTGTGTAGTTTAGTAGGGTTTCATGCCTATAGACCAATGAAATGGTCTACATAAGTCTACGAAGGTCTACGATGGCCTACACTGATCTAGAGTGGTCTACGCTGGTCTAGAATAGCCTACGCAAGTCTACAATAGTCTACGCTGGTCTACAATAGCCTAGAGGTATCTAGGATGGTCTATGCAAACCTACAAGTGTCCTGATGGATCTACAAGTACGTAGAGGTAGACATGTGCAACTTTTGGGTGTCTACATTTACCCCTTTTTGTACTATACTATGTAGAACACAGTTTAATACAAAAATATGATGGGAGAAAGTAGAATATGAAGAAGGGAAAGAATGGGAATCAAAGGTATGTAGAGGTATGTGACCATAAACAATGAGCAGAGGCATCTAGGGGAGAAGAGAAGAAGAAAGGAAGAAGAAGAGGGGAAAGAAGAGAGAAAGAAAATGCAAAATGATGATGAATGCAAATGGGTGATTGTGGATGCAATGCTATGATTTTGTTGATTCTGTATGACATTTTTCAATGTCATACTGGTTTCTTGTGGAGGCAACTTATGACTACTTTGCTTTTGCGACCAATGTAGGATGGTCCAAAGTACGAATAGAACAAATGCCTATTCAAATTTTTGTTGTTGATTGATTGATGAGTGCAAGGTGACATGTGTCAAACCATTTGAGTTAAGGGACATTGGGTTTAGTCATACATGTCATTCAGTATACGGTAAGGACCGCTTTACCTGAATGCCAGAAATGACATGCCCGAATGTTGCGCTAGGATTTAGTCAAATGTACCATTCAGTATATGGTAAGGACCACTTTACCTGAATTCCAGATTGACATACCCATGGAAACGCATAACTCTTGTGATCTAACAAATATCTGGTTGGGATTGAGATTATTATCATAAGATAATATTCAACAAAAAAATTTGTAGACAGATGTGATATCCATGATTTGGATGTTTGGTTGTTTGGTTGCATGCAAAGCTGACTTTTGGATATGAATACCCCCTCAAATGAGGAATCAACAATGAGGCAAATGAAATGTGGTGATATGATGATGGATCGATTGATAGAAGAAAAATGCATGATAAGATTGATGAAAAATCAGATGGGCAGGAAGATGGGCAGATTTTCTAGGGTTTGGGATGAAATTTGGGTGATTTTGGGGCTTCTAGGCTCAATTCGTAGGGTAGGGGGTGAATTGGATCTGGATTCATAGGTCGGGGGTGAATTGGGTCTAATTCATAGGGCAAGGGGTGAATTAGAGTTTTAGGTATATTTAAACCTTTTTGGAAGCATGGGGGGTCATTTTGATGATGACAAACTTGGAGAGTGAGGAGTGAGTGATGGTTGGTGATGTGGAGCTCTTGTGGTTGATCGATTTGAGTGATAGGATGGTGAGGGGATGCACTAGCATTAGTACCCAATGTGGAGACCCATCGATAAGTGCTCTTTATTTTATTTGTTTTCCAATTTTATTTCTAGAAAAGCATGAAATAGGGGGGAGGTTTTCATGTTATTTTTAAAATTTATGTAAATTTTAATTGAAATTGGAACACAAAGTGTTAAACAAGCTAAATGGGTACCCAAAAGTGTGATCACTTTTTAGGTTTGACCAATTTTTGTTGTAGTTTGACTGGGTAATGGGTAAGATAGTCGCATAGTTTGAATTTGCATTTTTGGAGTGATGGTGTACTATTTTTGAAATGTGATTGAATTTCATCCGTAAAAGTGGGAAATGGGTATCCAATTATGTGACTATGTTTTTGTTTTGTCTTCATTTGGCATGTTATCTGAATGTGAGTCATTGAGGTGTAAATTAAGAAACTTTGACTATTAAATTTTCCATTGTGGGTGTATTATTTTTGAAAACCGTTGACACTTTCATCGTAGAAGGGTGAAATGGGTATCCAAAAATGTGATTTATTTTGGTATGTTATTGCATTTGGTGTATGTTTGAATTGCGTGCCATGATGTAGATAGGAATGAATTTAAAATTGGTTATTGGGAGCCCGATATGCACTATTTTTTATTTTTGTTTGAACTTTCACCATGAAATGGCGAAATGGGTGTCCAAAAATGTGACTGTGTTTTTGATGTGGTGTGATTTGGCATGTGCACTATATTGATGAGGTTGTATTGACTTTGACATCGAATTTTGTGCATATTTGTATACTATTTTTGAAATATGTTGACACTTTCACTATAAAAGGTCAAAATGGGTGTTCAAAAATGTATTTTGTTTTCATGTGTCTGATGGATTGATGTGGTTTTGAATTTCATGTCACAGTGAGTATGTGGAAATTTTAAAATTTGACTGTTGGAAGCCAAATATGTACTATTTTTCACATATGTTTGGACTTTTACCATGAAATGGCAAAATGGGTATCCAAATATGTGACTATGTTTTTGATTTGTTGTGATATGTGGATTGTGCATGTTTTTATGTCTCGAAATGCATGATAAATTAAATGAATTCATTCATGTGTGAAATGTGTTTAAGAAAATTGAATTTTGTTTAATTCGAGGATTGTATATTGAACTAATATGTATTTTGTTGTGCTTGTTTGTGTATGAATAGGTGAAGAAGATCGAGCCACGACATCGTGTTCGTACGATGAAGGGTGAGTTGGATGAGTTGATGAAGAATAAGGAGGATGAGGAGTGGTTGGATGTGGTGTGGTTTAGAGGTATATGGGAATGCAAGAGCATTCATGCCAATAGGGCATATATATCTACTTTGTGTGAGAGATGGGATGCAGATCGGAACACCTTCCATTTTTTGATGGGTGAGATGACAATCACCCTGGAGGATGTTTATAGGATATATAAGTTACCTATTGAGGGTGTGCTAGTGAGGGCAACACCAGATGATAGTAAGGAAGCTATGATGGAGTGGTTCTTTGGGGATAAGTGGAGGGAGGTAGATACAAAGAAGATGGATTATGAGTTTCTATGGTGCAATAATATGTTGTCTAAGTGCTAGTGTGCGGTGATGGTGATGATATCTACTTATGCTCTACCAAATACTTCTAAGGTATTGTTTACCTGGAACATGTTGGATGTGGTGAGTGACATGGTGGAGCGGAATATTGTATTTGCATGGGTACCTACACTCTTGGCCTAGGTGTATAGGGAGTTGCATGATGTAGTATGTGTTGGGAGGAAGGGGTTGAGTTGGACTCCTTTATTATAGGTATGGGCATGGGAGCACATAGCCATTGAGTGACCATCATTATTGCCCTATAATGCTCATGTGGATGATCAAACACATTTACCCTATGCTTTGAGATGGAGGACAGATGAGGAGAAGGGTATTAAGAGGCCACATGAGGGTGATCCTCTATTTTAGAGGGTGGAGTTTGGAGAGTTGGTACCTGATGTGATTACATGGAGGTCTTGGAGGGGTGGGGTGGTATGGGAGCATGATGATGAGCAGTTGGATGCCATTCATCATGGGAGGTGGTTGGTGGGATGGTACACTCGATAGGCTAAGTTCTTTTAGTTTAGTCGAGTGATGTGATAGTTTAGATTATGATAAGATATTCTAGAGGTACCTATTGTATATTATCGATGATGGGGTGACAAGGGGGAGCAACCTATAGTCTTACCATGGACTAGTGAGAGGGACCCACCTATGGTGATCTCAGATGTGGATGATGTAGGGATGACACTAGAGTATGATGCCTAGTGGATGTAGAGCTAGGAGCCAGGTGTTGGGGTAGTTGATCGATGGGTACCACCTAGTGGTGGGGTACCTACAATAGGGGGATGGGTAGGTAGAGGTACTCGAGCTAGGTCATAGGATAGATCTAGTAGTGAGATAGAGGTACCTCTTCAATGATCTAGGTGATGATTGGGTGGCACCTCAAGTTCATTTATGGAGAGAGTGGAGGAGGTTCCTATGAGTAGTGGGGTACAACCTATAGAGGAGGGAGTGACCATGGAGGAGGTAAGTGGGGGTATGGCTATGGGTGGTTTTGATGATACTATGGATATGGGTTTCTTTGGTGAGATGGAGGAGATTCCCATTGAGGAGTAGGAGATGTAGGATGAGGAGGAGGTATTATTATTATGAGATCAAGTACATCAGCTAGAGGGAGAGCTCTATGAGGGTGAGAGGAGTAGGATGGTAGAGGTGATAGATTTGGAGGAGAGGATGATAGCATTGGAGGCTATTGGTGATGTTGATCGAAAGGCCTTCAAGGCTAGGTATGCTAATATGGTGGAGGAGATAGAGTAGCTAAGGGTAGAGGTGTAGAGGGAGTGATCTATGATGGAGGCTTAGGATGTAGATATTGTAGAGTTATGTGTAGAGATGGTGAGGTAGCAGTAGTCAAGAGAGGAGGTTGAGGGAGCCTAGGTGGTAGGGGAGGTGCCATCTAATGTGGTTGCTCTAAGAGTAGAGTTAGAGTAGCTGCAAAGGGGTAGTGAGAGTGCAGTAGGATTGTTAGTTATAGAGGTAGCAAAGTGGGTAGCTTGTGAGTTTTCCTTGGTGATGCATGGGATTCCACTCCCTAATTATGACCAGGTGGTATCATAGTCTAGGTCACAATCATGAGTATGAACACACTCATAATAGAGTCATCAAAGTATAGCTTCAATGGGTCAGAGGGGACATGCAAGATGAGGTACAAGATGTGGCACAGGGTGGAGATGTTGTTGTTGGTTTAGGGATGGTGTTATCTCCTATAGGGGTTAGGGGATCAAGAGGGAGGGTAGAGTCTAGTAGAGCTACAATGGCACGTGGGATAGCATAGGGGAGGGCTAGCCATGAGGGGAGTGGAGAGGCCCCTAGTGGTAGTTAGGGTTGATTATCATTGTAGCCTATAGGTAGTTTTGGATGATGTATGGTGGGCATGGTCCTAGTTTGTAGCCTACTATATTTTTGATATTTATATATATATATATACCTTTTGGTTTTAGCTATTATATATACATGTGTTATGATTATGATTTGAATGTGTTTGAATTGTGTTTGCATAGATAGCATAGTATAATTTATGAGTAAATGTACAATGCATGAATATATATGTGGTAGGGTGTAGGCATATGATTATACTGTAGTATAGGTATACTGTAGAATGATATGAAGTAGTGTAGATTGAATATAATGCAATGTGATTTGATATGAATGCAACAATGTATACTAGAATTGTGGTAGATGCATGTAACATAAATGTGATGATGCAATGTGAGAGGATGCATGTAGGATAAATGCAATACTATAATGTTTGATAACTCTATGTAGCATAGATGCATAGATGCATGTATGAGAGGACTGAAATGCATAAAGGAAGCACTTGTATCATGGCATGTACCTATGTGAATGTGATCCATTCCATAATATCAGGGATGTAGGATGGTATAAGGTATATGTAATGGCTTTGACAATCATAGTTATAGTAATCAAATCTCAAACCAAAAACTATGCAAGTGTTGGTGATAACTCATAACTAATATGACTGGTTCAAAGTCTATCATGGACCTGTGTGTGTAAATGAGTGAGGTTCATTTATCCATTTTGAGGGAGGTAGGATTAACCCATTGTAAACATAGCCAAACTAGCTAGCTCATCCACAAGCATGCAATGATCTATACAAAATAAGGTCGCTAATGTGATAGATATGTCACCACTTGTAAGACTATTCCACTAGTAGGCAGGCTCTTGGAGCCTATTGCTAGTGATGGAAATCATCCCATGATGTTATGTTGAACCTAAGGACCAAAGGTGATGAAGCATAACAATTGTGATATCTGGAGGCTTTTCATTTTATTTTCTACCCCTCATTTATTGCTTGTATTTATTTTGTGGTGCTCTTTTTTTTTTTTCTTTTTTTTTTTTGTATGGGCATTGGCTTTTATTTTTTGCCCATTTGTCTAATTTTTGCTTATGCTTATCCCTTTGTTTATCCCTAGGTCATATGTTGACCATGCAAGTGATAGGATGAGTAGGGGAAACTATTCGCTAGATGGTGATATCTATGCAAGGTGTTATCTTCCCTAGACTCAAAATTTGTTTAAGCATGTAACCTGTGTGAGTGATACATGATAGAAGTTGAACTAGCCTGAGAGAACTATAAGAAGTGTAGAAAACCTATCAGCTAGAGGTGACATTTGATTGACTGAACTAGTGAATGGTCAAAACTAAACAAGACACCTATATACACCTTAATCCTAAAAAGGGGGAATGGACATCCAAGTGGTGATGCTAACAAGTGCATATGTTATTCCTATCGAAGGCGCATTTTTGGGGGAAGAATATACAAACATGAAATGAAATCATAAGAAAATACAAATGGATATATGCAATGGATGTAATGTAAATGATGCAAATGGGAGAATGACATATCTACAAGAGGAAGAGCATGAAATGTAGTGATTGTAGATTTAAAAGCTTATTTACAAAGAAGTGTATGGTGTGATGAGAATGAAGGTAGGATGTTGTGATAATGGTTGCCCCAGCATGTGGGGTGTGTGTGTAGTAGGTGAATAATATGTGACTAGTGGGAATGCATGCGATAATGACAAAAAGAGGAAGAATTTGAAGGTGGGATTTACAAATGGAAGAAGTAAGAAGAAACAAGCATTGGTAACCAACAAGATGAGGGGATTACCAAAGGAAGGGGATGAGAAGAAAGACATTAGATTAACGTAGGTATGTAGCCGCTCGAAGCATGACCATACAACTACATGAAGAAATAAGAAGAAGAAGAGGAAGGAATGAATATGGAAGATGAAGAGGAACTACTAATGGGAAAAGTGACGAGGGTCAGGTCATGAGTGAGGAGGTGAAGCGATGATGCTACTAGGGCTCTGATGGTTTGTGTAGTTTGACATGTGGTGGATGTAGTAGGAGGGAGCTATCAGAGATTCATGTGGTGGCAAAGTGTGAGGAATGATGTGATATGGAGGACTCTAGAGTTGGGTGGATGAACGAGAATGCTTAGATGATGGGATGTGATCACCAAGCAACATGTTGTCTACCAAGGTTTCAAATGTATGACATGTGTCAATGTCATGGCCTAGTTGGTGATGGTATATACAGAACTGATGTTCATGGTAATTCTATGGTTTAGGATATGATGGGTCAATAGGCCTAATTTTAGGTAACACAAGGAGGCCTTGATGAAGGAGATGATGAAATATTTTAGATAATGGTGTGGAGGGGATAGGCATGGGGTAGATATAGGGCTCTATGGGAGGTGAGTAGGAAGTGGATGGAGTGAGGTCAAATGGTGGAGGAGTGGGTCGAGACTCTAATGTGGGTCAAACCCAGGGATGAGGAATGGACCTAGGGGGAGGTGAAGATGTATGGGCCATGGTGGACTGGTGAGTAGAAGTGAGGTAGTGACAATGACTCAGATGTAGCTCGAGAGCATCGAGTCAAGATAGGATGTGTTGGATATCAAGATGTGGAGGTGATGGGATTGGAGAAGGTGGAGAGTAGGACTCCAATGGATAAGGAGTGAAATATGGGTGTGAAGAGGGGTTTGCATGAGAGGATAATGGGGGTGAGTGGAATGACTTCATAGATTGTGAGGTTGGCTGAAATGGTAAGCCACGAAGTGGTGAAGGTGGTATCTGAAGGATGGGTGGTGTAGGAGAAGGTTATGGGTAACGTCATGTATGGGATGGAGGTACATGCATGGAAGTGGCTTGGGAAGCATGTAGGTGAAGGGCTTGGGTGTATGGGGACATCCCACTCGAAAGTGGGGGAGGTAAGCATGAAGGATATGTAGGATGATGTGTGTATCCTCTATTGGCAAGGTGATAAGCTCCTGAAGGATGGTGAGGGGAAGAGGATGGTGAGTAGGGGTTCCTTGTATCCTCAGGTAGAGGTGGAGGAGACCCTTGGGTGTGGACATGGGAGGTTTCCTCATTTTCATCAAAGGAGGATAGGGAGACCTGACTGTCTCTTGAGTGAGGTGAGTAGGATGAACCTCTATGGTGGGGTGAAGGGCATCAGGGTGGAGTGTGGTGATCCAAATGGGATGAGGGTGAGGACTATCTAGTATGTACAGTGGTAGGTGGTCTAGCCAGATCGATTAGTGTGATCAAAACTAGGGGTAGTGGGGGATGATCCTACATGGTGGTAGTCTAAAATGTTGATAGTGTGTGTGTATGATCATGTATCTCTATTAATGATGTAGTGATGGATGATGTAAATCCTACAAATATAAATAGATACCAACAACATATAAATGGCATAAAAAGCAAATGTACATCTATTATAATAGGAAAGAAATACCATGTGTGTATGGTGATGTGCATAGTGAGTGATGTGTATGTAGATAGCACTATGTACGATGTATGGTGGTGGAGACCTACGTAAGCTACGCATTGAATGTACGAAGGTGAAGAATATTAATGGGTTCAGGTTTGATGAGACCTTTGAGATTAGCCAATCGATAGGCACCTGAACCAAATTTGTGTGTGATTATGAATGGGCCCAGCTAGTTTGGGGTAAACTTGTCATGTTGTTGGTGAGGTTGACTTGTGATT
Source organism: Wollemia nobilis (assembly GCA_028583015.1). Taxonomy (NCBI): domain Eukaryota; kingdom Viridiplantae; phylum Streptophyta; class Pinopsida; order Araucariales; family Araucariaceae; genus Wollemia; species Wollemia nobilis. The sequence continues at coordinate 23,819,119 of JAQPPZ010016888.1, forward strand.
TGTTGGTTCTCTTTGAGAACTAAGTCACCAATTTGAAATTCATGTTGGTGCACCTTACTATCATAGGCATGATGAAGGTGGTCTTGATAGACTCATGTGTGCTCGATGGCATGAATGTGGTATTCATCGAGGAGTGTGAGCTGATCAAAGTGGGCTTGATGAGTAGTGTCATCATCAATGAATTCTTTCATAGATATTCATAAGGATGGTATCTCAAGTTCTAGGGGCATAATGGCTTCAATGCCATAGACCAGTGAGAAGGGGGTTGCCCTAGTGGGAGTACGAATGCTCATACGATAGGCCCACAAAGCTAAGGGTATTTGATTATGCCAATCATGATGAGACTCTGCTACTATATTACGAAGTATGGAGCAGATTGTTTTGTTGGTAGCCTCTACCTGACCATTACCCTATGGGTAGTACGGGGTAGAGAAACTATGATGGATGTTGAATTTGGTGCAAAGAGCATGGATAATTTTGTTCTTGAATGATTTCCCATTATCAGAGATGATTTGGGAGGGGATTCCAAAGTGACATATTATATGGTCTGTGATGAATACCATAATCTTAGCTCCCATGGTTTGGATGAGTGGGATGGCTTTGACCCACTTTGTAAAGTATTCTATGGTTGTGATGATAAATTTATGATTATTGGATGAGGTGGGTGTGATTTGTCTGATAAGGTCAAGGTCCCATTGAGAGAAAGGCCACATGGACTGAATAGGTTGAAGCGCTTGAGATGGGAGATGTGTGAGATTTGTATGTTGTTGGCACTTGACACAATGCTTCACATACTCACAACAATCATGTTCCATCTTGGGCTAGTAGTAGCCCATGTGAAGGATGCGCTTTGTGATTGCCATGCCACTAAAGTGGCCACCACATGTACCATCATGGGTTTCTTGTACAACCCACTGAGATTCATGTGGTTCTAGGCAATGCAAGAGGATGCCATCATAACTGTGATGGTAGAGGATGTCCCCCAACAATGTATAGTGAATCACTCTTTGTTTGAATGCTCGATGATGAGCATGTGGTAGGTCACATGGTAGGAATCCTAACTTAATATAATCCTTGATTTGTGCAAACCAAGGATCATGTGGTTCGGTATTGACTACATGAATACCACCATCATCTATGGGAGGTGTAGGTGATATGGTAGATTGGGTGAGGGTATGAATGGATACACATGTGGTATCTGATAGGGGGTTTTATGGGATTAATGATCCTAAGGAGGCCATTGTATCAACAAAATGGTTTGATGATCATGGAGTGGCTTCGATGTCGTACCACTCAAATTGGGAAAGAAGTTGTTGTGCAACCTGCTTGTATTGTTGAAGGACTGGACAATGACATTGCTAGATTTCTTGCACTTGGTTTACTATTAAGAGGGAATCACCTATGATGTGGAGGCATCTGATATGCATGGAGTGGGCCTATTTTAATCCTAGGATTAAGGCTTCATATTCTACATTATTGTTTGTGCAAGGGAAGTCTAATTTAAATGAAAAGGGGAGTGATTCCCCTTTAGGTGTGAAGAAAATAATACCTGCACCCCCAATGTGAGTGCATCGAGAGCCATCAAAGAATAGAGTCAAATCGGTTGATGTTTTTGGCTCGACATATTCTTCAACTTTTATAATGTGGAATATGGAATCATCTAGAAGCTGAATAAGGAGAGGGTGATCATCTGGTAGTGGAGCCTCTACAAGTTGGTCCGTGATGACCTATCCTTTTATGGATTTTTGTGAAATGAACTCTAGGTCGAATTTAGTTAGAAGCATAATCCATTTTGTTGTGCGAGAGTTGTGGTAACTTTTGTTCATCATATATCATAGGGGATTGTCTCGAGTGATGACAAAAGTAGTGTGGTTTAACATATAGTGATGAAGTTTTTGGGTGGTGAAAACTATAGCTAGGCATAGTTTTTCCATGTACCCATATCAAATTTCATAGCTGACTAGCGTACGACTGATATAATATATAGCTTGCTCTTTGTCGAGCATATTCTTTTGAGCTAATAATGTGCCTAGCATGAAATCTATGGCTAAAATGTATAGCGTAAGTGGTAACTATGGGTGTGGGGGAGACATAACTGGTGGAGAAGTGAGGTAGGCTTTGATAGAATCAAAGGCTTGTTGATAGTTGTCATCCCATTTGAAAGTGACTCCTTTCTATAGGAGATGATTGAATGGTTTGCACTTGTCTGATAGTTGTGCTATGAATCGATGAATGGAAGTGATTTTACCCTAGAGGCTACGTAATTGCTTTAGGTTGGTAGGTGGGGGCATCTCGATGATGGCCTTTACTTTGTTAGGGTCTACCTCGATGTCGCATTGGGAGATAATGAACCCTAGTATTTTACCTGAAGTAACTCCAAAGACACACTTCTTTGGGTTAAGGTGCACATTATGTTCTAGTAAATGGTCGAAGATCTTTCGAAGATCGTCTAAATGTTGTGAACATTCCTTGGACTTTGTGATGAGGTCATCAACATAATCTTCCATGATTTTATGCATGTAATCATGAAATATATAAGTCATTGCACGTTGGTAGGTTGCCCCAATATTTTTAAGGCCAAAGGGCATGACCTTGTAGCAAAAAGTCCCCTAAGGGGTTGTGAATGAAGTTTTATGCTGATCAATAGGGTTGATTTTAATTTGGTTGTAGCCAGAGAATCCATCCATAAGGGAAATCATCTCATGGCCTACTATGGAGTCGACTAGTGAGTCGATGTTAGGTAGAGGGAAGTTGTCTTTGGGACACGCTTTGTTTAAATCATGGAAGTCAGTGCAGACACGAACCTCATCGAAAGGTTTAGGCACTGGAACCATGTTGGAGACCCATTCAGGATAATCTATGGGTATGATAAAGTCTACATCTAAGAGCTTTTGGAGCTCAAACTTTACTAGCAATGCAACTATTGGGTGCATGCATCATAGCTTCTATTTGATAGGTTTAGCCTCTTTGTCTAATGTGAGATTGTGGACTACGAGGGTGGGATCAAGGCCTGGCATATCCTTGTAAGACCACATGAAGACTTTGATGTACTTTCTGAGGAAAGTGATGAATAAAATGTGCTCTTTGAGTGAAAGGCTAGTGGCTAGTTTAACAATGTGAGGGTTTTTAGGGTCATCACCGATGTCTACATCAATGGTTTCTTTGATTAGCATGTGAGAACCATCACGAAGTTGTTCTAGGACCAGAATGAGGTGGAGGTCATCGATGGCCTCAAGAATTTCATATTCATCATCTATGTAGATGTCCATGTGATGAACACATGGGATGTGAGGTGGTGTAGAAGGTGAAGGAGCATTAGCGGTATGCAGGACATGAGGTGAAAGTAGAAAATCTTGAGGTGATGGTATGGGTGAGATGTGTGTGAGATCGACAAAATTTAGATTTGGTGTGTCATCACAAATTTTCTGATGTGTGTATCAAAGTGGGGAGAAGAGATCCATGTTGACCATATTAACCGATGTCATGGGGGAAGTAGGTGGTGAAGAGTCTGATGATGAAGACTCAATAACCTATGGACATCATAGGAGGCTCAATGGAGGGTGCAGGACAATAGGTGGAGAACGTGGTCGAGTAGCGGATCGATGGAGTTACCGATGTATAGGTAGAAATGTGGCCAAATGTGTTGGTGATGATGGGGGAGATGCCATGTCATGCTCTAGATCATGAGTATTTAGAGACAAGGTAGCCAATTGACTTGTTAATTCATCAACACAACATGACGATGTTGTGTCAAAAAAGGAGTTTCTTGAAAGAAGTCATAGGGAACTATGATAGTTGAGTGAGGGGATGGGTTATCCTCTAGGATATCCATATCGATATACTCTTCCAAGGTGTGTGTTGGAAGTGGGGAAGGGTGTAGGGATAAGTCTTGGAGCTCATCCTCTAATGTGTGAATGGTGGTTGGGTGATAACCTAGGCCGATTTGTTAGTAGGTAATTGCACATGAGGGTTGATGGGTGTACGTAACCCTTGTTCGTAATGGCCTAACCCAAATCTATGCCAATGGAAATATTGAAGGTAGTGTAAGGTGAAATAGGGGTTAGCCATGTGATCTAGTGTACCACAAAAATTAGATTGTGGTGGTGGAGGGGCTACAGGTGGGAGTGAGGAATCAACTCCTGCATACACAAAGTTAGTTTGGTTGTTAGGAGGCCCTAATTGTATAATAGTTCCTATGGTCAAAATTGAGGTTGAAGGGTGGTCGAAGTCATGCGTGGACTGAACTATAGGTGGACGTACGTGGGCATCACGCACATTGTAGTCACCTGGGCCTGAATTTGTCATAAAAATGGAAATGCGGGATGGTGTATGTTGTGGTGAGTGAGGTGGTGAATCTAAATTGGAATATGAGGATGCGACCTAGGAATCTCTTATGGTAGTAGTAGAAGGATGTAACAACTGATCATCGAGATGGGAAGCTCACTACTCCCACTCATGGCATTCAACTATCATGGCTAGGATAGGGTGATCCGCATGTGGGAATTGGGAAGGAGGAGGAGTGGGAGCCGATGTTGGGCTACGAGGTGAGGTGAAGGACCTAGGTCATGGGAGAAAAGGAAGGGGAGGTGTTTGAGGTGTAGGAAGAAGAGGAGGTTCCATGGAGGAAGGTGGGTGAGGTGGAGTGGTAGGTCGTGGTGTAGGTAACGAGGATGGTCTCGATGTCATGGGTGGATTTTTGGAAGATGATGGTTGAGATGGTGGTGGTGGCCATAAGGAGGGTGGTGAAAATGGTATGGAAGTCAGATTGGGTACTATAGTGGCTGGTGCTAGTGGTGCAGACATTGAGGTGTGCATCCTTGGTGATGATTGTGGTAATGAAGAGGATGTAGGGGATGATGTCGATGCTCCTATAGACTAGTGAGAAGAAATAAGGAATAGTTGTGTGGAGGATGATGAAGGTATGGGTGGTAGGTCTACAATGTTGTAGAATTTAAAGGGGTCCCCATCGGTAGGAACATAATGGATAAGTCCATCGTGGATGTATTTGATGCAATGGTGCAATGTAGAGGGGACACACTGCATGTCCCTGATCCATGGATGACCAAGCAGGATGTTGTACTACATTTCACCCTGAATGATGTGAAAGAGGATGGGGATAGTGTGGATACCTACCCAGATGGGTAGGACAATGGATCCTACTATAGGTCACATGGATCCATCGAATGCATGTAGGTCGAGTGATGGGGTGGCAAAATGAGTTGGTGGGATATGTAGGTGATGTAGAGATAATATGGAGATGATACTGATGGAGGAACCTATATCAATGAGGACACATTTATATGTAATATCATTGATGGTCACTTGGATATGGAGAGGAGGATCTGCTCCTTCTCCTATAAGTTCTATGATCTCATGATCATGAAAGCTGATGGAGGGTTGAAGGTAGCATGGAATATTTCCTACAAAGTTCATGAAGGTATTCATGTCATGAGTCTCAAGATCAATAGAATATAGGATGTCATTCAATACCTCATGATGGGGTTGAGACTATTGTAGAAGATCAAATATGGATAAGCGGGTGGGAGCATTATGCAATTGGTGGGTAAGGCTACCATGGATTGTGATGACATTTTGTGGTGGTGGAGGTGTGGTGTTGGAAGTCATAGGAGATGGTGGGGATGTAAATGGTACCAATGGGGAAACAATAGGTGGGGTTTGATGAGGGATACCATTGATTTTGAGTGGTAAGGTTAATCATGCCCACTACACCACATGAAGGGGGGTCACATTGGACATTATTTACCTACCTAGGTGGCCCTTGAGGATTAGGTGGAGGTCTTTGGGGGTTAGTTCCCTTATGATCAGGTAAGGGGTTTTGGAAGATCCCTAGGTTTTGATTTTGTGGGTGAGGGGGTTTGAGACCTGGATGGTACCCCTCTCGATAAGATCTTGGACATGACCATGAAAGGAGTGACAAGCATCGATACTATGGTCGCGTTGTCGGTGGTATTGATAGAAGGCTTGCTCATTATATCCTTGAGGCTTAGGTAGGTTTGGATCAAGTGGTCAGATTTTGGGTAGGATGATGTGGCCTGCATCATATAACCTCTAGAAGAGGGCTGGTAATAGTTCAAAAAGTGGTGTAAGGTTGCATTGTGGAACCTGTGGATGCATGCCGTGAGGCTATTGAGGCCTAGGAGGGGGAGGCGCATTGGTTTGAAATATTTGTTGTTGTGGAGGAGAGAATTGTGGGACCGATGAGGGTGCTAAGGTAGCAGCTACCACTTGGTTGGCTTGTGGTGGTCGAGGATAAGGTTGGTTAGGTGTATTTCTATTGAAATAGAAATTGGAGTTGTAGTTTAGTTTCTATCTCAACTTAATCTTGCTTGACTGGACCTTGATGTCCTCAATAACTTTGGCTTGGGTAATGGCTTCTTCAAAGGTATGGCTTTGATGAAGCTACAAATATGTGGAGATGTGTTTGTGGCAACTCTTGGAGAAGAGCATCACTAACTCGATAGTAGGAAGGCTATGGGTGAGGTCATGGATGATCGATCTCCACCATGAGACAAACTTGGTAATAGGTTCATCGTCTACCTATCGTAGGGCATAGACATCTAAAAATTAGTTTTATTTTTAATGTTTATGGAAAAGTGTTCTAGGAAGGAGTTGGCCAATTATTCAAAGGTATACAGGCTATGGCATGGGAGCATGTTGTACCAGTCTAAGGCTTGTCCCCCAAGTGAAAGGGAGAAGGTACATAACATGAGGGGATTGCTACTATGAAGTTGGTAGCAAGCTGAGCGGTAGTTGCTCACATGTTCTCTAGGATCTTCCTTACCCTTGTATTTATCAAACTTTGGGATCTCAAAGTGATAGGGATAAGGTGGGATTGGCACTGATGGGTGGACTGGCTCATTGCAGAGTTCATCGTAGGTTGATTTTTGTGGTCCATAGTTGGTTGTACGAAGGTTGAGCATCTTCACTTCATCTTGTAGAAGTTGAATTTTGGGTGCTAAGGGTGTAGGGGAAGGTGTGAAGGTGGGTGGAGCCTATGAGTGTGGTAGATATTGGAGTTGTTGTTCTTCCCAGTACTGAGGAGGGAAGTATTGCAACTGGTCCTAGTGAGGTGGCTACTGAGCGATGTATGATGTCATGACCAATGGAACACTAGGTTGTGGAATAGGCATTTGCTTAGTGTAGCACCCTAAAATTGGCATAGTAAAACCTTAATAATTACAATTACTCTAGTAAATATTCAAATTCAAATTTCAACCCCCAAAACCGCTCCCAAACCGCCGTTTAACCCGTTTCCTCCTTTCCCATGCCATTTTTAGAGTTTGTTTTGTCCGTTTGACGATATCGTCTTCGATAAGACGATATCGCCTCAGATCGGACGATTTCGTCTGGCGTAGGACGTCCAGACGATCTCGTCCCAAACTGATTTGTGCATAGTTGGACTCTGTTCCAACGGCGTCTCTAATCCGGGCAGAAGCGTGTCTGCACCGTTAGAGACCTCCCCCGTTGGAGATCTCCCAAATTGGGATGATCTCCAACCTCCCAACCTCTATCCTAAGCCTATTTAATCCTAGGCCCTCCCCTTAGCATCCCCCTGGCTGAATTTCCCTGTGATTTGATATTTGCGTGCATTAAAATACCCTAGAGCATCATTTGCAATTTGTTATTTGAAGTTTTCTTGCAGGGACCGTATCGATTTTCAGTCGGAGCAAGTTCAGATCGTCGTAGACGAGCTCGTTCAATCTCGGACGATCCCGTCATAATTCAAGATGATTTCATCGCATCCAGATGATTTCGACTGTAGTCTGCATTGGGGGCAATCAGTGCCCAGAGTTTGCGTGTTTTCTTACATTTATCCACTATTTTATTCTGAATTTAGTTAGTTTTATCATTATTCCTTGCTATTCTACATTTTGGAGTTCACCCATCTAGATCAAATGCATAATTAAGTTATAATTGTCATTAAATCAGTATAATGCATTCATGTTTCTATTTATAATTTTTAGTTTGATATTGTTATTGTCATTTTACATTGTTTCCCTATGTTAGCATTGTTGTATTTTCTGTGTTTTGCACCTATTTCTCTATTTGTAGGTCTCTAACGAATTCGTCTGATGAATTCGTCAGATCTCAGACGATCTTGTCAGATCGCAGATGATTCTGTTAAATCAGAGGCGATCCTGACTGCTTCAAAAATTAGAACCTTCATCAGACATCCGGATCAGGTATGGGTCTTTAATCCATCTTGTTCTTTCTATTTTTCTATCCAAATCTATTTCTGTCTTCATTTAAATCTGCATTTCATATAGAATAGCTTAGACGCATTTTGGCCAAACCTAGGACTTGGATGATTAAAGCTAAAACTGAACACATCAAACACATTCCCAACCTAGGCATGGAAACTGCCATTCAAAAGTTTCCTGGTGAACCCACCATCCATCAAAAAATCACCATAATACACCTCCCCCGAGAGGCGGGACCTTCGCAAGGCCTCTCAGTCCGAGGTACCATGCCATCCTTTTCACATCCCCCTTCCGGGCACGGATCCTATAGCCTGAAGGTAAGGGTGTGAAAAATTTGGAGCGATACATTTTGGTGAACCCGACGTGAATGCATTTAAAACCTTTTGAAAACAAAAAACAAAAAATAAAACAACCAAAAACATAGATGCATTTCAAATCATTTAAAACTAATAAGTTGCATATCATGTTTAGATGGTAGCTCCTAAGAAAATATTAGCAGTTACTATAAATGTTGAAAACCAATTAGCTGCCATAGAAATCAATTATGTGCTTAGTGTGCCTGAAATAGATAGAAATCAACTTTTGTGGGACGAACTTGATAGAAGACTAGGTGCCATTTCATCTAGGTCAACAAAACTTAAACAAATCAAGAGGCTTGTCCTAGATAGAATCCTCGGATCCTCATCAACTCGTCTTTTATCATGAACTTCGGAGAGCCTCGCCATAGATGGTTAGCTTATAGGAGAGCTCTTGTGTCTTCAGAATTGTTCACCTTCGAGGAATACCTCGAGAACGCAGCCATTATACACCAGTTCCTAGGTCATGTAGAAGACCAAGAGGTCGTTCTTACGGATAGGGAAATATGGAATAGAGTTCCTCGAGCTGTGTTATATCGAGAGTATTGCCACGAGCTTTACTTCTATCAACCAGAATCTGAGACAGATAATATCACTATAGCTCTTTTCATTAAATTTTTGAAAGAAAATTTTCAATTTGAAGAAGAACACTTCATGACTCCTGAAGAACTTGAGCCCATTAATGACATTTATAAATTGTTTATAGAAAACTAGATCATTACTTTCAGTATTATTTCTTGCATTTATTGTGTTGTTTGTTATCTTTACAATATTATTACAAAAACAAGAAAAACTAAAAAAACATAACAAAAACCAAAACATTTCATTTTAAATATTGTAGTAGGTATATAATTAATATATACCTCTTAAGCTTGTTGCATATATATATATATATATATATATATATATATATATATATATATATATATATATATATATATATATATATATATATATTTGCTGAAATCTAAATTAAGCACAATGCCTAAACTTAGGAATGGTAAACAAACTGAAGGAGAAGAAGAAGATTGGTTAGAAGATAAAACTAGAAACCCAAATGTCCTTCCTGAGGATCCAATTCCGGAAGGAGAAACTCTAGATCAACCAGAAGATGACCTAGGTGAAGACAATGAACAAGAAGAAAATGTTAAAGAGGAAGGATCCTCATCCCCTAGAATAGCTCCAGATGGAACTATTGCTTTTGATAACTTAGATCATTTCTGGAAATTTTTCAATAATAACATTGGCGCTCTTAATATGGCAGTTCGTATTGATAAAGGGCAAATTAGTGACACTCAAGCAGCCATGGAACATATGTTTGATGTGCACACTAATCCCTTGTCTTTCATTGATCAAGAAAGTGATAAGGCTGGACCATCCAATAGAGATATGGTCACTATGATTCAAAACATGCCAAAACAACAGGTTAGCCAACCTCCTAAGGAACCTGTTATTGAGCCTAAAATCATTCCCACACAAAAGAAAACTTCCTTCACTGCTTTACTTCGCCAAACTATTGATCAATATGCTTCAAGTAAACAAAAACCTAAAATGAAGCCAAACACCAATTTTCAACAATCTGGAATACAACATAATACAACTTCAAAATTTCTTCATAACACCTTTCCTACCAACAATTTACACAATAGCAACATAGCATCTAATCTTCATGTCCCTCCATCATATGCTCACAAGTCCCATACTAATGCCCTACCGAACCAATATGGTGGGCAAACCAGTAATCTGGAAGCCATGGTGAAACAGTTAGCTTCGCGTATGGACCAGATAGATCCCTACCATCCCTCGTACAATTATCGAGAGATATGTAGTCAACCTTTGGATCCCATAGTTGTAGCACAACCGTACCCTAAGCACTTTCCCATGCCCATCCTGCCTATATATAAAGGAACTGAAGATCCCATAGAGCATCTTCGCATGTTTAGGATAGCATGTCATGATATATCACATGATGACTTGCTATTACTAAAAATGTTCCCAAAAAGTTTAGGTGGAATGGCATTAGAGTGGTACTATCAACTACCCACTCATTCTTTGAGAAACTTTGAAGAAACAGCTGAATCTTTTGTCCATCAATTTAGTGCCTACATCGAGAGGCATGTAACCATTAAAGATTTATACAACTTAAAACAAGACAAGGATGAATGTTTTGCTGATTTCTTAGCTAGATGGAGGCAGTTGATAGGAAAACTGCACTTTGTGCTACCTTATAGGGAAATGTTGGATATTTTTATTAATAATTTACAAGAACAAATATCTTATGAGCTATCAACTGCTACTTTAACTACCTTCGATCAAGCTATAGATTTAGCTCGAAGAGTAGAAGATGCCCTCATTAGGAGAGGCCAACTTAGGAAGAAGGATGATGAGAAAACCTCCAGAAATCAATATAAAAACAAACAAGTCGTAGGTGACGGAGTCACTGATAGCAAAAATGTTGCTAATATCAATGCAACGAAAACAACAAAAAAATTTATATTGAAACCTCCTGATAAACCTCCTCGAGAATTTACTAGATTGAATCAACCATTATCAACTATTTTACCTCAATTACTCGAAAGAGGTTTGATCCAATTACCAGCTATCCAGGAACCTGATCCAACTATACCCGGATACAGAGCTGACTTACACTGTGATTTCCATAGAGGACCTGGACACTCTACCAATGCTTGTAAAAGGTTGAAACATAAAATACAAGATCTGATTGATAATAATGAAATGGAGGTGCAAGCCTTCCAACCTAAACAAAATGCTCCTAATAATCCTCAAAAGAACATTCCCCAAAATCAAAATCAAAATGCTAATCAATCATTAGACATATTTCAACACCCTTTACCAAGACATGGTAAAGAGGTGGCCAATCAAATCGAACATCATAATGTTCCCCCTCCTACCCGATATGTAGGGACTATTAGCGGACAATTACCTATTCAGGATCCTCAAACATTTGACACAACCTTATCCCTGGTCACGACCAGGCCCCTACATAATATTCAAACTCCCGATCCTAGTGATGTAGAATCAGATACTGAAAGTGAAATAGACATCACTTCAAACCAATCGAATAGTTCTGAAAATGAATCAGATCCTATTCAACCTATCACAGATGCTATGGTTCCAGAAGAACCATTTCCTAGAAGAGTTACTACTCGACCCTCTTCTAATCAATTCCTCTCTAATGAACAAGCCATAAACGCTCAACCGAGACCAGTTCAACGTCTTCAATATAACATTGTAGGTACCATCGGAGTCGTTACCAGACAACAGGCTCAAAATTCTCAACAAGAACCAAACCAGAATGATGGATCAGCTCCATTTGTTTTGAAAAATCCTAATAAAGGGAATCATGCTCCTAATGTTCAACCTAAACCCCCTTACAATATTAATGAGCAATTATCTAATACTACAGCCAAAATTTCCCTTTTGGATTTATTAAGATCTTCTCCTACCCATAGGGATGAGTTAATGCTTACATTAAGCCAAATGATGGTACCTCAAAACATTCAACCTGAAGCCATGGCCAATACTATCATCACTAGAGAAGTCGATTGTATTGACTTCCGGGATAAAGATATCCCACAACATAGTTTACATAAGGATAATCCCTTATATATTACTGCTCTAATTGGAGATGTAGCTATTAAACGAGTCTTGATTGATAATGGCTCATCTCTAAACATTTGCACTTTTGACTTCTACCAACGATTTGGCTTTAGAAGTGATGAAATGAAGAAAACTGACATGATTATCAAAGCTTTCAATGACGAGACACAAGAAACGTGTGGAGTCATTACTATCCCATTGCAAGTTGGTCCTAGAACCCTAGATACAACCGTGTTTATTGTACATTGCCCAACATCGTACAATATACTTTTGGGTCGCCCTTGGATCAATGCGATGCGGGCTGTCCCATCAACTTTACACCAATGTGTCAAATTTGAATTTAAAAACCAGTTGGTCACTATCCATGGTGACCCTAGACCCTTTGATATGTGTGCTTTGGCAGAACCTGTTGGAGTGCAATTTTGCCCCGCTCTGTCATCCACACATCCTAGTTCTTATTTTTCATCTAAACGTGTGAAACACACACACATAACATCATCTACCCCATCAACTACACCTATACATTTAACTCAACCATCTTCTGAACAAATCACACTAGAACCTCAAAAAGATCTTAAATCTACAACCAATTCTTCATGTTCCATCCCTATAATCTCAAAACCTATAGACCCATTCATTAACACCTCCACATTATCTACATCTATCATACCTTCCACATCTAAAGATATAGGGAATGATCCTTCTACATCTTATGCTCTTTCTGATGAACTTTTACCCGATTTATCCACAATCTTAATATCAAAAAAACGAATGCTTTTATACAAGATTCAATTATTTTAAATAACTTGCCGCCATCTCCTCGTACTTTGGGCCTCCCACAACCTATGGGAAGTACTTACCAAGTCGGGAGTTGTGCCTTCATTTATAAAGGATATGACTGGGGAAGAATACCCCGAAATATCAAAACTCATCATGAGGGATATGCCCGATGTTATTTTACTAATGAATATATTAAAGCTAAACCCATAATGCTTAAAATGGGCTATCAAGGGAAAGGCTTGGGACCTTTCCAAAATGGTATGAAAGAACCTATTGAGGTAGAACCATGGCCCGCCCGATGTGGTGTGGGCCTATTTTCTAGTAAGGGTCAACCCTTTCCTTTTGAAGATGATGATCAACTCATATGTTATCAAGATTATTTAGATAAACAAGATTCTTTGTGTCCAACAAATCAGCCATTTACATGTAATATGCTATCCATAGCTTACCCTGAAATGATTGCTGACTCCGATGAGGAGTTGGAAGGAGATATCTTCCACGATGTCTCCGTTGAAGAAATTTTACACAATGGATTTTATTTTGATGGTTCTATACCAACTATAGCCCAACTTGAGACCACTAATCCTCAAGATGAATTATCCAACTTAACCTTACAAGAATTACAAGAATTGGGCGTTTCACCCGCCCCACCTAATTTTGAAAGAGATCTACACATGGAGGTAGAAAACGTCATTAAAATTAATATTGGAACTGAGGATAATCCTCACATAATCAATATTGGGTCAGAATTAAGTCAAGAAAAACAAGAGCAATACATTGCATTCCTTAAAGAATATGAAGATGTCTTCGCTTGGACATATGAAGATATGCCAGGTCTAGACCCTTCCGTAGTCATGCATCACCTAGTAGTCCATCCGGATGCTAAACCTGTTAAACAAAAACTTAGAAAAATGCATCCCAAAGTGGCCCTGCTAGTCAAAGGGGAGTTAGAAAAACTCTTGAATGTTGTTTTTATACAAGCTATTGATTATGCTGAATGGATCTCAAATGTAGTTCCAATCACCAAGAAAGAAGCTACCAAAGTTAGGGTTTGCACAGATTTTAGAGATATTAACGTTGCATGCCCTAAAGATGATTTTCCTCTTCCAAACATGGACCAAATCATTGACTTTACTGCCGGGAGTGGGATGATGTCCTTAATGGATGGATTCTTCGGTTATAATCAGATCAGGATAGCTCCTGAAGATCAGGCTAAAATAGCCTTTATTACCCCCTGGGGTACCTTTTGTTGGAAAGTGATGCCATTTGGCTTAAAGAACGTAGGTGCAACATATCAACGAGCCATGACTTATATCTTTCATGATATGATGCATGATATCCTACATGATTATGTAGATGATATTATAGCTCGCTCTACTAATGAAGATAATCATTTAGATGATTTGAGAAAAGTTTTTAATCGATTAAGAGAATATCTTATTCGATTAAATCCAGCCAAATGCATATTCGGAGTTAAGTCCGGTAAACTATTAGGGGTTATAGTTTCTTTACGTGGTATCGAAATTGACCCTCTCAAGATTGCGGCTATCACTGATATGCCCGCACCTACCAATATATCTGAATTACGAAGTTTACAAGGTAAGCTTCAAGCTATCCGTCGCTTCATCGATAAGTTGGCGGACAAAACCGGTCCCTTTCTTAAACTCCTTAAGAAGGATGTCCCTTTTAATTGGGACGACGAATGTAAAGAAGCTTTTGAACTTCTCAAACAATACCTCCTTAACCCACCTGTGCTTTCATCGCCTAGACCTGATCGCCCATTTCTCCTGTATATTTTAGCTTTAGATTCTGCCTTAGGAGCTATGTTAGCTCAGCTTGATGATGAGAAGAGAGAACGTGCTAATTATTATATTAGCCGAACCTTCATCAGTTATGAAACCCGCTACACAGCATTAGAAAAACTATGTCTAGCAGTCATTTTTGCTACGCAAAAATTATGCCATTATATGCTTAGTCAGAAAACTTATGTCATTGCTAAATATGATCCCTTGAGGTATCTCATGAGTCGACCTTATTTATCGGGTCGCACAGCCAAGTGGGTTCTTGCTCTAAGCGAGTTTGACCTCACGTTCATAGGACAAAAGTTTGTTAAGGGTCAAATCATAGCAGATCAATTAGCTGTTGCACCCTTAGAGTCTACCCATCCCCTCATCATTGAGTTTCCTGATGAATGCCTTCAATTAGAGGCAGACCATATTGAACAATGGTCCTTATACTTTGATGGAGCCCGATGCATGAGTGGGGCTGGTGCGGGTATTATTTTAATATCCCCGCAAAAACATCTTATTCCTCCGTCCTTCAAATTAACATTTGCTTGCACCAACAATACTGCTGAATATGAAGCTCTAATCCTCGGATTACGAGCTGCCTTGGCGCTAAAAATTAAACATCTGTTAGTTTTTGGTGATTCTCAACTTGTCATAAACCAAATTAATGAAGTTTATCAGACCAGAGATGATAAATTGTGCCCATATAAAGCCTATGTTTTACAATTAATGTCTCTATTTGATCAAGTTTCCTTGGAAGCTATTCCTCGAACTAGCAACCGTGCAGCTGATGCTATGGCCGCAACTGCATCTCTCCTGCCCTTGGAGTTAGATGACGAATATGCCACTATCATTATTCGTCGACTCCAGGAACCCGCTTCAAATAAGTCATGCTTAGAACCTTTGGATGTGTTTCTAATCAATGAAACTACTCCTGAAACTTGGTATACAGATATATTTGATTTTCTTCAAAATGGGACTTTCCCTGCCAATTCTAATAGAAACCAAAGTCGGTTATTACGTAGACGAGCAAGTCGATTTGTAATAATTGGCAATACTTTGTATAGGAGATCTTTTGAAGGTATCCTATTAAGATGTTTGAATTTAGAAGAATCCAAATCAGCCTTGAGTGAAGCCCACGATGGATCTTGTGGAGGACACTTCAGTGGTAGTGTCATTGCTAAAAAGCTCCTTAGGATAGGATACTTTTGGCCTACCATGGAGAATGATGCACATGAGTATGTGCGCCATTGCGACAAGTGCCAGAAGCATGCTGACCTTGTCCATGCGCCTGCACAAGAACTACAGGCTATTTCATCTCCTTGGCCCTTTTCAAAATGGGGCTTAGACATTATTGGCAAAATCAATCCTGTGTCATCTGATGGACACAAATTCATCATAACCGCTACCGAGTATTTCACGAAGTGGGTTGAAGCTATGCCTTTAGCTTCCTGCACTGGCACACAAGTCTCTAAATTTATTTTTAATCAAATCATTTGTAGGTTCGGAATTCTTGCAAATCTCATCTCGGACAATGGAACTTGTTTCAAAAATAAAGATGTTAAAAAATTATGCCAAAAATATAAGATTCAACATCGCTGGTCCACTCCCTATTATCCTCGGGGTAATGGTCAAGCGAAGCATCTAACAAAACCTTAATCAAAATTCTCAAAATATTGGTCAATAAACCTGGCCGTGACTGGCACATTCAGTTATATCCAGCCTTGTGGGCCTATCGAACTAGTGTTCGAACCCCCACTGGAACTTCACCTTTTGTTTTGGTTTATGGTGCTGAAGCCATTTTTCCCTTTGAATTAGAAGTTCCTTCTTTGGCTCTGCTACTTCAAGATACCGAAGTAGGAGATGAATATCAAGTCGTGCAGACTCAGTCACTGGAACTCCTAGATGAAAAATGCATCAATGCTTTGGAACATCTCCGTGCCTACCAAAACAAGCTTAAAAGATCATATGCTAAAAAAGTTCGTCATCGATCCTTTGAGATCGGCGACCTTGTTTTAAAAGAAAATCAAAAAAATACTAATGCAACTAAGGACCTTAAAGGTAAATTTGAGCCCAACTGGCTTGGACCATACATTATCACTGCTAAATTTGAATCGGGAGCATACAAATTATCTACCTTAGATGGTAAAGAACTTAAAGAACCCATGAATATTTTGCATCTTAAACGTTACTATGTATAAATTTGGTCATTTCATCCTTGTATATATTTGTTTAAAATATTTCAAAATCACTATCTTGTATTTCTTTCAATTTATAAATTCAAAAATACCAAAAACATTTAAAATCATCAAAATATTCAAAACTATTTGTTGTATTTATGGCACTTGTTAAATCTTTCAATAAACAAAAAAAAAAAAACAAAAATAAAAACAGCGATATTCTTGACTCTTTCGAAACCAAAACAAAATAAAGAAGAAAGAGAGAGTCAACATTCTCAAAACTTCTCAAAAAGTATTTATATATATCTTCTTACAAATGTTGCAGTTATATATTTCAAATTATTTTGGATAAATTAGCATTTATTTGGAATCTCTCACTTTCACACACACAAAAATAAATATCTTGATTTTATCTGGCATGATTACTAATCTCTCTTATATCAAAAGTTCACAAAATTCAATTAAATAAAGTTTGAGCACAGAGAATTGATCTTGTTATTTACTTAAACCAAGCACATCCTTTCACAATAAAATGATTATATTTGTAATGTCCATGCTATGCTACATAGTAGAAGTGGTTTCTTGAGCGAAAAGTTTCCCTCGCTATCCTATCATGCACATGGTCTAGAATCTTTGAGAATTGGCAAAAGGACAAGCTCACCCCTACCCAGAATAAAAATCCCTTGCTCTACAGCTAATCCGAGCAAGTATCCCTAGCATAGAAAAAAAAAAAGCAAAGTTCAAGAAAAAGAGAAAAAGAAAAATATTATTTTATATCATTACAGCATTATCAAGCAAAAATACAAAAGAAACGAAAAGAAAGCAAAAGCAAAAGCAATAAAATCCCTTTCCCTACCCTTTGAAAAGAAAAGAAGGGTTGATGAGCTTGAATCCCTGGAATTCTCAATTATTCGAAAACTGTGAGGTAAGCCCCATAACAGGTGGTTTGTGCCCAACCTGCTTGGCCTTGGGTAACTCCTAGCATGGCGATATGTCCGTCACATTAGCGACCTTCTTTTGTACAGACCTATGTCTGCTTATGGATTAGCTAGCTCTTGATAATCCGACTTACATAGTAGTCTAGTATGGTTATATGCATCTACATCATGGTTAATGAACACTTATTTGGTTCATTCAAATCACTTGTATCAAATTATCTTGCTCAAAACTGGTAAACGAACATAGCAATTGCACACACATTTGTATTTGAGAGATTTTGTGTATCATTATGATAAATCAAGATTGGAAATGAACTCACATATGCACATGGGATTCCTTATAAATCTAACTTTTGTCTTTAAGATACTTTGAAATATTTTTTTGCAAATTGTCTGGAATAATTCATTTTCTTCTTTAAAGTACAAAGACAACTACATACATAATAGAAAAAATCAAAATTTCTTTCAAAACCATACAATCAAAACACCCCCCACCAACACAAATTAATTATATATATATATATATATATATATATATATTGTCGACTTTCGCGACGATGGTATAGTTCCAAAACCAAAATTGGAATTTTATGCCTAGCGCAAGTCCTCATCTTCATATTTTCAAAAAGTAAAAATCAACCATGCAATAAAACAATCTATTTTCTTCTTTGATTTTCGCGATGATGGTATAAGTCTATACCTACATATTCTATGCCTAGCGCAAACCATTGTACCAATTTTTATTCTCCATTTATTTCAAATCAAATCATAAAAAACATATGACTTAAATCATTATGTTACACAATTATGCTTTCAAAAGCATGCACATTATCACTATTTCATTGTCATTATGTCAACCTTCAAATTTTGCAATGATGGTATAATTCCTAGGGAATTATCCAAAAAAATTTATCACACTTAGGAATTTATGCCTAGCAAAAATCATTTTAACATTATTTCATGCATACTATTTTTATGAAAATCTGAAAACAAATCACCATCATCATCATCATTTGCACCATTGCACCAAAGTCTTAAGACAGTCTCTTAAGCACTCTTTTACTTTTTAACAATATTTCTATACTGGGATTAGCTTGACGACCGAGTGAGCGGCGACTCCATGAAATGGTCTATAATAGCGACAATGTCCTTTGAAATTATTGTTAAAAGTCTTTTTATTTTTATCAAATCACCACATCACAAACAACCAATTTGTTACATCAGATTATTTCATTTAAATTTTAAAGCATCCATTCAAACCATAATATTTCCAAATGACATAATCATATGAATCATCAAATCAATCAATCAAAACATTAAAAGCATCATAAAAATACATAAGACACAAGTCATATGATCAAAAATATCTCATCTATATCTGTATCAACCATAATATACATCATATCAAAACCGAATCGGTATGCCACAATCTGTACCTCGGCATACTCAATCCTCTATCAAAAATAATAAATACTATATATCAATCATGTAGTGCAATCTGTAGTAGCTAGCCTCGAGAACCCCTCGAGCTCTCAGCCTCATCTCCTCCCCGCCCCGAGGTGGACGAGGTGGCCCCATCGCAGTATGTGTGGTACTGCGAGTCCTAGTCATGGATCGGGATGAAGTCCTTGACGACCCAATCCTGATCGGATCCACGATGGTAGCCGACAGTGGTAATCTCTCCTCCTCTGGCACCATCTGGTGGTATAGTGTCTGATAAAATGTGATCTGGGCAATAGCCCATGCTAGCTCCCGAGTGCTCGCCCCTCCGCTCCATGCTCTGAGGCGTGCGACCTCATCTTTGAGCTGTGTGGCCTCCTCTCGATGTCGTGCAGCCTCCTCCTATAGGGTCTGCACCTGTGCCTGGAGACGGACTATCTTCGCTCGGAGAGTCACTGTCTCGCTGCTCTCCCTAGTGTCAACACCCTTGCCCTTATCGGGCGATGGTGGCCTCTCTCTCTGTGGAGAAGGGGGTCTCTCCTCCCTCCTCTCCCGCTGCCGTGGCCTCTGCTGCGCCTGTGGTCTCCTCTGCTCTCTCTCGCCATGACCCTGGGCCGCCTCAATGGCCGCCTGGCATCGCCTCCCCATCCGATGCACAACTACGTGAATCGGACCCTGAGCCCTCGTCATCCGAGGAGGGCGGATGCCTGTGTACCAGGCATCGTAGTCGTCGGCTACCCCAGCGTCGTCCCCATCCACTGGCTGAATGGGGGCATCATCTACGTCCTGACTCCAGAATCGCTGCATATCTGGAGCCCCGCTAACTATAGTGTTATCCCGGATAGTCCGAGAAAACTCGTAGTCTCTCAGAGATGGAATCCCCTACTGTAGACCGAACTGCCTCAAAACTCGGTCATACCGGTGGAGCTCCACCTCTCCCCTCTCCATCCTCAACCAGCAGACTCACCTGATGCGAGCCAGCTCCTGTCCATCCTCGGCCCACCCTGGATGATCTCTCCAAGGCCTCCAGGTGATCTGGTCGGAGACGAGGTCATCAAGTAGTCTCTGGGACATCGGCAGATCTATCCATCGTTGTGACCCTCTTCGGAGCCACCAGTAGAAAACTCGGGGCCTCTCCCCGTCAATCCCTATCAGTGGGAGCCCTATCGGCCTTCGCACCGCAATGTGCTCCCAGCACCAAACCTGTAGTAACGATGTCATAACCAGACATCGGCCGCCCTTGTACATGACCCCATGCAGGATCCTGTACAACCGATAGAGTACAAAGCTCCCCCAAGCAAATCTGTATCCGTGGTCTCTCATGTCATAGACCACATCTGCCAGTACCCATGGTACCCTGCATCCGCTCTGGTGGCACAGCAGAAGTCCACCTACCACCCCAGCCAAAACTCGTGTGAGTCTAGATGCCCTAGGCATCTGACGTAGCGACTCGATGTTCACTCCGCCCTTCTCCAGGGTGAAGCTCGGATCGCCACACAGTCGCATCATCGCGTGGCCCTGATTGGCCATAGGAGTGATCAATCGTCCTTGTATGGGGATCCTCAAAATCCTCCATACATCCTCTAGTGTGGGAGTCATCTCCCCTATCGGTAACCAAAAATAGGAAGAACCCGGATACCACCTCTCTGCTAGGGCTGTCAATAGCCCCATGTCTGTAGAAACTTGTGGCATGTCTGCCACGTGCTGCAAGCCGACCTGTGCCAGCTGATCTCGCTCTGCCTGAGACAGGGTGGCCAAGTCATCCCTCAACCCATCGTATTTCCATTCTCTGCTCTTTAGTAATCCTCTCTGCAACATAAACAAAATCAACAATAAAAATCATTACTAAATCATTAATTAAAAATGCAAGTTAAAATAAGTTCAATTTTATAACTGATGATATCGTCCACAATTGGACGATATCGTCCCCAATTTGAGCAAATTCGTCTCCGATTTTGCCAGCCGAAATCGTCCCCCTTTTGACGAAATCGTCCCCATTTCACCGATTTTGCCTTTGGACGAAATCGGCGTTATCGAGACGATTTTGGCGAAATCGAGACGATTTCGTCTCGACGACGTCGACGGCCCAAAAACGGCCGCGATGCTCAAAAATCAAGCAAATCTAATCTAAAAAGCATTAAATTCTATAGTAAAGCATTCTAAACTAAGTTTAGACCCTTACCCGTAGCCCGCGCCGGACCTCTATCGATCTGTGCGCTGTCTCGACCATTTTTGTCTCCAGAGCTCTAAAAACCAAAAAAATGAACAGTAACAATGAATTAGGGTTTTACCCTATTTTTCTTAATTTTATTCAAAACACAATTAAAAACATTTTAAAATTTTGCTTTTTCGTGTTTTTACCTCAAACGTTCGATTTGGGTAAAAACACGGAGGGGGCACCATAGTAAGCTGTCGTACGATTCGACCAAGAATCGTCGCCTAAAAATGGGAATAATTTTTGCTTTCTCGTAGATCGAGAAGAACTCATCTTTAACGCATTTTCTTCGAAAAATTCGCTAAAGAGGGGGCAAAATGTAGCACCCTAAAATTGGCGCAGTAAAACCTTAATAATTACAATTACTCTAGTAAATATTCAAATTCAAATTTCAACCCCCAAAACCGCTCCCAAACCGTCGTTTAACCCGTTTCCTCCTTTCCCGTGCCATTTTTAGAGTTTGTTTTGTCCGTTTGACGATATCGTCTCCGATAAGACGATATCGCCTCAGATCGGACGATTTCGTCTAGCGTAGGACGTCCAGACGATCTCGTCCCAAACTGATTTGTGCATAGTTGGACTCTGTTCCAACGGCGTCTCTAATCCGGGCAAAAGCGTGTCTACGTCGTTAGAGACCTCCCCCATTGGAGATCTCCCAAATTGGGATGATCTCCAACCTCCCAACCTCTATCCTAAGCCTATTTAATCCTAGGCCCTCCCCTTAGCATCCCCCTGGCTGAATTTCCCTATGATTTGATATTTGCGTGCATTAAAATACCCTAGAGCATCATTTGCAATTTGTTATTTGAAGTTTTCTTGCAGGGACCGTATCGATTTTCAGCCGGAGCAAGTTCAGATCATCGCAGACGAGCTCGTTCAATCTCGGACGATCCCATCATAATTCAAGATGATTTCGTCGCATCCAGACGATTTCGATTGCAGTCTGCATTGGGGGCAATCAGTGCCCGGAGTTTGCATGTTTTCTTACATTTATCCACTATTTTATTCTGAATTTAGTTAGTTTTATCATTATTCCTTGCTATTCTGCATTTTGGAGTTCACCCATCTAGATCAAATGCATAATTAAGTTATAATTGTCATTAAATCAATATAATGCATTCATGTTTCTATTTATAATTTTTAGTTTGATATTGTTATTGTCATTTTACACTGTTTCCCTATGTTAGCATTGCTGTATTTTCTATGTTTTGCACCTATTTCTCTGTTTGTAGGTCTCTGACGAATTCGTCGATGAATTCGTTAGATCTCAGACGATCTTGTCAGATCGTAGATGATTCTGTTAAATCAGAGGCGATCCTGACTGCTTCAAAAATTAGAACCTTCATCAGACATCCGGATCAGGTATGGGTCTTTAATCCATCTTGTTCTTTCTATTTTTTTGTCCAAATTTGTTTCTGTCTTCATTTAAATCTGCATTTCATATAGAATAGCTTAGACGCATTTTGGCCAAACCTAGGACTTGGATGATTAAAGCTAAAACTGAACACATCAAACACATTCCCAACCTAGGCGTGGAAACTGCCATTCAAAATTTTCCTGGTGAACCCACCATCCGTCGAAAAATCACCATAATACACCTCCCCCGAGAGGCGGGACCTTCGCAAGGCCTCTCAGTCCCGAGGTACCACGCCATCCTTTTCACATCCCCCTTTCGGGCACGGATCCTATAGCCTGAAGGTAAGGGTGTGAAAAATTTGGAGCGATACACTTAGGGTAATAGTATTGTGATCGTTTGGTGTGTTGTTGTGGTATAAGTATCTATTAGGAATGATCTTGCTATAATAGTTGGGCTATAGGAGGTGATGACAAAGAAGGAGACGTAAAGAATGTAGGTCCTATGGATACTAGTGGAGGCATCAGGACTAATGATGTGGGAGGTGGATGAGATGAAGTGTCAAAGGATGCCACATATCTCTATCTTAATGTATGGGATGTAGGAAAGCTAAACTGCATGGAATAACCTAGGAGAATAGGGGAATAGGTTGTGGATCTTGGTCCATGGGTGGGAAGATGACCGATGATTGGAGTCTAAAAATGAGGAGGTGGTAATGTAAAGGTAGATGTACCAAAGGTGGAATGGAAGATTGGGTAGCATACCCTCCCATTACCTGCAATGTAGGTGGGAAGGATGAAGAGAAAGGGGAATAAGCTCCCAAAGTAGGAGCTTGGTAAGGTGGAGTGGTGCTCTGGATTGGGTTTTTATGTTTGGTTTATTTTGTTGGTATTGCATTGATTATGTTTGAGAAGGTGGTTGGGACAAATCCTTAAAGGCTATAAAAAAATGGTTATTGGGAAGAGTGTGGATGTGATGATAGAGGTGGTACTTTATGTTGTTGCAAGGGGGATTGTTGTGGTGTAGATTGGAAATATGGCATCTAGGTACCTAGTGTGTATGGGGTTCTGATATTATCTCTACGACAGGGGGAAAAGATTCAACCTAAGGGTGAGTAAGATTTAGTAATAAGGAATCATTCTTAAACAAGGATTGAGATAGACTTTGAAAGAAAGGGTGCGTGAAGGTAGGAGATGTAGGTGGAGTATCCTCTTGTATGTTGAAGAAAGGGGTAGGGTATCCTAGAATAGTGTATATCACATGGTCATAGAATGTGGAAGGTGGATTAGGTGATGATGAATGGAAGGTAAGTGGATGGTCTTATTCGAATGAAGTAGCAAGGGCTTCACTCGAGGTGGATGTCTCACCTTGAGACATCATGTGTGTATAATGTGGATCAAATACTATGAGAAGATTAGGTGTGCATGTGGATTTCCCCTTTATGAGTGAAGGAGGAGGGGTATACTGACTAGAAGTGGTGCTAGAAGCGTCCTCCATATGGTGCACTTGTTCACGCACTCGACTACAGGTAATAATAGGCATGATGGTGTATATCGTGCTGTGAAGTTTTGAAACCATACAAAAACTAAGATCTATGGTTTTGGGTGTGATGTGTAAAAGGGATTTTTAAGCAAACCTGTATTATGTGGACTTAAAATAAAGTGATAAGCTATGTAGAGCTAAAAAACAAGGTGCTATGTGGTGTGATGTTTTAAAACCAGTTTGTGATCATGTAAAAAATACAAAACTAGAATCAGTTCTAAATGTAGAAAAGAAAGTGTTTTATTCGTTTGAGTGTGTTTTGATGTTGATACTTCCTAGATAAAATAATGGGTAGTGGAGTGAATACTCTAGAAAATTAGGAGTTTCATCAATACAGAACCTCCTGCAACACCCAAAGGTGCACATAATAGAACAATATCACGATGTGCGAATGGTGACATGTATGGAAGGTGCAGTAAAATGATAACCTATAGGGGGAGAACTCAAAATGCTAAAATGAGCTCACTGTATCCTCTCATGATAAGAGGTGGCACTATTTGAGACCTACTATCGACATACCCATGCTTTTTCTTCACCCTTAGGTAGGCTTAGTCAATAACGATAGTTACCATGTTCACGAATTATGTAAGCCTTGTGAACAAAGGCATCTAATCCTATCCCACTTCAAATTTTACTTTTGGTGATGAAATCCAAAAGCGCTATCTCAAAAGTGGGGGGTTTTCTAGTGATGAAGTCCTAAAAACCACTCTTGTGGGGCTGCTAGGTGTCTAGGGAGGTGAGATGGTGGAGGGTACAACTCTTGCCACACCAATCTCTAACGATGGATTGGGGATGAAGTCCAATCTCACCGTTTGTTTTGAACCACATGTGTGTGTGCGTTTGAGTTTTCTAATGATGATGTATAAAGTAATAAATCTAACTAAATGCCTTTTTGAAATGAAATCTAGCCCTAGATGCACTTTTTGGAAGCAAAGGCTAAAGTAAGATGTGTTTTAAAAGAAAGCTAGTCCTATGTGCCTTTTTGGAAAGAAGCTAGGATCTATGCTTATGAAGTAAACAAGCAAACCAAACAAAGCATGTGATTGCCAAAGAAATGTAAGTCTAAGCTAAATACAAGAAAGGAAAGTGTTATTTGCTTTTTTAAAAATAAAGTGATTCACTATCATAAGGAAATGCAAGAAGAAATTTGAAAATCTAATATAGATGCAAGAAATAAATGGGAAAATGATTTTTGGTACAAAAAGAGATTTGAAATTTGCCTTAATGAAAATGTACAAAAGAAAAGTGTAAACCCTAATCCTAAGTACAATTTTGAAAAAAATAAATTTGAAATGTACTTTCAAAATAAATTGATAGAATATAAAAATCTATTTAAAGTGCAATTTGAGGCAAGAAATAAGAATGTTCTTGAAATGTAAGTAAAATGAACTTTTTGATTTTACATAGGTTTTTGAAAAGAAGTTTTGAAAGAGCTAGGTATTGTAAGAAAAATGGCTTTACAACTTGTGATTTACCAAAAAGAATGACTAGAAACTAAAGCCTATTCTAATCCCTTAAGCAAAGAGGGATGTAAATCTGATTTCTATACAGAAAGATAAATATAAAACAACTAACCTAAATGTTCTTGACATAATAAGTGCATTGAAATGAGAGATTCATTACATGACATGATGCATTTTCAAGTGAACATTTCATTGCAACAAATGATAGAAAAAAGAGAAAAAAAGGGGAATACCTGATTCCTTTTTCTCTAGATGGATTTTTATATCCTTCTACTGCTGACCTCTATAATTTTGAGGGTTTTTGGAGTAGTTAGATTCAATTCGTAATTTGAGGGGCAAATTAGATCTATATTCGCAGGTCAAGGGGTGAATTAGATCTATGAGTCTAAAATCCCTATTCTGAGGGGTTTATGGGGTTATCAGGGCTTCAATGATCTTTGCAATGTTTGGATATGGTATTTACAACAAGATAGAAATAGTAAATTGTGTTAGATTCATGATAAAAACTAGTCTAACACAATCCTTTATGGGGGTCCCATCGGGCGTGCCAGAATGAAACATACAAAAGAATGTATTTGATCTAATAACTTGCTAAAACACAGATTATTCAAAAAGGCTGATTTTATTCATGATAGAAATTTTTTTGTGTTACAAATAGAGAGAATTCCCATTCTTTCTTTCATAAATGTACTATAAATTTGATGCTATATTTTGGGCTCCTCAATGTAGGTGGGCTTCATGCATAATGTGTGCCATCGGTAGTTGTATTTTCTATTTTTTTCCTCTTTGAATATGTGCTAGACCTATAAAATGGAGTTAGTATGTTTGGGGGATTGCCTTAGTCAGGCCCCATGGTGAAGAAGACAAATCAACCCAAAATATGTGATGAAAACTGAAATAAATTGCACAAATGAGTGTAAAATCATGAAATGGAGTATACCTGACAGATTTGGGGTGAAAAACCTTCTGTAGGACCAATTCATAGGTTGGGGGATGAATTGGAAGCCAAATTTGTAGGTCGATGGGGCAAATTGTGTTGTGAGTACTATCTGCTGGAGATCCTTGTTCGTATGGGCTCCTCAGGTGCTGCTATGTTGGTTGTATAGTTCAGATGTCTGAGATCACATTTCTGGTTGCATTTCTACAAAGTTTCTATAGACTAACTAAAAGGGGAGAGAGATAGATAATGAGGAATTAGGTCCACTATTTATAGAAAAACATAAGGTGTAGGGGGTGTGGTTAGGAGTACTAAACCCTAAGATAAATTCCTAAGGTGGTTATGTTAGGTTTTGTGATGTGTCACTCCTACATTCCCTAAAGTAATGAGAGATTAGGGTTTACTAGGGTTATGTGGTCCCTAGGTTAGATTTGGGGTTAGGTTAGGGTTTCCTAGAAAATATCCTAACCAACTTGGTGCACACACATGTGGGAGGGAATAATTAGGGCTAATTACAGTTTAGGGACCTAATTAACCTTTTTAATCTAAAAAGTGCACTTAAGTGAAGTCACTTTAAAATTATAAATTACAATTAACTTAATTAATACTTTTGGGAACTAATAGTCCCGTGGGGTCCTAATTAGGTCTAGGAAGGGCTTAATTTGCCTTAGGTGATTGATAAGTGGTCTTTTGATGAATGAAAGGTGGTTATGACATGGATTATGTAGTTTAGTAGGATTTCATGCCTATAGACTGATGAAATGGACTACATAAGTCTACGAAGGTCTAAAATGACCTACACTAATATAGAGTGGTCTACACTGGTCTAGAGTGGTCTACGCTAGTCTATAATAGCCTACGCAAGTCTACAATAGTCTATGTTGGTCTACAATAGCCTAGAGGTATCTAGGATGGCATATGAAAACCTACAAGTGTCTTGATGGATCTACAAGTATGTAGAGGTAGACATGTGTGAATTTTGGGTGTCTACAAGAGCTTCACAAGAACTTAGAAAAAAATATCAAAAAATAAAGCTAATCTAATTTTGTTATTAAGTTTCTAAAATTTTACATAATTTTTGGAATCCTTTATAAATAAGTGGAAGTTTATTTTATAAGTTGAGAAAAATAATTTTCCCTCCATTTTCAAAGTTCAAACTTTCATCAAAATAATAATTTAATTTGAACTCTTTTTTCAAGTCTTCGCATGATTACAATGACATAAATTATTTTGACTCATTAAATCATGCATTCGATATGGAAAGGGAATATCTAGATATTGTTTCAATTGTTGGGTCCTTGCACAATGGAAGATAAAAGGTGTTCCTTGTAAAAATAATTTACAAAAAAAAAATTACATCTTTAAATATATTAAGGTTGAGTATATCTCGTCATAATCTTTCTAATGCATCTATTTTGAGCTCAATCAGAGTTTTGGATGAAAATTTATGGTCTTTGGAGGATTACCTATCAAAAAGAAAATAAAAAAAAAGTCAATTTGTGTGGGAAAATATCATTTAATAAATTACTTCTATTTTCAAATAGTCTTTGAATGGGATTTTGAGGTTTTTTAAGGATTTCAAAAATATCAATTTAATAAATTACTATGGGTTTCAATTAGTCTTTAAACAAGATTTTAGAATTTTAAGATTTCAAGGTTTTGAGATTTGGTAAAAATGCATCTCACCAAAAACTTCAAAGAAGGAACTTGTCCAAGACTAAAGAAGACTCGAAATGCACCCATCCGTTAGAAAAAAAAAAATTCTCTAGATTTTTTTAAATATGAACATAAAATTGAAACCCAAAAATTTGTAAAATCTAGATTCCACTGAAAACACCGAAAACAAAAAAAAAACTTGAAATTTTATAAACATGAGCTCACTAATTTTCACAACCTTAAAGTTCCACAAAAATATATATATATATATATATATATATATATAATTAACTCCAAAAAGTAAGAAAAGGGGGGCCCTATTTAGAGTGCAAAATGGGAACGTGTTGTTCAGGGATAACAAATGATCAAACAAATAAACAACAAACCAAAATTTAAAAAAAAAAATTATTGTTAAGAGGTCAAAACTTAAATCGATTGGTACCTCATTAAGATTGTTCCATCACTTAAAAAAAAAAACTTAAACTATTTCATGAAAATACTGAGTACACACATCTGCATTATCACACCTAGTACAATGGAGTTAACCCAATATAGATCCACAATGTGTGTATTTGTGAAATGAATTACTTTCCTAATCATAATTAATAGCATAATGTAAAGAAACAAGTTATAAACCTCCTCATCACCTAGTTGGGATGTATTATTATCATTATTTATTTATTTATTACTTTTTTGGAAGACATGGGCGAAGGGTATGGAATGGAATGGACATTTCTCCATTGCCAACCGGGCATCCATAGCCTCGATAAAATTGTATCTGGTACCACCCAATGCCTTGATCTACTACTAATAGAGCATCCATAGCCCCGATAGAGATTACCTATATCACCTTCTTGAAGAAAAGTTTTTTATATTTGATAATTTTGCTTTTGATATTCTGTTCTCTTATTTTCTGATTTTTTTTAAGCAATTTCTTCTTGGACAATGAAGTGCAATCAAAGTTTGGGAACCAATCCATAGTGAATATTTGATGAGGTGGAATTAGGAAACAAGAGAAATCAGACCAGTTCTTATCATGCTTGTGTACTTTTGAGGAAGACCTTTAAATGTAAGTGTGCAATAGTGAATCCATACCAAGTTAAGCACTCATCTTTTCAACTGATAATTAAGAAACATTAACCCAGTCTAATCAAGAAATCTTGTCAAGCAAGACTAAAACTAATTCTGAACAGTTATAAGGAAAAGAAAAAATAGTTCAAGCTTTGATCAGTTAGCTGTCAATTTCAACAAAATGGATCTATTGGCTTGTTAGTTTAGAATTACATTTTCCAAGATGATTCACCCCCACAACACCCAACAAAGGACCAAAAATAATAGCTACAAGACTCGAACAAGACCAAAAAACAAAACAAAGCAAGGGAAAACAACAACTAGACTACTGGGTCCAAAAAGGACACCTTTATTGAAAGCAAGACAAACAGGAAAGGAAACTAAACTACAAAAACCACAAGCAAAGTCAAGCCTAAAAATAATGTTTGAGGAGTTATCCATTCACTAGAAGTGGGACATCCTCGCCAATCAGGGTTTGTAGTCTGAATGCATTTTTACCAAGAACTTCAGATATTTGGTATGGGCCTAACCATAGGACACTAAACTTAGGGTGTTCATCCTTCTTTTCATGAGCCTTGTCCCATAGCAAGACCAAATCAAAAACTTTAAAGGATCTTGCCTTGGCTTTGTTGTCAAACCAACACTTAACAAATGCCTGATGTTTGATAAACTTATGCAAGGCTTCATCTCTCTTTTCTTCCAAATGGATCAAATTTTCTAATCTGATTTTAACTTTGTTATCATCATCTAGGAACTCATCAATAAATTATAAGGTAGGAATCTTAAGGTTCACAAGGAAAATAGGGTTCTACCCATAAACTAGGTGATAGGGAGAGGTTCCTAGAGCTTCCTTGACTCTTGTTCTATCAGCCCATAATGCATATTTTAACTTATTATGCTAGTCCCTAGGATTCTTCTCTAATAATTTCCCAACAATAGTGCACAAGTTTTTATTAGTGGACTCAACCACTCCATTCCCTTGAGGATAGTAATTAGAGGAGAATTTTAACACTACCTTGTTTTCATAGGCCCATTCAATGAATTGAATTGAAGTAAAAGCAGAACCATTGTCACATACTAGAATGTATGACATACCAAACCTGGGCAGAATTTGCTCCTCAAGGAAATCAATCACCACCTCCATTGTGCAATTCTTTAGGGCTTGAGCTTCGAACCACCATGTGCAATAATCAATTGTTGTGAGGATATATCGATGTCTGGATGAAGAGTGTGGGTTGATCATTCCAATGAAATCTAAACCCCATTGCATGAATGGATGTCTCTGAATCATGGGTTGCAAAGGTATTGTTGCATTTCTTTCTCTTTTCATAGCAAGTTGGCAAATGTGACAATTTTTGACATGCAGTTGGGCATCTTTAAACACATGAGGCCAGTAATAACTGACTCTCATAATATTATGGGCTGTTGACATTCCTAAACCATGACCAGTACCATACTTTCCATGAAAATTAGACAAAACTTCAGCAACCTCTTGCTTGCCCAGACATCTCAAATAAATTCCTTCATGGTTCTTTCTGAACAAAACTCTATATTTTATCATGTAGTTTGCACACTTAGAATGAAGAGTAGCTCTTTGACTCAAATTCATACTATCAGGGTAGTTTTTATTCAATAGATAATAAACCACATCAACATACCACTCATCATTACTTATCTCTTCAACCACGTATTGTTGACAAGAAATCAAAGGGTCAATTCAAGCAAGAGTTTCAATCAATCCTTGGGCTTTAACAATCTTCATGGGCTAAATTTCTAAATCAAATTCTTGTAGTATCGAGGCCCACTTTCCTCTATATTCACCAAGTTCATTCTGAGTTAACATAACCTTCATAGTAGGATCCAAAACTATGGCATAGACTTTGCTACGGAGAATGTAGTGTCTGAATTTCTTGACAACCCGTGTTAAGGCAAACACATGCTTGTCAAGTATCAAATATTTTAATTCAGCTCCCCTCAATGGAGAACTCACAAAAGCAATAGGTCTTTCATCTTTGTCTCCCTTTCTCTGAGTTAGTACCCCAATAAATGAGTGTTCTGATGCAAAAGAGTAAATGTAGAAGGGTTGGCTGTAATCAGGGTTGATCAAAATAGGGGCAGTAGCAATAGCAAATTTTATTTTACTAAAAGCATCCTTCGCTTCTGCATTCCACACTACCTTTACATCCTTTTTTAATAAAGCATTAAGAGGTTGCACAATCTCAGCAAAGCCAACAATAAACCTCCTTACAAAATTAATCTTTCCAAAGAAATATTTTAATTCCTTATGGCTTCTAGGTAGAGGTATTTTGGAGATGGCCTCAACTCTGTTAGGGTCCATAGATATACCATTTTTAGAAATAATGTGCCCCAAAATTTTACCTTTAGTCACACAGAAGACACATTTCTTGGCATTGAGAGAAATTCCATGGTCTCTACACCTTTGCAACACACTTCTAAGGTCCTTGACATGGTCAGATCTATTCTTTGAAAAC
Organism: Wollemia nobilis; assembly: GCA_028583015.1. NCBI lineage: Eukaryota > Viridiplantae > Streptophyta > Pinopsida > Araucariales > Araucariaceae > Wollemia > Wollemia nobilis. The sequence goes on from JAQPPZ010016888.1 coordinate 23,851,173, forward strand.
ACTGTGAGATCATCCATATAAATGATAATGCATTTTCCAATCAGCCCTCTGAATGCATTGTCCATGGCATGTTGGAAAGTTGCACCAACATTAATCAATCCGAATGGCATTCTCCTGTATGCAAAGGTTCCCCACTTGGTGGTGAACGTTATTTTCATGCGGTCTAGATGGTGAACCATGACCTGATTGTAACCTGAATAACCATCTAAAAATGACATCATTTGAGAGCCATTGATAATCTAAAGTATTTCATCCAGATATGGCAATGGATAGTTATCCTTTTTAGAAGCCTTATTCAAATTTTGAAAATCTACACACAAATGAATCTCTCCATTCTTCTTATGAACTAGGACCAAATTTTCCAACCACGTGGAGTGCCTGACTGGAAATATGATCTTCATGGATAACAACTTCTGTACTTCCTTTAAAATAAGTGGCTCCAACAATGCATTTATAGTCCTTAGCTTCTATCGGAAAGGTTTTGTACCAGGCCGGAGTGGTATGGTATGTGTGATGATATTAGGGTCGTAAGTTTTCAAATCCTCATACCCCCAAGCTATAACATCCCTATACTCTTTAAGAGTTGCAATCACCTCTTTCTTCTCTTTTTCAGTGCATACTTTTCCAATGAACACATTCTTCGGATTGGCTTCATCAACAAGATTAAATGTGTCATACTCTCCACCTTTAGAGGAAGTAGGTTTAGTCTTGTGGGCATCCATGTCAAACAATATCTCTAAAGTAACCATACCTTTCGAGATAGTATTGGTCTTCAAACTCATAACTCCTTCCTCATCCAACTCCCCTTCATCTCTACTTTCTTCATCAATAATTTGTGCCTCAAAGACACCAATGTTGGCAATGAAATCCAAGATATGTTGATCATCTTCAAAAACTTGTGAAAACCTGATATTATCAGGAACAGATGGAGTAGGCACCAACTCTACTAAAAATTTTTTTAACTTGGAATCAACTACGGGTTCAAGAGCACCAACCACAACTACTAAAGAATCAGCCACATGATTTTCTTCTCTCGAGATGCACTGAATGCTGAAAGCATCAAAGCTATTAATTAAGTCCCACACTCTAATTTTATACTTATACAAACATCTATCCTTACACAAATATTGGCTCTTGACCTGTTTAACTACCAACTCAGAATCTCCAAAAACTTGGATCTTCTTTATCTTCTTTCATAAGGCAAATTGTAAACCATGGATTAAGGCTTCATATTTCATAGTATTGTTAGTGCAAGCAAACTAAAATCTATAAGCAACAAGAAAAGACTTTCCTTTAGGACTAACCAACTGAACACTAGCTCCATTTCCCTACTTAGATTTGGACCCATCAAACTTAAGCACCCATATGTCATCATGCTTCTCATTCTTGCTTTTAGGGGAAGGACTTACAACTGCATTGGACTCTTCAACATGAGCATTAGAAACTTCTTTTACTTCCAAGGTATATACTCCCAAATCAGCTTCTGCATACAATATTTTATTTGTGTTGTTATACTCTGTGATCATTTCTTTCAACCTTGGTTCCCTTTCAATTTTGATTTGATTGGCCACACCTCTCCATGGCAGCCACATATGTGAGAAGTCGGTTTCCATATAACCATTCAATATTCTAGACCAATCTCTATTGAGCAACATACCATAAGCCTCTGGTATGTCCACCACCTAAATATCGATACATTGTTGGATCCTCGGGTCTAAAGCTAGTTGAATATGCATCTGAGTTAGCTCTCCAACAACATTCACCTCTGTTTTATCTAGTTGTACCACCTTTCTACTGGACTTGGTAGGATTTAGTTCTAATTCCTGACATATAGAATAAGGTATGATGTTCCTAGATGCACCTGAATCAACCAAACAATTATGCAAGTTTTTTCTAGCAATACGAATAGTTAGCAAAAAGGGAGGAGAACTAATTTTGTCCTTGTGAACCACAACATGTGCATCAGTTCTTGAAGTGTTGTTGGATTTTTCTTTTGGATTTAGAGCTTCTATTAACAAGTCCCTTTGTTTCTCCATTTGGGTCAGCTCAAATAGAGAGATATTAGCCTTGGTTTTCTTGAGATCCTCTATGATATTATAACCTATTTTTGGAACTCCCAAGGTTTGATTATTTTGACCTGGGGCTGCCCCTTTGTCTTGAGAACTTGCAGTAGGATTTCCTTTAGGAGGTGGAGGGTTATTATCTACTTTGACATCAGGAGGAACATATGAATAGTTAGGTGGGGTAGAAGTGGTAAAAGGTTCTTTGTTTTTGCTTCTTAACATGTAGTTATTGCCTCTTTGGAATTGTTGATAAGCCTGAACCTCATCTTCTAACTCAACATCAATATTATCATTTTCATCTAGCAAAGGATCAAAAGTGTCTAAGAACATGGTCAATTCAGTGTTGTTCCTATTAAAGTCTCCAAGATTATCATTTGTGGGCACAAGCTCCAAGTTTTCCATTTCTTTTTGAACAATGTCTAAGGCTGATTTAAATTCAGGGTAATTTGTCTCACCATGTTGGGTTGTTGCATGCATTCTACACCAGTTAGGTAAGGCCAAATATGCTAAGTTTATAGTTGAGCATGAGGATATACTTGCTTGGTCAATAGGATTTGATACACCTCCATTGTTGGGATGAGAGTTCCATTGGTAATTTTACCTCTAAAAATTAAAATTTCTATTCTGACCAGCATTATTGTTGTTCATGTTGGCATGTTGGTTGTGTCTTTGCATGGCTAATACATCATTACTAAGTTTTTGAACCATCCTTTGCAAGCTTCCCAACTCTTGATTCGAAGTGTTTGTGGGTTGATTCTGCACTAGTGGAGTTTGTTGATTCGACACTTGGTTGGTGTTCACTCCTTGGGGTGTCAAGTATGCAGGCATCACTTGTTGGGCATATGATTGGGGAACTTGACTTGATGACTAATTTTCTAGATATGTAGGCATGTTATGAGTAGTTGGACCAGTATTTAAGTATACCGAAAAACTTTGGTTGCTAGTTTGGTTTACTTGGGGTAACATGAGTGGCATCATGGAATGATTATACATGTGATTTTGATTTGTTTGGAGAAGCACTTGAGATGGGGGTGTTGGATTGAACACTTGATTTTGGTATGGGTACATCACATTAGGAATAAGATTGATCATTGGGGTATTATGCATTATAGCTTGGTTCATCAAGGGAATCTGATTATAGGTGTTTGGTTGTCCTAATGTCATGTTAGTTTTGATCCCAAAACCTTGAGGTATTAGTTGTTGTTCAACAGTGAGAGCTTCATTATAGGTTGTAGGCAAAGTGGTGATTCTAGTAGCTCTTCAAATGAACATGGATGTCATAGGATCAAGAGCATTCAAATACATTTGTAGGGTAGCAGGCTCTAAAAGCTCAAATGGGGAAACCAATCTCGTGTAAAGCTTATGGAAGCATGTGTTGAAGTTCCTAATGGGTTCACCAAGCTCTCTTTTGGTAGTGGAAAACTGATGGTACAAGACAATAGGATCAATGATTAATCTAAAGTGCTTCACAAAAGCTTCTTCCAACTCCAACCAAGAATGAATAGAATGGGTGGGCAGATTAATATACCAATAGTATGAATCCTCATCTAAAGTATCAGGAAACATGTGGTAAGCCACATCCTCATGTTGAATTTGAAGCCTCATTAAGGCATCCTTATATGCTTGGATGTGCTCTTCTATAGATCGAGTACCATCGTGCTTATACTTTGGCAAGTGTTTTTCAATATTCTTTGGAATATCATGTGCTACTCCAACAATGTCTAATGGGCCATGGACCATGAGCCAATTTGGTTGGTGAGCCATTGCTTGCTTTTGCAAAGGGGTAGGTAAGATGAGAGCTAAGGAATTTCTTGGTGAACAAGTTATAGATTGAGAAGGTCTAATTTTCTATTTTCCCTTATTAGATCTAGTTTTTCAACTCTAGTTTTTCTATGATGGGTGAGGGATAACAACTCAAAATCTCCTACTAACCTTGATCGATCGAGAATCCTTCTTGGTTCCAGTTTGGATGTAGTCTAAAGAGTTAGATCTAATGTGAAAGAATGTGGTCAGGCCCTCCTTCTAGCACTAGTTCTATTGACCCACATTTTTATATGCTTTCCAACAGGTGGAACACACACACACACACTATGGATGTTCCCTCTTGAAAAGGAAAGATATTTCCTCCAAGGTTCAGGTAGGTTGGGTCTCAACAACACAGGTTTCACTTAGAGGGGGCTATGTTGGTGATCCACAAGTTTTTTTTTTTTTTGGAGGGGGGGCTTTGTAGCAACATTCAATACAAATTAGATCTAGGTTCATAAAGCATCCACAAATCTACACAAACTCAAAAATTTCTAGCAGCAAACTAACTATAACATAAAGATAAATCCTACTCTAACACTAGTCTAACCAGGAGGAGCAAAGAAAATTAAAAAAGGATAAGGTTAGGAAGAAAGAACCTGATTCCCCTGAGATCACTACAACATGTAATAGAGAAAACTGAGCATGAAAATACCTCCAAGCAACCAATATTCACATAGTTGCAGAGAGGGACGATTGCAAAAAAAGGTAATTACAGCAACAATATACACGCATAAACTGTTATTACCCCAAGATATTCAACAACTATCTTTATTCATGAAAATATCTTTCAGATATTTGCAGCAGAGCTTCAAGGGAACTCAAAAAAATGCCAAAAAATAAAGCTAATCTAATGTTGCTATTAAGTTTTTGAAATTTTACAGAATTTTTTGGAACCCTTTACAAATGAGTGGAAGTTTATTTTATAAGCTGAGGAAAACAATTTTTCCTCCATTTTCAAAGTCCAAACTTCCATCAAAATAATAATTTAAAATTGAAGTCTTTTTTCAAGTCTTCACATGATTACAATGACATAAATGATTCTAGCTCATTAAATCATGCATTCCATGTGGAAAGGGAATATCCGGATATTTTTTCAGTTGTTGGGTCCTCGCACGGTGGAAGATAAAAGTCGTGCCCAATCAAACAATTTTGCAAAAAAATTGTGCATATTTAATTTTAAATCTAATTGGGGTTGAGTAGAGCTCATCGTAAGCTTTCCAACATGTCCAGTTTGAGCTCAATCGGAGTTTTGGATGAAAATTTATGGTCTCTAAAGGATTACCTATCAAAAAGCAAATTAAAAAAAGTCAATTTGTGCGGGAAAATATCATTTAATAAATTACTTCTATTTTCAAATAGTCTTTGAACAGGATTTTGGAATTTTGGGATTTCGAGGTTTTTTAGGATTTCAAAAATATCATTTAATAAATTACTATGGGTTTCAAATAGTCTTTGAACAGGATTTTGGAATTTCAATATTTTGAGGTTTTGGGATTTGGTAAAAATGCATCTCGCCAAAAACTTCAAAATTTTTGAAATAAGGAACTTGTCCAAGACTAAAGAAGACTCGAAACATGCCCAACCATTAGAAATTGTTTTTTTCTCTAGGTTTTTTTTTAGGATGAACATAAAATTGAAACCCAAAAATCTACAAAATCTAGATCCCATTGAAAACACCAAAAACAAAAAAAAAAACTTGAAATTTTATAAACATGAGCTCACTAATTTTCATAGCCTTAAAGGTCCATGAAAAAATTATATAAAATTAACTCCAACACGCAAGAAAAGGGGGGCCCTATTTAGAGTGCAAAATGGGGATGTGTTGTCCGAGAAGAACAAGGTCTTCCTAGTGATCTTAATTTTTCTCTAAGATCACACACATGTATCACACATTAAATAAAATTTTGGTGCCTATGAAAGACAAACTCGTGAGTCTCTATCGCCATAAAGTGAACGGTTCCCCTAATCATCCTATTATGCACATGGTCTAACCCTGAGGATTGGCAAAAGGACAAGCACAAAGTAAAATAAAAAACAAATAAAAGCTTGAATCCCTAGAATTCTTAGGTCCTTATATCATGAGGTTAAAATCTATTGAGGCTATAGATGCCTGACTGGAAATAGAGTACACCCTGTATGGTGACATGTCTATCACATTAGTGATATTATTTTGTATAAACCTCTGTACACTCACAGATGAGCTACCTTATTAGAATAAGTCACAAACAATGAGTCCAACCTCACCCAAAATCATAAATGAACAATCACTACACACACATTGGTCTTTGAGAAACTTGAATAACCTAGTTGGTCTTAGTATCTTCAAGTGCCTATATGATCAATAGATGAGTTTGATTGATGTCACTAGGGTGTTTGAGCTTCCTAAAAGTACTTTTAGATTCTTATTTCCTTGAACAAGCAAGAAATAAGTCATGTCATCTTAGTATCCATAGTAGCACACTACTTGTAAAATATTACAACGCATCCACTCACATCCATTCCCCATGTATGTCAATACCATTGGATTGATACCCTTGATTAATTAATTAAAGTCATGAATAATAATACGTGTTTAAAAAAATTGAATGACAATAAAACGCATATGCACACATCTCTTCTATCCATTAGCACTCACTCAATTTCATCATAGCAATAAATGCATAGTGGGGATGCTCAAGGTATCACACCTTCCCCACCAATCTAGCATCAAGTAATTAATGCATAGTGGGGGTTCTCAAGGTATCACACCCTCTCCACCAATCCAACATCAAGAAATCAAAACAAATTGGGGGTTTTCACGATATCACACCTTCCCTACCAATCCAATATCAAGTAATCAATGCATAGTGGGGGTGCTCAAGGTATCACATCTTCCCCATCAATCCAACATCAATAAATCAACTAATTTTAGGGTATTCAAGGTATCACACCTTCCCCATTAATTACATAAAATTAATCAAATCAATCAATCAATTAAACACAATATAAAATTAGGGGTATTCAAGGTATCACACCTTCCCCATCCATCAGTCACATCAAGCAATAAAGCAACTTGGATATGTTTTAGTTATAGCACCTTCCTCACAAATCAAACACAATACTTAATCAATAAAAAAAGGTGGGGATGTTCAAGGTATCAAACCTTCCCAAACAATCACTCAAATAAGATCAATTCAATCAACCAATCAATCACACAATCATCAACCAACTTGGGAAAATCAAGGTATCACACCTTTCCCATCAATCAATCAATCACACAACCATCAAAAAACTTGGAGAAATCAAGGTATGACACGTTCCCCATAAATCAATAGACCACACAACCATCCATCAACTTGGAGGAAATCAAGGTCTCACACCTTTTCCATCAGTCACATCATGCAATCAATGCAACTTTGAGATGTTCAAGGTATCGTACCTTCTTCATCAATCAAGCTCAACACTCACTCAATCAAACAATAATCAACCAAATTGGGGGTTCTCAAGGTATCACATCTTCTCCATAGGTCACAATCTAGGCATCAACCCACTTGGGGGTAATCAAGATCTCACACCTTTCCCCATTAGTCACATCAGGCAATAAATGTAACTTGGGGATGTTCAAGGTATCACATATTTCCCACCAATAAAGCACAATTCTCACTCAATAAAATAGTAATCAACCAACTTTGGGGTGTTCAAGTATCACACATTCTCCATAGGTCACAATCCAGCCATCAACCCACTTGGGGGTAATCAAGGTCTCACACCTTCCCCCATCAGTCACATCATGCAATCAATATTACTTGGGAATACTTAAGGTATCACACCTTCCCCCCAATCAATCAAATCACATCAATCAATCCATCAACCAAGAAAATAATCAAACAACTTGGGGATTTTCAAGGTATCACATATTCCTCATAAGTCACATTCAATCATCAAACCACTTAAAGATGTTTCAAGGTATCACACCTTCTCCACCAATATAGAAAAAAGTTCCATCAACCAAATAATCAAACACTTGGAGGTGTTCAAGTTATCACACCTTCCCCATAAAAAAACAATCAACTAGACTTGGGGATTCTCAAGGTATCGCACCTTCCTCATCAATCACAATCAAACAATAATCAATGCATAGTTGGAATGCTTTTGGTATCACACCTTCCCCATAACTCTAGAAAAATACTCACTCAATTACATCAATCAAGCACAAAACATGGTGGGGATGATCAATACATTACACCTTTCACATAAATCATTCAAATAATAATCAACCAACTGGGGGTGCTCAAGATATCACACCTTCTCCATCTGTCACATTCAATAATCAACCTAGGATGTTTCAAGGTATCACACCTTTCTTGGAATATATTACATTATTTGGTACATGACAATGTACCACCATGGGTACATCTATAGATTAGGAAAGAGTGTCTTAGATTAGGATGAAAGTATTTACTTTATGCAATGTAATAAATGCACAAGTGTGCAATGATATTTTGGCAATGTAAATGTGCATAGTTATCCCTATGTACATGTGTCATTAGAATAGGAATATGAAGAGTCATAGGAAGAGTGAGGGCCAAGAAACACCATATGAAGAGTCACATTCCATCCTATATATGGATGTGCAATTGTAATAGAGTAGTATCACAAAGGGAAGATCAAGAGATGGGACATCACCCATGGAGCAATGGAAGGTGATGTAATATGATGTATTTGAGGTCTTTTATTCAATAAGAGTTTATTGTATTTTTTAGCATTTGCCATTAGCAATATTGGAGTTATTTCATATTCTGAATATAAGCTTATTTGCTTAGCATTATTATTTCCTTCATATTGAGTTGAGTATTATTGATTTAGTGGCCATATTATTGAGTGATTATTCATTAAAAGCTAATAGTGGTATCAGAGCCACGGTAGATCTAGCCACAATAGGTCTAGATAGAAATTGAGAGAGCCACTAGAAACTATTCTAGTTTTCATCATTCATCACCATTGCTGCATTTTTGCAAAACGGATGCACCTTTGGACCCACCACTTGCAAAAGTTGTTGGCTTTGAGATTGTTTGATAGAAGTTATTATATAAATTGGAAGGAAGGAAATTTCTATTGGTTAAGAAGAGACCAATAAAGATAAAGGAAATTACCTCTGGAAAGAGAAACCAGAGAAGATAAAGGAAATTACCTCTGGAAAGAGAAACCAGAGAAGATAAAGAAAATTACCTCTAGAAAGAGAATCCAAAGAAGATAAAAGAAAATTACCTCTAGAAAATAAAACCAAAGAAGATAGCATTTCTCACTAGGTTGAAAGAAAACCAGTGAAAGTTAAATATTTACCTATTCCAAGAGCAAAATCGAAATAGAAGAAAATTTACAGGTCTTGAAGACAGACCTTGATATTGAAGATTTAGAGACCCTTAGAAGAGGTCCTATTGATAAATTTGATTGATTGAAAGAATATAGATTCCAGATTATTGATTGGCTAGAATATTTCCACAAGGTTGAAGGAACACCTGTGAAGACTAGGATTCAACATTGATTTGATTCCACTAGTTATAGCTAGTGAAGATTATTATTTCTGGAACTTTGAATATATTATTGTTGCTCAAGTTCTATTGCAAAAAATAGACATTGAAGGAGGTCCAAGAAGAAGGCCCCAATTGAATATTGAGAAGAACCAAGGAGAGGTTCTCATTGCAAGACTGTTGATTGAAGAGACCCTAAGAGAGGTCATATTGAAGAACTTCCAATATTAGAAGATTGAATATTGAAGGACTATTGAAAGTCCTATTGCAGATTGAAGCAGCAGATTGAAGATTGAAGATAGAAGGACTATTGAAAGTCCTATTGTAGATTGAAGCAACAGATTGAAGACTAAAGATTGAAGATTGAAGAAGGACTACTGAAAGTCCTATTGCAGATTTTGGAGATCCAAAAAGAGATCTCATTGAAGAATTTTCCATAGTGGAAAATTGAAGAAACCAAGGTAAGGTTTCATTGAAAAATAGATTTGAATGCTGCAGAATTAGAAGACCCAAGAATAGAGGTCTAAAGAATATTTTGAAGAAGAAAATAAGGCTACAGAAAAGCCTTATTGCAGAAGTTGAAGCAACCATTATTGAAGGATATTTGAAGCAGAGTTCATGGAAGAATATTGCAAGTAGAAATAGTACCTGACCAGAAGAAATTGGGACAATTATCACCATCCGACAACAAGCCCACAAGGAAAAGGATTTGGCAAGAAGTTTATCAAATTTGAAGAAGATTTTGAAGAACTCAAGACATTCAGATTCTTGAGAAAGAAGACAGAGAAAGAGGTCATATTTGAAGATAGAATTCAGCAAGAAGTCAAAAGAAAGAAAGAAGACTGCAAAAGCCACAAATTTGAGAAATTTGAAGATAGCCACACAAGTTTTGTAGGCTAATTTGTAAAAGCACAAGTTGCTGATTTTTAGAAGAAAAGTTGAAAGGAAAAAGGACTGCAAAAAGTAGAAGTAGAAAGTTGTAGATTGAAAAGCTTTGGAGAAGCTTTCAAGGAATATTTGGACAGCCAACTAAGAGAAGGCTTGATAGCAAAGAGAGAAGCAAATTTGAAGGTTAGTAAACTTCATCAAATCAGATTTTGGAATAAAAATTAGAAGGTGTTTAAGCTGCATTTTTGGGCAGCATTGTAAGAACAAAATTAGCTGCATTTTAAAGAAGCTTTGGGAAATATTTGAGATAGATTTGGACAGCAAAGCATAAGGATTAGTAGCAACACCTACGAAGGAGGTTGATTGCAGATTTTGAGTGCATTTGGACAGCATTTGAAGCTGTAAAAATCAAAGTTAGAAAGCACCTGTTTGAAGAAGAAGAAAGCACCTGTTTGAAGAAGAAGAAAGCACCTATTTGAAGGAGAAGAAAGCACCTGTTTAAAGGAAAAGAAAGCAAGCTTTGAGGCAGCCATTATTGCTGCAAATTGAAGGATCTACTAACAGAAAATTGAAGGGTGAAAATCCAAAAAATACAAGACAGTAAGCTACGAAGGAAGAAGCTACAAAAAGGTGTGTAAAATTGATGCCATATAGATTACTATTGCAGAATTTTTAAAGGAGTTTATCAAGAGTTTAAAGCATCAGTTATTGAAGCTATTTAGAGCTATCTAAAAGAAGGATTTTAAGGTGTCATTAAGCTCAAAAGGACATTGTTTCACACTATTGAATTTAGTGAAAAATTGCATATTATAACAACAAAATTACAAGTTTAATTGGAGTGATAAGAAGTTGATTATATGTTTTTTTTAATAAGAGAAAATCATATCTATTTAACATTTATTAGTGGGATAGAACCACTTTATTATCTGAGAAAGTTGAAATATTATAGCAGCATTAGATTGATTTATTAAAGGAGTTATAAGTGTTAGTATATGCTGAATTTTAAAGTGAAAGAAGAAGCAAAATATTCTACATTTGTGAGGGAAAATAACCCTCAAAGTACAGCAGATTTTGAAAAGGAAAAGAGCTCCAAATTTGGGCAGATTTTAGGTGTTTAAAAACACTGGATTTATAGTTGGGAGTGGTATAGGAAACCACCAAGGAAGTGGTGAAAACCACCACTATATAAAGCACCATTCGACAATAGATTACAGGGGGAAAATACTCCATCATACGTCCACCCACTTGCAGGAAAAAGCACCAGCAAAAGAGCATAAGTAAAAGAAGCCATTAGGCTCAAGTTTTTGCCAGCCCAAGAAGGTAGAGAACATCATCCACAACCTACAAAAGTACTATTACAGCCATTCAAAATAGGGCAGATTACAAGAGAAAGAAAATACAGGGTGCATTATCAAAGAAGAAAAAGAAAATGCCATAGTGATTACCATAGGGCTACCATTGAAGCATACAAGAAGGTCTTTGGTTGAAGCCATCCATGAGCAAGTCCACCATCATCCAAAGGAAGGAGAAACTCCAGCAAGAATACATTTTCAAGAAGCTAGAATACATTTTACAAGGAGCAAGAATAAGTTTGGGAAGAGCAAAGGCATTCAAAAGCCTTACAATCCATACATTTGGAAAAATAGTGCATGCACAAATATTTTATTACACTTGTATCTTCCAAAATAAGGGAATATCTCCACTTGGAACTAAATACAAAAGTTGGTGCATAAGGTTGAATGTAACTCTTCATGAGAAAAGAGCACTCAAACATTCAAATATTCTTCATTATTATCCAAGCGCTCAAGAAGACTGTGTAACTCCCAAGTTGCAAGAAAGAAAGTGACAAGTGTCCACTTTATTCTATTCATGAATGTTAGCACCACCAAGAAGGAAGACAAGGAGTCAAATAACATCTACACCATGTGGCACACATCCAAAGAAAGGTGAAGCGCTCATATAGTCGTAGAGGTATTAATATAGCAGTTTTTCCAGTGCCTTACATAGAAAATACAAGAGGAGAAGCATTAAAGAAGGTCAAAGCATCTTTGAAGAGTCATACAAAGCATTCCAAGCAAGTTTGACCAAAGATAAAAGTGCCCAACAAGACCATCAAGGAGCACCTAAATAATTGAGGTATTTATCATAGCATTTTACCATATATTAAAGTTTTATATTGATAGGAGGAATAAGAAGGGAATATATTCTAAGGTCAAAGTTTATTAAAAGTAAAAGTGGAGTGATAAGCATTTTTATAACCTTAGAAAATCAGATTATTATTTTGAAGCCTATAATTATATTTTTGAAGAGCATTTTTCTGAATTTGAAGGCTATATTGGAGTTTTGTAAAATTGCATACCATAGTTTACAAAACCAATTAAATATTTGCAAATTAAATAAGGTTGGAGAAATAAGGATTCTACATCAAATTAGAATTACAAAATATTGTAAATACTTTTTTTTTTTAAATCTAAATTTCTAATATTGGAGGTGTAAGGATTTCTACATCAAAAATAGTATATGAAATCTAGAATTAAATATTTTATCCACAAATTTGGGAGATAAAAGGAATTCTACCTAGGACTACATTTGATAGTTCATTTTAATATTTGTAAAGGATTGGAATTGCATTCTATTTCCAACATTAGGGAGTCACAAGGTAGTCTACTCATGACAACTACAAACAAAAATTTTCTATCTGAATTCCAATTGCTCAAAGGTCCTAACTATACCACATGGAAAAATAAAGTAATATTAATATTAAAGTAGAAAAGCTTTGGAATATAGTTAAGGGAGCAAAGACCAAACCTACTAAAGAAAGAGATATACAGAAATATGAGGAGGATGAAGCAAAAGCTCTTATGATCATAACTTTTGCAATTTCAGATGACATACAACCATATATCAGTTCAACAGGAACATCCACGGATGCATGGGATACCTTAGCAAAAATATTTGAAGGGAAAAATAAAGCTACCATCTTAAATCTACAAACACATTTACATTCTTTGAAGGTCAAAAGTGGAGAAACTATTGAACCGATTCTAAGAAGGGTAGCAGACATAAAAGATAAGTTATTAACCCTAGGAGAAAAAGTAGAGGACAAATTTCTTGTTCATGTCATATTGAGGTCACTTCTAGAGAATTACAAGCATCTAGTAACATCCATACAATTTCTAAGTAAGGAAACGTCTTTTGATGATCTAGTGAATATTTTACTAGAATACGAAGTGGAAAATTTAGTATAGTATGAAATGAGTAATAATGCATTAATATCAAAATATAACTCACAAAGGAATGTTGTTTCATTTCCAAGAAGCAAAGGAAAGTGGAATGACAGGTATTATCAAATTTGCAAGAGAGGACATAGTACCAGCTACTACATGTTCAATCCAAGGAATAAATATCAGAGACACCAAACTAATTCAAGAAGCCAACCAAATAGTTATCTCAACCTTAGCAAAATCATAACCAATACAAATCATCACAGTAGTAGTACCAGCACCAGCCACTATACAGAGAAGGAAATTAAAATGGGCATCTAGCTCAAGAGATACATGAGATACAAGAACTAGAAGATGATACAGAATTACATGAAGCTAAATATCTTTTAGCAAATGTAGTATTTTGTGAAAATACTAATCAGTTGATTGATCAAGATACATACATCAAGAAAATTGAAGAAAATGAGAAAGAAGAGCACAAGTTCAAGAAATAAGAAGAAGATCCATATTGAAGACCGAAATTCTCAAGAACCAAATAATGTAATACAAGGGGGTGTTGGAATATATTACATTATTTAGTACATGAAAATGTACCACCATGGGTACATCTATATATTAGGAAAGAATGTTTTAGATTAGGATGAAAGTATTTACTTTATGCAATGTAATAAATGCACAAGTGTACAATGATATTTTGGTAATGTAAATGTGCATAGTTGTCCCTACGTACATGTGTCATTAGAATAGGAACATGAAGAGTCATAGGAATATTAAGGGCCAAGAAACATCATATGAAAGTCACATTCCATCCTATATATGGATGTGCAATTGTAATAGAGAAGTTTCACAAGTTCAAGAGATGGGACATCACCCATGGAGCAATGGAAGGTGATGTAATATGATGTATTTGAGGTATTTTGAGCTTATTTAGTTGTCATTGATGTCAAGGTGAAAAGTTGTCATTGATGCCAAAGTGAACACATGAAGTTGTCATTAATACCATGGAGTACACCATCATTAACACTAGGATCAATGCGGAGAGTTGAAGAAAAGTTATTAAAATATTATTCTATAAGGGTTTTTGTTCAAACATCTTGATGGCAAAATTAAGATTTTTATTAAAAGCATGGTGGCTGAATAATTCTCATCAAATCAGTGGAGTACAAATAAAGGTTTAAATTTTATCTCAATGAAGGCTTTAATTTTTATTTAAGTCAAAGGTTTATAAATATAATTTATAAAATTTTAATTATTTTAGAATTAAAATAATTTATAAATTATAAAAGGTTTTAAAAAGTGCTAACATCATCAAACTTAGTGGAGCTTCGACGTCTATGGAAAAAGGTAGAACTCGTGTATAAATACCATGCAAAAGGACATTAAAATTTACCTTCATTGATTAATATTTTATGCGACCAAGAGAAAGAGTAATTCGTGCAAATCATTGAGGAAGAAGATAAATTTGTGTTGTCTTTTAGCACTAGGAAAAAAGACAAAAAGGGAGGGCTTAAGGCCTCACTCCCATTGGACAGGGTGGTCCATTGGTAGTGCGTGTTTTGTAAGAGCATTGGGAGTGGAAGTGACCACGATAAGTTTATGTGGAGGTTAGTTGGTGTGTTCATCTTGAGCACCAAAGGGAAATCCTTTTGGCATGCACTCGTTTTGAGTGCCAGGCTTGGAAGAAAGAGCACGAGGTGCTCTTAGTGTTCCAAGCATGCGTCTAGCGCACATGGTGGTCAAGCACACAACTAGAGCGTTTGAGGAGGCAATGATTGTGGGTTTGATTCCCACTAGTGGCAAAGGTGTTTTTAATTAAAATTTTATTTGCCTAATGTTTTCTTAAGGTATCATTTGGAGTTATAAGGGTTTATGAAAGGTTGTTTTATAATTTATGTTATTTGGAGTTATAAGGGTTTATGCAAGATTATTTTGTTGATAATTGATTTATGTTATTGGAGTTATAAGGAAAGTGGATTTGATTTTTGCCAAAGTTCTTTTTTCTATTAAATCTGATTAAAGAGGTTTTCAGTTAATTTTGGTGGATGTTAAATTTATTTTAATTGGGATATTATAAGGTTTTATTGGATAAATATTTTATGTATGTTGATGGTTGTTTTGAAAGGAGTGATAAGGTGTAATTGATTTTTTACATTAAATTGTAAGAAACATTTATCATCTAACCTCTTTGAGTTTGGAATAGAAGTGTTTGTGGTGTGACGGATTTATGATATCCCTTTATCATCAAGAAAAAGGTATGAGCACATTCTTCCTTAGTTGAGTTTATTGGTTGGTTTTCTAGAAAATAAGTTTAGAGTGAAAAGGTCTTGATTAGGATTTCCTATTGAGTGTGTTGAGTTAATGCTTCAAGGTTTTTTGGAATAAATAAATGTTGTTAAAACCTTGTTTTATTGTTTTTGAAGCAATTGGTTGAGTGAAGAACCTGAATTAGGGTTTGAGTATCATTGCTATGTGAATATTATTTTATAAGCATTGTTGTTGAAGGGAGTTGTTGAGCAAAGAACTTGAACTAGGGTTTGCAAAGATCATGAGTATCATTATTATGTGATATTTATTGTTAAGCACTATTGGAAATATTTTGAGTTGGTGTTTATATGCTTGGACTAGGGTTTGTGATAAAGGGGTGTTTCATTGAGTGATTGGTTGAGTAGATTTGGTTGAGCCTAGTCAAGTGGATGTGTGAAGTGATTGTTCAAGTTCCATAAAACAAGTTATTCTATATTTTGAACTGATTTGAGAAAGTGATTGAGCATTGAGTTGTATTTGAAGCATATTGAGTCTCTAACAATTCTCCTTATGTTTCTAAGATAGTGATTGAAATTAATTGAGAATTGTGATAAGTGTAGAACATATTGAGTCTCTAACAATTCTCTTTATATTTCTATGAGATTGGAAAAGTTTTGTGTTGACTTGTTGAGCATATTTGAGACAAGTCTTTGAGGAGAGTTGTGGACTAATTTTGTGTGAGATCTTGTGGAAGCTTACAATACAGATTTGGATAAGTTCTTGAGAGGACTTATAGAGCAGATTTGAGCAAGTTCTTGAGAGGACTTCTAGAGCAGATTTGAGCATGTTATAGAGAGGACTTGTAGAGTAGATTTGAGCAAGTTCTAGAGAGGACTTGTAGAGAAGATTTGAGCAAGTTCTAGAGAGGACTTGTGGAGCAGAGTTGGACAAGTTCTAGAGAGGACTTGTGGATATATTAGTGTAAGCTTTTATGGAAGCTTACAAGGCATATTTGAGACAAGTATTTGAGAAGACTTGAGAGCAGATTTGATTGATTTTTTCAAACCTTGATTTAAGATTTATGGAAGATCTAGTAGAGTTGATTCAAGCCTTGAGTTAAGGCTTAAGGATAGATATCGAGGATAGATTTGTGCTAGACCAAAGGACTGTGTTTAGTGCAAATTTTAGAGTAAATTTTGGTGCAGATTTGAGGACAAGTTTGTGCTAGACCAGAGATAGATATTGAGTAAATTTGTGCTAGACTAAAGGACTATGTTTAGTGTACATTTGAGATAGATCTTTGGAGGTGATAAAGCAGAGATAACAATAGTCTCCAGTGGATAGAGATCCATTACCCAGGGTAGTGAGGATAGGTATTATGAGTGGGAATAAGAGTCTTCAATGGAGAGAGATCCATAAGCCAGTGTAGTGGAGGCAGTAGTCTTCTAGAGGATTACCAGCAAGAGTAGAAGAGGAGTTCTCTAGTGGATAGAGATCCATTATCCAGGGTAGTCAGGATAGGTCTTCTGAGTGGGGATAAGAGTCTTCAGTGGAAAGAAATCCATAAGCCAGTGTAGTGGAGGTAGTAGTATTCTAGAGGACCACCATCCAGAGCAGAGGAGAAGGAGTTCTCCTATGGATAGAGATCCACAAAATTGATTTATGGGATTGGTTTCTCCTTTGGACAGAGGTCCATAAACATTGTAATAGGGAAAGGATTCCCAAGATATTGATTGAGAAAATTTTAGTGAAATATTTTCTTCGTGGAGTAGCCCACATTGGGTGAACCACGTAAATTGTGGTGTCTCTATTGTGTGTGATGATTTGTGCATTGCTTTGATTACTATTGTTGATATTGGTATCTATACATTGCATAATATTGATTGGGAAAGAAAAGAAAAAATGGTCTTATATTGTTCACCCCCCCCTCTCAGTATAAGCTTATGTTCTTCAATTGGTATCATAGCGAGTTCCTTAAGAAGATTTTAACAGCTTGAAGGAAAAGCTAAAAAGAACATAATGAATTCTAAGAATGTGTCCTCAAATAATTTAGCACTAGTATTTTATGGAAGTGACTATATATATTGGAGTATGATGATGAAGATTTGCCTTATGGCATTTGGAAATGAAATTTGGGAAGTAGTTGAATTTGTATATGATCCTTTAATTAATCCTCCTATTGATAAGGAAGGTAAGCTTCTATAGCACTACAATTCAAAAGAAATGAATGTACTTTTGAGAGGTTTGCATAGAACAAAGACTATAAAATTTATGCATTGTCGAAATGCAAAAGAAATGTGGGATAAATCACAAAATATATATGAAGGATATAAAAGTGTCAAGAAAGCAAAGATACAAAATCTCAAAGGAAAATTTGAAGCATTAAGAATTAAGGATAAGGAAAATATTAGTACTTGTCTACTTCGAATTTATGAGGTTTTTAATGATATGCAAGGACTTGGAATGAAGATTGATGAATCAGATGTTTGTAATAAATTCTTAAGAACTCTTCCAAAAATATTTAGTGAAAAGGTTTCTGCTATAGAAGTGTCAATAGATGGTAATTCTTTGACAAGAGATATGTTGCTTTGTATGCTTACAACATTTGAGATAAGAACAAAATATCCTATTCCCTAGAAGGAAGTAGCCTTCAAAGTAATCAAGAAGACAAAGGGTAAGAAGTCAAAATCAAGCAATGAGTCATCCAATGATGAAGAAGCTAATTATGGTAGAAAAGATAAGGATTATAGAAGGTCCAAAGATCTAAAATCTAATAAATGTTTCAATTTTAGAAAGTATGCTTTGTTGCAATAGATTTTCAAGAAGCTAAGAATAACAACGGTGAAGAAAAATAGGATCACAGGAACAAGGAATCAGAAAGATACAGGCACCAGAAGAAAAGCAAGGATGGACAAAATAGACAAGGAAATAAGATCTTTCAAAGACAAAAGAGGAGCTGCTATGCGGATAAGGCAATTAAGTACTGAAGTTATAGTGATGCTAGTATTTCAGACAATAATAGATATGAAGTCCTATTTATGATTGAAGACAAAGAGCAAGTTAAGAAAATAACTCCAGTAATTCTCAAGTGTTTTAGATGTGGTAACTTTGGACATATTGAAGATAGTTGTACAAGGGATGGTTATAGTTTTAGTGATGATGAATATGAAGATACACTTGAAGGACTAGAAGAGAATATTCTAATGGCACTAGAAGAAGGAAAAGATGATCCTACAGAAGACAAGCCAATAGAAAATAAATATGTGGACAAAGGTAAAAAAATAGAGGAATATTCAGACAAGGATGGATATAAGCTCAAGGGAGAACTTATCTATGCTCTTGAAAAAAGAAGGTAAGAAAGCAAAACTCTAAACTTGAGTTTCAGTTTCAAGAATATGATGAAGAGAGAAGATTGCTTATAGAGGATTTAGAAAAATCAAATGCTAAGACAAAAAGGTTACAGGATAAGTTAGAAGCAAAGATATTAGAATGTGAAAAGTTAGCACAAGAAGTGGCACTACTAAGATAATATTTAGAAGACTCCAAATTCAAGATAAAAGGGTTCAAAAATAGCTCAAAGATTATCGATAAGATGATGAAGGTACAAATAAGGTCAACAAATAAAATAGGTCTTGGTTTTAAACAAGCTCAAAAGAAATAAGAAGAAAATTCAATCTCAAGTTCTGAAGAAACTTCAAAAGAATAAACTTTAGAAGAAGAAGATAGTGTAAGATAAAGTGAGACATCTGAGGATGAGTTGGACAATAGAAATTTCAACAAAAATAGGAACAATGCACAAAGAATATACATATGGAACAACAATCAGAATAGTTCAAGAGAGACTAAGAGACCAATGAGGTCAAGACAAGGAAACTTCAATGGAAGATGTTTTTCATGTCATAGTTTTGGACACATGGCTTCATAGTGTAGGACACATGAAAGACAGGAATATGGGAACATATAGCTTTTCCATGGGTATTGCTACTCATGTAATTATTTTGGTCACAAGGCAATGAATTTTAGGGTTCATGACAGAAGAAGGTATGGCTCCACTAGGAGAAATCCTAAGACATTTGCACCTCCAAGGAATAATAACATTAAGTGTTATAAGTGCAATAAGGATGGTCACACAACAAATTATTGTAGAGTAGACATTCCATAATCAAGTATGAACAATAACAGGAACAGGAATAGAAACATGGATATGAACAGAAATAGGAACAAGAACAAGAACATGGATATGAATAAGAACAAGAATAGGAACATGGACATGAACAGGAACAAGAACAGGAATAGGAACAAGAATAGAGACACAGATAGGAATGTAGACATGGACAGGAACATGGATATGGAAATAAACAGTTAGAGGAATCAAAAGGATCAGATAAGAAGAAAAGAGGATAAAGGTGAATAACGATGCTTTTTTGGAGTAGAAATACTCCTACCCTAGAATTAACCACCTCATGAGGTGAATGAGGGGCTAAGCTAAGAGGCTCATTCTTAGCCCTGAGTCCTAAAGGTGACCCTTTGCCATTGATGTCAAAGCGGGATATATTTGAGTAATGGGGAGAGATTTGGTTTTGAGAAAAGATGAGAGAGCATCGAGCCATGGGGAGCAATGTCCCAGGAGGAGCAGAACAAATGAAAGGTCAATTTTTTGGTAAAAATAAGTTGTGTTTCCATCAATGACAAAGGGGGAGATTATTAGACATTTTGAGCTCATTTAGTTGTTATTAATGTCAAGGTGAAAATTTTTCATTGATGCCAAAGTGAACACATGAAGTTGTCATTAATACCATGGAGTACACCATCATTAACATCAGGAGCAATGCGAAGAGTTGAAGAAAATTCATCAAAATATTATTCTATAAGTATTTTTGTTCAGACATCTTGATGGCAGAATTAAGGTTTTTATTAAAAGCATGGTGGCAGAATAATTCTCATAAAATTAGTGGAGTACAAATAAAGGTTTAAATTTTATCTCAAGGAAGGATTTATTTTTTATTAAAGTCAAAGGTTTATATATGTATAATTTATAAAATTTAAATTCTTTTAGAATTTAAATAATTTATAAATTATAAAAGGTTTTAAAAAGTGCCTACGTCATAAAAATTAGTGGAGCACCGACGTCTATGGTAAAAGGTGGAACTCGTGTATAAATACCATGCTAAAGGACATTAATCTTCACCCTTCTTCGATTAATATTTTATGCGACCAAGAGAAAGAGTAATTCGTGCAAATCGTTGAGGAAGAAGACAAATTCATGTTATCTTTTAGCACCAGGGAAAAATATGAAAAAGGATGGCTTAAGACCTCACTCCCATTGGACAGGGTGGTCCAATGGTAGTGTGTATTTTGTAAGAGCGTTGGGAGTGGAAGTGACCACGATCGATTTATGTGGAGGTTAGTTGGTGTGTTCATCTTGAGCGCCAAGGGGAAAGCCTTTTGGTACGCACTCATTTTGAGTGCCAGGCTTGGAAGAAAGAGCATGAGGTGCTCTTAGTGTTCCAAGTGTGTGTCTAGCACACACGGTGGTCAAGCCCACGGCTAGAGTGTTTGAGGAGGCAATTATTTTGGGTTCGAATACCACTAGTGGCAAAAGTATTTTTAATTAAACTTTTATTTGCCTAATGTTTTCTTAAGGTATTATTTGGAGTTATAAGAGTTTATGAAAGGTTGTTTTATTGATAATTAATTTATGTTATTTGGATTTATAAGGGTTTATGCAAGATTATTTTATTGATAATGGATTTATGTTATTGGAGTTATAAGGAAAGTGGATTTGATTTTTGCCAAAGTTCTTTTTGCTATTAAATCTGATTAAAGAGGTTTTGAGTTAATTTTGGTGGATGTTAAATTTATTTTAATTGGGAGATTATAAGGTGTTATTGGATAAATATTTTATGTATGTTGATGGTTGTTTTGAAATATGGAGTGATAAGGTGTAATTGAGTTTTTTCATTAAATTATGAGAAATATTTATCATTTAACCTCTTTGAGTTTGGAATAGAAGTGTTTGTGGTTGTGGCATATTTATGAGATCCCTTCATCATCAAGAAAAAGGTATGAGCACATTCTTCCTTAGTTGAGTTGATTGGTTGGTTTTCTGGAAAATAAGTTTAGAGTAAAAAGGGCTTGATTAGGGTTCCTATTGAGTGTGTTGAGTTAATGCTTCAAGGTTTTTTGGAATAAAGAATTGTTGTTAAAACCTTGTTTTGTTGTTGTTGAAGCCATTGGTTGAGTGAAGAACCTGAATTAGGTTTTGAGTATAATTGCTATGTGAATATTGTTTTATAAGCATTGTTGTTGAAGTGAGTTGTTGAGCAAATAACTTGAAATAGGGTTTGAAAAGATCATGAGTATCATTGTTATGTGAGATTTATTGTTAAGCATTGCTAGAAATTTTTGAGTTGGTTTTTATATGCTTGGACTAGGGTTTGTGAGAAAGGGGTGTTTCATTAAGTGATTGGTTGAGTAGAGTTGGTTGAGCCTAGTCAAGTGGAT
Source organism: Wollemia nobilis (assembly GCA_028583015.1). NCBI lineage: Eukaryota > Viridiplantae > Streptophyta > Pinopsida > Araucariales > Araucariaceae > Wollemia > Wollemia nobilis. The sequence goes on from JAQPPZ010016888.1 coordinate 23,873,412, forward strand.
GTGTGAAGTGATTTTTCAAGTTCCATAAAAAAAAATATTCTATATTATGAATTGAGTTGAGAAAGTTATTGAGCATTGAGTTGTATTTGAAGCATATTTAGTCTCTAAAAATTCTCCTTATGTTTCTAAGAGAGTGATTGAAATTAATTGAGCATTGTGATAAGTGTAGAACATATTGAGTCTCTAACAATTCTCTTTATGTTTCTATGAGATTTGAAAAGTTTTGTGTGGACTTGTTGGGCAGATTTGAGACAAGTCTTTGAGGAGACTTGTGGACTAATTTTGTGTGAGATTCTATGGAAGATTACAATACAATTTTGGATAAGTTCTTGAGAGGACTTATAGAGCAGATTTGAGAAAGTTCTTGAGAGGACTTATAGAGCAAATTTGACCAAGTTCTAGAGAGGACTTGTAGAGCATATTTGAGCAAGTTCTAGAGAGGACTTGTAGAGCAGATTTGAGCAAGTAATAGAGAGGACATGTGGAGTAGAGTTGGATAAGTTCTAGAGAGGACTTTTGGACAAATTAGTGTGAGCTTTTGTGGAAGATTAAAAGGCAAATTTGAGACAAGTATTTGAGAAGACTTGAGAGCAAAGTTGATTAATTTGTTCAAACCTTAAGTTAAGGTTTAGGGCAGATCCAATAGATTTAATTCAAGCCTTGATTTAAGGCTTAAGGATAGATATCAAAGACATATTTGTGCTAGATCGAAGTACTATGTTTAGTGCAAATTTTAGAGCTGATTTTGGTGTAGATTTGAGGATAGGTTTGTGCCAAACCAAAGATAGAGATTGAGCATATTTGTGCTAGACTAAAGGACTGTGTTTAGTGTAGATATGAGATAGATATTTGGAGATGATAGAGCATAGAGGACAGTAGTCTCTAGTGGATAGATATCGGGTAGTGAGGATAGGTCTTCTAAGTGGGGACAAGAGTCTTCAGTGGAGAGAGATCCACAAGCCATTGTAGTGGAGGCAATAGTATTCTAGAGGATCACCAACCATAGTAGAGGAGAAGGAGTTCTCCAGTGGATAGAGATCCATTATCCAGGGTAGTTAGGATTGGTCTTATGTGTAGGGATAAGAGTCTTCAGTGGAAAGAGATCCACAAGCCAGTGTAGTGGAGGCAGTAGTATTCTAGAGGATCACCAGCCATAGCAAAGAAGAAAAATTTCTCCTACGGATAGAGATCCACAAACTTGATTTAGGGGATTGGTGTCTTCTTTGGATAGAGATCCATAAACATTGTAATAGGGAAAGGATTCCCAAGAGATTTATTGAGAAAATTTTAGTGAAATATTTTCTCCGTGGAGTAGCCCACATTGGGTGAACCACGTAAATTTTGGTGTCTCTATTGTGTGTGATTATTTATTCATTGCTTTGATTGCTTCTATTGATATTGTTATCTATACATTTCATAATATTGATTAGGAAAGAAAATAAAAAATTTTCTTATATTGTTCACTCCCCCTCTCAGTATAAGCTTGTGTTCTTCACTATATATGTATGTGCAATTGTAATAGAGAAGTATCACAAGGGAAGTTCAAGAGATGGGACATCATCCATGGAGCAATATAAGATGATGTAATATGATGTATTTGAGGTATTTATTCAATAAGAATTGTATTTTTTAGCATTTACCATTAGCAATATTGAGTTATTTCGTATTCTTAATGTAAACTTATTTTCTTAGCATTATTATTTCCTTCATATTTATTTGAGTATTATTGATTTAGTGGCTTGTTTTTGAGTTATTATTCATCAAAAGCTAACAAATTTCCCCATAAATCATTCAAAAAATAATCAACCAACTGGGGGTGCTCAAGGTATTGCACCTTCCCCATAAATCATATTCAATCATCAATCAAGGTTGTTTTAGGTATTACACCTTCCCCACCGATCCAGAAAAAGGCTCAATCAATAAATCAATCAAGCACTTTTCCTTGCCATCAAAACTTTGGTATGGTTTTGTCAATACCATCAAATATTCAATCCATACATCAACTGCAGGTTCAAAAAAATTGCATCCTTTTGTTAAAGGTTGTTCCTTTTTCCTCGTATTCACATTTCAACACACATCAACTACCAGGTTCAAAATATTACGTCCTTTTGTTAAAGGTTGCACCCTTTTCCTTGTATTTACATTTCAACACACATCAACTACTAGGTTCAAAAGGTTGTGTCCTTTTATGAAAGACTACGCCCCTTTGCCTCGCATTCATATTTCATCAACATATCAATGACCAGGTTCAAAACGTTATGTCCTTTTATCAAAGGTTGTTCCCTTTGCCTCATTATCTCAAAAATCAAATTCTAACTCAAAGGTCCCAAAGACACTAAACCCCTTTGGTTAAGATTTTTCATTTCAATTCAAAGGCTCCAAAGGTATCGAGCCCTTTGGTCAAATTCTAATTTCATTTCAAAGGCCTCAAAGGCACTATATCCCTTTGGTCAACATTTTCAAATTCAGTTCAAAAGGCTCCAAAGGCACCAACCCCTTTGGTCAACTTCACATTCCAATTCAAAAGGCTCCATAGGCACCAACCCCTTTGGTCAAATTTTAATTTTAGTTCAAAGGCCTCAAAGGCACTAAACCCCTTTGGTTAACATTTTAAATTTCAGTTCAAAGGCCCCAAAGGCACTAAACCCATTTGGTCAACATTTTTAAATTTTAGCTTAAAATCTCTAAAGGCACTAAACCCCTTTGGTCAAATTTCCTTTCATGCAATTCACTTGCTTTCTAGCTTAGCTTTACTTTAATGCAATTTCTTGCTTTCCTAGATTAGCTTTTATTGCTTTCCCAATGTAGGCTCTCGTGTGAACCTTGTACCTAGTAATCTACTCTAGAAACCTAGCAATTGCAGTAGCTAGTTACCCATGCAATCTGATAGTATAAGTCAATTACCATAAGGACACTAATTGAATATTAGTTTCCCTTTCATGCTTACCACCCCATTCCATTCAAGAAAAATTGGAGCACCCTTATGCTCAGGTAAAAGCATAGCCATATATTAGACTTTCCTTTCATATTAATAGCATAGATTAGATTAGAGCCCCATTCTTATCGGGAAAAAGCAGAGTCGTAGACTAGCATTTACTTTCATGTTCATAACATAGATTTATTTTCATGTTCATAAAATAGATTTACTTTCATGCTTATATTAGATTTACTTTCATGTCCTTTCTTGCTTTTAAAAATTATATTTACTTTCATGTCATTTATTGCTTTCATAGTTTAGAGTTAATTTCATGTTTGTATCTTAGATTTCCTTTCCTGTTCCGAGATTAGTTTAACTTTTGTATCATTTTTTCAGCCCCATAAAACACATTTACTAACCTTCTGTGTAAACCTTGTACCCAGGAATCTACTCTAGAAACGTGGTGGTTGTAGCGGCTAGTTACCCATGCAATTCGATAGGATGAGTTGATTACCATAAGGACACTCATTGAATATTTAGGTCCCTTTTCATGCTCACGACCCTATTTTATTTGAGCAAAGGAGGATCCCCATTCTACTCAAGCAAAAGCAGAGCCATAGATTAGAATTTCCTTGCATACTCATAGCTTTGATTAGATTAGAAACTCATTATCCTCAAGCAAAAGTAGAGTCGTAGACTAGCATTTACTTTCCTATTCATAGCATAGATTTACTTTCATGCTTAGATTAGATTTACTTTCATGTCCTTTCTTGCTTTCATAAATTAAATTTACTTTCATGTCATTTATTGCTTTCATAGCTTAGAGTTACTTTCATGTTTGTAGCTTAGATTTCCTTTCCTATTCCTAGATTAGTTTTACTTTCATATCATTTTATCAACCCCATAAAACACATTTACTAACATTTTGAGTGAACCTCGTACCTAGTGATCTACTCTAGTCACCTAGCAGTTGTAGCGACTGGTTTTCCATGCAATATAATGGGATGAGTATATTACCATAAGAAGACTCACCATTACGTTAGTTCAAAGGCTCCAAAGGCACCAAACCCCTTTGGTCACATTCAAATTTTAGTTCAAAGGCTCCAAAGGCACCAAACCCCTTTGGTCACATTCAAATTTTAGTTCAAAGGCTCCAAAGGCACCAAACCCCTTTGGTCATATTCAAATTTCAATTCAAATGCTTCAAAGGCACAAAACCCCTTTGGTCAAATTTTCTTCTAGGCAATTTACCAGCTTTCATAGATTATACTTCCTTTCTTGCTTGACCTCGACCCCCGAATGAACCTTATACCTGGTGATCTACTCTAGTCACCTAGTGGTTGTAGTGACTGGTTATCCATGCAATCCATTAGGATGGGTAGATTACCATAAGGACACTTATAACAAACAATAAAAAAGCAATCACCTACACACATATCACAACAAACATGCATAAGAAAACACACACATATACAACCTTTTCAACAACACAATCAAAAGCATGCATGTAACAACAAAATCAACTATGAGAAATCAAGTACACAATTAGGTTCATCTTAATCCGAAATAAAAATGCAAAAGGGTAACTTATATTATTGATCATTCCTACACTCCATCCATCCTCCATCACAAAAAAATTACGACACAAAAACCAAAACTACCACTAGCTATACTTTATCCATCCATCCCATGCCTAATCTCGTTGAGGTTAATTGCCTCATCACTATCATCCATTTTTTCCTTCATCGACTCGTCGCTTGAGGAGATAGACAATACCAACAAAATCACTCCAAACAAGTTCAATAATCAAACACCCATCTTGGACTTGATGTTTTTCCAAGAACCTTTTTTGATACTATCATTTGTATAATATCATTTTAGTTTTTGCATATTGACTCCAGGTCACATTAACATAGTTTCTAGCATAGAGACTCTAGGTCTCAATAATTTAGTTATTAGTTAGAATTTGTATGCACTCATCAATTTGTCAATGACAATATTGAAAGATATTTGTCTCCTCCATCACTATAGCATCCTACATTGCTTTTGATTTAGGGTAATCAAACATCAACCCCTCAAGCACAAAAATTGCATCCATCATTCATTCATCCATCAGTTCCAGGTGTCATCTATTTTTATATTGCATTATATTTTCATACAACACGATACAAAAAGGGGCATATGTAGAAACCAAAATCAAGCATCTTAAATGCTAATTAATTAATCATAATTTTTTTTTCTTTAAGTGAAAAACCCCTTGCAGGGCCGCCTTGGTCTGAGAGACCATGACCAGGGGGTTCTCCACCATCAAAGTCACCCTAGAGTTACACCCAGCCCTGCTTGCACCAACATTATCAATTGGATTTTGGGTACCCAATTCAACTTTTTGGTAGGGTGGAGATTCGAACCTGGGACCTCCCTTGGAGGATTGCCCTCTCCTCTCCAACTCACCTACAACACTCGGGTAATTAAATAATCACAATTATTTAGTATATTTAATATTAATTAAATTAATTAATATTAAATTAAATATTCAGTTGCCTAAGTATTAATTAATTAATTAACTAGTTAATTATTGCCTAGGCTACACAACCACTCACTCCTCATGGGAACATTACCTCTTTTTCATCCCATGGCCACATCATTCGTACTTCACTTCAGTTCCACCTCACATCCCCCATTATGGTCATACACAAGAAAATGATCACCCTTTGCCACAAATGAACTTCAATTTACTGCACATGTCATAACTTGCAGTTGCACCTACATCCACACATTAGTTATTTCCAATATACACACAATACCAACATGCACTCACAGTTCAACTTGCACATTTAAATTAAATAAATATATTTAATTTAAATGCATAAACAAATCAAACATGCATACGGATAAACATGCATAATTAATTTAAAATACATATTTAAATCCACATGCACTTTTAGTTTAGCATACACACACAGTTAACATGCATATCCAATATGTGCACATTTCAAAATTGCACACACATTTGATGATATTTCCAAGGTAAGCTTATCCTCATCTACGAGCATGCATCCTTTGGGATAATCTCAATGCAAAAGAGAAGCACCAGTTAACACCACTTAACTGGTTGAGCCACCACCTCATCCATTCCCTCTAGGAAGTCTATAAATGCACCCTCTCCTCCTTTATGGAGCATGAGTATGGTATGAGCATTGAAACGTTGATGAAACTCTAAGCACACCTTATACCCAAATTTCTCAAGTGATCATTCACACCCATCCCCATCCTATGCCAGACCCTAGTCGTAACACCCTATAAGCCTAAATCCAACTTTCATCAGTGAAAGAACACCACAACCCATGATTGTTTAGCCTTGAACAATTTTAGTTCATGGTCATCTAGACCCATATGGTCATAATCCAACCCACGCACAGACTTCCAGATGTAGTAGCGTTATTTGACACAACATGATAGCAACAAAAAAAATAATGACATCAAAAGAAGGGTAAGATCTATTTATGTGTTATTTAATACTTCCCTTTTTATGGATCTCTAGTACCTTCTACTTTTTTGGTTTTTAATTTGGTTTTAGAATCGGGCCTCACTTCAGGAGCTTCAACAAGTATTATTGACCAATTGCATTTCAAGTATACATATTCAAAGTAAGCAAACCTAGACATCAATCCAGACCCAAATGTAGTAGCAGAAGACTCTAGCGCTTGTCCATCTAATCCTAAATGGTCAAATATAGCAACCGCCCAATATCCAGATGGTCAAAATACATAGTTGTCAGTCCCCCTAACGGTTGACACCCAAAAATAGATTTAGATGATCAAGTATATATCCAACATATGCAAATGCAAACTCAAACGCAAGTACCCCAGACCCAGTAGATCCAAATCGAGTAAAAGCGGTGATCATGAGAAACTCGCCCCTCTAGTTTTGTAGCAACAAAAGGACCTAGGCACCATTGTTATTTGTAAAAATAAATCAATCTCTTAATGCTTGTACAACCCCTGTGAGGGTCAAATTATAATCAAAAGAGGACAAAGGTACAATACAATACATACATATTTTCTTGCTTTATTTACTTGCTTTTACATGGTGCATCCTTTTATCGTCTACACTACTCAAGCCTTATCATTTAGTTAATGGTGCATGTTCAATACTTCATCTTCCATAGCCTTTGAATGAGTAAAGAAATGCTTATAGTGAATTTATCTAACTAGTGATGATTGTATGATCTAGAAAGAAGTGTCAACCAAAGGAATCATGATAAGCACCATAATATCCCAAAAGGTATAAATAGCTTCGACCCTTTTGTTTGTTTAGTGTTAGCTCCATGAGTTTCTCTTAAATGCCTCTCATAGAACATTACACCACTTTTTACCCAGCCCTAACCCTAGAACTAGAGTTTGGTCATTATCTTTAGAAATTTACAAGAAATTTGTATAGTAGGATTGATTAGATCAAGGGTCAAATAACTTGCACTACGTCTATCACATGCATCTAAAGGTAGTTAGAGGAAATTTTTGTTCAATGTACTAGATAAAATTAGGACCTTGACCTCCTAAAAATAAAGCAATCTCTAGAAGATGAATTCCATTAGGTCACCCTTAAAGATAACACATTGCTTGTCAGGCATTTCCAATGTTAGGATCTAGAGAACTTCCAAAGGATGATATTTAGGTAGGATATAAGGTACTTATAACAAATGAAATTTAGGTAGGATCGTAGTTACTTTTTGTTTCAAATGTTCATCATGATCGACAAGATCATGAATGTAAAGAATGGCATGACTCCCACATGGAAATTAAGGATAAATATTCTAAATAGGAAGAGGTCCTCACCTCACTTCATTAGAAGATAGCAAAATCTGATGAGCTTGAACAAGGTATGCATATTATGGCCCTCTTATAATTTATTCCTATATGATTTTAATCCCATTACACTATCAAGGTGTAGGACATTATATGAAGCTAAGGGACCAATGTTTTGACCAATTCAAAGCTCTAGGGTTGTATATCAATAATTCTAATAAAAATAAATTCAATGTTTTGATTGTCAATGGTAGTAAGGCTCAATGTGTGGGACTTTTCGATAATATCAACATCTATATGAGTACCTACACTTGGATCAATAGCCTTTATGTGATGGATTTGTATAGTATAAATATTATCCTTAGAGCTCAATGGGTGTCTTAGTTGGGGATTGTTACTTTGAAAGTATAATAGTTGTATGTATATTAGATAGAAAATGGTAAAGGTCATCCATATCTAGGGTTCCATGGTTTTTATCCTCCACATGATGTATAAAATTATGAATAAGGGTAGTGAGGGTATCTTTACCTAGATTTATTGTATGAAATCCATGGCCTCCAAGTAGTCACCTCCTCTTCTCCCTTTTAAATTGTAGATTTTTCTTGAAAAATATTCATAAGTATTTGGAGAACCCAAAGGGTATTCCTTCCAATTAGGTGCATGATCATTCCATTCACCTTATTCTATAAAATCATCCATCCAATGTTCACCCTTATTACTAGCCCCCATCCTTAGAAGATGGAAATTGAGAACTAGTTCAAGATATGTTAGAGAAAAGGTTTATTTGTGCTTGTATCAATCCTTATTCACTCCTACTCATCATGGTCGAGCATAGATATGATTTTTAATAGATATTTCTAGATTTTTGACCACTCAAGATCACTATAAAAGTAACATCGTTGATTTATTGGATGAATTGCATGGTGCAAAGTTATTTGCCAAGCTAGACTTGCATCCTAGGTTTCATAAAATTAGGGTTTAAGAGGAGTATATTTTTAAATCTACTTTTTATACTCATTAAGGTCATTATGATCTATTTCCATGCCTTTTGCTCTTATAAATGCTCCCTTCTACATTCTAAAATTCAATGAATTTAATTTTTCATTCTCTTCTTCACAAATGCTTTTTACAATTCATGTTTTGAGCATCTCTTTCATGTTCAATGCATGATAAAATACTCTATACAAACTTTTATTTCTTTTTATTTTTAATTTATCTCTATAAAAGGTTTAATATGGGTTTTAGGCAATGGTGAGAGGATAAATTGTTGGAATGACAGGTGGGCTAAGGATGAACCACTGACGCAATATCCTAACTTAGCCCAAATCAGAGATATCACAGAAGAACTCATTGGAAGAAAAGTCTTTGATTATATGGTTGAGGACAGAGGTAGAATGAAGTGGAAACAAATAATAATTCAGGATTTCAAGCAGAATCAAATGATCTTTGTAACATTCTCGAGCAACAGTTTATCCCCATGAGACCCAAGGAAGATCAAGTGACCTAGGCTCCTACGAAAAATGGGCAGTTCACTGTTAAATCAGCTTACAAGCTTCTGCTTGATGACGAGGATTATGTCCTCCAAAAGGACTTAGTTTGGATAAAAAATTTAATTCCAAAAATTGCAGTCTTTTCATGGATGGTTATCCAAGGAAGAATTCTAACCATTGATAATATGATGCGTAAAGGTATTTGTATCACTAATCGTTGTTATCTATGTAGGGATAATTGGGAGACCATTTATCACATTTTCCTTGAGTGCCCTTTTTCCTTGACTGTCCTAAGTGGGGTTTTTCAAGCCTTCAATATTTCATGGGTTAAACCAACCACCATACTTGATTTGTTTGTCTAGTGGCCTTGCCCCTTTTCAAGCCAAAGACTTAGATACATATGGAAAATTTGTCTCAATCACTATCTTTGGCAGGTGTGGTTATAAAGGAACCATAGAGTCTTTAATGAGTCTATCCATGATCATCAAATTATCATTGCCAGGATCCTATCCTTTGCCAATGATAATGTGAACCTTATCCCTTTTGATAGTTGTAAACCTCATCTCAGAGGAGACCATGATTGCTCAATATTTAAGCTTCACCTTGTTAGATCAGTCTGTGCCTAAGGTAGTCAACCCCAGAGCCAATGTTAAGTTGTCTCCACCTCCTACGGGTTGGTGCAACTAAGGACAATCCTGGAAGAGCAGGCACTGGTGGCATTGTGCGAGATCATAATGGGAATATGATGCTTGCATTTTTTGAATATTTGGGAACAAGGACGAACAACGAAGTTGAAGCTAGAGCTATGTGGAGATGCCTTCAAATGACTCAAGACTTAGAAGGCAATTTGATCATAGAAGGAGACTCTATGCATGTTATAAATCTCCTCAATAATTGGAAAACACCTCCTTGGAGGATTAAAACAATTTTTGAAGAGGCTAGGATCCTTTTCTAGGGAAGACAGGACATAAAATCCCAACATGTCTTTCGGGAAGCTAACAAAATTGTTGATAAGCTGGAAAATTTGGGTGTCGATGGTGACGGACTTTTCAAATGGGAACACGGTGTCCCGAGTGAAGTAGAGGAGCTTATTCAACAAGAATTCCAAGAATTATAGTCGAATTTACCAACAAGGAAGGCACTATAAGTTCAAAGGCTAGGAGTATTCCTGTCTCTTTTTTGAATTGGACTCACAATAAAAATTATCTGAGTTGTCAATCTTCGTGAATGTTGCTTGGAAATACCACAAAGACTAATGGGGATAGTCACATGTCATATAACATGGCTCCTAGTCGTCTTAGTAATTTTAGGTTGGTTGATAATCACAAGGAAGGAAAGAAACGACAATATAAGACTTCGAACCAAAGCCACATGGACCACCAGATAGCCACCGCCATAAATCTAGCCAGCAGGTTCACTTCTCTAAGGCTGATTGGCCAAGATAGTATGTGGTACCAAAGCATGTCATATACGGAAGAAAGCAATTACCAAAGAATTATTAAGAGTAATTGTCAATACAGAGCTTGTGGGAGTTTTTTTCAATATTCTGCTATGTGTGTCTGCAGCTTTTTGTTTCTCCATTGCCTCAAGGAAGGGATCCGTTTCTGTTTCTTTTTTGTAATTATGATGCATGTGTGTTTTCTCAGGGTATACCCAAAATGTTGTATGGGAATTTTATTTTTATAACAGGCTATGTGCCTTACTGGATGTAATGGCTATGGTGGCATGTAGATTTTACATATATAGGATCCTTAGTAAGGATATGTTCATCAACAGCCCTGGGCTGATTTTTGTAAAAGGTTTTGGGTCAACCTATAAAACTCGGTATTAATGCTATAGTATCTTATCTACCAAAAAAATAAAATGGTGTTTAATTTTTTAAGGATGATCAAAAAATAAGGCTCTAAAATAATAAATGAAAGAATGGTCAAGTTAAAAATTATTATAAACATGTATTTTGGTGAAATTTTTAAATATTTTTTATCTTAATTGGTTATATGGAATTAAAATGATCCCCACTTGTATTACGTCATGACTGCATGATGGTATTACATCACCTTGGATATTATAAATGTATTTGGCAATATTCAAACAAATGCGAGGACAATATGCATGGTTTTCAAACAAGAAAAGAAAATTTTGAATGTTTTTTGACAACCTTTCCATAAAATTCATGTTAGAATTTCTTCCATGGAAAATACCTCCACGTCTCTTTAAAAAGTTGTTAAAATGGTTTGAGAAATTTTGGTTGTATTGGCAAGAGAGGATGGCTTGATTGGTTATATTTAGAAAATGATTACATGGAGAAAACTATAGTAGGTATGGATGAATTGTTAACCTTTCTAGATTATTTACAAAATTTAAATGTGGGTCTTGGTTTAGCCTTTTTTCTATTTCACATTTGGGTATTTCTTTTTTAGTATAAAAATATTGTCCTTTCCCTTCTTTTTTTAAAATTTTTAAATTTTAAAACAAAATTGTTCCTTTGAATATTGTGTGAGAAAGCAAGATATGATGGTAAAATTGTAAAAAGGATGTTAGGTATTGTCTTGTTATCATGCATAATATAGCTTAGAAGTTAACCATGCCTCTATTAAGGCACATGTGGCAGTCTTAGTCGGGTTCAAACCTATCCAAAGGTAGTCATACACATTGAGATAGAGGTATAGGACAAAGGCGTTGTTCTATAGGTTCCCAACATGATAACAAGGATGAATTTGTCACTACATGATCGTGATTAGAGATTTTACCATATAAGCATCCTAGATTTGATCCTCATCATGATATTTTAGAGCATGGGCACTTGGAATGGCTTTGGAGGAAGGTGATAAAAACATTCCCTCTTGGTTTTGCCTATGTGTTCCCTTATGATTATGGCTAGTAGAAAGCATTTTGAAATCCAACACATAATAAGCTATATCTATTTTCCACATTCCCAATTTATATATAATGGCTCAATGAGATCAATTTCAAATTTTATAGTATTTACCTCTACATTGCAAGGATACCAAGTCCGATCTCTCTTCATCATCAATGGAATATGCATTTTTGCATAAGGGCTCAACACTTTAAGATTCCTCACAAAGCAACAAATATATTTATCTTTATATTTTCTTGGACTTTAAGAGTTATCACAAAGGATAAATCATTTCTAGAAAAATATTTTTATAAAGATTCTTCAAAAAAAATATCCTCTATGGATGAAGAAATAAGAAACTCTACAATTTAGATTGCAGATTTCTTTATTTCTTTGTATGATGGATAGTAAAAAAAAATGTTATAAAGTGAAAAACTTGTTATAAAGGACACCACTATGAAAGGGGTGCCCTCCCCTTCTACCTATGTCTCTTCATTTTATAAAGTGCAAAAGGGGAGGCCTTATTTTCTATCTATCTCTTTAATTTATAAAGACTAAAACGAGAGGCCTCCCCTAGTCTTTTTTTTTTTTTTATGAAAATGATAGAAGTATAGGCTTCTTTCTTCTTCTTTTTTACTTGGCAATGGATAAAGGATATGTTCATATTTATCTTTTAATTTTATAATGGTATAATGTCATTATCATTTGATTTTATAGAGTGAAAAGGGCCTATGTGTGTGTATAATCAAAAGGCAAAGCCTTTCCTTCTCCTTACCTATTTAGTTTTTAGAGATGTTAGAAATAGATATTTCTAATTATCCCCAACTTAAATCTATAGAGTGAATATAAGGAATTTCCTTATCATCTCTTAATTTTATAGAGAGTAAAAGGGATGTTAATTCTTTACACATTTTGCATAATTATTTTTTTGTGGAAACTAAAAGCAAAGATTAGAATTTTGTAAAGAGTGATTTGTTTTTGTGCAAAGTCTCAAAGTGGTGTTAATTTTACATTATCAATAAATAATAAGGAATGGGGATGATAAGGCATCCCTTTTACTCTCTATAAAATTAAGAGATTGATTGGGCTTTAGGATTAGTGGGGATGCAAAATTTGATACTTAGGCCTTATTATGAGTAGGTGAAACTACTAGAAATCCTTATAAACATATCTATAGATAACTAAATGAGGAAGCAAATGGTCTATTAAAAGCTACCTTGGCTATTCTAGTTGATACTTGGTTAAAAGTATAGTGTGTGGGACTATGGTTCCAGAAGAGTTTACTCCCTTTTGATACTTTTTCCTTTTGATAGAAGTTGTGGTTTATGACACTTTTTGTGTTCTTTTTTATGTCTTTTCATAATTAAGGTCATATCCCTAAGATGACTGATAGGGCTGAAGTACCAAAATGGCACTCTATAAGATGACTAAAGGCTTGCACTAGGTTGTTTATAGTTTTTAGTGTATCACTTCTGATAGATTTTTCAAAAAACAATTGAGTCATTGTTGGGAGATTTTAGAATAGCTCTTAATGGGGCCTATATGAGGGTATAAAATCACCATCTCATTATTTTTTTTCAAACTCTGAAACGAAAGATTGATTTTTCTGAGAGATATATATAATTTTTGTCCACTATTACTTTTATGTCATTATTCTCAAAAATAGATCTAAATGTAAGATAAAAATGGCATAACTTGGCACATTTCATAAAGAAATTCCCTTAACAAAAGTAGCCTCGGGTCATACATATGGAGTCACTAAAGAGTTGAAGTGGTTTATGAAGATTTTTGAACCAAAAAAACATCTAGATTAAATTTGCACCTCTTCCATGGATGAAATAAAAATGTCAGGAGTTGTTCTCAACTCAATAGTTGTAGATAAGAGCAAAGTGTATATTTAGTTTGAGATTATTGGTGGTAATGATAGCAAAGAATGTTATGCAAAGTATATTATATATATATATATATATATATATAGAAGCTAAATGACCATGAAAAGTATGGATGAAATTTCTTATAAGAAATTTCATATTAGGATATAGAAGGTGTTGAAATGTACATATAGATTTAAAAAACATCTAATGTTTTGTAAAACATGAATTAAAATTATTTGATAAAGGATATTGATAGAATGTCCTTAACGCACCTTAAATGTGTTTTCCTATATCATTTGAAAAAATATTTAGAAAAGTATGTACTCAAAATAATGAAATATTTTTCATCTATAATAAATTTGGAGGATGCAAAAAAGCATACGAAAAAATAATTAAAAAACATAAAGTTAATGATTGTTATTTTTTTTAAGAAAATTTTAGAAGATTAATATAATTATTGTCACATTTGTCTAAAAAAATATTGATTAAAACCATTAAATTATGATGCCTTCCAAAATTGATTACATCTATAGTTGCACATATTTCTACATTATGATGAGTGTTATATTGATTCCTTTTAAAAAGATGAGAACAAATAAATATTGCCCATAAAATATTTGATATGTTTATTACACAAATGGGTTGTAAATAACTTGAGGTGTGTCAAACTCAAAAGAACTCCCGTGTGTTTATGCTTATCGAGTTCGTTTAAGCTATACAATGGAAGGTTTAAAATTTTTGACAAGACCACTAATTTATGGTTTGTTGGTTCTTGATTTATGCAAATTGGTGATAAAGTGGACTTACCAAGACTCTTGTTAGAAATATATATTTTTTGGGAAACAATATGAACAAAGGTTTTTGCCTTTTTCTCGTTGATACACTCAAAATTTACACTGTAACAAAGGTTGTGAACACGATGATAAAGATATAAATACATTTATGGATATTGGTATTTTTTCACATTAGTATACATATTGAAAATAAAGAATTGTAAAAAATTACATAGACAATTTTGTATTTTCCTCATTAAATTTATTATTATTTTTTTAAATTTCAAGTAAATATAACATACTAATTCTTTATTATTTTTAAAGGTTAGGTGGATTGGTAAATGTTAGTTTGGTTGGACATTTATTAAGAAGAGATCCAGGTTCAAACCTTAAGGGAAACCTATTGCAAAGGTTGTAGTCTGATCTGAATTTTGTGAGTGCACGCTAAACTTACGATGACAATACAAATCCTGAGTACCCGGTAGTCCATTTCACGTTGGGCTTTAAAACAATAAGGTGGAATAGGTTTGGTGGATGCAACCCCTCTAGTTTGAACCCTACACTAACCAACTACAAAAATTAATGTGATTGTAACTAACTCTCCTATATAAAATAAATAAATAATCCTCTATTTTTTACGTAAATTATTTTTATTTCCAAAATAAACTTCCACCCATTACAAATCCTCTATTTTGTTTTTAACATTAAGTTTCAACAGAAAAAATCAACCCTAATCCTTTAAAAATCACCTTATGTTTGGCACCAGTAGCCCTTAAATCAACCTAACAAAAGTTATACTTAATCTTGTTGTAATTTTACGTAACAGATAGAAGAATATGGAATATATCAACCTTTAATTGTATCTCCAAAAAGTAGATTTTAGGGGATCAAAACTCAATGAAATGCCTATGTAGTTGTCCCTATTACACCCTAGAAGGTTGAGTATGTAGTTGTCTCTGTTACACCTAGAATAACCCATATGTTAAGGAGGTTGAGCATGTAGTTGTCTATGTTACACCTAAAATAACCCATATGTTAAGGTCTGTTCTCATGGTCACTCAATTATGTTGCCACACTTCCAAAAGAAAAATTTAAGAACATTTACTCTTGATTAGATTTGATTTTATCCTCCAATATATGTTAGACATACACATGATAAACTAAAAGTCACTTAGAATTGCTATAACGCCCTTTAACTTGCCTAGCTAAAGAAGGGTTTCACACACCAATGTCTCAAGGAATGCACAATTCATAAGAAAAAACCTTTCGATTTTAAAAAAATCAAACACCGTGCACAAAATCATGTGACTTAATATTCTAAAAAGCAAGCACATCAACGATGAGAATTTGTGCATTTAATATTTTATAGTATTGATCGTAATTTTCTTACAGCACACCTTGAAGCTATTTTTTTTTTATTTTTATAAATCTTAATTTATTCCATAAAAAAATTAACAGAATTTTTACTCTTTTAACCTCTTAAAGAATCAACCAAATCAATCTATATTTTTTTATAGGAAGATTTTTAAAATCTTTGATTGGACTTCAACTGTATTAAAAATCAACCAAACCAACCTATATTTTTTATAAGATCTTTATAAACCCTAATAAAAAGAAGTTATCAAGACTTTAATTGTCTTGAGAATTAATCAGAAAAGTTCACTGACAAGCATTCACTTCCAACCAAAGAATCAACCAAACCAACCTTATCATAAGTATTCAACCACTATCAACAGAGCCTACCAACAAAAGTACAATTTTATGAAAAGGTCTTGATCTGTTCACTGATCTCTTAAATGAGAAGAAAACTATTTTTCATATATATATATTTTTTAAAGTTTCGTGTAAGAAACCTCTACTACCTATGTTCAGGGCTGGGTATCCCATCTCAACCATGTTCAGGGCTGGGCATCCCATCTCAACCATGTTCTCTTATAAGAGACCTGAGCTTAACAAATAATTTTTTAATTTTTTTTTTAGGTTAGTGTGAGAAACCCCTACTAATGCTTAAGGCTGGGTAATCTATCTATTTATAAGAGAGTTGAGCTTTATCAATAAGGGTTCAAGGCTGAGCATCCCCATCCCAACCATGACCTTTCATAAGGATGAGAGCTGAACTTACCAATAAAAACCAAACACACAACCATACACCCACCTCTCACACTCTCACCCATATCGCAATTTATAATTATAAAATACCATTTAAATTGTCGACCACTACAGAAAAACCCACAATGCCCAAGAGTTGGGTGGATTCATAGCTGCTGTTAGGCAACTCAATCTTGCCAAACACTGAGAAAATTACATGCATGGTCTTTTTCTTTGAACCCAGAATAAGTTGTTCCTTTATTACCATGTGCAAATGCTGTTGTAGAGAATCAAATGTTAACATTTTTTATTTTAAAATATTTTTAAATTATTTTTATTTATAAATTAAAATATAAAAATTATAATTAAAATAATTACTCTTATAATATTAATTTATTTTAATTTATTTTTAATATGTAATTGGTTTATTTTAACATAATTTTAAAATGTAAGGACGTTTAAGACATTTTTTTCCAACCCTTTTCTATCGTTTAAGACCTCATTGTAAAATCTGCGTGAGGTTTAGGGTATAAGAAAGACGCAGACCTGACTCCTCATGTTAATAAGTAACCCAATAAAGATAATCGATAATCAGAGCCACCTATATAAAAAACTACTCTTATTTTAAAAATTAAATTTAATACAAAAAAATTTATAAAGCACACATAATTCATCTAATTTATAACCACTATCGAGTAATGGTATGTGTAGTATAATTGGTCCTTTACCTTCTTGCTTTCTAACGGGTTTATGTGATGATGTTCCCATAAGCTGTTTGTTTATGTGACATATTTTTATATTTATATTTTTTATTGGTTGGAGAAATACTTCTTATACTCATCCACATAAACAGCCTATATTAACCAATATGATGTTCCCATAAGCTGTTTGTTTATGTGACATATTCTTATATTTATATTTTTTATTGGTTGGAGAAATACTTCTTATACACATCCACATAAACAGCCTATATTAAAATTTTGTTCGACTTTAATACCTCTTTCAACAGGAAAAGCCTCTAATCAGCTCTTATTATTTAAGCAATGGTTTATGTGATGTTGTTCCCACACAAGCTCTTATTATCTAAGCAATGGTTTATGTGATGTTCCCACACAAGCTCTTATTATCTAAGCAATGGTTTATGTAATGTTGTTCCCAGCTCTTATTATTTAAGCAATGGTTTATGTGATATTGTTCCCACAAAAACTGTTTGTTAATTTCCAGTATCATATTCCTATATTAAAATTTTGTCCCACTTTCACAAGAAATGTTCCACTTTCATACCTCTTCTAGCCGGAAAAGCCTCTAAGCCCTTGTTATTATTTAAGCAATACAAGGCAAATTATTTCGTCGAATCACTTATTATAGCTTGATTTTTCCATTGAATCCCTTATGCCTCCGTAATTCCTTAAAGGGTGGTGCCCTGACATTGTCTCGCTAACAGCTTGCTTGTATTATAGCCATGGGCACATTGTGACTTTGAAACACCTAGCAAAACTCAACGATTGATTCTTGAAAACTCGAAATCCTTATCTTTTAGCAAATTGTTAAATTGTTATTTATCTTTTGGCAAACTGTATTAACATTTAAGATTTACGAGAGCGACCGCAATTGCCTCCCACCAATCGAACCACGCTGCTCCACAAGCGAAGGGAATGAAACGAGATCATGGTTTTTGAAATCAATAAGTTCAGAAATTGACGTTTATTACAGAGAAAATGTAAAATTATCATTCAAGAAACGAACTCCAAGGAATAAATAGGAGCCCAACAAGATCGCCACGAAAAAAGTCAAACACCCTTTTGAACGCAACCTTATATCCATAATCTGACCAGACTATTTCGATTTAGATTTTTTTAGATTTAGTCCTCGTCCGGTATTGAAAGAAAAAAACAAATTCAAACTCAAACCACGTAATGAATGTGAATGGCCCCGTTGTATTTTCATTTTAAAATAAAAAATAAAAGGAATTAAAAAAGAATTGACCTGCATTTTTATCTCTACTCGTGTTCCATGATATATATATATATATAACCTTAGAGCGACCTATGGAAACGTACGAAAAGAATGAAGCTTCACAGTCCATAGCTCCCTTTTTATCGTCGGATCTCCAGGCATCCAAAGCTGTATTATATATATCATCATACATATGTACTATACTTCATCTCGTGCCTTAATTCCTCAAAACTCTTTACAATAAAACATAGACCAGCGCCTTGGTTAGCTTGAGAAGACCCACGCCACATTAAGGAAATCTCTATAGTAACTTCATATATGTATTATATACATATCAGGAAAAATAAAATAAAAGAACATGAAACGTTTGCCTGAAAAAGCCCTCAAAAAGTATTCAAAGAGGGGAATTCTTTCTCGGCTCTGCACTATATGACAGAGCTTCTATTTGCTCTGTCCATTGGAAAATTAAAAAAAATGAAAAGAAAAAGAAACACAGAAAATGAAAATAAAAAGGAAAAATTTAGATACAATGATAATAAAAACAGAATTGCAGCAGCTGCCATGAATACAGTGAAACAATCATGTGTGATCAAAATGGTCAACAAGCAGTACTACTCTCGCAATTCTAAAAATGCCTAGGCAATGGCAGAGGCAGAAGCATTTAAAGAAATTGATTCAACAGAGCATCTCTACCCTTGTCTGATTCTTTTTCCCCATCTCATTTTTATTATTTTTTTTTTTCTTTTTCATTTTTTTTTTTTTAATAATATTTTGGGCTTCAGGAGCTGTATGGCTTTGCCTGCTTACAGAAATAATAACAAAGACTTGTTCATAATTTTAATAAACGTTCTTACTGTACAAGCTTGTCGAGTGTCTGATCCGAGGATGATATCCACGAATCCACCATGCGATCGGCACCCCTTGCGTGAATATTATTATTATTGTTGTTGTCGTGGTGGTGGTGAGGACGATGACCGCCGGGGTCCACTGTGTTGGCGATGGTGTCATCGAGGTTCAGGGTTCGAGGCCTGCCCAGGTCGCCTGCGGCTTTACTGTAGCTCATCTTGCATGCGCCACCGCCGTCGCCCCACTGGGACGGCCGCCGGTCAGACGGCACCAAATCCGGCAGCACATGGGCGTTCGGTGGCGGATTCAGCCCCAGCTCCTCTAATATCATGTTGCTATTGTTGTTACTGTTACAGAGCGCCGCCGCCGCTGAAGATGTTGTTTTGTTGAGAAGAGAGGGCCCGCCGGGCTGTAGGAGGGATTGGAAAAGAAGATTAGGCGGGGACTGCTGCGGGACCGCGAAATTGGGCGCCGCAGCGGCAAAGCCCCGGGCGCCGGCCGCCATGCGTTGCGGAAACGGGCGTAGCAGAAAAGGGTTAGTTGTCCCCTGCAGACTCCGAGCGCCGCTCGCGAGGAAATCCAGCCGGTTGCGCTGAAACGGCGAGGTGGAGGCAAACGGCGCTGGGGGTATCCCCGTGAACTCCTGTACCATGGCACGGAAATTCGACGTGTCCGTTGTAAGGACCGTGGTCGGTGCTCGGCGGGATGCCCGGGACCGTTTCTTCCCCACCTTGGACGCCGCTGCCGGGTCCAGCGACAGCCGCCCGCTGCCGCTCCCATTCGCTGCGCCGCAGCCCCCCCGCGAAGCCGCCATGCCGCTGTACGTCGCCGCCGACACCGTCTCCGCATGCAGGGCAGAGGTGGTGGTACTGGCGGCGGTACTCGTCTCAATATTGTTTTCCGTCTGAACCTCCTGCGGATCGACTCCCCCTGGCCCTGCGGTCCCTTTCCGTATGAGCAGCTGCTGGGCTTCGCCTAGAGGGGCCCTGGGGTTGGGGTTGGGGTTGGGGTTGGAATTGGGATTCATGTTGTCCAGATAAGTGGCAATCGACTCGTAGAAGGAATGGTGCATCGCACCGCTCGCCCCCGATGGCTCCGCTCTCCCTCCGCCTCCGCCTCCGCCTCCCCCATCGTTCGACGGGGCGGAGGCTGCCGCGGAATTTAGTAGCGATGTTATCGAGTTCCTGGAGCTGAAATCGTCCTCTATATCCATCTCTCTGGATGATATGTGAAAGCCGCAGCTATTATTGTCCATGATATGTAGAATATGATAGCTCTTCAAGCTAAATTTAGCAGAGTTGCCTCTGTTGGGCCCCTCCGATGCAGAAACAAAGCAAGTACCCAATTCGGACAGGGATTCAGCGGCCCCCTGCAATCATCTCTGCATAACTGTGAATCATAGTAACCTTATCTAATCCAATAATGATTGAATAATCTCTATAGCCATTCATTCATTCACTCAATCCTTCACTCAATTCTTCTGGCTTGGCTTCTGCCATTGCAAAGCCTCTGGAGAGCAAAGAATAGAGTTTCTTCTTCGTGGGGTTTTAATATTAAGACGCGTCCCCCCTGCCCCAGCCCTTGCCCCTGCCCCTGCCCCTGCCCCGCACGTGATTCCACCGAAGGGACCAAGAGGAAAGGGGAAAATAGAAAAAGAAAATTAGAGGGAAAACCAAAAAAAAAACGTCCCAGATCTTCTAGAGACTCGGAATCTCTTATGTGGGGACGCCACGGCATATCAAGTTGCATCACTGGATGAGACAGATTTCATAATAAACCTCACTCACGCGTCTGATTACCCTCTTTTAAGCTAACGACACTATGCGTATCCATTAAACGGGTCAAAGTCTAAATGCGGCTATAGCTATAGACCTCAGATAAAGACTGCTTTCTAATTCTGCTGTAACTGTACACCGCCTTATTATAAAAAAAAAAAAAAAAACTCAGTTGAGGAAGAGGTCATGAGCCAAACGTTAACAGGCTTACTGTAAAAAATTGAACAAGTTACAGCGACGAGTTACGGTCAGGAGGGTGTTCTTGGTAAAGTTAGGAACAGTGAGGTGAGCAGCCAACGGCTTCATTAAATTCGAGGTGAAGAGAGAGATGAGCAACGATGGTCTGGTTGTTGAATTGCAGTTGAGAGAGAGGAGAGAGGAGAGATAGAGAGGAGAAATGGAGATAGCTGTCGGGCCTCCCCAAACATGTGGCAACATCGCTTGCGTGTTTTGCCTGCTCCTTTG
Organism: Wollemia nobilis; assembly: GCA_028583015.1. Classification (NCBI taxonomy): domain Eukaryota; kingdom Viridiplantae; phylum Streptophyta; class Pinopsida; order Araucariales; family Araucariaceae; genus Wollemia; species Wollemia nobilis. The sequence goes on from JAQPPZ010016888.1 coordinate 23,895,258, forward strand.
AATCGGTCACCACTAATCTCTCTCATTCTGATGCGTAGATCACCCTCCTCCTCTTCTACGGAATTAACACATTCCTTGGCGAATCTCTATCACGTCATCTCATCTCTACACGTCAATGTTATTTAACTCCGCCCTTTATAAAAATTACTTGACCGTCAACCAATTACAAAAATGCGGGTAATTGTAGATTTTTGTCTCGACTTTAATGAGGACCGGGGTAGTTTGATGGTGGGCCATATCCACGTCTTGTCGGAGCGGGATTTATGGGTGTGCACCCATAAATCCATTGTTATTATTATTATTTTTTAGCAGTTTCCTATGCCTTGTATTAGGCCTATTTAGAGAACATTATACCGCTGCGCCCCTGCCCACATTTCGCTTTTCCAAGGTACGCCTATTACGATGTTGTAGGTAAAGCAGATTTTTTTTTTTAAAGAATATGACATATTAAATTTTAGTTATTAAAATATGGTGTTTAATTGCATTTGAAATATTTTATTTTATTTTTTATTTTTTATATAAAAGGATTGAAAAGTGAAGTATATTAAGAGCTATCCTTTCCCTAAAATTGAACTTGGGTTTCCCTTAAAAGATTTTTCGCTTGGTCACAACCACATTATTTTTAATAATTGATAAGCAAGGTTCAAACCACATGGGCTGCCACCAAACCTATTTCACTTTGTGATCAACCACATTATTTTTAGTAATTAACAAGTGCAAGGTTCAAACCACACGAGCTGCCACCAAACCTATTTCACATTGTGACCAACTACATTATTTTTAGTAATTGAGTTCAAACAACATGCTTCCACTAAACCTATTTCACTTCATTATTGTTGACCCGATGTGAAAAGAATTACCAATCACTCAGGATATCGTCATCGGTTTACTTTTACCATACCTATTTCACTTTGTTATTGTTGACCCGATGTGAGGAGGACCACTGACCACTCAGGATTTATATCGTCATTAGGATTCATATCGGATTGGTTTGGCAAGCACTCAAGATCCAAATCAATCTACTACCTTTGCAAACAGGCTGCCCTCGAGGTTTGAACCTGAGAGTCTTCTTGGTAAATGTGTGACCCAGACAAGCACTTACCAATCCACCTAACCTTTGGGTGAGGAAAAAATATTATATTAGTTATATGAGAAGATTATATTAATTAGATGAGAGATTATAATATATTTATTCAATCAAATTTTTAGTTAGTTATTAAAGTATGGTATACAACTTTATTTATTAAAATAGTATTGGTTATGTAAAATGAACCAATATATTTATTCAATCTAGATATTAAAGTATATGGTATACAACTTTATTTATTAAAATAGTATTGATTATGTAAAATGAACTGATATAAAGTATATGGTATACAACTTTATTTATTAAAATATTATTGGTTATGTAAAGTGAACTAATATATTTATTCAATCTAGATATTAAAGTATATGGTATACAACTTTATTTATTAAAATATTATTGGTTATGTGAAATTAACTAATATATTTATTTAATCAAATTTGGGTTATCAAAATATGATATACAATTTTATTTATTAAAAAATTATTGGTTATGTAAAAGTAATTAATATTTTTTTTTTTATTAAATTTTAATTATTAAAGTATAATATAATTTATTAAAAAATTATTGGTTATAAATTGAATTTGAATTTGTATTAATGTCCATTGGTGACCAAAATAGGTCAATATGATTGTAAAGTAGAACATATACAAAACAATAATACAGTTCCATACAAAATAAAGTAAAATAAAATAAAATAAACAGTAAATATATATGATATACAAGGATGAACTAATAATCTTAATTATTAAAACATAATATACAACTTTATATAAAATAGACTAATATATTTTTTTAATCACATTTTAATTATTAAAATATAATATGCAACTATATTTATTAAATTTAAATCTTAATTTTTATTAAAAGCTCTATATTCTTATTATGAAACTCACTTTAGAAAAACACGATGATTTCTTTTGTTTATTGTGTATGCCGTCACCAGACAGGGTAAAAATGTAAGAGAATCTCGTAATAAGCGGCAGTCCCTGGTAGTTTATACATACACCGTCATATCATGAAAGATCAAAATCCAAGGCTAATAAGCGGTAGTCCCTGGTAGTTTATACATACACCGTCATATCATCAAAGATCAAAATCCAAGGCGGTTTTTCCAACTTGAAAGTTAGTTTTAATAACATTTAGATAGTCAAAGTTTGAGTTTTTTTTTTTGGAAGATCTAGGTTAAATAACTGTGTTGTTATATGGGTTTGGTTTTGTTTTTTTAATAGGAATCAAATAGCTTTGATTCTTGTAATAGGAATCATTTAGGGTAGTATGTATGCAGTGTGAATGTGTTGTAAAAAAATGTTTAATAAAGGATTTGTTTTCATTAGGACAGTACAATGGTAAAAGTATTGGACTTACATTATAAAGATTCATAATAGGGGAAGGGTGACCTTTGATGACCCTTCATTTGTGCCTTAGCTATAAGCTTCAGATATTAAAAGTATCTAAAAAATTATAGAAAATTTTATTTTTACTTAATTAGGTATCATTATAATAAATTATATTATTAATAATTTTTAAATATAAAAATATTTAATTTGATTTTTTTTTAAATGAATGTTTAAGTAATGGGATGGACTTATGATTTTACAGAGAAAAACTTCAGGCCTTCCAAGTGGCAATGATTTTTCGCTTATTTCTTTTTGAATGCATATTTAACATTGTTTTGGTTGTTGTTATCTAACTTTTGTGGATTGTTTCTTACTCTCTTGTGTACTCCTAACCACGGTGATTAGTGTGTTGGTTTACGGGTTCCAAACTTCTTAAACATTATTTTATTAATATAACAACTTTTTCATCAAAAAAAAAATATATATATAACTACTTTTTAGTAGTAATCACATTATAATATTTTAAAGATATATTAATATATAATTTTTAATTGATTAGATAAAATTGAAATGGTCGTATATTTATTACATTTCAACAAACTACATAAATAGTTGTCTCAAATATATTAATGAATAATTTTTTTAATTGATTATAGAATATAAAGAAGAACCAAATCATACAACATCATGATTAATATATTTTTTATTTGGGTAGTGTGATAAACCTCACCTCACCTAAGCATAGGGCTGAGCAATCCCCTCCCAACCATGAGGTCTCATAAGGCGAAAAGCTACGTTTATCAATAGGGAATTAACACACAACCACACACATCCACCATAGCATTGTGTTGTGCCCATGGGACTACATCATGATTAATATTACCATAAGACTTTCATGGTCATAAAAGGTCTTTACTTTAAAATTTTACGTTTTTAATTTTGAGCTTATATCATTTGAATATTAATGTATAATTTAATTTAAAACATTATTCATAATTACGTCAAAATGCGTTCCTACAATGGCAGACAAGGGTGGGAGGCAAAGAGGTCATACATGTCACACCGTAAATAATTTTTTATTATTATTAAAAAAATCGACATTAACAAAAACATTTAAACTAGCTTAGATATAAAGGATATATATCTAAAAACATCGAGAGTTATCAATCCCAAGGCGCCTATCTTGGAGATCACACCCCCAAGAAATGAGATAGGCGCCTCGAGATTGATGCGTTTTTAGATATATCCTTTATATCTAATACTATTATTTTTGGTTAAAACGTTATTTTTAATTAATTTATTAAATTTATAAGTATACTTATTTAAATTAACTTTCTAACTTCTATAAAAATTATATAAAAATATATAATGGATATCAATTTAATTTAATTTAATTATCAATTTTATAATGAATTAAAAATATATAATAGATTTTAATTTAATTTAATTATTAATTTCGTTCCACGTTAATACCTATTTATCTATCTATTAATTTTTTTTTTTTTTTTTGGTTATTGTGAGAAACCCCCTATGATCGACGTACAGGGTTGAGCAGTCTCCTCCCAACCATGACCCCTACTAAAGTTGAGAGCTATACTTATCAATAGGGAAAGTTCAGAGCTATACTTATCAATAGGGAATTTAACACAAAGCGTTTCCTCCCAACCATGATCCCTCCTAAAGTCGAGAGCTATACTTATCAATAGGGAATTTAACACAAAGCCACCACACACCCACCCCTCACACACTCGCCCACACCACGGTTTGAACCTTGGACCTCCCGAAGAAGAGCCAAAGCCCGAACCGTTGCGTTGCACCCCTCGATACAATTTAGTTATCAATTTTATAATGAATTATATAAAAATATTATAATTAATGAAAAAAAACTAAAATTTCAAGAAAGAAACAAGTGTTGGTAAGAAGTGAGCCTCACATTTCCTTCTTTAGATATTCGATAAAAATTTCAAAAAATAAAGATTTTTATAAGAAAAATTTAAGTAGCATAGAAGAAAAGTTATTTGTGAAAGCCTTAACTAAAAGTAAGGAATCCTAGAAGTATGGATGCCCTAGTTGGGGACAAGAGGAAGATCAAGTCTATGATAATCCCTATCCAAACAACAAGTGTTACAACATAAATAATTATCAAGTATGAAATAATCGAGCATGACATAATGGTTCTAAAAAGCAAAGGGTTAGTATGTAAGTTCAATGTATACTGGCTAGGTTTTGCAAATATTCCAAATTGGATCAAGTTGAAGTGGGGATTGAATTCAAATTATTCCATGACTTTCCTTCTAAAAATATTTTTCCTTATCATCTTCTATAATTAAAAAATTAAGGATAAAATAATAGGTAGTGACCTATGGTTTAGGAGAGAGATGCTCTATATTTAAGACCATGGAACAACAATTATTTATGGAGACAAACTGTTAAAAGGCTTCTAATGTGGGTTAGGCTTTTGGTACTTTCATATCAACTTATCAATAAGGAGGTTTTGAAGAATATTGGCAATACTTTAGGGGAGTTCATCTAGGAGGGACTAACTACTAAGGAGCAAAAGCCTGTGGTTTATACCTAGATATGTGTTGCCATGGATATTTTAAAACCATTTTCCACAATCCATTAAGATTAAATATGAATAAAAGAATGAGATCAACAAATGAATTATGAAAACATTTCATCTGATGCTACAAATGTTAAGAGATTGAACATGTGGCAATAGAGTACAAAATGAAAATGGAGTAAGAGATGGAAGTTTTTTGTCATGGGATAAGTTTCAAAGTAAAGCAAGAAGATCATACTAAAGAAGTCTAATTAGATCAAGGATTTTTCACTCCCCCAAAAATAGCAAAGAAAGCTCCTTCATATCATCAAAGATGAAGGCCATCATGGTTCTCGAATCAACTATTAGAAGAAACAAAGAAGTATGCAAGGGACGAGAAAGTATCCTATGCAAGTTCAAATTAAAAAATAATTAAAGGAACATAAGAAGATGTGGAGGCAAATTTTAAAATAAAGAAGCCAAAAGAGGTCAATATAATCTAGATAGATCATCTTAGTTTTACTCAAGTAGTATAAAATTCTCTCCTTGCAATAACAATAAAAGTAGCATAAAGTTTACCCTCTTGAACTCTAGAGTTCCAAGAGTAGCATAATAAAAAAAATTACAAAGGATATCCATACAAATTTAGGGTTCTTGGGGCAATACAATCAAGTAAGTCTTGTGGACGATGGTCCTTGCACTTTAGGGTTTTGGGGGGAACATAAAGAAGATAAAATTAAAGAGATGGATAAGTTAAGATTGTTGGTGGGAATGGAAAAATAAGAGGAAGACCCTTAAAGAAAGAACACAGAGAAAATGATATGGGAAAGCAAAAAATAAATATTGCAAGTGTTAAAAACAAGTGGGGTAGCCTACAATTTTTTTTTTTTTAAATGATGAAAATGGTATGTTGGAATATTGCAAGTATGAATAAGTTCCTTAAAAAAGGCATTAAGAATTAATAGTTTTTAAAAATAGTTTTGAGTTTGATTTAACATAAGAAATTAAAATAAGTTGTGAGGGATGCAAGAATACATTAAAAAATATTTGGAAGATGAGGGAATGTCTATAAGTTTTTGCTATAGGAGCTTCATGGGGCACTGCAATAATATAGGACAAACACAATGGGATGGACAATTGCTAGAAGTTAAAGGTAATTAGTGATCTATAATTACCACCAATGCAATCTTAAACAAATCCTTTTCAATGAATTAAAGTGTTATTTGGCATAGTTTCACTTAAGCTATTGTGAAAATAAGCACTAATAAAACCCTTATCAATATATTATTTTATGTCTATAATAACTTATGTAAGATAATAATGGAGTATGGATAGTCCTTAAAGAGGTTGATGAAATGTTCATAAATCCAAAAAACTATGAAAGAATCAACAATTTAATGATGTACCAAATCAATGCTATTACTAGCTCAAACTAGCTAGTTTCCAAGCATTGAAAGCATTTAAGCTTGCTAACATCTCATAGATTGAAGATAATACAAGTAAAAATACTTAAATGCTAAAAAATAACATTTGTAAAACAAAAATATTAGAGTGATTAAGTGTGGGAATCCTATTCTAGAAGAAAACCCACAAAAGAAGCTTCTTATTCCATAAAAATAGATAAATTACAAGATTTGTTGCCATCAACTTGGCCATCAGTTATATGTCAATCACTATGCCCTTGCTTATAATTTCACATAGTGCATCTCAGTGTAATATTTGCTTTATCAATGCTAGAAATACCTTTCCCCTCTTCTTAGATCTCCAAAACCCTTTTCTTCTATATTGACCCAAATAAGCCTCATTTTGCCTCTTCCAAATCTAAGAGTGCAACTGATGTTTCTTAATAATTGAGGTCCTTTAAAGTGAAAAACATATATGTGGATGATGTTTCATTATTTATCCTACAAATATTTCTCTTGACACTTGTCCAAACCTATTTTAGGCCACCTTACACATGCTAAATCATCCCATCCCTTGCCAACTTTTTGGTTGGGCTAATTTTTGGCATTTTTCAAACAAGTGCATTCTAAGCTAAAAATTGGTATTCACATATAATGATAAGAACCTTTTGTAAAAAATATCTTATTTGGATCCCTCAACAAAAAGAAAAAATAACTATAATCTAGATTGGGTTTTACCATTTTTACTAAACAAACTAATGTATTTTGACATAAAAATTATATCACACATATAACTACGAGTCCTATTTCATCTCCAAAAAGAATCACTCAATTTCAACTTGATTTAGTTGAGTTATGGTTACAATACTTTTTTTTTATACATAGGGGAGTTGGTTACATCCACACTATTTTTCATAATTACCAAGTGCAGGGTTCAAACCACAGGGACTGCTCCCAACAAGCCTATACCACTTCATTATTGTTGACCCGATGTGAGAGGGATCATCGGTCGCTTGGGGTTCGTACCATCATCGTTGTTATGGTGCACACTCAAAGGATTTAGATCATACTACTACCTTTGCAATGAAATAGACATACCCCCAAGGTTTGAATCTAGGTCTCTTCTTGGTAAGTGTTTGGCCAGATAGACAACTACCAATCCACCTAGCCCTTGGGGGCTAGTTATGATAACAATACTACTCACTAGTCTTGACTATTCTTTTCTATTATTTTCAATGTAGGATTTATTTTGAGCATTCTCCTTGATGCCATGAACCTATTTTCAAATTTTGATTTACATTTGACTCTCTTTTAAAGGGGTATGAACAAATTATGATGTTGTCCTATTGCAGATGCTTTATAACATTTAACAAAATGTTAATCCTCTCCTTAGGATTAAATTTTCTAGAGGGGTTTAACAAGGTTTTATTTTGGTATGTTTCCATGATTTCACGAGGAGAAGCATTTTTCTTGATGATTTCTAATAAAATTATTATTTTTTTAAGTCAATAAAATTTATATTAAAAAAAAATGATTGCATATTCTACTCGTATATATTATTTTTCATATTTAATTTTGTTATTAAATTTAATACTTTGAAAAGTGTGTAGCTTTTAACTAATAATTTTTTTATATTACTTATTATTAATTAAAACAAAAAGAAATAACTAATTATCAATATAAACATGATATCGCCTAGAATTTGTAAATATTGGACACATCATTATCTCATTAATTTAACTATATTATAAATTTTTCAAGGTATGAATTCTACCAAAATCTAGAATTTTGGTATCGCATCTCTAGACACGTGTCCTCTAATTAATTTAATTGTATTAGAATTTGATCTCTAGTATGAACATCTTATTTAATTGTATTGAACTTTTTTGTTTGGTACAAATGCTACCCAAGTTCAAAACTTACATAACATATAATTGGACACATGTCACACTCAAATTAATTTAATTATAAAATTTTATGTTGGATATGAATGCAAATTTAATTGTATTTAAAATTTGTCATGTACTGATAGGGATTATATATTAATGAACTTTTTTTTTGGATTGGGTAGTGTGATAAACCCCTACGATCGAAGCATAGGGTTGAACAATCTCCTCCTATCCATGATCCCTCGTAAATTTTGATTTTTTATGAGTAAATACTCAAAATAATATTACCTCAAGATCAATAATACAATTGCAATATGAAAGATATAATAATGTTGATCAATCAAGCATATAAACTCAGAATCAACTATATAATAACTCAAAGAATGCTAATGACAAATGCTCAAAAATACTAAGAAATATTTATTGAATGAAGAGCTCAAAATACATCATACTACATCACCTTCCATTGCTTACATAGGTGACTCTTTCTCCTTCGCTATATGTCTTTTACATCAATACATCCATATATATAGAATGGAATGTGACTCTTCATATGGAGGTTTCTTGGCCCTCACTCTTCCTATGACTCTTCATCTTCCTACTCTATTGACACATGTACATAGGGACAACTATGCACATTTACATTGCCAAAATATCATTGCACACTTGTGCATTACATTGCATAAAGTAAATCCTAATCTAAGACACTCTTTCCTAATCTATAGATGTACCCATGATGGTACATTGGTATGTACCAAATAATGTAATATATTCCAACACCCCCTGTATTACATTATTTGGTTATTGAAGACTTTAGTCTTCAATATGGTCTTCATCTTCTTTCTTGAATTTGTGTCCTTCATATTGTAGATACTCTTCATTTTGTTCAGATTCAAATTCTTCTTCATGTAGACTCTTGGATGATGTTGTGTTGTTATTTGATCCTTGTAGAGACTTATTCTTTTTCCCTTTGTTCTTCATATTACAAGTCTTCATTTTTGCCTGGTTCCTTTTCTTTGTCTTCGAGTTCTATTTGGGCTTCTTGATATAGTCAACCGCTAGATATCCTTGTTGAGCTAGAGCCCCAATCACCTCTTTAGTCCATATTTGTTTTTCTTGATCTTTGTGTAGTCTTCTTTCTTGTTCTTCAAACTTATATTTGTTGTTATCAAAAGCTTTAAAAATAATTCTTTGAAATAGGCATTGTAACCTGAACATTAGAATTCTTTCAAAACTCATGTAATACTCCTTTTTGTAATGACAAAAGGAAGACAAGTGAGATCCTCTCCCACAATATGTGCAAGGATGTAAATCCCAACAATCAACTTTTTCATGGCCTTCTTTGTTACAGTAAGTACATTTCAAGTTTTCTTGTGTTGTTTTGAATACCTTGACTTCATCTATTTTCTTGATCAACTGATATAACCATGCATGAATGGTTGAAGCAATTTTACTTTTGCTTCTTTCATAGACTTGTAGAAGGAATTCTTGTCCTACATGTTTTGCTAGACTTTGAGAGTGTTCACTGTGACTGTCTTCTATCATATTGTTAGAATATGTCTCTAAGGTATTTCTTCTTATTGGGCTAATTTGTGATTCTTCAAGAATGCTTTGAAGCCATATAGGTTCTTTTCTTCTATCCACATATTTCATGTTGTTATTGCCCTTTGAATCAAGTATATCTCTAATCCAAGTTGATTTATTGAATCCTCTATATTTAATAAGGTCTTCCATTGTTAAAACTTTAATCCTTTGAGGTAGACTTCCTTATGACTCCCTAGTCTCAATATAGTCCTTTCAATTCTATGTTTTGTAGAACTCCTTTTATCTCCCTAATGTTTGAAAGGTAATGCAATTTTAATATCAACTCTATCAATCAATGTGTGATTTGAATGCAATTTCAATCCTTTACAAATCTTCAAATCTCTAATAATTTTGAACTTAGAGATTAAACTTATCAAATGCAATATCTCTATGTAGAATTCCTTATATCTCCCAACTCTAGAAAAATAATATTTGCAAAGTTTTTGTAATCCTAGTTTGATGTAGAATGCCTTATTTCTCCAACCTTAGTAATTTTGCAAATATTCAATTTGTTTTGTAAATCTAAATATGCAATTTTACAAAACCCAAATATAATGCTTCTTCAAATATGATAGAATGTTTCAAAATGCAATATCCAAATTTTTCTAAGGTTCTATAATGCTTATCACTCCACTAAAATCTTCAAATATTTAACCTTAGAATATATTCACTTTATTCCTTATTCCTCCTACCAATATAAACTTTAATATGAAAATATTATGGTAAATGTTACCTTAATTATTCAGGTGCTCCTCCTTGACTTGCTAGGTGCTCCTCCTTCTGGTCAAATTTCATTGGACTTGATAATAGGCACTTTGAATGTGCCTTCAATGCTCTTGCTTCACACTTGCTATGAATCTACCTTTACTCTCTTACACTGGTGGCTATATGGGCGCTTTTGTCCTCTTGTGCAATGTGCCACTTGTAGCATACGTTATGGAGACTTCTTGACTCCCCTTAGGTGGTGCTAACGTTCTTGTAAGATGAATGGACACTTGGCACAATATTCCTTGTGTTTTTTGGGCATTACTAATCCTTCCTTGAGTGTTGGGTGATGATTTAGAGCGTTGAGCGCTCTTCTTTCCTAGAGATGTACGTTATGACTATGTGCCAACTCTCACCCTTGTGCCAAATGGTAATATTCCTCTTCCTTGCTTGGGACAAGTGTTACAACCTTCTATGCATATGCTCCCTTCTCCAACGTATGGAATTTCAAGACTATTCCAATGTATTTCTTCTTCACTATTCCTCCAATGTATTCTTGCTTCTTTGTAACAGCAATTGGTGTTGTTTCTTCTCTCTTTGGACGATGATGAATTCGCCCATGGTTGGCTCTAGTTGTGACTATTTTAGAGCACTCCAATGGTGGCTCTATGGTGCTTCCTTTTTGGTAGTTTGATCTATTGGTAATATTCCTTTGATAATGCACCATGTATTTGCAATCTGCCTTGCTTTGTGTAGATAGAATGGTTGTGCTACGTAGGATTTATGTAGGGTAATATTTTGCAGGTTGCAGCTGACGTCTTCTAGCTCCTTGGCTGGTCAATTCCTGAGCCTAATGGCTCTTTCCTTAAGCACTCTTGTTAGTGCTTCTTTCCTGCAAATGGGTGGATGTTGATGAAGATCTTGCCCCCTGTGATCTGTAGCTCAATGGTGCTTAATATGGTGGTGATCCACACCACTCTTTTAGTGGTTTTCTTCACCACTTTTGACTGCACGTCTGGTGTTTTTAAACACCTAAAATATACCTTTAAATTTGGAACTCTTTGCTTTCCAAAATCTACTATATTTTGAGGGATATTCTTCCTCACAAACGTAGGATAAATTTGCTCTTAAATTTACTTTAAAAAATAGCATATACTATTCACTTATCACTCCTTTAAAATCTTTAACTAATGTTGTTATAATCTTGTAGATTTCTCTAAAAATAATGGTGTGTAATAGTGTCTTTTCTTTGGCTTAATGACACTTCTAAAAAACTTTCCTTTTGCTAGCTCTAAATAGCTCTAAAATTTGATGCTCTAAAAAACTCTTAATATGCACCTTCAAAATATTTGCAATAATACTTTATATGGCATCAAATTTAACACACCTTTTTGTAGCTCCTTTATTTATAGCTTGTTGTCTTGTATTTGTTGTAATGCACCTTTCTTTTGCTGTTAGTGGACTCTTCAATTTGCAGCTATAGTTGCTGCCCAAAATCTGCTTTCTTCTCCTTCAAATATGTGCTAGCTATCTCTGAAATTTGTAGCTCCAAATGTTGCCCTTTTGCTGTTCAAATATGTAGTCAATCTCCTCCTTAGGTGCTTCTAAGAATGCTTGAGATTTGCTATCCAAAGCTATTCCAAATTTGTTTCAAAAACTCCTCCAAAATGCAGCTAGCTTTACTCTTTCAATGCTGCCCAAAATTGCAGCTTAAACTCCTTTGATTACTGCTTACAAAATCTGATTTGGTGATGTCCATGAATTTCCAAATCTGTTGCTCTCTTTTGTTGTCAAGCCTTCTCTTAGTTGGCTATCCAAAAATGCTCCAAAAGCTTCTCCAAAGCTTTTCCAAAATGCAACTTTCTGCTTCTACTATTTGTTGTCCTGTGACCTTTCGTCTTCTCCTTCAAGAATCAATAACTTATGCTTTTACAAATCAGCCTACAAAACTTTTGTGGCTGCCTCCAAATCTCTCTAAACTATGACCTCTACAATCTTCTTGCTTTCTTCTAACTTCTTGCTAAATTCTGACTTCAAATCTGACCTCTTTCTCTATCTTCTTTCACTAGAATCTGGATGTCTTGATCTCTCCAAGATCTTCTCAAAATTTGACAAACTTCTTGCCAAATCCTTTTTCCTTTTGGGCTTGTTGTTGTATGGTGATAATTGTCCCAATCTCTTCTGGTCAAGTGCTCCTTCTGCTTGCAATCTTCTACCATGAACTCTGCTTTAAATCTCTTCTAATGGTCATTACTTTAGCTTCTGCAATAAGGCTTTCTCTTGCCTTTTCTTTCTTCAATGAAATCTTCTTGAGACCTCTACTCTTGGGTCTTCTAATCCTGTAGCCTTCAATTCTCTTAGTAAATGCTTTAATGAAACCTTACCTTGGTTTCTTCAATTTTCCAACTATGGGAAATTCTTCAATGAGATCTCTTTCTTGGATCTCTAGACTCTGATACTTCTATCTGCAATAGGACCTTCTGTAGTCCTTCTATATTCTATCTTCAATCTTCCAATCTTGGAAGTTCTTCAATATGACCTCTCCTTGGATCTCTATATTTAGTATTCAATATTCAATATTCCAAAACTTGGAAGTTCTTCAATGTGACCTCTTCTTGGGTCTCTATCTTCAGTCTTCAATCTTCAATCTTCCAAAACTTGGAAGTTCTTCAATGTGACCTCTTCTTGGATCTTTATCTTCAATCTGCAATCTTGTAATGAGAACCTTCTTCTTGGTTCTTCTCAATATTCAATAAGGTCTCCTTCTTGGACCTCCTTCAATGTCTACTTTTCTACAACAAAAGAGTTAATCCCTGCACTAGGAAAGCACATAGAATTTTAGGCAATCGAAGATAAAATTCTTCTCTATCTATTGTAGGAAGCTTCTCAACTTCTAAGAACCAATCTTCTGCAACAAAACTTAGACAGTAATAATCAGATGTATTCAAAGTTCCAAAAATAATAATCTTCACTAGCTATCTTAAAAAACTAGTGGAATCAAATCTATACTGAATCCTAGTCTTCACAGGTTTTCCTTTCAACCCTGTGGAAATATTCTAGCCAAATAATAATATGGAATCTTTACTTTCTTATCAAGCTTATCAATAGGACCTCTTCTAAGGGTCTCTTAATCTCTTCAATGATAAGGTCTATCTTCAAGACCTTTCTATCTCCTTCTATTTTGATTTTGCTCTTGGAATAGGTATGTCCTTAAATATCACTAGTTTTTCTTCAACATAGTGAGAAATGCTATCTTCTCTAGTTTCTCTTTCTAGAGGTAATTCCTTTATCTTCTTTGGTTTCTTTTCTAGAGGTAATTCCTTTATCTTCTCTAGTTTCTTTTCTAGAGGTAATTCCTTTATCATTACTGGTCTCTTCTTAACCAGTAGAAATATTCTTTACTTCTGATCTATATTATGACTTCTATCAAACAATCCCAAAACAATGATGTTTGCATGCAACGATGCACAATGGTTGATCTGATTTGCAAAGACATAGCGGGATTCATATTGATAGTAGTAATGGTGATCCCTTGTGGCTCTGATACCATTGTTAGCTTTTGATCAGGGAGGACTGGGTCTTAGAAGAATTAGTAATATGAACATGGCACTGTTGGCCAAGTAGGCTTGGAAGGTGTTTACCAATTGCAATCGTGAATGGGTTTCCATCATCAATAAAAATACACTGACATCTAGAATTTTATGGATGAAAATATTCCTAAATTTGGGTCTACCTTCTAGAAATCACTCCTCCAGGCTAGACCTCTTATTCAAAGGGGAACCAGATGGCAACTTGGAATGGGAAATAGGATAAATTTTTGGTCAAACAGGTGGATCTCTAATCAAACACTTAGTGAGAACAACGAATTCTCAGTGGTGTAGCCTTTTTTGAATACTCTTATAGGCAGAAAGGTGTTTGATTTCCTAGAATCTTCAGTCCAACCCAAAATATGGAAATATCTCCACATTACAAATGTTGATGCCCAAATTTCAAATGTTGTTACAAAATTATCAACATTTCTAAGGGCAAATGTAATTCCATCTAGTATGTCTCATGATACCCCTTTCTAGAAAGAAATTAACTCTAGTATTTTTTCTGTCAAATCTACTCATATTTTGACTTTCACTCCCCAAAATTTTCTCATTTCTTTCAATCTGGTTTGGTTTAAACACCTCATACCTAAATTTGCTATCTTTTCTTGGTTGGCCATCCAAAACAAGATGCTCACTATTGATAATATCATGAAGAGAGGGATGGTTGTTCCTAATAGATGCTATTTTTCTTGGCAACCTAGAAATATGTCAACCACATTTTTACATAATGTTCTTTCTTCCACTCTACAATGGGTCATCTCATGTCCACCTTTCACATCTCCTAGGCCCAACCCAACTCCCTGGATCTTTTTTCTCCTTATAGCCCATGCCTTTAAAAAATTCTAGGTTGTCTTCTTTGTGGAAAGTTTATCTCCATCATATCTTGTGGCAGATCTGGCTCGAAAGAAATAGTAGAATATTTTCAAACACCCTTAGGGACTCTATCTATGTTGCCAAAAAAACCATCACCTTTGCTATTAAAAATTCTAAGCTTTTCTCTTGCATCAAACCACCTGAGTCTGACCTTGAGTCCACTCTTTTTCGCTCCCTCAGTATTCCCCACAGTCCTAGCTCTACTCCTTCTAATCCCCATACCATAATTGGTGCTCATTAGACTCCTCCTCCTGTAGAATGGCTTAAATTTAACTATTATGATGATTCTAAAGGAAATCCATGTGCAGCAGGTGTCATAGGTCTAGTCAGGGATCACAATGTACGACTCATAGTGGCCTATGATAAGTTTTTGGGCATCCAAACTAACCACTATGTTGAAGCTTGTGCATTGTGGAGAGGGCTAGAAGTTCTTAGAGATTACAGGGGAAATTTACAAATTGAAGGTGATTCCATGAATGTTACAAACTCTATCATCAACGATAAAATTCCTTCATGGAATGTACACACTGTTATTTAGGAAGCTAAGGTCTTGATGCAGAATTTTCACAATACTACAACCTATCATGTGTATCAGGAAACTAACAAGTATGTTGATTTTCTTACCAATATTGGGGTTAGTCATAGGAATATGTCCATCTGGTATCAAAATTTCCCTCAAAATGTTCTTAATGTTGCTGATGTCGACTTGGAAATACACAACCAACCCTGAGAGGTATGCTTACCTCAAAAATTTTGATGATGGGAGTAATAGAACTGCTTCTCTGGTGGTCATATTCAACTTGGTCCACAACACCATCCTTAGTAGTATCATCAGTGGCATGGATAGCATCAACACCTCCCTGAAACTACTGGTCAATAAACATGGCCAAAAGAGCTCTGTAGCTAAAAATTGTCGATGATTAGAGTTGGTTTGTTTTGTCTTTCGAGCTCTATTCCCCTATGTGGGAATTTTGGTACTAATATTTTGACCCTTGCATGGGCACTAGTTTGATTTTGCTTTATGTTCTCCTTAGCCCCTGTGTAGGATCTCTCTTTCAATCTTTGTTTTTTATTAAACAACTCTTGCATGGTTCTATTTTTTCTCTAGTCTGGTTCATGGAGTGACTAGGGTGTAGACACCCTGTTTTATGCTTCTCTATGTACTTTTCATCATATGCTTATGTTTCTAGTTTTGGACACCAGTTAAAACCCATATAATATAATTTCTACCACGTACCAAAAAAATACTCAAAATAATATTACCTCAAGATCAATAATACAATTACAATATGAAAGATATAATAATGTTTATCAATAAAGCATATAAACTCATAATAAACTATATAATAACTCAAAGAGAGCTAATGAAAAATGCTCAAAAATACTAAGAAATATTTATTGAATGAAGAGCTCAAAATACATCATACTACATCACCTTCCATTGCTTACATAGGTGACTCTTTCTCCTTTGCTATATATCTTTTACATCAATACATCCATATATATAGAATGGAATGTGACTCTTCATATGGAGGTTTCTTGGCCCTCACTCTTCCTATGACTCTTCATCTTCCTAATCTATTGACACATGTACATAGGAACAACTATGCACATTTACATTGCCAAAATATCATTGCACACTTGTGCATTACATTGCATAAAGTAAATCCTAATCTAAGAAACTCTTTCCTAATCTATAGATGTACCCATGGTGGTATATTGATATGTACCAAATAATATAATATATTCTAATAGTAAAGACAAGAGCTATGCTTATAAATAGGTAATTTACACACAACCACACACACACACACACATGTTGTGGTTTTAACCTTGGACCTCCCGAAGAAGAGCCAAACCTCAAACAATTGCATTGTACCCCGAAGACTATTATATATTAAAGAACTATTAAACATTAGGTTAAATTAATTAAAATAATATTTGTTAGGTTTTAATTTAATTCAATATTTTTTGAAAAGTTAGTTTTGAAAAAAGGTTATGTTAGACACATATGATAATATATTATTCTTGAATATTTGATTTGATCTTAGGACTTCAAATATGATCTTGTAAGGGCTAAAATTGCCTATAAATATGTTTGATATTTAATGGAAAATCAATCAAGTTTCAAGTTGTCTGGTTCCATAATAGTTTGGTATTAGAGCTCTCAATTTTTTTGTGGATTAGGTTTATTATACCTCTTACATGTTTACGTTGCCTTTTCACAACATGGTGCTTTATCCAAAGGATATGACATAGATGGCCAAGAACCTTAGTGTAGAGATTATTTCGATCATGTCCAACATGAATGACAAGGATCTTGATGAGAGCCTCCATATTGAGGACTTTAATATAGTTGTATATGATACCTTAAGCCTAGCCAACATCGATTCTATTTTTCCTCTTATAGTTTATGAAAAATACTCTTTAGAACTAAGCCAATTTTATCTTGTTGTGCTTGTTTTTGTTTTTCATTATTCTACAAGTACATCTCTTGGTTTTTTCTTTGGTAATCAAAGCTTTGTTTTCCACCCCGTAAAGGCACCCCTATAATGTGCACCCACTACCCCAACCCACCACTATGCTCTAACGATGGCCCACCCTCATGGGCCACCTTCGTGGTAACCTCCACCTTTTTCTTGTGAGTGCAACCTTCCTATGTTGCCTTTATGAGTGGTGACCACCCCTCATGGATTTTGGGTGTATCCAATAATACAATAAGTTTGTCCTCCATAAAGAAAAATATGGGAACCTCAATTCTTATGATTTGCATTAAGTTTTTTAGCTTAAGTTTTAATCCATCAATAGACTCCAATTGACCACCCCTTCTCCATCATTGGCTCTACCTCTGTCTTTGGCTCCAAAACCTCCATCTATAATCTCCATGCCTATGTGGACCACCATTGTGTGTTATTTCTTGCACACTATTGCATTTATTGTCTCCTTTAAAGTAGAATCGGACGTGGTTGCTAACTTTAGACATAGCCTAACAAGTGAGTAGATTTTTCTTGCCCAAAATTATGATGTCAATGCTAAAGTCATTTTGACTAAAGTGCATGATAAAGTAGTCTATAAAAAATAATGAGAAGTCATTGTTGTTAGAAAATCATTGATATTCTCATAGAATTATTAATCACCAGGATAAAATAATATCTCAAGAATATCAAGGAATCAATGAACATAAATTCACTCAAACAATGCAAAATAAACTCAAAAATATTTGTTGAAAATACATCTACTATAGCATGCATAAATGCAATGCTACTTTGATACATGTTATAGAGCTTTGTATTCAACATATATTTACATGAGACTCTTCATATGCACATGAATCTTGACCTTTTCTCTCATCAAACTCATGGGAGAAACAACTCTTCATATTTCCATTTTACATAATAAATCTCATATATTACATAAAGACAAAGTCTCTCATGAATGCGCATAAATATTGTTCTTGACACTTCAACTACTTACTAACTTGACACCTCACACATAACTCCTTACTTATTTACATGACACATACTATAGACCTAAATATTAAACACACAGTCTAAATATAAAACACATCCTAATCTAATTTATTTATTTATTTATTTTTGATCAGGTAAATAATATTATAAGGGTGGGTTTTTTGATAGGGTCCCCAAAACCTGTTTACATAAAGGATCTTTCAACCATCATTACAAAACCTCAACAATACCAAAGCAAACTAAGATACTAAAATTGTAGTAGAGTGTTACAAATCATTAACTTATTTTTTGGAAACTTTTGATCAATCTTCCATTGGTATTCAGACTTGTTACCTTGGAAATTAGAGAAAGAAAAAAGGTAAATACCAATTCACTAATATTAACCCGACCCCCCTTCCAAGTCATTGCAGCCTTCCTAGATAAATATTCATCAAAACTACAACATGCTTCCAAAAAGGAGTTCAAACCTCCTTCATAGATAATTCTCTAGACTTATGCATTACCCTTGACTTTTGCACATATTTTTGCTTTTGTCTTCGCAAGATCTTCACCCATATTGCTAAAATTACTCCAAAAAAAAGACTAAAACTGCTTCGATATACTACTTCCCAAACTAAGAGTAAATAAACCAGAATGAGCTTGTTGCAGTATAGGATTCCAACCAGATTTTATAAATCCAGTTGTACTTGATAGAAAAGAATTCCAATTGGGTTGTTTTAGCTTGTATGCATGTGAACATATCTCAAATCCACTTAACACATGTAAAACTGACTTTCCCACAAAGCACAATAACACATTTGCTATAGTATGATAAATTTATTTCGATTTAGAGTTAAACCACCATTTACAACATGCATGCCAACACTTATGACATCCTCTCAACTTACACAAACATGTTCTATCAAAATCCCTTTCCTTAAATCCATCATTACACTTTTTAACGAACTTTAATGTTTCATTATTATTATTATTCCTTTTGAACTTCTTGGAAATGACAAGCCATATCTTGTCAACCCACTTTCACATTTTCTTCATTTTCCACATCATCATGATTTAATAATTGTAATATCTTGATCATTTCCTTCTCTTTCCCATTATTTTGGGGTCTACAAATTGAATAATTTTTACTAATACTAAATTTTATTATTTGGTAAACTTTTGCTTCAATTTTACTTCAATTTTAGAAAATCCTACGATTCCTCTCTTTCCACACTAGCCAAAAAAAGTGTGGAGGAATGAAATACCAAAATTCATTGGAAATATTCCTACTAGAATTCCTATCCCATTGGATCAACATATTTATAAATGATTAGAATTGAACCCATTGAATTCTCATATTATTCTAGATTCTACCCCAAATATTCCTAGCAAAATCACAGTGTAGAAACAAATGATCATTTGATTCCTCCATTTTATAGCATAAAACACATCTATTAGGAAGCTGAAACCCTCTTTTCTTTAAATTATCAATAGTAAGGATCTTATTATGAGCTATTATCCATATGAAAACATATATTTTTGGTATCAATCCTTTCAACCAAACCTTCTTCCACAATTGACAATTTGCATCAACTGAATCAAAATTTACAAAATTAAAGGCTAATTTCACCTTATACACCCCATCATTTTCTCTATTCCAAATTGGATTATATTTTCCATAAGAGTGATAAATTTCCTTTCCCATCAATTCTTTTCTTACCACTTCCAACTAACTATTGATCTTTTCATCATCAAATTCTATCATATACCATTGTTTCCCATTCTCAATTCTTCTAATATAATCAAACACCTTCATCCCTTGTTGATTTATTACCCATAAAGCCCTATATTTCAAATATTCAAAGAAAACTAAAGGTTTCTCCCTTAACCACCTATATTCCCAAAAGGGTACATAATTTCCACTTTTGATTTCCTAAGAGAGGTGATCCCAAATAATCTTCCTAGTTTCAAGCAAACCGTTCCAAAAATAGAGCCACTTGGAGGATTTTTGACTCTTAAGAAAGAATTTTTATTTTCAATATATTTAGCTTTGCAAATTGAAGACCACTCACATTCAAATATTATTGCTTAATCTCCACCCTAATTTTCCTCTTAGGGTTTTACACAATATCTTCATTTTCCTTAAACCAAGGCCATCCAATTATTTACTCTTATAAATTGTATCCCAAGCTACTAAAGTCATCATTTCTTGTCCTCCAAACTAGATCAAAGAAATCTATTATAAATTTGATCAATTTTCTTAGCAATGGTTGATGGTATTTTAAACACAAGTGAACTATAAATGGGTTGGCTCTGAATTGTAGTTTTTATTAGTAATAATTTCCCAACCTGACTCAAAATAGCCTCCTTCCACCCAACCAATTTCTTAGATATCCTTTCTAGTATTCCATTCCAAAAACTATCCTTTATCCTTCCAACAAAGAGAGACATTCCCAAATAAATAGAAGGCAAGTTACTAATATGACAATTCAAAACCTCAACAATTTTTAGTTATCTTCTTTTAGGGGTGTGGAGAAAAAAATCTTGGTTTTTTGAAAATTTACTTTCTAGTGAGAGGCCTTCTCATACAATTGTAAAACCTTCATAAACTCTTTTACTTCTAATATAGATGCTATCCCAATAATAATGGTATCATCAAAAAACTGATGATGTGTGACCTTTTCATAGTTTGGAGTAGGAAGAATGCCTTGAATTCTATGATTTATTTTTGTTGATTTAACTTCTATCCTTAAAGCTTCAGCCGTTACCCAGGTGTTGTAGGTGAGTTGGAGAAGAGAGGGCAATCCTTCATGGGAGGTACCAGGTTTGAATCTCCACCCTACCAAAAAGTTGAATTGGGTACCCAAAATCTAATTGATAATGTTGGTGCGGGAAGGGTCGGGCATGACTCTCGAGTGAATTTGACAGTATAGAACCCCCTGGTCATGGTATCTTAGACTGGTATAGGACCGCACACAATACACAGCAAGAATGCAGAATTAACCATACACAGACGAAATTTCAGCAAGTTTCATTAAAACAGAAGGTCTCCCCTTCAATACACAGCTATGCCAAAAACCAAAAAAAAATCAATCCCTCGCCCCCAAAAAGGTCTTTTTATTTTTCTTTTAATACAATGCATGCGCCTCTTCTCCTCGGCCGCCACCTCCTTCTTTTTTTCATTACGCAAAGTGCGGGTCCTTTTCATCCCCCCCCAGGCCCGACTCTCTTTGGACCATCATTACTTGAATGCGAGACTCCCCATACCGCCCGCACGAATGCTCTGTCCCACCTGCATGATGCTGCCAGGTGCATCAAAACATCATAGCCTATAGTGGCGGTATGCCCTGCAACCGCCTGTTGATCCACTGCCAAGTCAATCATTCATAAGAATGCGCCATGGTCGTTTGCAGTTGATGCCACGTGTCTTGTTGCCATGCTTCCTGTAATCGCTTCATACTCTCGGGCCACCTGTAACTTCACGCCACGTGTCCCTCTGCACTGGTCCCTGTAGTCACCGGCTGGTCAATGTCATGAGCGTCCTGTCGCGATATCGCGACGTATTTGCCCCAGCACTTTCTCTCTCCTCTTTGGTCGCGATATCGCGACGTTTTGACGTTAGGCTTCTCTCTCCTCCTTGAGACCGCGATTCCGCTACACGTCGCGATATCGCGACGTCTAGGCCTTTCTTACTCGCCTTCCTCCCTTGGGCCGCGAAACCGTGACATGTCACGATTTCGCGACATCTTTGCATTGTGGAACCTTACCTCCGGATATGTCGCGATTTCACGACATCTTTGAGCTCTGCCTTCGAAGGTGTTGCGATGTCTTTATGCTTCCAAGTCTTGCCTCCCAGAAGTGTCACGATTTTGCGATGTCTTTTAAACTTTATCTTTGAAGGTGTCACGATTTCTTGACGTCCTTTAAGCTTGCCTTTGAAGGTGTCGCGATTTCGCGACCACTGTGCGTCCAGACCACGTTGCAACAGAAATGTCACGATTTTGCGATAGTTTGGCGTCCCGACCGTGCGTCTTCAGAAATGTCACGATTTCACGACAGTTTGGCATCCCGACCGTGCGTCTTCAGAAATGTCGCGATTTCACGACAGTTTGGCATCCCAACTGTGCTTTTCAAAAATACGTCGCGATATCGCGACGGTTTGGCCCGCTGGTGCCCTTCTTCAAAAAGCATCGCGATATCGCGACAGTTTTAGTACTTAAGAAAAAAAAAAATACATTTTGGGTGACGCAAGATTGCCAGCTTTGCCTCCGGATGCTCCTGCATCAGACACCCGGGGTGGGTTTGAGAAGTGACCTCACTTCTGATTTGACTGAGGTAGACCCAAACGATCAACCTCCGCCTTGGATAGCCAAGTCGCATCTTCTATGGGTCGGCCCTTCCATTTGATTAAATACTCAGAATAACTCCTGTTCCGAGTACTCCGGCCCTCACGCATATCCAGAACTTCTTCTATCTCATCCACAACTAGGATGGCTGCTGGAATGCTCCATAACTCTGGGTTGGGTATCTCACTGCTTTCTCCTTCATGATACTCAACCAAATCTGAGATGTTAAACACGGGGGAGATGTTAAGTTCACTTGGTAACTCCACCTCGTAGGCATTACCCGAATCCCGTTTGCCAATGATTTTGCATGGCCCAAATTTCTTCATTTTGAGTTTGTTGTATGTCTTGGCAGGGAACCGTTCCTTCCGCAGATGGACCATGACAGAATCTCCTACTTGGAACTCCTTAGCTCTGCGTTTTTGATCCGCCCTCGCCTTATATTGAGCATTCATCTTGGCAATGTGTCTTGTCACTTCCTCATGCACTCCTTTCAAGTGTTCGGCAAAGTCTTCTGCCTCAGCACTGCATTTCTCCCTTGTCTCCAGCCTTCTTAACTCTGAAGCGTTTCGTGGGCTGCTCCCATAGATAATCTGGAATGGTGACTTGTTGGTACTTCGATTGACCAAGCTGTTATATGCAAACTCAGCTTGCGGCAGAATTAGATCCCATCCCTTGGGCTTGTCCCCTACCAAGCATCACAGTAGGTTGCCCAAACTTCGATTAACCACCTCTGTTTGGCCATCTGTTTGTGGGTGGTAAGCAGAACTGAACTTTAACTCCGTCCTCAGCTTCTTCCACAGGGTCTTCCAAAAATAACCTACAAACTTGGTATCCCTGTTCGACACAATGCTTCTTGGTAGCCCATGAAGGCGTACCACTTCCTTAAAGAATAGACCAGCTATATGGACCGCATCGCTAGTCTTCTGGCACGGGATAAAATGTGCCATTTTCAAAAATTTGTCCACTACCACAAATATGGAATCGTGCCCCCTCTGCGTCCTGGGTAAACCGAGCACAAAATCCATACTAATATCTTCCCACGGCCGCTCAGGTATAGGTAGTGGTTGATACAAACCAGTAGGCTGCCTCACGCCCTTTGCCATCTGGCAAATCCTGCAACTCTGCACAAACTTTGCCACATCCTGCTGCAATTGTGGCCAGTAATAGTTTTCACTAACCAATGAGATGGTCTTGTCACGGCCAAAGTGTCCAGCTAAACCCCCACTGTGCTTTTCTTTAATGAGGTTCTCTCTCATTGAGCTCCTCGGAATGCACAATTGATTCCCCTTAAACAACATTTCATCTTGAATCAGGTAATCTAACCATCTAGTCCTGTCCAACGCAACAGGCGCAGTGCAGGCTTTCCAAGCTTCTGCAAAATCGGGGTCTGCAGGGTATAAGTTCTTGAGCTCAGCAAACCCTACAACCTCCACTCTCATTTCTATCATCAGACATTGCCTCCTACTCAATGCATCTGCCACCCTATTGGATCTTCCACTTCGATGCTTCAGCACAAAGGTATAGCTCTGCAGGAACTCTACCCATTTTAGGTGTCTCTGATTCAATTTTCCCTGACTGTTAATAAACTGCAGTGCTTGATGGTCGGTATAGAGAACAAAATCTTTCGGCAACAGATAGTGCCTCCATTTCTTGAGTGCTTGAACTATGGCGTAAAACTCTTGATCATATACCGAATATTTTCTCCTGGCATCATTGAGCTTCTCGCTGAAATAAGCTACGGGCCTACCTTCTTGGCTCAAGACGGCTCCTATCGCACTGCCACTCGCATCGCAGTCTACCTGAAACACCTTATTGAAATCTGGAAGTGCTAAAATGGGTTGCTCAGTGACCTTCTTCTTCGACATAGCAAAGCTTTTATTGGCTCCAACTCGTCCACTTGGAATTCCTTCTTGTTTCCATTCATTGTCTCGATAAGAGATGCACAAATACTGCTTGAAGTTTCTAATAAATTTTCTGTAGAAACTGGCCAGACCATGAAATGATCTAACCTCGGTCACACTCCTTGGGACAGGCCATTCGAGGATAGCCTTCACCTTTTCGGGGTCCATCTTGAGACCATTTGCTGATATGACAAATCCCAGGTATACCAGCTCCTTCTTCACAAAGTTGCACTTCTTCAGATTGATCAATAACTGCTCCTCCCGCAGTTTCTCAAGAACCTTCTTGATGTGCATCAGGTGCTCCTCTAAGGTTCTGCTAAAAATCAGTATATCATCCAAGTAAACAATAACAAATTTGCCCAGAAATTCCTTCAAAACTTCATTCATTAACCTCATAAAGGTACTAGGTGCATTGGTTAATCCAAATGGCATAACCAACCACTCATACAGCCCTTCTCTGGTTTTGAAAGCTGTCTTCCATTCATCCCCTTCTCTAATGCGGATCTGATGGTATCCACTTTTCAAATCAATTTTTGTGAAGTACTCAGCTCCACTCAAGCAGTCCATGATATCATCCATTCTCGACAGAGGAAACCTGTATTTAATGGTGGTCTTGTTGATTGCCTGAGAGTCGGTGCACATCCTCCATTCTCCATCCTTCTTGGGTGCTAATCTCTCTGGTACAACACAAGGACTAAGAATCTCCCTTATCAGGCCTTTCTTCAATAGATCTTGAACTTGCTGATTTAATTCTTCAGTTTCCATCGGTGTCATTCGATGTGCGGCCTTGTTTGGCAAGCTCGATCCAGGAACCCTGTCGATGTGATGACTGATCCTCCTAACAGGTGGTAAACCTTCGGGAACATTGTCGAGAAATGATATCGGGAAATTCTTCTAACGGTCCCATGACTTCCATTGGAATCTCCTTGCATCCTTCTTCCCTAACTCCGGGGATTATAGCATAACACACATGATCCGACTTCAGGCCTTCCAAGAATCTTCTGCCATCAACTAGACAGGACTCGTGCACTCGCTGCATACTTTCTCATCCGCCTCTTTCGGGGGTTTTAACTTATGGCGAACTCCATTCTTTGACGAGAGAATATGTGTTGGCTCGACCATCATGAACAACACTTCGGTCAAACCGCCAAGGTCTCCCAAGCAGTAAGTGACATGCATCCATAGGTAAGATGTCACATAAAACCTCATCTCGGTAAGTTCCAATATTGAACTTCACCAGACATTGCTCGCTTACTAGTGCCCGATGGTCCTTTTATAGCCATGCAATCCGATAAGGGTGCGGGTGTTTTCTCCTTTCCAACTGCAGCTTGGAAACCATTTCCTCGGAAACCAAATTGTCAGTGCTTCCATTATCAATGATGATATTACAGACCTTGCCTGCGCACTTGCATCTTGTTCGAAACAGGCTGTTCCTTTGGTCTACCTTTTCTTCTTCATTCAGCAAGACTCTTCTGATAATCATGGTTTCCCCTCTTTCTGCTTCCTCTGAATGCTCAGACTCTACACCTTCGTCTGCTACAGCAGCTCGGGCCTGACCCTCAGGTCTTCGATTTGGCCTCTCTTGATGTTGTGGGCAGTTGTATGCCCTGTGTCCTTCTTCATCGCAGTTGAAGCAGGCTCCTCTAAAAACACCTCTTCCAAACCCTCGCCCAGACCTACCTCTTCCTCTTGGGTAGTTGTTGCTCTGATTGCGTGGGCGTCGGTCATCCTCTTCTCTCACCTCTTTCTATTTCTGGCTGCTACTAGCTTTCGCAGCTTTTCCAAAATCTTTGTATCTTCCACCACTGCCTCTTCCACCAACTCTTCCACCCCTATCCTTCCCTCTCTGCTTACCATCAAACCTTCTATTTAGTTTCTCTTCCACTTTTAATGCAAACTGATATGCATCCTCCACTGTGCTCATTCTAACCAGCCCTAGCTCTTCTTGAATGCTGGTTCGCAATCCATTTATGTAACGTGCGACCTTCTCTTTGTTCGCCTCCGAATGGCCGGTTCTGATTGAAATCTGGTAGAACTCCTCTGTATATTCCTTGACAGACTTACTAGCCTGTCGAAGACTCTGCATTTTCTTCAATAAATCCAGCTCATAATCTGTAGGGATGAACTGCCTCTTTAGTTTCTCTACCATCCTATCCCATCTGGTGATCCTTTCCTTTCCCCTCCTATTTCTTTCTAACTGCACTCCTTTCCACCAGATGCTAGCATGCCCCTTCAACTTGGTTTTTGCGAATTTGATCCGATTTGGATCTGCGATCTCTTCGTATTCGAAGTACTCCTCCATGTCGTTGATCCAGTCTATTAATTCCTCAGGGTTGAGGTTTCCAGAGTAAGTCGAGACGTCAAATTTCGGCTTCTTCCCAATCTGGGAGATAGCCCTGTACAGCCTAGCCTCTGCTGGCTCCAAAGCCTCTTCATCCTCAGATGGAACTTCTTCTTCCCACACTTCATCTTCGCTGGGTTCTTCCCTTCTCGGCTCGACTCCTCTTCTAATTTCCTCTTGTAGAGCCTCAACTTGCCTCTGCAGGGCTCTCAAATCGACCTCCTCCCTTCTTGCTCGTCTGTGCCTTATACCACCACGGTCTCTTCGCGGAGGCATCTTGCTTCTTCTTCACAACCCCACAACCACGGTCCTGGCGCAAACTGCCTCTCTGTTCGGCGATCGGTTTGCACTCTCAGAACCAACCTGCTCTGATACCACTTGGTATAGGACCGCACACAACACACAGCAAGAATGCAAAATTAACCATACACAGACGAAATTTTAGCAAGTTTCATTAAAACATAAGGTCTCCCCTTCAATACACAGCTATGCCAAAACCAAAAAAAATCAATCCCTCGCCCCCAAAAAGGTCTTTTTATTTTTCTTTTAATACAATGCATGCGCCTCTTCTCCTCGGCCGCCACCTCCTTCTTTTTTTCATTACGCAAAGTGCGGGTCCTTTTCATCCCCCCCCAGGCCCGACTCTCTTTGGACCATCATTACTTGAATGCGAGACTCCCCATACCGCTCGCACGAATGCTCTGTCTCGCCTGCATGATGCTGCCAGGTGCATCAAAACATCATAGCCTGTAGTGGCGGTATGCCCTGTAGCCGCCTGTTGATCCACTGCCAATTCAATCATTCATAAGAATGCGCCATGGTCGTTTGCAGTTGATGCCACGTGTCCTGTTGCCATGCTTCCTGTAACCGCTTCATACTCTCAGGCTGCCTGCAACTTCACACCACGTGTCCCTCTGCACTGGTCCTTGCAGTCACCGGCTGGTCAATGTCGTGAGCGTCCTGTCGCGATATCACGACGTATTTGCCCCAACACTTTCTCTCTCCTCTTTGGTCGCGATATCGCGACGTTTTGACGTTAGGCTTCTCTCTCCTCCTTGAGACCGCGATTCCACTACACGTCACGATATCGTGACGTCTAGGCCTTTCTTACTCACCTTCCTCCCTTGGGCCGCGAAACCGTGACATGTCGCGATTTCGCAACATCTTTTCATTGTGGAACCTTACCTCCGGATATGTCGTGATTTCGTGACATCTTTGAGCTCTGCCTTCGAAGGTGTTGCGATGTCTTTATGCTTCCAAGTCTTTCCTCCCAGAAGTTTCGTGATTTCGCGACGTCTTTTAAACTTTATCTTTGAAGGTGTCACGATTTCACGACGTCCTTTAAGCTTGCCTTTGAAGGTGTCGTGATTTCGCGACCACTGTGCGTCCAGACCACGTTGCAACAAAAATGTCATGATTTTGTGACAGTTTGGCGTCTCGACCGTGCGTCTTCAGAAATGTTGCAATTTCACGACAGTTTGGCGTCCCGACTGCACTGCTTTAGAAATGTCATGATTTCGCGACAGTTTGGCGTCCCGACTGTGCGTCTTCAGAAATGTCACGATTTCGCGATAGTTTGGCGTCCCGACTGCGCTGCTTTAGAAATGTCATGATTTCACGATAGTTTGGCGTCCCGACCGTGCGTCTTCAAAAATGTCACGATTTCACAACAGTTTGGCGTCCCGACTGCACTGCTTTAGAAATGTCACGATTTCGCGACAGTTTGGCGTCCCGACCGTGCGTCTTCAGAAATGTCACGATTTCGCGACAGTTTGGCGTCCCGACTGTGCTTTTCAAAAATACGTCGCGATATCACGACGGTTTGGCCCACTGGTGCCCTTCTTCAAAAAGCGTCGCGATATCGCGACAGTTTTAGTACTTAAGAAAAAAAAAATACATTTTGGGTGACGCAAGATTGCCAGCTTTGCCTCCGGATGCTCCTGCATCATAGACCAAGGCAACCATGCAAGGTGTTTTTTGCTTCAAAAAAAAGCTTCAACCATCATAATAAACAGATAAGGGGATATAGGATCCCCTTGCCTAAGACCCCTTTGTGTAGGAAAGAAACCAACAACCTCACCATTAATCAAAACTAAAAATCTAGTAGTAGAAGTACATACCTTTATCTAGTTCCTCCATTGAACACTGAAACCAAATTTTGCTAGAATTAGATCCAAAAAATTCCAATTCACCCTATCATATGCTTTTTGCATATCCAAATTTAAAAGCATCCTTGCTTCTCCTCTTTTGTTGATGGAGTGTAAGGTTTCATGCATAGTTATGATACCATTAGTAATTTGCCTTCCTTGGATAAATCCATCTTGTTTTTTTTTTTGAGTAATACTTATTATACACATCCACCATGGGGATTGAACCCAGGTCACATAACCGATAATGCAAGTGGCATCCTTGCCGGTAGACCACACTCATGGGGATAATCCATCTTGTTCTTGTAAAATCAAGAGGTAAAAACTTTTGTAATATTCCTACTAAAATTTTAGTATTTATCTTATAAATAGTATTACATAAACTGATAGGCTTAAAATATTTAAATTCTTTAACATCTAGAACCTTTGGAATAAGAACCAGATAAGTGGCATTCCATGATTTTAGAATAGTGTTCTTCTCCTAAAATTCCAAAACTGCAACAACAATATCTCTTCCAACAATGTCCTACCATTAATAAAAAAAACTTAGTGGAAAACCATATGGTCTAGGGGCTTTATCCTTATTCATCAAAAAAATTGCCCCCTTAACTTCTTCTTCTGAGATAGGTTTTACCAACTCCTTATTGATTTCTTCTATAATAATTGATGGAATATTTTCTAATATTTTAGCCATTGCCAATTCATTGTCCTCCTGATCATTGGTCAACAAATTTTGATATAATCTTATTCCTTCCTCAATTTATTCCATGTTCTTAGTGATTTGTACATCAACTTTATTTATTTCAATAATTTTGTTCAACCTTCTTCTTTTAAATGTAGTCAATTTAAAGAACTTTGTATTCTTATCCCCCTCTTTGAGCCATGAAATTCTTGATTTTTGTTTCCAATGTACCTCCTCTTGTGCCAAAGTATTATGATAATCAACAAGAGTTTCCTTTTCTTTTCTATCAATTTCTTCATTTCTTCCTTTCTTCAAGATTTCTTCTTCAATGTGCTCTATTTCCTCTTTCAATTTATTTTTTCTAATGGTCACCTTCTGGAAACCTTTCTTATACTATTGCTTTAGCATTCTCTTAACATATTATAACTTTTTTGTCACCCTAAACATACTTGACCCCTCCACTTTCATCTCCTGCAATTGTTATAGTTTTGGGAAATTTTTTGGATGAGTTAACCACATATATTTAAAGGGTTGCATCTTTTGACCTATGGTTCTACTTGAAGTAGAAGTGGAATATGATCTGACATAATTCTAGAAAGTGAACACAACATATGCTTTTGATAATGATTTAACCAATCTCTTGTAACCATCATCCTATCTAGTCTACATTGAATAAAATTCTACCCTAATATTCTATTAGACTAGGTATATTTACTATCCTTCAAATCTAAATCAATAAGACCAAGAGTCTCATTAAAATCCATAAAGTCCTTAATGATTATGGTAAAATTATCCTTACCCTCCATTTTATCAGATAACAAAAGAGGAGTATTGGAGTATTTAATTTCTTTTCAAAATTTTCTTCTTTCAATCATAGCATTGGGAGCATATATATTTGATAACACAAATTTAAAATCAGAATTAATGCAAGTAATAGACAAAGAGAGGCACCTATTTGATGGTACTGGTAATATTTTTGCTTGGATAGTTTGAGGATTCCAAAGAATCCATATTCCTCCTACACTTCCATTAGCAAGTATCCCTTCCATCTCTACATTTTTCCAAATTTCCATATTTGCAGCTTCAATTCTACCTTCCTGTATTTTGGTTTCTTGAAGTAGCAATATATCAGGTTTATGTTATCTACACAACTCTTTTGCAATTCTTTGTTTTTTGAGGGAATTGCAACCTTAGGATTCCAACATAATATCTTCATTTAGCACCTTTTGGGGTGATCACCACACCCCCACTCTACTCCAGAGTGTGTTGAGTACCATTAGAAATTTCTCTTGCCCTTATTTTGGATCCAAATGGTCTTCTTGGAGAATCCTTTCCAACATCAACCATTTTTCTAGAATTCCTTATTTCTCATAGTTTGGGTTTCTCCTGATTCCATATTTTCATTCCTCTTATTTATCTTTCCATCCTTTCTATCTTGTCCAAGTGTCTCCATACTATTTTCCTTATTCTACTCATATGATTGACTTTCCTCTTTTTCTATAGACTACTTCAATTTTGCTTTGGTGATTGAAATTCTACTCCTAGATCTTCTCTATTTGTGTTTCCTTAACTTGACTTGGAAAATCATATTCATCTTCATTCTCAAATATGTCCTTTATATCTCCTTCTTTTATATTGAGATCATAAAAAATACCAAATCTATTTTGATGCTCTTTAATCTAATCTCTTTTTCTATTATTATTGTGTACCTTCATTTTCCAATCCATTCCACCACCTCTTCTTCCATTCCTTCTCTCATTTAGGACCTTATCAGCGAAGTATTTTGGAAAATCCTCAATCTTCCTCCAGATGTTACATTCTCTAGGTTTGTTTTGATATTCAATATTTTGAATCCAATCCCCATCCTCATTTTGCAAAGCAATTATATTTATAAATTTTTTGATAGATCTATATTTACATATAATATAGCCAAGATCATTCTTGTTTTTTCCCTTGTTGTTGAATAAAAAGTAATCAAAGTGCCAATTATACTAGTTATCCCTTCAAAAAAATTCTTACACCAAAATTCAATTGGCAAGTTTGACAACAAAACCTAGATAAGTGCAATATCAACATTCTCTTTTTTGGTCGAAACCCCCTAAATCATCTTTTAAGGAACATTCATTTTCTATCAAAAAACCAAGGTCCATTCTCCAAATCCCAATGTAAATCTCCTTTAGATTAAATTTGAACAATAAAATATTATTTGGAAGAGAAATAATATCAATAGTTTAATATGCCATTTCATTCACACCCAACTATAAATTAGATCAATATTAGACCTAGTGCCAATAAACTTACCAACCAATGCAAGCTTCCTTTCTGCTTTGACTTTCTTTGTTAATTCTTTTGGAATGATGATCCTTGAAATTATATTTTTAACCCCTATATTTTATCCTTATCCTTGTCCTTCCCAATCCCTAATTCGTAAATTTGAGGGGGTTTCACCCAAAATGAATTAGATTTTCCAACCATCCTTCACAGATCTTACTTCAACATTTCAATGGATTTGCTTCAGTTTTTACCTTAATTTTACTTTGGTATTTCTTCAAGATAGATTTAAAATTGATTGTAGACCTAGATACTAGATTCACTTATCCTCACCTACATGGATCAGATTCGTACGTCACCACTAAAAACCCTAAAATGTAAAAATTAAAATTATAAATAATAAAACTATTATGGACTCTTCGTTACCATCTACCACTACCCTTGTGTGCTCTTTGCCATCATCTACTATTTTTCCTGTGTGCTCTTCATTGTTGTCTACTATTGCCCTTGTGTGCTCTTTGTCATTGTATACTACTACCCTTGTGCACTCTTCATGTTGTATATGACTATTATAGTTATATACAAATCCTATCATTGAGTTTATTTACAAAGGTACTCAGGGTACCAAATAGTGCAATACTCCAATAGTCATGAAGGGATTTTCAATGTTTTATATATGCACATGCTCATGGCCCTCTCTTGATTCCAATAATATCTTATTTCCACTTAGTCTGTGTATGCGGCCCTGCCACTCAACTCCTTTTGCCATACTTAGTTTTCCCCCATGGTTGCTTGTGCCCAAATGTTTCTACTTCAGGCCCTTATATACGACCCTCTCATGCACCATTCGCTAACATAGTTAACTTTATCAAGTCACATCCTCTAGCACCCCTGCATGAGTCACTAGTGCTACTTTTGGCATCTTAGTTTTTGAGATATTTTTACCTTCTTCCTCACTTCCTTATATCAGTTTTTGCAATCTCATCCAGTCTATGCTCGAGTTTCCTTCTATTAAATATCAAAGTAAAACATCATTGCATTTTAGTTAAAGGTAAAAAAACTAGTAGCAATGGACTATACTCATGTGAAGACAATTGATATTCCTTGATACCTGGTACAATATTCTCTTCCTCCCTCTATACCATGTACAACTTGTTCGAAATTCCATGCATTGTAAATTAACTAATACCACATGGAGCATGGGATGGATGTTCCAAGCCTTTATTTGGTGTTGTTTTCTGAATGCACTTGAGGAGATAAATGGGCATGTAATATTTTAAACCATTAAAATATTGTACTTGGAGGGAAAAATCATTCTCCCAAAATATGCTACAAAATATTCCTCCAAGATTCTATTTGGAGGAAAACACATCTAACTTTTTTTTGCCCAACGAGACTTTATCTTTCTTGTAATTTGAGGTATAATATGCTTCTTAAGTATAGTCTTATATACACTCGTTGGAAATTATTTTTCAAGGATGATATAGTGGATTCAAAATTTTCAAGTTTTGTGAAGATCTACTCAGGCTAATGAAGCATCAAACTTTAGGTAGCCTTCCTTCCAAATTTTGTTATTTTCAAGCTTTTCTCCTCCCCTTTTGTATGCATTAGAGTCCAATGCTTTTATTGTTAGGAGGAATTATAGGGATTACATATTAATCAAATATTAATTAAACATCGGGTTTAATAAATTAATGTAATATTTGTTAGGTTTTAATTTAATTCAAGGTTTTTGAAAAGATTTTGTCAAATATCTATTAGACCCATCTAACAATATCTTATCCTGCAATATTTGATCTAATCTTAGGACTTCAAATTTTATATTGGGCTGATATTTCCTATAAATATATTTGATGTTCAATGGAAAATCAATCAGGTTTTAAGCTATTGGGTTCTATAATAGGTATAGATGTTATGCAAGTCTAAAACATTGGTACTAAAAATGCTAAATATAATCTCGCAACATTGTTATGGGTTCAAATTTCAAAAATTATAAGTTTAAACTTCACTTTATCTAAGTTATTTTCTTTAATGTTATATTTTAGTAGCTTCAAGTACTCAAAAAAGTTTACAGGTGAGATAATAATAACCAAAGTTAGTGGTATGATACATGTATAAATCTACTAAATATTTTGTCTTATGTGCACGAAGAACAAAATTGGCAAGAAGTCCAAATATCATCTTAGCAAAGTACTATTCTAAATTATATGTTAGCTAGATTTAGATTCTCATGGTCATAGTATTTTTGAAAGCTTAGGTAATTGAAAATAAAGTGCATGAAATTAGTTTTATGTTTTAAGTAGCATTTGATCTCCAAAAATGACAAGATGTCTACTAGGTTCTAGTTCTAAAATGTATGTTAGTTGGGTTCTAACTTAACTTTGAGAACCAAAACCTAGCTAATATTGTTATATATCATTCATTGTAGATGGAATGTTGGAAGGGTGTTTACAAAACTTGTTAAAAAATTTTAATATTTAGTGGGAAAGCTTGAAATACCTAGGTTTTCATCAATTGATTTTGCTTTGTAGAATCCAACATTTCTTGAGTAAAAAATAAATTAATAACAAATAGTAGTCATTTGTATTCATTGATATGCAATTGTAAGTAATTTTCTACATTTCATTAGGTTCCATATTCAACAATGACATCATTTTTAGGTTGGGACCATATTGGTATGTTGGTTGATTTGTATTTGAAAATCAAGGGTACATGTCAAAGTTCCTTGTTAGAATAGTAATTGTTTAGCACACCATTGACCATCAACCCAATGATTAATTCAAGGGATAATTACCTTGTAAGGGTTGGTAATATAAAATATAATTAGTTAATTGATTCACTATATGAATCATTGTTTAAACAATTTGTTGATATTATATTCAACATATATAAAATGATTCATTTATAGGATAATTTTATTTTGAGGGTTGACAATCTAAATAATATGTAGGCAAATTCTTTATATGATTCCATTTTGAGAACATTTGAGATTACAAATACAGAATATTTTTGTTGTCTCTATTAAATATAAGATCTAATGATTGGTTCATAAGATAATTTTATTGTAAGGGTTGACAATATGAATGATACTCAAGTTGGTTCACTACATGATTCCCTTTTTCATATGAAAATATAAACAAATAATAGTTTACTGGTAATGATCCATTTTTTTTTTATATAGTGAAAAACCCCTTGCGGTGCCGCCTTGGTTTGAGAGACCACGAACAGGGGGTTCTATACCGTCAAAGTCACCCGGGAGTCACACCCAGCCCTGCCCGCACCAACATTATCAATTGGATTTTGGGTACCCAATTCAGCTTTTTGGTAGGGTGGAGATTCGAACCTGGGACCTCCCTTGGAGGATTGCCCTCTCCTCTCCAACTCACCTACAAAACCTGGGTCATTGGTAATGATCCATTAGCTACGGTATTAATGATTGGATTATTTTATGATTCCCTTGCAATGGTTAAGAATTTAAATAATACTCAAGCTAGTTCACTATATGATTCCTTTTTCATATCACATGATAATACAAATAGAGAATACTTTATAACATCTCATTTTCTATCATGGACCCATTGATTGGTTAACAAAATAATTTTGTTGTAAGGATTGATAATATAATTGATACTCATGGTGGACCACTATATGATTCCATTTTTAAATTGTAGAGATTTCAAATAGAATATATTTAATTGACATTCCATTTATTATGGAACAAATGGCTGGTTCATTGGATAATTCACTTGAAATGGTTGAGAATACAAATAATATTTAGACCATTAGAAGAGTTCTTAGATATAGGAAGAGCACTAATAGAAAATTTGGTAGACCTAAAAATAATTTAATTCCAAAAAATCCTCTTTTCATAAATTAACAACATCACAAAGTATAAGAATTAACTATTTCAAGACGAAAACTCTTTGTTGAAATTAAGAAGGGATCAAGATATCATTATTGATGTACTATTGAAGGAAAAATAGTTATGGACACAACTTGGATCTTGTTATTCTGGAAAAATAATTGATCAAGTTAGTGAAAATAAAATAATTCAAGGTATATTTTTCTATTTAAGATGTTGTTTTGATAAGGAGACAAAACTAAAGGAGATATAAGAGAACCTAGAAATGCTTACAAATATATTAGAAGATATTAATGAGGATTTTACACCTTGTAAATTGAACTTTAGCTTTTACTAAGTAACTGTGACTTATACAATTCTACAATTCTTAAAATAAATTGATTCACATGGTGTTCTTAAAATAATATTTATATTAAAATTTGTAAGGAAATGAGGAAATAGGATGGAGAAACAAAAAAATAACATGGGTTGGGAACAAATAGATGAATAATAACTTTCATGTTCATGTGAAGTGTGTGAAGGCATATGTTGCATTTATGATTAAATCACTTAAGAAAAATGAACACACGTCTTTCAAAAAATATATCTTTTAAGAGTGATATTGACATTGATTTCCTATGTTAGTCTTGGAAATTGGTATGGAAAAGAGGAACACAAGGAGGTACTAGATCAAGTTTTTAATCTAGCATATGAAAATATCTTGATGAATCAACTAAAAAATATATCTAAGAATGGTATTGAAGTGGAATGTGGAAGGTGTTTATGTGTGATTTTATTCAAGTGTCATGATATTATAGGAATATGCTAGTTATTTTGTGAAGGAAAAGTGTCATCTATGGAAAACTTTTTTTCCTTGGTGTACTTGTTCAAAGAAAGAAATACACATGGTCACAATATTTCATGTTATTATGACAAGCAAAATTTCACTTGAATACTCAATATCTTTGAGTTTGTTACAAGTATCATGATTATCACACATCCACTCTAATTTTATGAAGGTACTTCATTTTTAATTTTTTTTTAAGTGCAAATATTTCACCATTTTAGTACTTGACACTTGATTTTTTGGGATACATGTTTGTAGGAAAAAAAGGATATCTTATACAGTTACTCAAATTAATACAAGATAAACCAAATATACTTAAACTAATACAACTTATTAGTAAATTAATAGTAGCAACTAAAAATTATCTTAATCTAAGCATAACTAAACATAGCATTCAAGGATTAATTATACTAATATTATTCGAAAAATACAAGGCTAGGGCTAATACTTTATCATTAAAATAGATTACATGATACCTAGGGTATCAAGGACCATATCATTCATAAAATCAACATGATAAATAAGTCATTTATATCCTATCCTAATTGCAACATCACCATAGTTAGTAAGGAGAGATCACACCTAGGATGTTCATAGATGGTTTGACCTACCTTGGAAATCAATCCTTCAATGATAATCAATGACCTTTGGTTTCCAATCCTGGTAGAGTGTCCCATATTTCTCCATGGAAGAAAATAAACCAACAATTTATGGCCTTGGTTATACCTATAAAGGCAAGAGAGAAAGAGAGCAAAAGAGATGCATGATATGATAACAATAAAGGCAAAATGTTTGAGATAAAGCGGTAAAAATTATATATAAGTGAATGTATAATTTTGATAATTGAATGAAGGAAAAGTAAAGGGAATGAAGTGCATATTTATAGTAAATGAAGTGAAATAACTTACCCTTTGGATCCAAATATTGATTTTCTCCCTTTTTAAGGTCATAAAATCATAACTATTGATCCAAACAATGTACCATTTGAACCCTAGATGTCAAAACATCCTATAATCATGATAATATAGTAAGAACCCTAAAATTTATCTAACTATTAATATCCCCACTTAAAGTATCAATCCTTGCACCATCAATTTTTAGAACAATTTCTTTGGGAGAAACATGTCAAAACATCCCTTAACCATGACTCTATCCTTATTTTAGGGTTTTACCTATCTTAAGGGCATTTCAAGTGAAATTTAGAATGTACCTTGTATAAATTCCATCTAGAAGTCCACTAAGGCTCATGTTCATAAATTGGAACTTTCTATCTTTCATCCATAGAAGGAATAAAAAAACTATCATGGCTTAGAGAATGATGCCCCTAAGGGTCCAAGTTTCCCTCTATTGTGAAAAATTTATCATCATAGTCATACTTAACTACTTAACAAGTAGAGGAATCTATGTCTCTCATCATACTAGTTCAATATCTACCTAATAGCATGTTATAGTTGTTCTAAAAATCAAACACCATAAAATTCATTCTCACTTATTTAGGCCCAGCTAAAAATTGGCAATTGATTTCAACCTATAGGATCTTGACGTTTACCATTATAAGCATAGCAATGACTTATA
The DNA here is from genome assembly GCA_028583015.1 of Wollemia nobilis. Classification (NCBI taxonomy): domain Eukaryota; kingdom Viridiplantae; phylum Streptophyta; class Pinopsida; order Araucariales; family Araucariaceae; genus Wollemia; species Wollemia nobilis. Next base: position 23,933,671 of record JAQPPZ010016888.1, read on the forward strand.
GTAGAAAGGACATTTTATCTATGGATATTTAGTTTAACTATCAAGTTATCTATCAAGGACAATGAAATAACATATGTAGCACTTCTTTCATCAACCAAAGTCCCATGGACTACCATATTATTATAAAAAATTATTATCATCAATGGTAGATTGTCAGTCATTACTAAATAATTAGTAGCAATCATATTTTTTAAAGGAAAATTTATAACCAAATCAAGGCTAGTATGTGCATCAATACAAGGTTTTACCTATGTGATTAAATATACCACACTTCATAAAATCCTAGAATGGTGGGCATAATGTGCCTCTTATTCATCCTTTCTCGATGTTGTGGAAACTCGAATGTTCGATGTCCTTCTTCGCCACAATGGAAAAAGGTTCCATGAAATCCTACTCTTCCATACCCACATCCAGATCTACCTCTTCCTCTTTGGTAGTTATTCTAACCATGGGATCTACAATCATTATCTCCCTTCTGATCCTGACTGGAGCTAGCTTCTTCTTTCTTCTCACCTCTTCCTCCAACTATTCTTTCTCCATTGGTCCTTCCACCAGTTCTTTCTCCATGACCTCTCCCTCTTTTCTTACCCTCAAACCTTCTGTTCAGCTTCTCTTCAACCTTCAGAGCAAACTGGTAAGCATCCTCAATGGTGCTAATCTTGACTAGACTCAACTCTTCTTGAATACTGGTTCTCAACCCATTGATGTAACGGGCCACCTTCTCCTTGTTAGCATTTGAATGGCCAGTTCAAATGGAGATCTTATAGAACTCCTTTGTGTATTCTTTAACAGTTCTGTTTGACTATCTCAAACTCTGTATTTTCCTTAGCAGATCCAACTCATAGTCACCTAGGATGAACTACATCTTCAACTTCTCTCCCATTCTATCCCATCTGGTGATTCTTTCCTTTCCTCTTCTATTTCTTTCTAGCTGTACTCCCTTCCACCATATTTTGGCATGACCCTTCAGCTTGGTCTTAGAAAATCTAACCCTATCAGGATCTTCAACCTCTTCATACTCAAAGTATTCCTCCAGATCATTGATCCAGTCGATCAACTCCTCTAGATCAAGACTTCCAGAATACGTAGAAACCTCCATCTTTGGTTTCTTCCCAATCTGAGAGATGGCTCTGTATAACCTAGCTTGTGCAGGATCTACAACCTCTTCTTCTTCCTCAAACTGGTCCTCTTCTTCCACTTCATCTTCACTTCCTTTTTCTCTTTTGGGTTCAATCCCTCTGCGCAGCTCCTCTTGTAGGGCCTGAACTTGCCTCTGCAAAGCTTTAAAATCTTCCTCTTGCATCATATTTCTCCCACCACCATGGTTTCTTCGTGGAGGCATTCTGCTTGTTTCTCTTACAAGATCTTCCATAGATCCTGGTGTAAACTGCCTCACTTTCGGTGATCTATTTACACACTCAGGAACTCCAGCTCTGATACCACCTGATGGAGGGGGCCGAATTTCAAAAATTACACCCTTCTAATTTCACCATTAAACTTTCAAAAGAAAATTTACAATACTAGCCCTCAGGCTTAGTTTTCTTTACAACACTAGCCCGCAGGCGTAGTTTCCTTTTTTTTTTCCTGTTGCAAGCTGCCTCATGTTCGACGATCTGCCTGCACTCCTAAGAAGAATACAATCTTCCAATCCCAAAACTCGGCTGCTCCACCCCTATCCTTTGTCACCTTCACCTCATTTTATCTTAACTGGAAACTGTCATCGAGTCATCCATGAAAACATGCATTGATGAGTCGTCTGACCTCTCTGACCTCTGGGCATAGCCTTCGAGTAGCCACCATGCTTAGCTAACTTATCGGGTAAGAAATCCCGCATTAATGAGGCCTCTGATCACCTCAGGAAACACCATCTAGAAATGCGTTCTTTTTTGAATTGTGAACTAGCAGTATGTCACGATATCACGACATATTTCCTCCTTGCTACCTTTCTCTCCTTCGGGTCGTGATATCGTGACATGTCGCGATATCGCCACAATTTTTCCCCTCGCTATATTTTTCTCCTTCAGGTAGCAAAATCACGACATGTCACGATATCACGACATTTCTCCTCTCTAGCTCTTCTTCTCTTTTTCGGTCATGAAATCACGACATGTCATGATATCGTGAAATTTATCCTCTCTGGCTCTTCTTCTCCCTTTTGGTCGTGAAATCGTGACATGTTGCGATATCGTGACATTTCTCCTCTCCGGATCTTCTTCTCCTTTTCGATCATGAAATTGTGACATGTCACGATATTGTGACATATTTTTTCCTCTACTCTCTCTTCGCTTCTTGGGTCACGAAATCGTGACATGTCGCGATTTCATGACAATTTTCTCCCTTGCCTCCTTTCTGCTTCTTTGGTCACGATTTCATGACATGTCACAAAATCATGACATATTTCTCCTCCATCCCTTCCGATTCTCTTTTGGTCGCGATTTCACGACATGTCGCGAAATCATGACATTTTCCCCCTCTGGGTCCTCCCGCTTGCTTTTTGTCATGATTTCGTGACATGTCACGAAATCATGACATTTTCTCCTCTGGCCCTTTTCGCTTGCTTTCTGTCGCGATTTCGTGACATGTCACGAAATCGTGACATTTTCCTCAGATGCCTTCTTTCCCCTGCTTCGATCGCGATATCACGACATGTCATGAAATCATGACATTCTTCTTCGGAGTCCTTCCTTCTCTTACTTTGGTCATGATTTTGCGACATGTCACGAAATCATGACATTTCTCACTCCTGCACCCTGCTTCGTCCTTTTGTCATGATAATGCGACATGTCACGATATCACGACACTTCTCCTCCCTTGCATCTTCTTTTGTCTTCTAGTCATGATTTCGCGACACTTTTTCCTGTCACGATATCATGACACTTTTTGCTATGCACCTCTTCTCTCCTTTTCGAGTCACGATAATGCGACATGTCGTGATATCGTGACACTTTTTGCTCGATGCCTTCTCTCTCCTTTTCGAGTCGCGATAACGCGACATGTCATGATATCGCGACAACTTTCTCCCTTGCACCTATTCTCGTCCTCTGGTCGCGATAATGCGACATGTCGCGATATCGCGACACCTTTCTCTCTTGAGCCTTCTCTTGGCTTTTGGTCACGATTTTGCGACATGTCACGAAATTGTGACATGTCAAGATATCGCAACATTTTTGGTTTTGTGCCCTCTCTCTCCTACCTGAGTCACGATAATATGACATGTCGCGATATCGCGACACTTTTCCTGTCGCGATATCGCGAAACTTTTTCTCCTTGCAACATTTTTTGTTTTCCCTGGGATGCCCCCGCATCAATATTGGAAAATGTCCAAGGTCTGATTTGCATTCTGAGTTTGATTTTGTTGTGTATTATTTTGTGCATTATTTTCAACATTCTATTTTGGTGGAAAAAATTCCACTGACATTTTGTTATTATCAATAAACTATTGTATCATATGTTTCAATATTTTACAAGAATTGGTTGAGTGTCCATCAACTCTATGGAAATTGAAATGCAAATTAGCTCTAAATCCAGCTGTAGTTGTATTCGGTTGTATTATTTTGGGCAACTCAATTAAACCTCATTTCATTAGTTGAGGTAAAATTATGGTTAAAGGATGATTTAACTTTGTAAACTCTCTTGGAGGTTTATCTGGAATTTTCAATACAAATTTGTTCATGGCTTCTGTAGTGTTGACAAGTGCGGTATTTCTACTATTAGTGACTCTGTCACATACCACTTGTTTATTCTTGTATTGATTTTTAGAAGACTTATCTTCATCTTTCTTCTTAAACTGACCTCTTCTAACAAGATCATATTCAACTATCCTTGCTAAATCTATAGCTTGATCAAAAGTGGTTATTGTAGCTGTAGAAAATTCATAAGAGAATTGCTCTTGCAAATTGCCAATAAAAATTTCCAACATATCACGATGAGGTAATGCAAAATGCAATATTCCCAACAATTTTCTCCACTTATTCAAGAATTCAGCAAAGCTCTCATATTTACCCTGTTTCGAGTTGTATAAATTCTTAATGGTCATGTGTCTCTCTATGTAAGCACTAAATTGATGGACAAACATTTTTGCTATCTCTTCAAAGTTTCTCAAAGAATTTGTAGGCAACTGATAGTACCACTCTAATGCCATGCCTCCGATACTTTTCAAGAACATCTTTAGCAACAACAAGTCATCATATGAGATATCATGACAAGTTGTCCTAAACATATGAATATGATCAAAAGGATATTTAGTTCTTTTATATATCGAGAGAACAGGTATATGGAAGTGCTTAGGGTATGGTTGGGCAACCACCATAGGATCCAAGGGTTGGTTACACATCTCATGATAATTGTATGAGGGACGATAGGGATCTATCTGGTCTAGGCAAGAAGCTAATTGTTTAACCATAGCTTCAAGACCATATGGTTGTCCAACAAGTTGAATCTGTTGCATCATATTATTAGGTATTTGAAGATAATATTGTGTTAGATAAGGATTTCCAATTGAAACACTTTTATATAAATTGCTTGTGGGAATGGTGTTATAATATGGAACTATGTTATGCTAAACCTTTTGTTGATTCTTGTTAGGATTTGGTATTTTCCTAACCTTTTGTGGTATAGAAGTCTTTTGATTCATAGTAGAAGTTTGTAATTTTTGTTGAGGATTTGGATTTATTGTAGGTGCTAATTGATTGATGTTTTGAGTTGGAGTTTGATTCACATTTTGAGATGGGCCAGCTTGGTTATGTTTTATGTATGGCATCGGTCTTCTAGCCAATTGGAGAGCAGCTTCTAAAGTAGCCTCTATAGAGTAATCTCCAAGAGGAAGTTGACCTTCTATTTCTAATACTTGATTGATGACTTCTATGTTATTCTTAATGAATTCGATAAAATGTTGTGTGGATTTAAATATGAGATCACATTCCTTATCTATTTGAGGGTTAATATTGTATTTTCCTTCTTCTTTGTTTATGTCTTCCTCATATGATTCTGAAGTTACGTAATCTTCAATAGTTGTTTTATCAAGATCACCTTGAGCAAGCTCTCCTTAAGGTGGTTCTTGCATAAACTCATCTTCTATTTGTTTACCATTCCTTAAAATTTGAAGTATTTTTATAGATTAGGTTTTTACAAATATATATGTTTTTATATATATATATATATATATATATATATATATATATATATATATATATATATATATATATATATATATATATATATATATATATATATTGACCTATCCAAAAAGCATGCACCTAACTAATACATCAATTGGAATCAACATCAAAGAATGAAATGATAGACAAGATTGCATATAAAAATAAAATGGATGTTTCTTTTATTAATATTGGAAATGAATCTCGGTTACAATCATACCCCTCTTAGGATCACCCAAATGTTGATACAATTTATACAATTTGAAAGCCCCAATGGGGTAGTAACAATATGTAGGTTCTCTAAATAGTCACAAACTACTCCAAGGTGTCGATGACCTTCTTCTCCATGCTTAGAGGCATTTGCTGCATTGAATGGCATGATACTGTTAATCCTGCATTCAAGAAACAACAAGAAACATTAAAAACAAAGGAGGCCTCTCTTGATGAGGCTTTAAAAGGATATTTCACAAGAAAATGTCATAACAAGCATGTAATCAAGAAAACAGATAAAATGTGATAAACCTATATTAATCATGAAATCTTGTCAACAAAAATGTATAAGAAATCAAATGATATCTATCTATTGGGTTAGTTTATCAAATAAAATACATGAAAGCATGAAATGACTCACAATTGCACTAATTACTAAATTGACTTAATGAAGGTAAATCTATGTTTAATGCTTAATTCCACTGGTCATATGTCTCTAAAATGTCAACTAAACCTATACTAAGCATAATGTGATCTAATAAAATGATTTGCAAGAAAGAATACAAGGGGATCCATAGCCATTTGCTCACTGTGGGTTTGATGTGCGGTCAGCATTGTGCACCGCGGCTGACAATAATGGTGGAGATTTGATTAGACTTGCCCTCATAATTAGGGATTCCTCTATGATCCTCCTTGCCAAATTTATGGTCAAGGATCACCTTTGTGTCCTATGATAGGTTTGGTAGTTGAATTTTCTGAATAGTGCATCGATTGCATGAATTTGAGTTTCTTGGTTCTCTTAGGCTCTTAGGGCTTCCATAGCGATTTGATCCCCAATTGGGTAGCAAAGGTGTCCCTCTCAATGTATGCAAGTGAGTATGCAATTCGATAGGGCTTCACTACTCAATTGATCACACTTTGTCCAGAATTATCCCTAATTCATAGGGGGATATTATAGCATTGGCCTAGGGCTAGGGGTGGCTTCCTCATGAATCCAATATCAATATTGGGTAGTTGAGTCAGTTGGATGGAAGGATCTAGAACCTTCCTCATTCAAACCACCCCAATATACAACCAATTTGCCATTACAACCAACTTTGGTTTGGATGAAGGTCAACTAACTCTGAGTGCTGACCGTGATTGACATACATGGTGAGCACTGCTAACGATGGGTGCCAATAATGGCTAGCATTGACTAGGCAAAGATACCCCAAATGAGTGGTAAAAACCACTGTTATACCTTGGATCTATCCAAAGGTCTTCCATATGGTCTTCTAGCATGTCCCATATGAGTAGTCACCTTGACATGACATGTTTTAGGTGTCTATAGATGCCCCTTTTGAGATGCATTGTGAGATCGAACAATGTTGAGCAAAACTAGACCTCCTAAAATGATGTTTTAGGTTACATGATGATTATTTGTCTGATCAACATTAGATGCCCCAAGTCCAGCAAAAGGATGTGCATCCTAGAATCATTGCTTCTAACTCGATAGAAGGCTTAATTTTGAAAGAGTTTGCACTCGTCACTAGACATTCGGATAGCATCAATGCCAAGTAGGCTTTCGCGCCTATCAATCCGAAAGGATGAGAGTTACAAACAAACTATCATATATGCTATTTTCCCTAGCAAAAGGGTAATCTTATGATAGTATTTGGAAATGATTCATAAGATGAATGCAATTTTGACAAGATCTAGGGATCTACGATCAAGGGATCTTCTATTGAATTTGATTATGATTTAATATTATGACTACCCCCTCAAGCAATGAGTTAATGAGGGTAATGACAATGAATGAAGCGATGAGGTCACTTGACCACTATGAATGATCTTTGAACAAATTAGGATTTAGCATTTGAAATTCTTGGCAAGGCCTAATCAGCTATGATTACAACTATTAATAGTAATTGCTTATTTCTATCCCATGGAGCGGTCCAGCCACAAGGCCTTCTTAGGGAATCAAAATGAAAGCAAGTCCAATTAGGCGTATATTGAATCATATTGTCGATGATCTACTAAAAATGTCATAGGATAATTATAATGAATACTTCATTCCCTTGGAGCAGTCCAGTTGTATAAGCCTTCTTAAGGATTGAAATGAAGCATAGCAATTCTACATTGACAAATTTGCCCCAAATGTCCTTATGGTAATTTACTCATCTTGTCAGATTGAATGGATCACAAGTCACTGCAATCACCAAGTGTATAGGGTAAATGACTAAATACGAGGCACTTTTGGCTTTTGATTTATTTGATTTTATTTAATTTTGTTAATTTTGGATCGAATTTTGTTTTATTGGCTAGGAGTTGTGGCGCTCTAAGGAAGGATTTCCATGGCGATGACCTCGGTTGAATGTACTTTATAATCTCAACCGATTATTTTTTTTGACTTATGATGACATTTTTTGGTGTCATTGTGCCATGTTCACTTATTTGGAGTGTTTAAATTGTCATTTAGCAGCTTTCCTCAAGGTAAATTAAGGGTATTATATGTAATTTTCTAACCGTGGATCTTAACTACGGGTAATTTTTCTCATCGTGGCTAAGACATGTGGTCAAAAACCCTAACTCGAGGACCGCGGGTGTCAACCGTAGCCTGACCTAAATGGAAAAAATTATAAAAGGACCTTCTCTTTGAAAATTGGTCATTTTCACTTGACTGTAACAACTAACCTGAGGGTTAAGGAGGTAAAAGTATAAAATTTAACCCAGAATGCTGCTAAAATCAAACTAGATTATCTAGACTTCACACCTATGGCTAACCTAGGAGAGGCATAGACTAGCGAGAGAGCTGGGGGCTCAAAGGTAACTCATAAACCGAGACCTCGCTTGTGATTACCGGGTTTAAAATTAACCTCATTAATTAATCGATAATTGAACCACACTAAACCATAGGAAATGAACCTCACTGTAGATTAGGATTTACCATAGGTTAGTTAGCTAGGGGGGTTTAATTTTAGTTTTTGGGGTGCTTTTTGATAGGAGTGAACCTATTTAGGGTTTCGCTCACTAGTCACTTGTGGTAGTCATAGTCCCCAATTGGAATATTAGGGGCCGCTGCTGTCAACTACGGTGGGGTTCAAATTCCAACGGTTGAATTTTTGACCGTTGGGCCAACCGTGGTGCCCAAACTTAGAGGAAAATTTCATTTTTTTATGATTTTTGAGTTTTTATGGGCAATTAATGCCACTTTTTGTTTCTTTGAAGCACTCCTTTAATGTTCTTTGAAAATTTTGCTCATATGTGTGCATATTATTACATTTTTAGGAGATTTTATAATTTTTTTATCGATTTTAGAGTGATTTTAATTGTTTTTTTTATTTCTTTTTATTTTTTTTATTCAGTATTTGACTAATAGGGCATGGGAGACCGATATCCTTCACACCCTACACCCCCTATTGACTGATGTAGAGTGGGAGTGGTTTGCCACTATTGGCTTTGGATACATCTTGGATCTCCCTCCCATCCGAGTAGACCAAGCCTATCTCACTTATTTGGACCAACACGTTTCACCTACCCACAGGTGAAATGATGGTCACATTAGAGGATGTGTACCACATTTTTTGGTTGCCTATCGATGGTGAGCCTATCACCGCCTCCCCATTTATAATGAGGAGAGCTATTTTTGATGTTGTCTTCATAGATTAGAGCATGGAGGTACATGGTCACATCGACCATGATGGTGTCCATGTTGGAGAGTGGTATGAGACCAACATCTTCTCACGTCGGGAGGTTGTATTCATGCACTTGGTTATTCAGATAGCCCTACCCAATTCTTCAGGTGTGAGGTTCCCCTAAAACCTCTTATATTATGTTTGACCCATCATGACCAGCCTAATGGAGGAGCCAGTTATCCTATCTTGGGGGAGCGCTCTGATGGCACAATTGTATCACGAGTTATATCATATCACTCATCGAAGTAGAGTGGGTATTGGTTGCAACCTACTATTGTAGATATGGGAATGGTAGAAAATCCCTATAGAACCCTGTGGAGCTGCCTCTAGAGATTACCACCATTGCAAATGCTTGTTAGTGTTATCTTGCCTAATGGCCCTAGGAGTAGGAGGGTTTTAGGGTAGGTCTCACACAGGAGACTTGATGCACTACATTGATCAGTTCACCTAGATTCAATCTAGGGACACCAAGTGGTACTCTTACATGGACTACCCAGAATGGATAGATGTTGTTAGATACCTACATCAGGTGCACAGGGATAGATGGATCATTGAACATAAGGTCAAGTGGTGTGAGTACCACTACTTTTATCACATCCTATGGTAGTTCAAGGTTTGATAGGACATCCCAGACATACCTTCTATCTACAGATGCTTGGTCCTGGAGAGGGACCTCACCTGGCCTCAGGTTACTCCTCTGGGAGAGGAGGATGATGAATTTCAAGAGTCGATCCAGAGGGATGCAGGTACTACTCTTGATTACGATGGATGGTGGATCAAAATTCAATGGCACGGGAGGGGACCTCTCGATCTTCCAGTCGATGGATTCACTATAGAGGGTGCTGATGGTGTAGAGGTGGATCCCCATGGGTTTCGCATTGAGAAGAGGATATAGGGTGATTGGGGTACAACATGGGAGGCCCTCCATGTGGATGCAAATGAGGAGGGTCTTAAGGAGGGTGAGGCATCACCAAAAAGTGAGATTGGGTAGCTATGGGTGTAGGTAGCTAATTTGTAGAGTCAAGTGGGTAGGCTGCGTACTCATATTTTACATGAGAATACCTCTATCACCACTCTAGATGTGAATCTATCTCATAGCAAGAGGTAGCTATAGTAGGGTTAGTAGGAGAGGACAACTCTCACAACATGGACTACAGTAAAAAAGACACAGGTCTGGGATCTCACTAGTGAGCACGATCTGGTGTAGGTACGACTGAGTGCAACTACTACTGAGAGGGACCTACTCAGGGTAGATAGGGGAGATCCTTCATCCTCCTAGGCCATCATGAGACCTCCGGCTGCACCATCCTCTTTACTACCAATAGGTCGTGACCCCATGGTAGAGATCAAGAGGTTTCATTCCCTCATGGAGGAGGGTAATGAGTAGGATATCACATGCATGGCTCACATATCCCAGCTAGAGGACCACATTAGGATGATAGGATGGGAGGTTCCAGAGGATACACACTCTACAAGGACCCACCGGAGTCGATCCTAGACCAGAGAGACAGGGCAGTCCATTGCCAGCTCTAGTTGTAGGACTCATAGGACCGAGAGGACACATAGGTCTTCTAACACTCATGGATCCAACTTGTAGAGGAGCCAGAGGGATGGTAGGGGTGATGGTGGTGACTCATAGGCTAGATGTAGACCCTTAGTATAGATCTCATATGTACTTTATTGTACTATTTTTGAGTGTATGATCGAGGACCTACACAGTTGTATCCTACGGGAATTTGATGTACTTCTATGTATCTATGGACACACACACACACACATATATATATATGAGATTGATCATTTTGGCTCATTATGTGTACTTATTTATTTTTTATTTTATGTTTATGTTATGCACATGGATGCAGATGTTCATATTGATCCTATGCTTATATGATGTGATGTATGGATGACATGCACTATATAGCTATTTTATTTATGATGATTATATTATGCAGTGATATAGATGCTTAGATGTTTTATGTATTATGGATGTGATGTTTAATTTTAAACACATATTTAATTTTGTTGTATTGTATGCATTTAATTTATGACGATGTCACGATATGCTGGTGTAATGTAATGCATTATTTACATGATGATAATCTAATGTAAATGAACTTGTATGCTTTAATCACTTAAAACATAAGGAATTAATGCGATATGTGTTTAAAAATCTAATGGATGACACCATAGAATGTATAAAAATCATTAATGTAATTGAAAATCCTCATTACAAGAATTTAATCAATTAATCACCCATATATGAAATGTAATGATATGAAGTGGTATGATGCAAATGATATAATATGTCACTCTATATTCCTTTTGCAATTTGAAAAATATGTACAATATAGTCAGTGGTTGACTAAATATCATTTCTGATATCCATCTGGCATCTATCCTATATCTTGAAAACTTTGTGCTCAATGTAATGATGTATCATGGATTTGATACTTTGCAATTTGATGATTGAATGAATTTTATTTTTGATGGTTTGTGATCTTTGGTATTTTTTTGCTATTAGAGAAATTTTTGAGGTTTTCCATGAGACTCAAACACCCTAGTAGACTTATCAAAAGTTGTATACTGACAAAACTAGGATAGGCCCTAACTGTTCATTATCCTTGTGTGTGCAAATGAGTATATTAAGATAAGGCATAAGCATACCTCGATGTCAGGTAGGATTCTTTCAACCCATTGCTAATATTGGGGGTCCGCAAATATTTATCCAATCCTAGGTTTAGATTTTAGTTGGACTAGGCCACTAGGCGATACAGGACACCTGAAGCTAGCTCTTCCACATTCAAACATTGGTCTGCACATAAGCGAGGTGCTAATGCATCAGACATATCATCATGCGTAAGGTATAATAGTGCTATAAATTCCATGGATTCAAGTTCACTCCCTTATTTTCTTCAATTTTTAGGACACTTGCTCATATAAAGTGATAAAGATCATTGTTTATTTTTGTACTTTAGTGACAATAATCACCGTTTATTTTGTACTTTCTTTTCTTTCTCTTGAGCAAGGCATTTGATAGCGATTTTTCTTCCTTTGTATAATTTGTCTTCATTTGACTTGACTTTTTGGAATTTTACATTTGATAATTTGCTTCAAAAACTTCCTTTGGGAATTTTACTTTGGGGAACTATTTCTTGGATATCAATTTTAGGATATCAATCTATGATATCAATATGGGATATCAATCTGGGATGTTGATCTATGATATCAATCGGGGGTATCAATATTGAGGATTGATATGGGATATCATTCTAGGATATTGCTCATTTTATCTTAAGCAAGGGATTCTGGGTAGGGAACTAACTTGTCCTTTTGCCAATTACCAAAATTTCCCATACCATCCGCACAGGGGGATAAGCAAGAATAACTCTTTTTACCTTAGGATACATGGTCCTGCTTCATGGCTTTCATATTCCCCTAGTCCTTATTAGGATTGTTTAATTTGTTGATCAGTGATAGGATTCTAATATGCTAAGTTCTATACTAACTAGAATTCAACTACAAAAGCAAATCAAGCTTTCTATCAACTCTTGAGAAGACCTCTAGGTATGGTTGAATGATCAGAAAACCTTAGTATATTCCTCATAGCAACATTATGGGTTGTGTTGAAAAACACAATTAATCACATAAATGATGAATTATGATAAATAATGCAGAGGTGCATGATTGAAATACAAATGTGGTATCATTTGTAAGACTAACAAACACAATCCATCCTACTACAGAATGCAACGGATGAAGAATACCTATATGCAATGCAATGTTGAAATGCAAAATTAAATGCAATGCAATGATGCAAAAGAAATGCAAATATTTTTTATTTTATGCTTTACCAATTTTTTTAAATTTTTTTTATTTTTTAATTTTTATGGATTTTGAGCCTTTATATTTGACCAAACGGTGAGTAAATGCCTTTGGAGCCTTTAACTTGACCAAGTGATTTTTAAGAAAATCCTTGGGGCTTTTGGTTTGACCAAAGAAATTATGAGCACCTTTGGAGATTTTAGGGATGACCAAGCAGTTCTTAGGAACCCTTAGAGCCTTTTGGGATGACCGAGCGATTTTGAACAAACCCTCGGGGTCTTTTGGGATTGATCGAGTTGTTTTAAGAAAACCCTCAGGGCCTTTTATTAACATGATCAAGTGGTTTTTTTGGAACCCTTGGTGTATTTTGCTACGCTCTCAAGCATAGAATTCCTTAAGATGGATGATGTTGAGAGGTTTAGGCTCATCAAAACCCCCTAGCGATGTTAGGAGATAGGTACCTAGACCAATATTTTTAGATATGATATAGGGTCCTAGCCAATTAGTCGTAAATTTGTCTCGCATATCAGCCGACAAATTAGAGTTCTATTGGTTTTCTTTCAGCACAAGATCCCTAACTTCAAAGTCTCTCTGATGGACTTTGTTATTATAATCTCATTTTAATTGCTCCTTATAAATGTAGACATGCTCCAAGGCATTCACATGACGCTCATCAAGCAATTTCAATTGATCTAGGCAAGCTTGTTGCATGGTGTCATCATCGATGAACTCTTGCAATGTGACACGTAGCATTGGAATTTACAACTCTAAGGGCATAATGGCCTTAGCACCATATACTAGTAAAAATGGTGTTGCCCCAGTGAGCATCCAAATGCTAGTCCTGTAAGCCCATAATACAAGGGGTAGCTAAATGTGCCAATCTTTGTGGTTTTCATGGACCATATTTTTTAAGATAGCCACCACTGTCTTGTTTGAGGCCTCAACTTACCTGTTTGCTTGCGATTAATATGGAGTCACAAAAATATGCTTGATTCTATACTTAGACATCAAAGCTCTCATAGTTTTGTTCTTAAATGATGTTCCATTATCCAAAATTATCTTGTATGGAATCCCAAAATGACATATGATATGCTTGAGTATAAACTCTGCTATGCGAGCTCCAGTCATTGTTGTTAAGGGTATTGCTTCCACCCATTTGGTAAAGTACTTAGTAGTCATAATAATAAAAGTATGTCGACCCAATTATGGATGAGAGATCTTACCGATAAGATCTAATCCCCACTGAGCAAATGGCCAACCCTCTTGGATGGGCTATAAGGCTTGTGATGGCAAATACGTAATATTAGCATGATGCTGAAATTTGATGCATTTCTTGACATACACATTGTAATACTTCTCCATAGTGGGCCAATAGTAACCCATTCAAAGGATGCGCTTGATGATGGCCATGCCACTGAAATGGCCATCACATGTACCATCATGAGCTTGTGAAATCACCCAAGATGCCTCTTGGGACTCTAGACAATGAAGAAGAATTCCATCGTAACCTCTTCGGTACAAAATGTATCCTAGCAAGACATATTTAGTTGCTTTCTACTTGAATGTACATTTTTCAACACGTTACAATCCCTATAGGATCAAATCAAGTTTAAAGAAGTTTTGGATTTGCGACATCTAGCTCTAGTAAGCCTCAAATTTGACTGTCAAGATGACTTGCTCCTCTTGCGTATCTACATGTGCAAATATAGATTGAGAAACAACCTTGTGGTGAATGGTAGTACCACTCCCCGTCAGACTTTGAGAGGTTAATGACCCCCAAGGTGCCTTATTTAGAAAGTCTTTAGCTCTGTAGAACCATTAAGCTTTTGTCTCCATGCTAATCATGTTGATTGACTCTTTATTATCAAAGGTTTCATGCTCTACAATAGGATGTGAGAGCGTTTTAACATGAATAGTAGTAAAATTGGTAGATGGATTATTAGGGATTATATATCCCAAATATGCCATGGTGTCTACGAACCTATTTGACAAATGAGGGATTTCCTCGATGTCGTACCATTCAAAATTAGCCAAATATGTAACAATAAGATCTTTATAAGCTTTTAACATAGGACATCGACATTGAAAGAGCCCCTTAACTTGGTTGACTATGAGCAAGGAGTCACCAAAGATGTTTAATATTTTAATATTCATGGCGATAGTTGTGTGGAGGTCCAGTAGTAGGGCTTCGTATTCAGCATTGTTGTTGGTGTAAGGAAAGTATAATTTTAATGAAAAGGGCATTGAAGCTCCTTGTAGTATGAAAACACTATTCTTGCACCACCCCCTTGCTCACACTTCAAACCGTCAAAGAACAAGGTCATATCAGCATTATTTTTTTGTTCTTCAGCTTCGAGAGCTTTGGATATGACAAAGACCACATCATTCATAAGCTCATCAGTCAAAGGCCTACTATTTGATAGTAGTGCCTCAGCCAGCTGATCTAAGCGGAGTAGTGACAAGTAGGCAGTAGTGCCTCAGCCAGCTGATCTAAGAATATAAATATATACTTTAATTATTTTTATTGGACTAAGGAAGTGGAAGTTTTGTGAGAGCCATTCGACTAAGTGGAGTAGTGACGAGTAGGCGGCAATGAAGGAGAATAATGGAAAAATTTTGGTGATAGGGAGCATAACATTCAAATACAAAGTTTTGCAACTCATTTTTAACCATCGGGGTATCCCAGATGGTCACATAGCTCGCAGGGAGCACTTGCAGGTAGAAGGTTGAGGGTTCAAAACCCCTCGATGTGCATTTTGCAGAAATCTGAGTTACAGAAGAGATAAAATATTTTTTGCGCATTGTGGTTTCAAGCGCTTCGATAGCACATCTAGTTAGAAGGCCTATGATAGGGCACTGCACCTTGCAATGTGAAGGCATCAAATCCTATTGGTGACAGTATAAGGTAATTAATTTTTATTTGAATAAAAGGATCCCTAAATTAAAGTTTTCGAAGTTTATTTTTGCATAAATAAAGGGAGCCATAAGGTTTAGTTTTTGAATTAATTTTTACATAAATAAAGGGAGTCATAAGGTACAGTTATTGAATTAAATTTTGCAAAAATAAAGGGGTTTTTAAGGTGTAGTTTTGAGATTAAATTTTGCAAATGATAAATGTGATTTAATTTTTTCAAAAGGGTTATTGATGTTAATAAGGCTTTATATTGGGAGTTTTACAAGAAATATATAAGATGATATTTTTAAGCTTTATTGTGAATTTTTTGATAAGGATTTATGAAGTGGTTGATTTGATATTTGATCAAAAAGGGAAAAAGAAAATTGCTAACCTGTTTTGAAGTGGCAAAAAGGAAAATTATTTTGTGTTAAGACAGGTTTTGAAAGCACATCATCATCAAGGTAGTTTTAGAGGTATGGTGATTTAATCCTTTACTCAAGGTGTGTTTTTGATGAAGAAAATATTTTGATGTCATATGGTTGGAGGTATAAGGATTGATTGAGTGTGCATTGCTTTGATAGAAATTGGAAATAAAAGTGCAAGGGTTTGAAAGCAGATTTGATGTGCATTAGTGTTTGATTGAAGAGAGAGTAATGGTGAATAATTTTTGAATGAATTTAAAAATATACTAGCAAGAATTTGAGAGAAAAGGGGTGCATTTACTTTGATTCATATCAAAAATGAACTTGCAAGGGTTATAGACCAATCTTATGAAGAAAATATATGAATTAGTTTTGATTAATATTGGGAGTAAATGTGCAAGGGTTATAGTACATATTTGAAGCAAATTTGTGCATCATCATGATTGATTTTGGGAGTAGATGAAAATGACACACTTGTGCATTATGATTGGTTTTGGAGTGAAGGTGCAAATCATAAATTACCAAGTCAGTTATCAAGTGCTAGACTAGAGCTACGTTTAAAATAAAATAAATGTATAATATGTGAAAGTGACAAAATTAATGAATGTTAAGAATATATTGAGTATTTTTTAGTGCATATCATTCTCTATGTGTTCAAGAGGTTAAACGAATTCTGGGTAGAATATGTTTAAACTGCTTTAGTTGAAGAAAGCACATTGAAGGTTGGATAAAGCACTTGATGACATCATTATGCAATATTTGGTAATAGATGAACATTGTTTGTATACAATATTTGAGCAAGTTTTGGTGAGAAGATTTGATCAAGCCTTGTGTTTAGGCTTGGAGCATATTTGAGCAGGTTTTGGTGAGAATATTTAAGCAATCATGGTGTGTAGGCTTGGAGCATATTTAAGTAGGTTTTGGTGAGTAGATTTGAGAAAGCCTTTTGTGTAGGCTTAGAGAAGACTTGAGCAGGTTTTGGTGGGCATATTTGAGCAAGCCTTGTATGTAGGCTTGGAGAAAAATTGAGCAAGTTTTGGTGAGCAGATTTGAGCAAGCCTTGTGTGTCGTCTTGGAGCATATTTGAGCAGAGTTGAGAGCAAGTTTTGGAGCAGATTTGAGTAGAGTTGAAAGTAGGTTTTGGAGTATATTTAAGCAAACCTTGTGTAGTCTTGGAGTAGGTTTGAGAAAGCCTTATGTAAAGGCTTAGAGCATATTAGAGTAGAGGGGATTGGTGTATCCTATGGATAGAGGTCCATAAACTAGAGCAGAGGGGATTGGTGTCTCCTGTGGATAGAGGTCAATGAACCAAATCAGAGGGGATTGGTGTCTCCTGTGGATAGAGGTCCATGAACCAGAGTAGAGGGGATTGGTGTCTCCTATGGATAGATGTCCATAAACTAGAGTAGAGGGGATTGGTATCTCCTATGGATAGAGGTACACAAACCAAAGGAAAGGGGATTGGTGTATCTTGTGGATAGAGGTCCACAAACCAGAGAAAATGGGATTGGTATCTCCTATGGATATGTGCATTATAATATTTTAAAAAAATATTATAATATTAATCTTCTTAAAACCTTTGGCCTTTGTAAAATTTAAACCTTTGTCCCAAGCACTTTTAAACCCTTGTCCTTTGCTTGTAATATTTAATTATTTTAAACCTTTGTCCCAAGAACTTTTAAACCTTTCTATCCTTTGCTTTCAAACTTCTCTTTATAATATTTAAATTGGATATTAAATATTATAATCCTTTCCATAAAAACATTTTCCTTGCTTTGCAATAAAACTTACCTTGAATAATTTGTCCATCCTTATAAACTCATCATCCTTGAAGAATATTTCTGCCTTGAGTACCATGCACCCTTTGACATCAATGACAACTCAATATTTCTAACAATCTCCCCCTTTTTCATTGATGGCAACCCTACTAAACATTTTCTTTGATTGCAACTGGATTCCCAAACTGCTCCCCTTGACAAGATTCTTTCCCTTACTGAAATCTCTCCCTCTTTGACATCAATGGCAAAGGACTCCTTTTGGGGCTAAAAATAAGACACTTAGCATAACCCCCTCACCACATCCTTTTATAGAGGTGAATAAATTATGGGATGGGAGTGAACCTACTCCCAATTTATAATGCTCTTCTCCTTTTTCAATTTTCTTTCTCCAAACTTTTGAAGTCATACCTCTTTGAACATTTTATCTTTCCTTCTTCTTGCTTGCCTTCAAAAATTCATGAAACATTATTCTACACCATTTTGCTGTATGCCCAAAATTATTGCAATTGAAACACATGATGTTGTAGTCCTTGAAAGGTGTAAATGAATTTAAGTTCCTCTTGGTGAAGCCAAAAACATTCTCATCATGAACCCTGCAATGTATAGCTTTGTGACCAAAATGATTACATGAGAAACAATAACCTTGGAAGAAATTTTGAAACCTATTTGATTGCCTTGGAGGATATTGTTGCATGGTTCTCTCATTCCTTTTTCTGTGATGATCCATGTTCCTTTATGGTGCATTGTTTTCTTCCTCATTGATGCTTCCACTTCTGCACACATTAGCATAGGTCTTAGGTTCCTCTTCAATCATTTTATTTTATGCTTCTATTTATTTTGAGCTTGACTCCCCATTTTATTTCTCTTGACCTTCTTCAAAACCAAGTCCAACCTTGATAAATGGATATCTATGTGCTTTGATAATATCATCCAAGTTTTTTGAACTTTTTTTAAACTGAGATATCTTATCATTAAACTTTTCAAGTCATTTCATTATAGTGAAAAATTCATGTTCTAGTCTTTCACATTCTAGCTCTTTTGCCTTTAACTATTCAGCCATACCTTCTTCAATTTTCCTTACCTCTTCAACCTTAAATTTTAAGTCAGTGAGATCTTGTAGAAGTTTTGCCTTTGTTTTTCCATCTTCTTGAACTTGAACCTTCAATTCTGAATTCTTCTTTCTAACCCTCTTCAATTCTTCAAGAGCAACAATAAGTTCCTCTTTTATGTCAAATGTGGCTTCCTTTTCATATTCTGAAACTTTCTCTTCTTCTTGGTCTTCAATAACAGGAGCATCTTCTTTCTCTTCTATGGCCAAAAATAGAATTTCTTATTTTTCACTATCTGAGAGACTTTCATCACTGTCACTGGAAGCACTGCTTTCTTCTTAAACATAAAAACTTTTCTTATGCCTTTGAAAGATCTTCTTCTCATGCTTGCCTTGACCATGCCTATTTTTCTTTTCATGATAGAATTTTATTTCTTTATTTTTCTTGTATTCCTTTTCCTCTTCACTGCTACTATTTTCAACTTGTGGACAATTAGCTACATAGTGACCAATGTTACCACAACTAAAGCATTTCACAGTCTGCATATTTCTATGTTTTCTTAGACCCTTCTTATTTCTTCTCACAAAGTTAGCCTCTTCTTCACTACTTGATTCATCACTTGATTCTGGTTCTTTATCCTTTGCCTTCTTTGAAGCTTTGAATGTTGTCTCTCATTTGGATGTTTGTTCTTTTTCTGTCCTCATCTCATAGGTTATGA
This sequence comes from Wollemia nobilis, assembly GCA_028583015.1. Taxonomy (NCBI): domain Eukaryota; kingdom Viridiplantae; phylum Streptophyta; class Pinopsida; order Araucariales; family Araucariaceae; genus Wollemia; species Wollemia nobilis. The sequence continues at coordinate 23,953,399 of JAQPPZ010016888.1, forward strand.
GTATTCCATGTAGCTCATCCATACCTAAAGTTTTGAGATCCTTCATCTCTTCTATTGTTGAAACCTTTGCATCATACCTCATAGGGAGTGATCTCAATATTTTTTGAACAATAGTAGATTCCTCAATATTTTCTCCAAGTCCATGAATAGTGTTGACAACCTCATCAACACGAAGTAGATACCTAGCAATATTTTCCTCATATTTCATATTCAATTCTTCAAACTTCCTCCTGTGTGTTTGAATTTTTGCCATTTTGACCTTGTCATCTCCTTCATATGTATTTTGTAACTTATCCCACATTTCTTTTGCTAAAGTGCAGTGCATGACTTTCACAAATTTTGATTCACATAACCCACTTAAAATTGCATTCATTGCTTTGGCATTACTTTCATATGGTTTCTTACCATTTGCATCTATGGGAGGAGTTGCAGGTGGTGTGAACCCATTCTCAACTGATTTCCATGTATCATATCCCTGTGCCATCAAAAATATCTTCATCCTTATGCTCCAGAAAGCATAGTTAGTCCCATCAAATAATGGTGCCTTGTTTGATGAAAATCCTTCTTGATATCCCATTTGTGTTCCCGTAAGATCTTCCTTCAAGCTATTACACTCTCACGAAGGAACCTCTCTGATACCAATTGAAGAACACAAGCTTATACTGAGAGGGGGGTGAACAGTATAAGATAAAACTTTTACTTTTCTTTCCAAATGATAACATCAATAATATCAATGCAGTAAATGAAATAATGCACAAATCATCACACACATGAGAGACACAGATTTAACATGGTTCACCCAATGTGGGCTACATCCATGGAGACTCAAAAAATTTCTTTGGAACCAATTCCCTATTACAATGTTTGTGGACCTCTATCCATAGGAGACACCAATCCCCTTTGTTCTGGTTCATGGACCTCTATCCATAGGAGACACCAATCCCCTCTACTCTGGTTTATGGACCTCTATCCATAGGAGACACCAATCCCCTTTGCTTTGGTTCATGAACCTCTATCCACAAGAGAAACCAATCCCTTTTACTCTGGTTCATGGACCTCTATCCATAGGAGATACTAATCCCCTCTACTCTGGTTCATGGACCTCTATCCATAGGAGACACCAATCCCCTCTACTTTGGTTTGTGGACCTCTATCCATAGGAGACACCAATCCCCTCTGCTCTAGTTTGTGGACCTCTATCCATAGGAGACACCAATCCCCTCTGCTCTAATCTACTCCAAGCCTTTACACAAGGCTTGCTCAAACCTACTCCAATCCTACACAAGGCTTGCTTAAATCTACTCCAAAACTTGCTCTCAAATCTGCTCAAATTTTCTCTAAAACTTGCTCTTAACTCTGCTTAAATCTACTCCAATCCGACACACAAGGCTTGCTCAAATATTCTTACCAAAACCTACTTAAATCTACTCCAAGCCTACACACAAGGCTTGCTCAAATATGCTCACAAAAACATGCTCAAGTCTACTCCAAGAATACACACAAGGCTTTCTCAAATCTACTCTCCAAAACCTGCTCAAATATGCTCCAAGCCTACACATAATGCTTGCTCAAATCTGCTCACCAAAACCTACTCAAATCTCCTCCAAGCCTACACACAAGGCTTGCTCAAATATTCTCACCAAAACTTGCTCAAATATTGTATACAAACAATGTTCATCTATTCCCAAATCTTGCATAATGATGTAATCAAGTGTTTTATCCAACCTCCAATGTGCTTTCTTCAACTAAAGCAGTTTAAACATATTCTACCCAAAAAAATTTCAACCTCTTGAACATATAGAGAATGATATGGACTAAGAAATGCTCAATATGTTCTTAACATTCATCAAGTCTGTCACTTTCACATATACCATATTTATTTTATTTTAAAGGTAGCTCTAGTCTAGCACTTGATAAATGACCTGGTAATTTATAATTTTCACCTTCACTCCAAAACCAATCACAATGCACAAATGTGTCTTTTTCATCTACTCCCAAAATCAATCATGATGATGCACAAATTTACTTCAAATATATACTATAACCCTTGCACATTTACTCCCAATATCAATCAAAACTAATGCATATATTTGCTTCACAAGATTGGTCTATAACCCTTGCAAGTTCATTCCCAATATGACTCAAAGTAAATGCACCACTTTTCTCTCAAACCCTTGCTAGTATATTTTCAAATTCATTCAATAATAATTCACCATTACTCTCATCTTCAATCAAACACTAATGCACATCAAATTTACTTTCAAACCCTTGCACTTTTATTTCTAATTTCTATCAAAGCAATGCACACTCAATCAATCCTTATACCTCCAACCATATGACATCAAAATATTATATTCATTAAAAGCATACCTTGAGTAAAGGATTAAATCACCATACCTCTAAAACTGCCTTGATGATGATGTGCTTTCAAAACCTATCTTAACACAAAATAATTTTCCTTTTTGCCACTTCAAAATAGGTTAGAATTTTTTTTTTCCCTTTTTGATCAAATATCAAATCAACCACTTTAGAAATCCTTATCAAAAAATTCACAATAAAGCTTAAAAATAACACCTTATATCTCCCTTGTAAAACTCACAATATAAAGCTTTATTAACATCAAGAACCCTTTTGCAAAAATTAAATCACATTTATCATTTGCAAAATTTAATCTCAAAATATACCTTATGATCCCCTTTATTTTTGCAAAATTTAATTCAATAACTATACCTTATGACTCCCTTTATTTTTCCAAAAACTAATTCAAAAACTAAACCTTATGGCTCCCTTTATTTATGCAAAAATAAATTTCAAAAACTTTACTTTAGGGCTCCTTTTATTCAAATAAAAATTAATTACCTTATACTATCACCAACGGGATTCGATCCCTTCACCTTGCAAGGTGCAGCACCCTGCCATGGGCCTTCTAACAGACTGTGCTATTGAAGCGCTTGAAACCACAATGCACAAAAAACATTTTATCTCTTCCGCAGCTCAGATTTCCATAAAACGCACATCGAGGGGTTTCGAACCCTCAACCTTCTACCTAACAATGCTCCCCATGAGCTATGTGACCATCTGGGCTACCTCGGTGGTTAAAACATGAGTTGCACAACTTTGGATTTGAACATTATGCTCCCTATCACCAAAATTTTGCCACTCTTCTCCTTCCCATCGCCTACTCATCGCTGCTCCGCTTAGTCGAATGGCTCTCACGAAACTTCCACACAACTTAGACCAATCAAAATAATTAAAGCATATATTTATATGCTTTTACCCTTAGGTTCCAATGATGTTGGCTCCACTTATTTTGTGCTTGACCTTTTGCACCAAAACCATAAAAGCCCATTATAATATTAAAAAATATTATAATATTAATCTTCTTAAAACCTTTGGCCTTTGTAAAATTTAAACCTTTATCCCAAGCACTTTTAAACCCTTATCCTTTGCTTGTAATATTTATTTTTTAAAATATTTGTCCCAAGCACTTTTAAACCTTTTTATCCTTTGCTTTCAAACTTCTCTTTATAATATTTAAATTGGATATAAAATATTATAATCCTTTCCACAAAAACATTTTCCTTGCTTTGAAATAAAACTTACCTTGAATAATTTGTCCATTCTTATAAAATCATCATCCTTGAAGAATGTTTTTGCCTTGAGTACCATGCACCCTTTGATATCAATGGCAACTCAATATTTCTAACACAAGATGCCTCCTAGGAGTTTTAGTTAAATATTAAAGTTACTCCTTGAGGGGTAACTTCCAAGGCAATTCAATTCCCTACATTCATCCTAGGTGTGATCCTTGTCATAGTGGTAAATTCATAAGCAAGATAAAATAGGATCGAGTGTTTTTATATTTATTATTGAAATATTATGAATGTTTTAGTCCTTGATTCTCTAGTTTATCATGTATTCACTCTTTGTATTAGTATTAGTGTTGCACATGATTTGTGGATGATCTTAATGTAGTAATATATTTTACTCTTATTCATTAATCTTTAACTTTTATTAAGATAGTTATAGCTTAGTTATTGTGTAATTGCTTCTCTTGCTATTGCTTTCCTATCTTGTTGAAAGTATTATGGTATATCTTGTAGCAATTCATGTGATTTTATGAGATATTAATTTTTTTTACAATCATTTTAGTGAACTTGATGTCAATCCTATAGGGAATTTTCTTAAATTATCTCATAGATTCACTTTTCTAGGATCAAATATAAATAATGCAAATCACATATAGGCCACTCATAGAATAAAAAAATATTTCACAATAAGAAATACCACAATATTATTCATAAACCATTAAACATATCAAGGAACTTGTTACAATTCATGGATCTCTTTCTCCATTAAATAACCTTACAAGATGACTCTTCAATAATCACCTATTACTCTTCTCAGACATCTAGGAGATGCATCCTTTCATATTCCTCACATATGAACAACTCTCATGAATATTCACTTTACATATTACCACATATCATGTGACTCTTCACTTGCATATTTGATGCCTAACACCTATGAATCTTTACTTACTTGAAACTTTGCACTCTTTTACACATTGACACATACATTAGACAAAATATAAATCAAACTCCCTAATATAATATTTACAATGCTATCAAATAATGCAATATCTCTAATAAATCCATATTCTAAGGCATTCACCTTCCATTTTTTGGCTCTTAGGGTTTAATTGGTTGGATATCATAGGCCTTTTGTTAGCTACTATTTTTTTTAGTATGATTATTTGGCTTGTTTAAGCCTTCCTCTTTATCTTACAGATTATTTTAAAATTAATCATGCTTTGTTACGAGGTATTTTGATAATTTTCTTTCTTAGTGCCTTAATCAAGAATAAAGGTTTTATCAAAACTATAGTTGTCCTTGAGAAGTATTTTTAGCTTTCCTTATGGTCCCTATTATTTCTTCCCTAGGTTCTAGAATGACTAATAGATTAGGAAGAAGCAATTTTAATGAATTGAAGAGGATTTAGATCATACTATTCCTCCATAAATATGTTGTTCATCCTTTTTCTTTTGGTCATAATAATAATGCGATTATCAAGGATTTGATTGATAAAGAAAGATGTTTAGATTTTAATGATGATAGGGCCTAAATAAGGATTATAATAATCACTATTGGTTTTCCATATGATCTCAAGGTGCCCTAGGATTATCTGCATTCATCGCTAAATATAAATATTATACTTTATTATGATCACCATTTAATGTGGTGAGCATGACAAATAATGTGTAAAAGAAAAGATAAATGTAGGATAGTTCTCTCATAATTCTTAGCCCTTTTTATAACCTTAATATGAAAAAGTATCTGAATACATAACTATTATAGATCAAAATAATACCCAAATTTGCAACCCCTTGCAAATCAAGACAACTTGCCATTTTTCCAAGACTTTGTCAATTTTTGTTAAGGCAAATGACTCGAAGGGTGGCCAAAGAATCATAGTAGTATAAACAAGCTAACAAGGGTCCAAACACATCAATTCAAAACTATGCTCCAATATGGTCAAATATCTTTCTAGTAGGCCTATAATCATGGATAAGCGATGAAACATAATGCATTTCATCAAAATAATCAATGGATTAACTCCCAAAAGGTTCTAGCAATGCACAAACCTAGGATTAATCAATTCTAAACTTTACCAGAGATGACATCAACCAAAGCTCTAGTAAATTCTATGAATAAGGAAAATGGGATGGTGTCTCCCCAACATTGATGAAGTTGAGAAATTCCTAAAGCATAAAGTTGGGATGAACATAGATCGAAGATTTCCAAGCATTGACATCAGCAAAAGCATCACAAAAGTCTAAAGATGCACAAATTTGAAAGATCAAGGTATTGATCAAAAAAGTGAGAATTCATGATTTCTAGGGAATGACCCAAATCCTCTTGAAAGCCTATATTTGACTCAAAATATCTCTAAAGCAGTTGAAATAACTTGATATTTCTATAAATTTTGGCATCAACTCATGTCTACTTGGGAACATCCCTTTCATCTAGTTTACCCCTATTAGAAGTTGTAAGTACTTGAAGCTTCTCAACCACTTAAGCCAAGGTTTTTGGAGCTAAAAACAACATGTCTTACAAACTTTTGCAACAACTAAGCAAATTATAGAAGATGATAATTGAATATCTATAGACCTATTAAAAGAACACAGGAGCCAAAGCTTAAAGAAAAAAATTTGGATCCATCACATCAGTAGAATAATGTAGGGCATGAAAATGACCTCTTCTCCCATAAGTGTTTCTTGCTAGGCTATTTTATAATCAAATTATAAGAAAATTCTAAAAATATTGAGCTGCAAGATTCGTGAAATAGCTTATAAATAGATTAGTTCATATCATAAGGTGGTAGGCTTTATAGAAATTGCTTGATTGTATATTGTATGATGACTATTGCTAATTAATAAAAAGTGAAGCTGTTTGGCCTCCATTGTGATTGCTTTTTTAGGTTTTTATGAATGAATATTATATTTTAATGCATTTCTATTACACTTTATGATTAGTGAATGCTAAAGAAAATCCTACTAAATTGGATCACTATTTGTATCACTCTTCAAATAGTATTTGGAATGCTTAAATTGTATAACTAGAATCTAATAAAATTTATAATGCTTCCATTGATGATTGGTCTATTAAGTTTTATTTGGATTTCATTGTGTAAGACTCTTATTTTGTATACACTCAATGTTGTTATACTATACCCTATCCATCCTTTGAGCAATTTCTAAACCATTACCTCTTTCTAATCCTTTCATTTTTTTCTTTAGTCTTAAAACCCTATTTTAATATTGTAAGCACCATAAGGAGCCTACCTTCTCTAGAGGTTGAACTTGAGAGAATCCTAATCATCCAATATTGGCCAAAGTCTATGGTTCATTTCATAAAATAGGTAGATTTTTGATCAATAATTTTATCATGTCTGGTGGGATGGATCTGCCCACCTATAAAAGAGCATACTAAAATATCTGAAGTGAATTTATACCATGCTGACCCAAATTTTTTGGGATAAATTTTATCAATTTGTCTCACTCATCCGAAGGACTCAAGATTTGGTGAATAGTATTTATCTCTTAAGTAAAGAATACATGTTCACTTGATGACTCCATTGATGCAATAACCAAAAATATTGGTAGCTCCACTAGTGGAAAAATCTAAAACTATATAACTGACAAGACATAGAGATTGTCAACTTTAAAACTTCATCTGTAAAGTCATGGTTGAACAAATTTGTTCAACTTGGAATGGTGTTGGGCATCTATACCTTCTATATTTACATGATATTCCTTAGGACACTTGTAAATCCTTACCTATTTATGATGGTAGTGAGAAGATGACTTATGAGCATGGTTATAACATTGTTGCTTTGGCTACCATCTATAATATTCCCTTTGAGGACGTAATGGTAAGGCTTATTGCTTGATAATTTCAAGGTAAAGCACTACTATGGAATTATTCTCTTGAATAAAACACTATTATGGCATGGAATGACCTTGTTGAATATCTCATATTAGAGTTTGATGACCTAGGAGAGCCATTCTTACTACTAACCTAATTTTCCATTATTCAAAGATACCCTCATGAGAGCATGACAAATTTTAATATCTAGTTTAGAAGAACCTAGAGAAGGATACCCTAGGAAATATGACCATTGCATACCCAATATTACATTTACTATACTCATGCTCTTACCCTAGACCTAAGCCTTCTAATATAGTAGTTCAATGAAAAAATATTCTTGTAAGTCTTCCAAGTGGTCATCACAATAGAGAATATGCCCATCTCAATGAGAAAGCTCCCTTTCAAAATCACTATGTTAAAAACCCCTCAAACCCACCAAATGAACTCATAATATTCCTTTCCTATGCTATATTTTCCACCACATGTCATATTACCCAAACCATTTTAATTTTATTCATGTTTTATAGAGAATACACCTATTGTGTCCATCCCAAAATTTAGGATAGTGCAAAAATTGAGAGCTCTAATTCAATTCTTGACTAATGAGATCAATGTATGGAAGGATAATATGCTAAAACAAGGATTGAGGTATACCCTCAAAGTGTGTCTTCCTCAAGAGACCAAGTGATGCACAATAATAAAACCAATGACAGAGATCAAATATAGGAGGATTACCCTAGCCTAAATATACCTAAGTGCTCAAAATTGTATGTTCATCGTAATGATAACAATTACCAAGCCTATCTACCCCACTTCTACTCAAAAATAGCTTAGGGAACAAGTGATATTATAGCTCTTACAATGTATTTTGGACAATATTTCATAGAGGGGTTCCCCATAGATTGGTTGGTCAATGTAGATTCAAGATTTGGTCCTATTTCTTCATCAACATACAATAAAAATACCAAAAATATGGAAGACATGAGGCAAAAAATAGAACAAAGGAGGGAAAAATCTATAAGAAGAAGAGTTAGAATTGATACCATGTTCACAAAGAGATAAACAAGAGAAAAGAAAGCTAGAATTGTGTTTTGGGATCCCAGGTTTAGAAATACTAAGTCTAAAAACATTGTAGTTGAACCAACAAAGGAAAGAGATTTATCAAAAGTTATATTTCCTAACCATAACTAGGAGACAAAGGGCAAAAATAATTAAAACAATATAAAAAACTATTTGAGCAATTGATCTAGGAACTAGAGCTACCAAATGAAACTAAAGAAAATATTATGAAAGAAGTGAAAAATATAAAATAAAATTTGGTGGTTTTCAGACAAGTGAATTTTATTGAAACAACTCTAAAGGGTTCAAAAATGGTAAAACCATTTTCAAGGATTCTAAATTTATACAAAGAAATAATTGCTTGGCATGGGTAAGAGCAAGTATCTATCCTTATGCCTATAAGGCTAGGTGTTGCATAATTTCATAGAAAATCCAAAAAATTCCATCATGATTATGCCTTAAGTAGTATGCGAAGCCATGAACTTAAATTATGATGAGTTGAATTCTATGACACTTTATTTCAATGGGATGCAAATTTGGGTAACTAGAATCATAAAAAAAGTTCCAATATTGTTGCATAGATTCCTATACCTTGTAGTTGTACATGATGTGATAATTACTAATCTACTATCATTATTTGGGATGTTCCTCTATAATGAGTTTTTGGAGCAATTAGAGAGACATCTAGCCCCAATTTATGATCACATGACTATCCCCTACATCCAAAATTTGGTCTAGATATATGTTGAGAAAAATAAGTTATATCATATAAAAAAGTATGAATATCAAAAGGTGGACCTTGCAGAAGAAATCCCTAAACATGCATAGATGGAGGTAGGTAATTGGCTAAGAAAGGAAAAAATTAATTTAGCATAAGTTCTTTATGATTGGTAATATTCTTGAGATGATAATTATGTCAAACCTAGGAAAGTAACAAAATATAAAAGATAGCTACAAACACTTTCAAGGCTTGGTGAATCATTAGTTACAATGAACATGGCCAAAAAATTAGGGGAAACCAAAAAAAATATTGTGTACAACAAAATAATGTTATATAATGGACCCAAAGTTGATAAACATGATCCTATGAGCTCTGCAAATATTTATTGCCAATTCGACACCTAAACCAATGTATATAGGGAAGATGCCCAATCATTCATATACCCAAGAACAATCACCTATGCTAATTCTTGATGCCTTGTTACAAGCAATCCATGGAACTAAATTTCATGCAAAATCAACCCAATGCCAATACCCAACCAGAACAAGCCACATACTCCAATAAGTGAATCAAAGAGAAAATATTACATTTGAGACCATATGATTAGGTCATTGCAGATTCTAATAAAAAAGTAAAGCTCAACTCCATTGATATGAAGAGGTATGCCATAATTTTTTTGTAAATAGATGACATGTAAATAAATCCAATAGTAGGTATATACAAATAATAATAAGAACACTAGCCAAATAGGTAGTTTATTTACAAAAGTGATACCTTGTAAAGAACACCAAACATATCATAGGCATGAGATCTTGACACCCAAGGAATATTTTGTGGGGTGCTAAATCAACTACATTGGAAATTCTCTTTTTTGAAAATAGGTAAGTTCTAGGATAAATAAAGGAAGGATGAATATGATGCTATATAGGTGGGTACTCCAAATAGAAGGACTTATATAAGGAGGCCTCTCCCTTAACATGGCATCATTGCTCTAAACTTTTCCAGGGATTGCTTTCTTTTGGCATAATTTTGGTAGGATTATTAGCCTATAATGAGATATAGGGGAGACAATAACACTCTTTTAATTGTCCCCCTTTGACCATTAGTTTTACTATTTCTCAAAGACATCAAAATTATGTCAAATAAGTAGAGTCCAAAAGTAAAGGAAAAATAAAAGAAGAGAGAAAATCTGAGAAGCTGGTAAGGCTGACAAGCCTATAGTTCCTGTACCTTTGTAAGTTGGCCATATCAATGGAAACATCCACAATTTGTGAGGAACCTCTAGTTGGATGATCTTAAGGAGTGTGCATAGTACATGCCTTGAATAATATAGCACATTTTCAAGACATGTAACTCTACACACTCTCTACTATCAACTTAATCGAGATTTCTCTGAATTTGTGGAACAAGAAAGGCTCAAAATCTTGAATAAACCCTTAGTCAAAGGGGAAATTTTACCTTTCTTACCTAATTTATTTTTGATATTATTTATAGCTAAATAAAAATAGTATATGAAGGTAAATATAAAATCCAAATACAAGCTTTGAACGTGATTAAAGAAGAAGATCATCACCATTCAAGTATTATTCCTCCCATATCCCTTCCATTCTTAATCATCATATCTTTTTTCTTGTTGCCCTATGTATCCCAATTCACTCTCATTTTATTTTCAACCATACCACACCCACCTCTACTCATTCCTAACTCTCCCAACACTCTCCCTCACCCCTTTTGACTCCTTAGCCCAATGGATAAGCTAGCTAGAACTTACAAGTAATAGAAGGTACTGTGGTTGATTGGGAGGCTGTGAGAAGATGTCACACAATCATAGGAAAAGTATGTACAAAGCATACCACATGGAACTTTAGTACCTTTATTATGAAAGTAGACACAAGGTATTTGAATAAGAAGGATACAATTAGTAAAAGGTAATTATATATGGAAAAATAAAAGCATGCAAGTGAACCACTCACACAAGTCAATATTTTTGGAAGGGGCACTAGTTTAGAAAAATATTTTTGTAATTATTGAAACACTTCAATGAAATAGCCATCCACTCAACAATATAAGGATATTCCATCCTAAATTGAAGTGCAAATTTGAGCACAATACTCTTGTTAGTTAACAAAGCAACCATACATATCTATAAAGCCCCTAAATGCTATGCAAAGGCCCATAATATTGAAGAGGAATATTTGTGCAACTTCATGAAGAAAATGTAGGTGTTGAGTAATTAAAGGCTCCAATTTGTGAGTGCCTAGAATATTTACCTAAGGCAATTTTCCTGGGCCTAAAATAGCTCTCAGCTATGGTGGACTATGATAAGAGAAGTACTAGTTTTATAGGGGTATCACCCTTTAGGTATCTCTATTTCTCCTCCTTTATTTTCCTCTTCTCATTTTTCCCTTCTCTTTCTATTTCCACATAGTATCTACTTTTATCCCCCTACACCATTCTCAACCTCTTCGTTGTATGTCCCTGCATTTCTTATTTCTTGTAGTTTTATTTCCTCGAACACTATGGATTATGCCAAGTTTTGTACTTGAATGGGATATAAGCTTGATAAGGGAATATTGGAAAATCCTATTAGTACTATAAAATATATGCTCACTTAAACATTCAAATTTCACCTCCCTCACATATTTGTGTTTTATTTCTTTATTCCACATTTCAATTTTTCTATCCCTTATTTCCTTAAGCTCTGCTACCTTTTAGTATCCAAATTTTGTCAACTTATCTTCTAGCTCCTTTTCCTCCTTTCAGCCTTGTATCCAATAAATAAGGATATATAGATTTTATATTTTTACAAATAGAAATCCCTAGGAGGCATAAATAATGTAGGTCAAAATAATGCCCACATTTGCAAGCCCTTGCAAATAAAAAAACTTACCATTTTTCTAATACTTTGTCAAATTATATTAAGGAAAATGCCCTAGAGGGTGGCCAAAGCATCATAGCAGTACAAACAAGCTAATAGGGGCTCAAATGCATAAATTTAAAAGTAAGTTCCAAGGTAATAAAAACACTTTCCATTAGGCTCAAAATCATGGATAAGCAATGAAACATAATGTGTTTAGCCAAAATAAAAAATGAATGAACTCCCAAAAGGTTCTGGTAATGCACAAACCCAAGATTAATCAATTATGGACTTTCCTAGAGATGATATTAACCAAAGCTCTCGTAAAGTTTAAGAATAAGGAAACCATGATGGAATAGCCCCAACATTGATGAAGTTGAGACATTCCTAAAGTATGAAGCCAAGATGAACACATATCTAGGATTTCCAAGCATTGATGTCAGCAAAAGTGTCACAAAAGCTCGAAGATGCACAAATTTGGAAGATCAAGGCACTAGCCAAAAAAGTGAGAATCTATACTTTTTAAGAAATGATGTTAGCCAAACCCTCCCAAAATACTAGTTTTGGCTCAAAATTCCTTCAAAGCAATTGAAAGAACCTAGCATTGCTATAAATTTTGGCATCAGCTCAAGTATTCCAGGAATTTCCCTTTCATCCAATTTTCCCTTTTCAAAACTTGTAATCACCTTAATCTTCTCAACCACTTGAGCTAAGGCCATTGGAGGAAAAAGTGACATGTCTAACAGACTATTGTAATGACTAAGAAAATTGTAGAAGATGATGGTTGAAGATCTACAAACTTGCTTAAAGCATACGATATCTAAAGCCAAAAGAAAGAAATCCAGACCCGCCACATTAGAAAAACAACATAGAGTATGAAAATAACCTCTTCTCCCTTGAGCGTTTCTTGCTAGGCCATTTTCTAATAGACCTATAACAAAATTTTAAAAATCTTGAGCTATAATATTCATGTAATAGCTTATAAATAACTCAATTCACCCCATAAGGGGGGCCAACTCTATAGCAATTACTTTATTGTATACTATATGATGACCTCTACCAATTAATGAAAAGTGAAACTATTTGGACTCCATTGTGATTGTGTTTTTTTGAAGGAATCTTATATTTTAATGCATTTTTGTTACACTATAATAAATAAATTCTACTAAAGCAAATTCTGCTAAAGTGGATTACTCTTCATATAGTATTTGGAATGCTTAAAGTGTATAATTAGAATCTAACAAACTCTATAATGCCTCCATTGATGGATGGTATGTTAATTTTCATTTTGATTTGATTGTGTAAGAATATTATGATGTATACAATCAGTGCTATTATGCTATACCCCATCTATCCTTTGAGAAATTTCTAAACCCTTACCTCTTTATAACCCTTTCATTTCTTTCTTTAGTATTAAACCATTGTTTTAAGGAGTCGACCTTCTCTAGAGGCTGAACTTGGGAGAAATTCCAATCATCCAATCTTGGCCAAATTTTAGGGTGCATTTCATAGACTAGAAAATTTTTTGACCAAGAACTATCCTTAAGAAATTACTTGCTTATCAACTAGGCAATCATATGAGAGATACCAAGAAGCAAATGGAATCCACTAAGAGGTATATAACCAAATAATTGTAGGATATTATTCAAAACATGATGAATAACCTTACTCATATCATGAGTGTTAATAGGTCCCCTATAGAACAAGTTGTTATCACTCTTTTAATTCTAAACTCTAATTCTTCTCCTCCTCTAATAAACAATGTGATGACTATGCCTACATCCATAGACCCTACATTGAGAAATTACCAAAGCAAATATCTAGACCTTGATGTAGAACCCATAGAAATGTATGAGCATACCCTTAATTCTTTAATGATGGAAAAAATAAAGCCCAAATATTTATTGATAAGTTTACTACATATTATGAAGACTGGTTTCATAGTCAAAAAGTAATGTTCAAATTAATGATTAGGGCTTTGGTAGGAAATGTTCCTGATTGGTTTGTTTTCTTACCCAAATAATATTGTTTCTCTAGATACCTTTGTTAAATAATAAAAATAAGATTTTAATGATGACTTGACTAATATGTAAGCAAAGTATATATTTATGAATGCCAAACAAGGACCAAATGAGTCCATAACTAAATTCTATAAGAAATAAAAATGCATAAATGCAATACTAATAGGATCCTAATTGAAGAGAAAACACTAGAATATTTGTAAATAAATTAAGGTATTATTTACAATCTAAGGTCTAGGAACATAACCCATTTGGTTTTATCTCCCTAGAAAAGTTGCATAATTTATAAAAGTCCTTGAACATTGGGAAAACAAATATGGTCTAAAATCCTAAACCAAAAATTCTAATAAGAGTGTTATATATGATGTGATTTGTACTATAGTTGTTCAAGATAGCTCTCATGAGATAAAGATAGTTTTCACCCCTATACACATGTTTACTAAAGCTAAAAGTGGCCCAAGACCTTAGAATACAGTATCACAATAGACATATGAAGATATTTTCAAGATCTATCCACCCCTAAGATCAATAACTATCATCATAATAAATGATTTGAAGCACTTGAGTGGCATGTTCATAATTTTTTTTTCTTTTAGCATGAAGCTTATGGACATGAGCCTAATACTGTTAGCGTATAGTTTTATACCTTGCTATTTATTATTACATTAGTTAGTGTTATTGTTAGTATTGTTATAACAATGTTTGTATTGTTATAACTACTACCTATTAGAGACTTGATTAGCTCCGTTGGTTACGAACTAATCTAAGCCTAAGTGTATTATTTATTCCATTGTCTAATGCAATATCATTACCGCTTTGCTTGACATGGTATCAGAGCAAGGTTGTGAGAGCCTGTGAGAGGCATCATATTGATTCTGTTGGAGTTTGGTTGTCTTTATAGCCATCTGGTAATTTTTGCCACGTGTGAAGAAATTAGTTGCTGCCACAACGACTTGTAGACGTATCCTACTTGGAGCATGCCCTAACCCTGAGTGAATTAGATCGACCGTGCAGAGGCGATCACAGACTTTAGAGGATATGGTGGACTATAGCTCATCTAAGGGAAATTATGTAAATCTTGTAGCACATGCATGGGGTATCTCCCTCTCAAATTGTAGTTGCAACGATGATGCACAACTTGTGCAATATTTTTTTTTTTAAATTACAACGGCATTTATGGAAAACAAACTGCAGATCTAAGCACCATACTGCTGGTTTGAATATGAATACCACTTCTCACGACGCGGAGAGTCTATTTTCTAATGGATAGAAGTCGATGAATTGTTGTGCAGATAGATTGGTGCAGGAGCAATCTTGAAATTCACCATCTATAGATAGTGTTGAGACAAGCACTGCAAACAAAAATTCATGCCTCGCTTCATGAATCACAATCAAGCTCGCAGTTCTGTTAGCACAAAGAATCAAGAAGCAGCGGTGGTGATCAACAGTTTTTCATCACAAAATTTTCCAATATGCACCTAGTAGAAGACCAGATCAACGATTTGGTGCTACTAGCTTCACACTGGTACAACTAGTGAAGCATTTTCGAAGGCTCACGATGAAAATAAAAGAGTGAGTCGTATATTGTTGGATTTCTCTATGTGGCATCATCTGTGGAGGATCTAACTCAAACTGATCAGATATATCAGATCTGACAGAGAACTAGATGCTGCAAATTTGTCGATAAAGGAATTTGATGTTTTTTTCTCGATCTGTTGGCAATCGAACAGCCTACATCATGCGTTCGCAGAAGACCACCATCACTATGTTGGTGGTTGACAAATCCGAAGGGTTGCTCTGCCAGACTGGTTTTCTGGTGATATCCTGCATCTTTTCACAAATAAACTAGATGGATCGATCACTATTTTGTGTAAAGTGACGTCCCAATTGCCGTAGACAAATAAACTAGATGGATCGATCACTATTTGGTGTAAAGTGACGTCCCAGTTGTCGTAGATGATTAGAATTGCATCAATATCATCACTCAGATCATGTGCTCAGCTTGCCTGATGGCGTAAGGTGCTACTTGAGAATGCACCACCTTGATGGAAGGAGAGCGGCACCACCCATAGTCGTCGAGCGTCGACATACATCAAATAAAGGGTCTTGTCCTTTAATTTCTAGCCAAAGCGCTAGCTCGGCCGGTTGGTGGTCAAGCGCCAAGGCGTTGCAGAAGCAAGAGGTAGGGGGATCAAACCCCGTCGACCCCCATAAAGGTATTTTTTTTTAAGTTTGATTTTTTTCCTTCTCTAATGTTTTTTTATTAAATATTTTTTAGTTTAATTAATTTTTTTAATTTTTCTTTAAAAAAAGGAATTATTTTAAAATCATTTTTTGAAATATTTCTTTTTTAAGAAAAATAAATTAATTAAACTTTAAATTATTTTTACTAAACATTGGAGGGAAAATTTTCTTTCAAAACTTAAAGGGGGACATTTTCTTTTGCTGCATAAGTGAATGGGGGATTTTTTTTCCTCATTGAGCAATTCTTCAAAAGCTATCAATAAGGCATACAATCATCAAACCTCAAAACCTATTTTTTTTAGGCTTCATAAATAGCAAATTTTTTTGTTTGAAGTACTTCACACAGGGGGGATTTTTTTGATGACATTTTTGTGCTAATCTGCCTAAGAGGAAAATATTGTAATTTTTTACAAACCAGTGAAAAAATCCTTATGGAGCACCCATTTTGCACTTCCAAAAAATTTTGGACTCCCCGTCTCGTGACAGGGGAGGCACGCCAGGGGCGCTGCCCCTTGGAACCCTATACAGGGGAGATATAATTTTTGCAAAATCAAGGGGGGAAGACTTATAAGGGTGCATTTTCGGCAGTGACTGACACCTTAGTCAAATTATTTTTACAAAATTTCATTGTAAAAGGTGCATTTTCGATAGTGACCGACACATTAAAAATGGGCAAATCAAAGAAAAAGCAAGCCCCTAAACAAAATGATGTTGTTGAATCAGTTAAAGGTCCTTACTTTCCACTAGATATGGAAGGAATGTATTTTTATGAGGATGAAAAATATTCTACACTACGCAGTGGTGTAAAATCCATTCTCAAAGATTCTGAATATTCTGAAGATATTCAGAAGAATGGTGTTCTCCCTATAGGCTTCATAAGGGCAGTCTACATATCATTGATTTCTTTTGATATTGCCCAACGTAAAGTGTACAGGGACTTTAGTGAGGAAACAGAGGTCAAAACCCTAATGGTCGATGCTTGTTGTAACACATGTGACCTTGAGCCCATGATGGCCAATGCTTGTTGTGATACAAGAAACCTCATGCCTATGATGGTAGATATCAGTTGTAGCACAGGTGATCTCATCACAGTAGAAGATTTTTCTTGTGACACTAGTGACTTAAAAATTGAACCTCCTAAAAATAAATTCTATACTCTCATCAATAGTGAAAAATGCAATATTGTTAAAAGCATTGATGAAGATGATGAAATTGGGTGTTTTGAAAAACACACCAAAGGATTTGGTTCCAAAATGATGAAGAAAATGGGATTCAATGGTGAGATATTAGGTAAACAGGAACAAGGCATTAAATCTCCAATAATGCTAAGTGTCAGGGCAAAGCATGAAGGCCTTGGCTATACTGGACATGCAAGTACCAGTAATTCTATGTTTGTAAAACCTAAATCTCCTACAACTCCTAAAAAGCATTGTTGCAGTCACTATGGAAAGATAGGACATGTTGCAACTAAGTGTTGGGGATTACATCCTTGTGTTTTTTTTGTGGATGTACTAATCACTCTTCACGATGTTGGCATAAAATGAAAATGGCCAACAAGGTTCATATTGATTGTGGATGGACAAATTTCACACAATGGACCATGATGAAAGAAATGTTGTATGGATTCTACCAAAAAGGTAAAACCTATGGTAGACCCCAAGGCAAATCCAGTGATAGACCGAGTGGCAGTCCTAGAGATAATGACCCAGAGATAGACCTAAATACAGACCCAGAGACAAAGTTCCAGAGGCAGATCTATAGACAGATCCAGAGGCAATGATCTAGAGGCAGATTCACTAGCAAATCCAGAGATAGACCCAGAGGTATAAATCTAGAGGTACGCTTAGAGCCAGAGCCAAAGTCGAAGACAAAGCATGAGCCACCATTCTTTCATTTATCTTCTTCTTTTTCACTGTATTGGGGCAGTTATATACTTTACCCAAATATTGTTGTATGGGGGATGATAGTGTAGCTAGTAGTTATATTATTACCCTAATAATGTAATAAGGGGGGATGTTAGCGTATAGTTTTCTACTTTGCTATTTCTTATTACATTAGTTAGTGTTATTGTTAGTATTGTTATAACAATGTTTGTATTGTTATAACTACTACCTATTAGAGACTTGATTAGCTCCGTTGGTTACGAACTAATCTAAGCCTAAGTGTATTATTTATTCCATTGTATAATGCAATATTATTACCACTTTGCTTGATAAATACTTGCTTAGAATTATGCAAGTTCTATTATAAATAAAATTTTGATCCCAACTTTAACATTGATAAAATCAACTTGTTCTATGAAAAGATCAAGGGTTTCCAAAATAAATTCAATCATCCTTAAAATTAGAGGTTAGGTATATATAAAATTCATTCCCCAATCATGAACATAAAGCTTCTAAATATAATAAAAATAGGACATAAATCATAATCAAGGGTTCAACTAGGGAGTGATTAAAATTATCAAAATTAGGGGTACAATATTATTTAGGGAAACTAAGGGTATAACCAAGGAGGGGATCAGAGTAACTAGAATCAAAATTGTACTCATTTCACAAACCCAAATCATAGACATAGCAATCCTAAAATGCTTCTAAATATAATCAAGTCTTTTCCCAACATGGTCCAAATAGAGAATACAATTGTAATCCAAATGTAGTCATTATGTAAATATTTGAAGATGTAAAGAGAAATAATTGCATGTTTACCACAAAAAATTGTTTCTATCACTAGAAATGCACCCAATATAAAATAAGTAACCTTATAAGGATGAAAAAGAGAAGAAGGACAGGGGTAAACAATTTATTCAAGTGATGGTTAATCTAGCCATAAGTGATATGATTTAACCCACGTGTTGTAGGTGAGTTGGAGAGGAGAAGGCAATCCTCCAAGGGAGGTCCCAGGTTCAAATCTCCACCCTACCAAAAATATTAATTGGGTATCCAAAATCCAATTGATAATTTTCATGCGGGCAGGGTTGGGTGCAACTCCCGGGTGACTTTGACAGTGTAGAACCCCCTATTCGTGGTCTCTTAGACCAAGGCGGCCCCGCAAGGGGTTTTTCGCTTTAAAAAAAAAAAAGTGATATGATTTCAAAACCTCCTTTTATCATGTGACAACCAACAAAAAATGCAAAAATATTTGCTAACACAAATAATATTCTTGGTGAAGCCTCACCAACCTTATGAATTTGGTTGTCTTCGAAAATTTTGAAAAATCATGATTGCCACTTAAAGTAGTGATCCCAACTCCTATAAAAAACAATGTTAGGACCCTATTCAAACCAAATAATCTCTACTTAAAGTAGTCATGGGAAAAAACAAAGCAAGGGATATTATGGAGGAGTTGCATACAACACCATATAATGTCCCATACTTAGAATTACTTAGGACATATCCCTATCAATATCAAATATTAAGAGAATAACTAAATGATATAGAGATGTTTGGATTGGAAAACTATTTTCCATGTTTATCATTTTTTGGTATGCTTTCTCTTAGATATTTAGTATCATCCTAAACTCCTATGCCTCAATGATAGAGGGTCTCCCCAACAAAAACGTGCCATCCAAAAATTGTTATACCTTCTATGGATATAGATGGTTTCAAACCACTTAAGGCTCCTATTTTCTTTACTACTTCAATGCACTTTTCCAATACTTTTATCATAATTATGAAGGTATAAGGGATAAGAGGATCCTCTTTCCTTAAGTCCTTGATACTACCAAAGAATCTAGATAAATAATTGTTCATTATAAGTAAGAATTTAGGTCCTCCATAGCAACTATTCACCCATAGTCTTCAACATCTATTGAAGCCAAAATTCTCTAGAACTCTATATAGAAAATGCCATGAGACCCATTCATAGACTTTATTCATGTCAACATTTAATACCATTCCCTCCCTTTTACTAATGTTAACTGAGTGCATGGTCTCATGGAGTGTGATTTCTCCATTCAAAATTTTCTTACCTTTCATAAATCCCCTTACTACTCTATAATGATATTTTGGAGAATAGACTTTAGTATCAGTGTAATCACTTTTAATATTATCTTATCAATGTCATTACATAGAATAATTGAAAAAAAATCTATAAATAACTTGAACCCATGCTTCTTTGAAATAAGAACTAGAAAAATATTATTGTATTTTGTTAACACTTTACCTAAATTGTACAACTCTCTTACTACTACTACTACACCCTTTCTCATTATTATCTAAAGGTATTGGAATAAACCCACTTGAAATCCATGAGGATCTGGAGCTTTATCTTTTTTTAATGAGAATACCACTTCATTGACCTCTACTCACTCACCTATTTGACAAGTTTTACATTAATGTCTCTATATACAATATTTGGGATGTATGCAATTAATTCTTCCATCACTTCCTGATAATCCTCCCTATCATTTGTTAGAAACAATTTGAAGAAGTCTACCACCCGTTGTCTAATTTTATCTTCATATCTTATTATTTCTCCATCCTCTTTTTGGATTTTAGATATTCTTGCTACACTTTTATATCTTATGGTAGAGATATGAAAGAATCTTGTGTTCCTATCTTCTTTTGTTAATTTTTGGATCCTTGAATTTGACCTCTAGTATGTCTCCTCAATTGCCATTATTGTATAAAATTCTACATAGATAAATTTCTCTCTATGAAAAAGGACCTCATCCATCCCATTTTTGCTAATTTCCTCTTTAATTTGACTCAATTATTGTCTTAACCACTCTTTTTGTAAGAATATATTTCCAAAGATATCCTTATTCTAATTTTTTACTTCCCTCTTCACATGTTTCAACTTCTCAGAAACCACATACATATTGGATCCTTGGATTATATGCATCCACCATATTTTCATTTTCTCATAAATTCTTGGGTGTTGCATCCACATAAATTCAATTTTGAAGGGTTTTTTTTCTTTCTATCCTCCAAACTACACCAAAATATAAAAGGGTTATGGTCTGACCTTGTTCTTGGAAATGGTACAAAAGTATGCTCAAAAATTTTCTCAACCACTTCAAGGTTAGAAAAACCCTGTCCAATATCACCTAGATCAAGTCCTCCCCAAGCTCCTTTTAGTCCATGTGAAGGCATTTCCACTCAAATAAATATCATAAAGACTTGATGTGGATATGAACTTGCTAAAGTCCTCCATACTCTTAGTGAAACCTTGGGACCCCTCTTTCTTCTCACCTAGTCTTAATGGAGTGTTGATGTCTCCTGATACTATCTATATTATTCTCTTGACTTGTTATTCCATATATTATAACTCTTTCTAGAAACCCTTTCTCATTCTATTTATATTTGGAGCATAGACATTTGTAATGAGGAAATACAACTTTGAAGAATTGACTAAGAATAGAACTATCAATTGATTTACACTTAAAGATATGACTTATTCCTCATAGAGGTCAAAATACCATGTAGTTAACAATCCTCCTAAATATCCTTTGGATCCCTATTGATAACTCTTACCATTTTTCCATGTTCCACTCTAAATACTTTCCCACCTTGCATAAGATAATTTTATTTCTGACAATGACACTATTTTAGGTTAATGATACTACAACATGGACCTCACCATTATATTTTTGTTAGGGGCATTCATTCCCCTAACATTCCAAGATATGAATTTCATATTTTACTTCTTGTAGTGGGCTTATGCCCACTCAAGACTATGGTCATCTACTTTCTATATTTCAAATCCATAGTTTTCTTTAAGCATTTTTCCTTTAAACATGGCTTTCCCACCTTCTTTCCCTCCTCTACTCCCACATCTGGGAACTTCTTAGCACTCCTTGATATCTATAGGTATGGTACCTTTCCTATTGATACTACATCCACATCTTGGTTAACTATACATGACATAACATTTTCATCTAAATCTCCATAGGCCTCAATTACTTCTACCATATATTTCTATATTTCTTTCATTTGATCCATATTTTCTTCCTTATTTCTAGTTACCTCATCATGTGGTATCATGGATCTTGAACTTTATGGAGTAACTTGGCTTTCTATGGTATTAGATTCCTCTCTTAGAACTAGTATTTTATCTTCTTCCATATCTGTTTACTTCTTTAAGTTTTTCTTACCTTCATCAATAAAATATTTGTTTATTTACTAATTATTTTATAGATTTCTCCTCTCCTCAACTTCCTACTCATGAAACTCTTTACTCTTCTCCTTAGAGATCTGCTACATTTTATTTTATATTAGACCTTTTTTCCTTTATTAATTCTTTCTATGGATTTCTATATTATTCTTCCTCTATTTGTTTGGGAAATCACTTGCTAGATTACCTATTTTGGTAAAGGTTCTTCAAATAAATGGGTTATTATCATAAATTATGCTTTGATTCCACACCCCTCAAATTGACACTATATTGATCTCCTTTGGTATTTTATGTCCTGATTCAACCATAACACACATACTAGCAAAAAATACCCGTTTTTTCTTTGGTGAAAAAATCCACTATGAGAAAGCACCCAAAGGATTTTTCTATGCTTTCAAAGACTTCCTTCTCCTAGAATTATAGGGGTAATCCAAGTATATGTACCCATAATAGGCTACCTATACAAGAGCCATTTCTTGAGATAAAGGCTAGATCTACCCATAAACCATGGGCCTCCTATTAGAGACCTATGGAAATCTTCTTCATTGTTAAAATAAGCAAGGAAAATACTTTTGGAATAAATGAGAATTCCACATGACCTTTAAATTTCCATAAATTAGCTACCCACTTCCTCATCTTCTCCCCTATTGGTCTTTGTAAAAAATGAGAGAAAGCTACCCTGCTTTTCTCTAAATCCAGGAAGAAAATTTAATTGACAAATAAAAAAATTGTAGTCATAAAAATTTCTTCTATAATGTTTAAAATGCAACCAATAGACTGTTAAAAAAAAAAAACTTCATGTAAAATTATAGCCAAAATCCCATGAAAAGTTGCATCCAAACTTCTATAAGAATACAACCAAAAATACAACTAGAGTGCAGCCAAACTACAACCAAAGTGCACTAAAAAAATAGATTCTCCTTGTTCATCTCTTGTTTTTGCAACTTCAATCACATACCTCATGAAAAAAAATAACTATAAAGGTAAAATAACAAAAAATAGTTAAAACCATTGAAATCTGTAGATGACGAATATTGTAGAAGGCACATGCTCAATATCATATGCCAACATTCTCCTCAATGATGTTGAGTGGATAAATAATTTGATCATGAATATTTATAAATTAAGTCTTTGCTACTCCTTTGGTGAATATATTAGCAAGTTGTTCATAAGTATTCAAATACTTCAATTCAAATTCTTTCTTATATACCATGTCTCTTATGAAATGATATTTCAAATCAAAGTGCTTTTATTTTTATGGTGAACCAGATTCTTGGCTGAACTTATGGTACCCATGTTATCACAAAAGACTATTGTTGGCTGAGTTTTTTTTCTCTAATTTATTCTAATATGTTTCTAAGCCAAAGATCTTGAGCACTTGCTAATGTAGCTACAATATATTTATCTTCCATTGAATAGAGTATAAAAAAACTTTGCTTCTTGGAACTCCATGATTAGCTTTGAATCTTGTATGAAGCAATTGTTGAATGTTTTTAGTCATCCAAGTTTCCACCCCAATCTGAATCACTATAACCAGCCAACTTAAATTTGTTAGAAGCATAATAATGAATCCCAAAATATATTGTACCTTTTACATACCTTAGAATCCTTTTGGTTGCCTTCATGTGTAATTCAGAAGGTTCACTCATATATCTAGAAATGAGTGACACAACATATGCAATATTCGGTCTTGTATGAGTTAGAAATATTAAGCTCCCAACTATTTTTCTATAGGCTATAGAATTTACTTTATTGGCTCCATCTTCTCTACATAAAACTACTCCATGAGTAATTGGAGTAGGAATTGGTTTTCAATCTTCCAATTTGAACTTTTATATCATGCCCCTAGTAATATTTGCTTCACATATAAATATTTATTCTTTACCCTGATGTACTTCCATTCCAAGGAAGTATTTCATCAACCTTAAGTCCATGATTTCAAACTTTTTCATAATGTTACTTTTAAAATCATCCTTCATGTTACAACAACTACTAATGTAGATCAAGTCATCAACATATAGGTAAATAATAATAATGTTATTACCTTCATTTTTAAATTAAGGAATGGGCTCACTTCTACTTCTCATAAATTCTCTTTCTTGAAAGTAGCCATCAATACATGCATACCATGTCCTTGGAGATTTTTTAAGGCCATATGAGGTATTCTTCAATTTGTAGACATAGCCCTCTTTACCTTGAACTTCAAAACCTTGAGGTTGTTGAACATAAACCTCCTCCTCTAAGTATCCATTCAAGAAAGCACTCTTCACATCTAACTGATAAATACTTTACCTTTTTTGGGCTTCCAAAGAGATCAACATGCTAATGGTCTCTTTTCTAGATACAAGAGAAAATATCTCATAGTCAATGCTATAATTTTGAGTATAGACTTTTACCACTAGCCTTGCCTTGTGCTTTTCAATACTACCATCACTTTTAAATTTAGTTTTGTAGATCCGCTTTGTACCAATACATTTCTTTCCCTTTGGAAACTCTACAAGTTCTCAAGTATTATTCTTATGGATTGAATCCATTTCCTCCTTCATGGCTTGCATCCAAAAATTGTTAGTACATGCTTCTTAAAAATAGGTAGGTTCAAAATATACTTATGATAATAATGCATAATTAATAGCCTCACCTATTAGGTCTTCTTCTTTATCAACTTCATAAACATGGCTCTATGTGAGTCTTGTTTCAAATTTTATATCTAGTATTTGGCTAGGAGGATAGGATGTTAAAATCCTCTTGCATTTCTTGATTATAGAATTTGCTTATAGAACATTTGGAATACTAATGCTATGTTTTTCAAATTACATAGGAAACATCCTGTTTCTATATATTGAAACAATAGTGACAACACTATTTCCCTAATTCTTATCATAAATTATGCATTGTTTATTGTCAAAAACCATCCTATAATATTTCACAGAGTTTCCCAACACTTAATAAATTATGTTTCAAATTTGTTGTATAATAGATATCATTTATGTATTTCTTACCCTCACTTGTTTTGACCTCCATTACTCCTTTAGTAGCAACATCAAGAGATTTATTATCTCCAAGTTTGATTTTGCTCTTGAAGCTCTCATCCATGGTAGAAAATACATTATTATTGTTGGACATGTGGTTGGAGTAGCCTGAATCCAAGTACCAATATTCTTATGGGCTAGTTTCTTCTTTGTCACATAACATGTGTAGGCACCCAATTTTGACACACCCACAAAGCAAAGATATAAAAAAGGACATCCAACATCAACAAACACTCAACCAATTCAAACCCAAAATCTTGGGTACCTTTTGTTGCCACTGTCAAAATTTCCACTTAGTGTCAAAAATGCTAGTGGTATTTTTTATCATTAATGACATTTTTGTAAAAAAGTTAAATTTTAGGTCCTAGTAGGTCAAAGTGATTATTGGTCAAATTTGCCACTTAGTGTCAAAAATGTAAGTGGCATTTTTTACCATAAGTGGTATTTTTACAAAATTTCTTAGAATCTTCTAGCACAAGCTAGGGGTATGCAAATTACTTTGTTCCACTACCTCATATGATCTCACATGCTCTAGGAATGAACTAGTCCTAAAACATTAAAAAAACCTAACCAATATTCCCTCTCAATCCCTCCTTCAAAATCTATATAAGCAACCCTTATGGCTAGTATTGAACAATCACTTTCTAGCTAATTGCATTATGCAAAATTTCTTCTAGCTTTCTTCATTAGTATATTTCTTTAAGCATTATTCATCAAGCATCCTTTGGAGGTAAGTAAAGTAAGGCAAGGAGGGAATTTAGGGGTAAGGAGGTTCACTTAGAGGAAAAGAGGAAGTTATTGATAGGTTGTATCATTCCTAGCATCTCTCTTCTCTTCATATTCTTGTTCCTTTTTCAAGCATTTACTCTCCTAATTTTGGCCTTGCTAACTTGTACTTTGGGCATTCATTTGCTTGCATTTCCCTTCATTTTCCATTTTCATACTTCTAATATCTTCTTTGTAGGTCATATAGTATCTTAACCTCTATTTTTGGCTACTAATATCCTTATTGTTGTAGCAACCCTGGGACGCACGCACCGCTCTTTTTACACTACTTGCAATGTATTAAAAACCCAAGATGAAATGGAAGAAAATGAAAAGCATATAACCCATAAATAACAAAGATGGATCTCTTTATTCGTATTGAAATATGGTTACATGTCGGTACCTCTTAGGGATACCCATTTTGATACAATAATGTTACAAATAGGCAAATAGTGCCCCTTTCATGAAGAGGTGGTGTGCTTTCAAAAAGCTTCCCAATTTTGCACACAAAAATGTATGAGGGCTTATAGATACCTCCTTCTCTAGATCTATTTTCTAGAGGGATCCCTTTTGCTCTCGTATGTTTTAGATTTCGTTCGATCAACCTGTAGCCCTATAAGAAATGAAATAACAACACACGCTTAGATGTCTGGGAATGCCTCCCCGAATGAGGTTGTTAGCAATGGATATAACAAATTAAATCAAGTGCAAATTAGACTAATGCTATGAATGCGAATGAATGAAATGATGCTATGCTAATGATATGCTAAACAAAATAATGAATCTAATGTCTAAACCCTAAGCTAAGCCTATGGGCCACTATCCAAGATAGTGGCCGCTAAAGTGACTCTCATCCTCTTTGCTCCAAAGCTATGGATCAAAGCCTGTATCTTATGTTGAAATAATGGATGTTATGATTTTCAATCAGTTAGGTCTTCACCATACACGTGATCTCCAAGGGAACTCTCCAAGTATCGAAAGCTCTCCTCAATGACCTATCCTAATAAATTGTCTGGATAAACATCTCTTAGATAAAATATGTCTCTCCTCTCTTCCAAGATCAATAAAAATAAAGATCTCCCTTTGGTGCTCTTAGGCTTGCACCTTTTATAGTGTGAAACCCTAGGTCTATGTCCAAGCCCTAGGAATGAATTTATCATGCATAGTGCGAGTTAGCATGAGAAGCTTTTTGTCTTTTCTATGTTTGGAGGCTAGTTAACTGAAATATAACTACCAACTTGAGTCTCCTATGTGAACTGGTCATTAGCATGAGAAGATTTTATCCTTTGTTTATGTTTGGAGGCCAGTTAACTAAATTCTAAATGCAAACTCAAGTCTCCTATGTGAACTGGTCATGAAAAGGAATGCAAAGTTACTCCCATTCACCTTTATTGCATGCATACTACCACTTCCACTCGTGATTAGGCTTGTTTGTCAGCAAAACTATTTTTAGGGTTTAGTCGCTATTATCTACAGTGACTAAGATCCGGCCACTATCATCTATAGAGGCTAAGGTCTGGCTACTCTTGGCTTGAGCAAATAGGATTGGATGGCTTGAAAAGTTCTCAAATGAGTCATGAGAACCACTATTAATGCTTGGAAAGTCCAAAATTATGTCATCTAATATTATGAATGTGTCTATGTGAGTAGCTACCCTAAGCATGACACAATTTAGGTGTCTACAGATGTCCCTTTTTGTGATGCGTTGTGTAGAAAATACAATGTTGAGCAAAAATGTAGATTGATCTGTTTTTAGGGTGTATGGTGATCAATGGTCTAATCAATCTGGATGGCCTAATCATGCAAGATGGTGCGCATCCCTTGAATCATTGCCCCAACAATCGAAGGACTTAGCTCAGTGGATTTGGCATGTTAAATTGCACTCATTCCTCAAACTCAATTGGGTAGCTTCAGCTACTACAATAGTTTTGACCGATAGGAGAGCTACAATTTAATATGTCATGTTTGCTTACGTTCCCAACAAACAAGGGAAATTTGTGATTGTTGTATGCAATGATTTGTAGGACGAACATGATTTTGTTATGATCGAGTGATATTTTGTTGATTTTTATTATGATTATGTTGAATATTTGAACTACTTCCCCACACAATGGATTGGTGAAGAAATGACAATGAATGAAGTGACAAGTCACCTGACCAATATGACTAATATGGTTCCTTTCTAGCATTTGTTTCTTTTAATGGGTAATCCTACATCCAAGTGTGATTCCAATTGTTTATGATAATCATCTATCCCTATCCCGAGGAGTGGTCCAACTATCAATAGCTTTCTTAGGGAGTTAGGATGAGTGATTCTATTTATGTTTATATTGTATCACTTTGGCTTAATGTTTTTGGTATCATAGGGGAATTAGGATGATCCTTTCACACCCTTGGAGCAGTCCGACCATCTTGGTATTCTTCAGGATTGAAGGGTGGCACATCATAATTCTAAAATGAAATGTTTTTTCCCCAAGTGGCCTTATGGTAACCTACTCATCTCATCAAAATGCATGGAGTGTAAATCACTACAATCATCAAGTGGATAGAGCAAGTAACTAGGTACGAGGCCTACTTGAGATTATGATTTTATGTAATTTTTTTGTTATTTTTATCATCAAGATAACTTCAATTCATCAAAATGCATTTATTTAATATTTTTGTCATCCCCTCAAGGAAGGATTTTTCTTGTTTTTATTCTGTGGAGCAAGCCACTGTCAGGCCCAGTGGCCTCTGAGTTTCTGCTTGTGGCTAATGTCGCCTTGAGTGGCCACAAAGTTTGGGTTGCTGACGTCAACAGTGGCCAAGGCATAATTTGAAAATATAAAAAATACATATTTAGGGTTTTGACCTATCACTTTCATTTGTTGTCAACTCACTTTTCAGAGCTCTAGTGAGACAGTGAAAATTGCAATTTTTGAAGCTACCTGCATCGAGGACATGGCTGCATAGGGTGAGGCATCAACTGCTGGAGGAGCTAAAGATTCTCGGGTATTCTTATTTTTTAAACCCTAACCTCTTTTCCTTTTTTGGGTAAAACTGAACCTCACTAAGTAATTGGAAAATGAACCTCACTAAACCTGTTGGTAATGAATGAAATCCGTAGTTAGGCTTAGTTTAGGTTTTTAAGTGGTGGGTTGGTCCCCATTTTTGTTCTTTTCAATTTTTTTATATTTTATGGCCTAGGTTTCATGGGTTTGTCGTGTTACCTTTCAGTCGTTGTCGCTCAGAGTGGCAGAAATTTGGCCATTGTAGCTCAAAGCAGGTAATTTTGAACCCCAACGGTCAAAAATTTGACCATTGGGATTTGGCTGCTACTGTCTCCAACAGCCAGATTTTGGTCGCTGTAGATGACAACAGCTAATCCCCTTTGCCAATTTTACATAATTTTTTGCTTTTTATTGGCTTTTTGAGATAGTTTAATAATTTTTTTTGAAATTTTGCATTATTATTTAGCATGTGTTGCATGCCTAGGTGTATTTATCCCCCTCTTATTTTCTCAGATTTAGGAGAATTTTAAATATTAAAAAAAAAAAAATAGGATTTATGCCTTAGATGCACTATAGTTATGTTTCATCTTTATTTTGATTTTCTTAGATCCTTACTACTCGAGCTTGGGACACGAGGTTCATGAATGACCTTCTACCTCTTCTAGATGACATGGATTGGAGGTGTCTTAAGGCTTACAAGCTCCAGTATATTACCGGACTACCTCATATTATGTCAAACTAGGCTTACCTTATGACTTTGGCCCATCGCTGGGACCCTTGGACTAATACATTCCACCTCCCGATCGATGATATGACCATTATGCCAGAGGATGTGTATAGGATCTTTTGGATCCCTTTTGATGGGGTGGCTATTGTTTCTTCGACCACTAATGATCATGTGGCCATATTTACTTGGGTGTTTGAAAGGCATTCTAAGGATTCTATCAAGGACACCAGGTCTGGGGGAGTGTCTATCATCCATTGGTATCGAGAGTATGTTTTCATAGTGAGGCATGTGGTGTTGTTGATGGTCATCAAAAATGTATATATCCCAGATTGCTCAGGCTTGAGGTTCCCTTGGAACCTCCATGCGATGGTTTAGGACCTGATGGATAGCATGGAGCCTATTAGATATTCATGGGGTAGGTATTTATTGGCTCAGTGTTATGATGAGTTGTACCACATCCATCGAAGGGGTCATGTTAGCATCGTTTGTAGTTGGATTTTGCAGATCTAGGGATGGGAGCACATTAGGGTAGATTTACCTAAGGGGCTTCCTATTGAGATCACAGTTGTGTATGGGACGATGCAGTGCTATGGTGCTAAATGGTTCAAATATAATGAGGAGCACAAGAGCCACACTTTTGTAGGGGAGTTGACTCATTACACTGATAATTTTACTGGACTCCAAGATGGAGATGTCATATGGCATTCATATCATGAATGTCCTACTTGGGATGACCCTGATAGCTTTACTGCTATGACATAGTGCGAGTGATGGCTCGTTGATCATAAGGTTAACATCTGAGAGCACTTCTTCTACTATCGATTTCTTCCTCTGTAAGGGTTGCAGCAGGATGTGCCACTAGTACCATTTTTGTATAGGCACATGGGAGCATATAGAGACCTCCCTTCACAATAGGTTACAGAGCTAGCTGATGATGAGGATGCCCTAGTTGTTGATCCTAGAGTAGCTGGTGGAGTTACATATGCATTTGCACAGTGATGGGGTGACATGATGTGGTATGGTGAGGGTATTCTGGGTTGAGAGAATGATGGTGAAGATGGGGTAGATCCATCAAGGTATAGGGTTCGTGTTATGACTATGATGTAGGGCCAATAGGCAGAGTAGGTGGTAGTGGAGGAGAAATAGGCTCTTAAGGAGGTGGAGGAGGATATGGAGCCTAAGGAGAGAGATTCTCCTCTTAGGGCATAGATACATGATGTGGAGGCCAAGCTCCAATTAGCCAAGATACAGGTACAGCAATGCAACACCATCATAGCTCAGAGGGATATTACTATAGCATAGCTATCAGACAAGATACAAGATTTGCATACTGTTATGGGAGGAGCTACCCGAATGTAGGTTGTTGTTGCTCCTCCTGCTCTCAAGGGTCCTTTGAGGGTAACTATTGAGGATGATATCAGTCATATATAGGGTTTGTTGTATGAGAGTGATGTTTAGATTACTGAGGATGCAACCCATATTGTCACTCTCTCAAGGCAGATCAGGAGGCTAGGAGCCATCCCTAGGGAGAGAGGGGCTACAAGTGGGTCACAGGTCAATAATAGCTCTATAGTAGGGTAGTATTCCATCCACCCTAGTCATGGGACCCAAACTCATACTGAGAAACCAACAGGGTCTAGCTTGCACCATTCTCCCAGAGATTCGTCCATAGGGGGCGATGCTACAGGGGGTGCATGACCAGTATTCGATTGATGATGATCTTGGTTTTGATTTATTTTTGAGGTCGACTGACCTATATGACTATCACCCATGGGAATTTTTGTACATAAATGGACTTGACTCCCATACTTTTATGATATCTTTATGTTATGACTCTTTATGTGTATAATTTATTGCTCATATTTTTGTTGTTATTTTTTTTATGATGTGCTGTGATGATGGTGTTATGATGATTTGATGTATATGCTAGATGATAGATGATATTTTAGATGCTTATATGGATATGTAGATGCTTATATGATTTGATGATATGATGTGATGTATTTTGATGATGAATGATGAATCCATGATTGTATACAAATGGATATTACCTATATGTTGTATGATGTGTTCTATGATGCGATGATGGATGATTAATGACTTGTGTTTTTGGATGGGATATTATTGTTAAATGCATGTTTAATTTTGCTTTAATTGTATGCATCTAACTTATGTGATGGGATGGCATAAACGAACCTGTATGCTCTAATCACTTAAAACATAAGGAATGCATATGACATTGACAATATTGATGAGTGATACCATAAAAAGTAAAAAAGAAAATAATCATGAATTTAAATAATCACTCTTATCATAATAATTGATTAAGTATTCATATATGAGATGTAATGGTGTGTAATGTATTTTATTGATAATTTTTTGTAAATTAAAAGATATAAAGTAGTCAGTGGTCGTCTATATACTATTTCTAATATATATGTGATATCTGTCCTACTATGTTGATACCCTATAATTTATATAATATTATAAATAAAATGATGGTGTGAATGATGTTATGGTTTGTTTCTATGTAAGAATTTTGGGGCCTTCTGGATATTCAAACACTCTAGTTACCCTATCAAAAGATCTATACTAACCACTCTAGACTTTTGAAAAGTAAATATTTTACCATTGACCTGGATATTCACGATCTCTGTGTGTGCAAGTGATTGTATATTTTGAGATAGAACTCAAGCATTTCCTCTGATGTCAGGCAAGATTCTTTTAGCCCATTGCTAAGATCAGGGATTCTCAAGTGTTCATCTCATCCTAAGTTTGACTTAGTTGGACTATACCACTAGGCAATATTAGGTTACCTACACTAGCTCATCCACATTCAAACATTGGTCTACAAAAATGCATGAAACAATTGTGATATACATATCATCATGCGTAAGGATCTCTCCTTTCGGTTTTGTACAATTCCAGGGATTCAAGCTTTATTCTTTTCTTTTCTTCCTTTGGATTTGGATATTTGCTCATATGTAGTGATGAAAATCACTATTTATTTTTGATTGATTTTCTCTTTGAGCAAGGATCTTGTAGTGATGATAATCATTATTTATTTTAATCATATGTAGTGATGAAAATCACTATTTATTTTTTATCAAATTTTCTTTGTGCGAGGTTTCTTGGAATTTCTGTGTATCGGATTATTGCTTTGAAATTTTGACTATATTCTTGGATTTTTGAATTTATAATTTGCTTCAGGTTTTTTTATTATTTTGATTTAAGCAAGGGATTTGGATAGAATAGAGCTTATCCTTTTGCCAATTCTCAGCACCTTTAAATTGGTTGCATAGGGGGATAAGCAAGTAAAATCCTTTTCTCTTAAGGTAACCTAGACTGTTTTGCAGCTTTCATCTTTTCCTTGTACCAGCTAGGATTTTAGTGTTTCAATTATTGATGGGATCTTGAGTATCCAAGGCATTATCACAACTAGACCTTACCTTCTACTAATAAAAGTTGTTTCCACAAAATTTGATAAGATCACTAGGTGTGGTTGATTAACCGAAAAACCTTAGTATATTATATATAGCAACAAATAATGGTTGTGTTGAAAAACACAATTACACACATGTGTTAATGGAGGTACGGATTTGAATGATTTGTGTGACAAACTGTGGTATCACTTTTAATGCTCTCATGACATATGCAATTATAATGGATGTAAAAATGCAATGCAATTATGTGGATGTAAGATATAAGATGTAATTGTTTTTGTATTTTTTATTTTTATGATGTTTTTTTTATTTTTGTTTGATTTGACCAAAGGGCTTATTATGCATTTGGAGATTTTTGATTTTGACCAAGTGGGATGAATTACCCTTGGAGATTTTTTATTGAAGTTGACCAAGTGGTTTGTATACCCTTGGAGCTTTTTGAATTGATTTTGACCAAGCGACTTGAATGCCCTTGGAGCATTTTGAATTTGATTTTGACCAAGTGGCTTGAATACCCTTGGAGCCTTTTAAATTGATTTTGACCAAGTGACTTGGATACCCTTGGAGCCTTTTATTGTATTTTGAAGTTTTATGTTTTTATGATTTGTTTATGTTTTTGACATTTTTTATTTTTTTTGTATTTTTGACATATTTGAATGTTTTTTTTTTGACATATTTGATTTTTTTTTGTATTTTATGTGTAGAATGCCTTTAAGTGAATGATATTGAGAGGTTCAGGCTCCTCAACACCATCTAATTATATAAGGCGATATGCTGCAGGCCCAACCCTCTGTGAAATCATGTATGGGCCTATCCAGTTTACCATGAACTTATCTCGCATATGTGGTGGCAGATTCAAATTCTACTAGTTTTCTTTGAGCACTAGATCTCCAACCTTGAATTCCCTTAGGTGTACTTTACTATTGTAAGCTTGTGCAAGGTGATCTTGGTAAAAGTGAATATTCTCTAAAGCATTGAATCGACGTTCATCAAGAAGCATCAACTAATCAAGATGGATTTGTTGTGTGACATCATCATCTATGAAGTCCTTTAATGTTATGTATAGAGTTGGAATTTTCAACTCTAGTGGCATGATGGCCTCAGTGCCATATACTAGTGAAAATGGTGTTGCCCCAGTGGGCATCCATACACTAGTCGTATATGCCCATAGTGCAAGATGCAACTGCAAGGGTGGCCATTATGATGAATATGTATTGGCCTAAGGATGGGGGTCAAATCTTCCCAATCAAGTCTAGTCCCCACTACGAGAATGGCCATGCTGCCTGGATGGGTTACAAGGCTTGCAATGGTAAGTGCATTAGGTTTGCATGATACTGGCACTTACTACATTTATTGACATACTCGTAATAGTCCTTTTCCATGGTGGGTCAATAGTAACCCATTCTCAATATGCGCTTAACAATGGCCATGCCACTAAAATTCCTTCCACATGTGTCGTCGTGAGCTTACGAAATTACCTAGGATGCTTCCTAGGGCTCAAGACAATGGATTAATACTCCATCATATCCTCATCTATAAAGGATTTATCCTAGAAATATGTATCTTGTTGCTTTCTATTTGAACATTTGTCTTTCAGTATGTGAAAAACCTTGAGGTACTATTCCAAGTTTTAGGAAGTCCTACAGTTGGGAAAGCCAATGTTGATAAGCCATGACTTCTATAGAAAAGATGACTTTATTTTCTTGTATTTCTAAGCTGGTGAACATGGATTGAGGAACAACTCTATGGTGTATGGTTGTACCACACTCCATAGGTCCTTGGGATATCAAAGACCCCCAAGGTACCATTTGCAAGAAATATCTAGCCACGAAGGACCAATCCTGATTTGGCTTGATTTTGATCATGTTGACTGATTCTTGATTGTTAAAAGCTTCACAACATATTGATGAGTGTGAAAGCACTTTTACATGAACGGTTGTAAAATCAGCAGATGGATTCTAAAGGATTAAGGATCCCAAAGAGGCCATGGTGTCTGTAAATCTATTTGACATATGAGGGATTGCCTCGATGTCATACCATTCCAACCGAGCTAGGTAGGTGTCAACAAGTTCCTTGTAAGTCTTTAGGAGTGGGCACCTGCATTGAAATAGTCCTTTGACCTGGTTTACTATGAGAAAGGAGTCACCAAAGATATTTAGTCTTTTAATACCCATTGTTATGGTTGTTTGGAGTTCCAGGATCAATGCTTCATATTCTATATTGCTCTTTGTGCACAAGAAGTCTAGTTTGAATGGTAAGGGCAATGGAGTGCCCTACAGTGTAATAAAGACAGTCCCTTCTCTACCCCCTTGTTCACACTTCGAACTATCGAATAAAAATTACATATCTCTTTATTTCTTAGGTTCTTCGAGTTTTGGCATATCTGATAATGCAAAGACCACATCATCAAGAAATTCTATAGTGAGAGGATTTTTATCTTGAATATGCGCCTCTACTAATTGATCTGCTATGACTTGTCCCTTGATGGAATTTTGGCTTATGAACTCTAGATCAAATTCTATCAATAGCATGATCCACTTTGCAATATGTGTATTGTGATATGTCTTGCTCATCATGTACTATAAATGATTTTTTTTTTATATTACGTAGGTTGCATGGCTCAACATTTAGTGTTACAAAATTTTGAGTTACAAAGGCCATTGTTAAACACAAGTTTTTGACATATGCATATCCTAGCTCATAACTCACCAAGGTGTGACTAATGTAATATATGGCTTGCTCTTTATCTTGTGCATTATTTTAGGATAACATGGTGCCCAATGTGAAATCAGTAGCCGATATATATAGTAAAAATGGTATGTGTGGCCTTGGTCGATCCAATACTGGTGGTGTTTCTAGATAATTTTTTATCTCTACAAAGGCTTTATGGCATTCTTCATCCCAATGAAAGGGGACCTCCTTGCATAGCAACCGATTCATAGGTCAACATTTATCTGATAATTTCACGATGAATATTTTGATGGATGCTATCTTGTCTTGTAGGATCCTCAACTCCCTAATGTTGGTAGGGATGGTCATTTCTAATATAGCCTTTACCTTTGCAGGATCTACTTCGATGCCTCTCTTGGATATGATAAATCCCAAAATCTTGCCAGAAGTTATGCCAAATATACACTTATTAGGATTCAATCAGACATTATGTTTTATGAGGTGATCAAAGACTTATCTAAGGACTTCGGTGTGCTCTTGCCATAATAGGGACTTTTCCAGTAAGTCATCCATGTAATCCTATAATATCTTATGCATATAGTCATGGAATATGTATGTCATGGCCCGTTGATATGTGGCACCAATATTTTTGAGACTGAATGACATCACTTTGTAACATAATATTCTCCATAGAGTAATGAAAGTAGTTTTATATTGACCTTTAGGCTTAATCTAGATCTGGTTGTATCCAAAAAACCATCCATTAGGGAGAGCATCTCATGACCTATGGTTGCATCTACAAGAGCATCTATGTTTGGCAATAAGAATGAATCCTTTGGTGTTACCCTATTTAAATATTTGAATTCCATGCAGATACAGACTCTTCCATTGGGTTTCCCCATGGGTACCATATTTGACACCCACTCAAGGTAGTCTATAGGAACTATGAATATTTCATCCAGTAGTTTTTGCAATTCATTCTTCACCATCAAAGAGATGGTTGGATGTAGTTTCCTTAGCTTTTGCTTGAATGGCTTCTTCATGGGATCCAATGAAAGGTTGTAAATTAATAACTTTGGATCTATCCTTGGCATGTCCTTGTAAGTCCAAGAAAAAATATTTAGCCTCTCTTTGAGGAGAGGAATTAGGATGGCTTGTTCCTCTGGAGATAGATTTTATTCAAACTTGACTTTCCTTGGTTGGGTAGGATCATCGCTAATGTCCAACTTGAAAGTAACTTCTATAGCCATATGTGACCCATCCTCTAGTTTATGAGGTGTGGGTATCAAATGAATGTCATCGATGAGATTTATAGGATCTACTGACTCAGGTTCCAAACCAACATGGAATATGGCATATGCACAACCTAAGAAAAAATGAAATGACTGTAACATCTCTTCATTGGGGAAGAGGAATTTAGGCTCAATGGATGAATTAGCATGATCCCAATCAATAGCCTCTACATCGAGATGCAATGATTTGGTAAGGATTTGCTAGATTATGAAGTGGAGTGGTCAAATCAATGGAGATCATGTTGATGGATGGAATGAAATCTCCAGGACCATATGGGTGCAATCTTATCTCAGGGGTTTCCCTTCCATACTTACGATGAGGCTCTGGAGGAATGGGAATTTTTGGATATGGCCCATGAGTAGGGTGGATAATAGGATCATTGGTCTCTAATCACTCTCTGAATGTAGGTAGAGGTAGATTGACCATCTGGTGAATGGCAGCTAGGTCAATAGGTCTCCCCAAAAATCATAGATGAGGGTCTATAGCACGGAGTTCCGCCTCTCTCTCTACTATCTTGTTGAATTTCTACAAGTGGTGAGGCCCAAGATAGGTTATCTTAATCTCATCCTTAAATTCATCATCACTTATCTAGAAACTATTAGTATTAGTATGTTGTCCTAAGACAAGGGGCTCATGTCTTGGCCCTAAGTAGGCCATCTCTATTTCATATTCATATTCTTCATCACTTATGTAGAATCCATTTGCATTTTTCTGTTGCCCCAAAGTCAGGGGTTGATGGCTTAGGCTTAAGTAGGCTCTTTCTATTGAGTATTTTGATTCATAGTCACTTTCATCTGATGTATGTCCACTCTCATCGTGGATGAACCATGTGAATATTTGTAAATAGCGAGACCCCTGGTAGGCTAAGCCATGTTGTGCCTCATAATCACTTGCTTCATATCCATTATCCTCATCCCATGAGTTGTACCCTATTGGGGTGGAATCAATTAAGATTTTTGGATGATAAGTTTTTGGTGGTGGTACGTTTACCGTGGCCACTTGTTTATTGCTCAAATTTCCTATTCTTAGGGTGTTATAAGGAATGAAATTGATGTCTTCTCCTAACCCTAAGCTTAATATTTCCAATACCATTACAAGAGAGCCATATCGACCTCTGATATAATATCCTAACCCAAAACTATTGGAGGGAAGCTGATATTGTGGCTTGTATGGCTACCTACACCCCTGCTCATATATACCAAAGCCATAGCCATGCCAATGGCAACACTCAAAGTAGCTTAGAGAAACTTGGGATTAGAGAGGTAACAAAAATTGATCATGAATAATTCATCACTATCATCTTCTATGTTTGAAGACTTATGGGCAGAGTCTAGATCGGCATAGACAAAATTGGTTTGGTTGGGAGGGATTCCAAGTGGAACCACCGTTACCACTAGCGGACTCAAGTCCTTAGGTCTTCCCATGTTTTTTTAGACTTAATGATAGGTGTAAAGTTAATTTTTTGAACAAGGTACTCCCCTATGCCTGTGCTTGCCAAGTGTATTGATGCATACGACATGGATGACCCTACGGATGATACTGGCAAAGCGGGGTGGTAATCACTATATTCATCTTAATCTTGAATATATTATTATTCCATAGGACTTGGCATTTTAGCAATGGCTATGGTTGGTACTTCCTTGGGCCTTTCTTATTTGGCTAAGGGCACCTTTAGCTTCTGATTATCTTTTGGTTTTGACGTTGATGGTACTTTAGAAGCATTGACTATTTTGAGTGCACCAGGAGATGTTGATGTGCATGGGTCTTTTCTTACCCTTTTGTCTTAATTATCCATCTATGTGATTGGGGATGAAGGCACTACGTATAGGTGGGTATAAGGGATTACAAATTCTCCTGGAATTTCCACCTGATGGACGTATTTAAAAGGCTCTTCATCGGCCAGAACCACATAGAATTTGTTTTTTTGCACATACTTGACACATTGGTGCAATATCGAAGGCACACACTTCATGGCCCTTATCCAAGGATGTCCTATGAGGATGTTGTATTGCATAGCTCCTTCCAAGATATGACACATCATAGGGATGGTCTTGTTCCCAACCTTTATGGGTAGGACTATCATTTCCATAGTATTGCATAAAGCATTATTAAAAACTCTCAATGTGTAAGCTCCTGGAACGATATTGGACTTGGGGATCTTGAGGTGCTCTATTGTTGTTGTTGTAATGATGTTTATTGATGAACCTATATCAACCAAGATCCTATTGAAAGGTAAGTCATTGATTGTTGCCACAATGTTTAGCGGAGGGTCTGGTAAGGCAATAAGTACTATCTTAATATCATAATCATAGAATTGAATTACAGGTTCCTGGAATTCTTGTACTTGTCCCACAAAGTGAGTGAATGCATTCGCATCTTGTGGTTGGAGCTCAATTGTCCTTAAAATCTCTATTAGATTCTCCTTATGCTTTGGGGACTGTTGTATGAGCTCATAGATGGATAACTTAGTTGGATTCATATGTAGGTTTTTCTCCAATCTACTTCGGATAGTTACCACAGGTCATGTTGGTGGACCTGAAAGGTTGTCTTACCTCTACCTAGGTGCAACTAGGACATTCATGGGAGCTGCAAGAGGTTACGGTTGACCATACTGCCTAGTCCTTGTTGCTATGTTAACAATCTCAACCATCCCAACACATTCGTGGGTAGGTATATCAGCTTGAACCTAATTGACTTGGGCCCCTTGCTCTCTAGGGGCCTCATGATTGGGCAATAGATTTTTGTATATGCCCATGTCTCTATTATCGAGAGCCAGTGGGTTGTCAACTTTGAGTTCTCCCACCTCAATCATGTTTTACACTTGATGCTTAAAACCAATGCAAACCTCAATTTCATGCCCCGGTATCCTGTGATAAGAGAAAAATTGATCTTCCCTATATCCTTTTGGCTTAGGATGGTTGGGTTCTATAAGAGGTATATCAAGAAATTTGATCCTCCTAGCCTCACTCAACTGATTAAATATTAATATCATTAACTCTATGAGAGGCATGAAATAGCGAGGCGACTTGCATTCTCTATTTCACCCCTGATTTTTCCTTTGGTAGTAATTGGATAGCAGGGGATGTGCTTGATAGTTCTAGGGTTGTTTTGCACCCCCATACTTGGGTTTAACCAATACGACTTGATTGACTAGAGCAGGTTTGCCCTACTTCTATTTGTACTTGTCATTCTTACTATTCTTGTTCCACTCCTTTTTGTTTCAAAGTTTAATGGTTCTCTCATCTACTTTTATTTCTTTGATGAGCTTGATATGTGTCAAAGATTCCTCAAATAAAGGATACTTCTAAAGTTGTAGTAAGATGGAGATGTGTTTAGAGTAACTTTTGGTGAACATGCAAATGATCTCTTCTGTAGGAACGAAGAATGATAATTTTTCCATGACTTTTCTCCATCTATTCCCATAATCCATTACTGGCTCATCATCATACTGTTTCAAGTTAGCTAGGTCTGAAAGGTTCACCTTCTTCTTAGCACCAAAGGAGAAATGCTTTAAGAATGTGTTTACTAGTTTTTCAAAATTGGTTATGCTATGCTTAGGTAGTTGGTTGAACCATTGAGTGACAACACCTAAAAATATCATTATGAATGTTCTTAGCATGAAAGCGTCATTGTCTTCAAGATGAAAATAGGTATTGATAAAATTGGTGATGTGCTCTTGTGCATCCTATTCACCCTTAAATTTTTTAAACCTAGGCATCTCAAAGTGCTTATGATATGGAGGGCTAGGAATTGATGGGCACAATGGTTGGTTGTGTATTTTGCTCAATGTTGGTGAGTTCCCAGCTGCCTCTTATTTTTCAAAGGATTTCATATTTTCAACAATCTCTTGAAATGCCTTTGATGCATGAATTTCCTCCTATTGTAGTCCTACTCATAGCGGAAATGGAGGTAACTCTCTATCCATTTGATTTTTTTCATTTTCCTCCCTCCTATGATGGGACTCAAGATTGTGATCCTGGTTTGTTATGTTTACCCTTTTCCCACTAGTTGGATTTCATTCATGGTTTTGTGTGGGATTTTTTTGTGAGCTATCTTGTCTAGTGCACCTCTCCTTAGGTGAGTCAGCGTGTCTAGTTCTTTGGTGGTCACCACCATTTGTCTATAAATTGTTAAGAGCTAGCTGCTCAACATATTCTCTTAAGCACTGCTCATGTTGGTGCAAGAGTCTTTCTATTTGTTTATCCTATTATAGAGCTTCCACTAGCTCTCACTCCTTACATAATGCATTTTCTAACCACCTCATTTAGTCAATTTGCATTATTCCTAGATTCCTTAAGGAGGTTTCTATTGTACCTATACTCTTGCTAGCTAATGTGACTTGTTTAGTGTATTTTTGAGTATCCCTGTGATCATACTCCATGTGTCTACTACGGGGTCACTTTGAGATGCCCCCAAACTAAGAGATGTGTTTAGAAGTCACAGTTCATGAGCTTCTAGATGCAGAGTTCTCAGTAGCTATAGTTCTTTGAGTTGGTCATGTAGGAAACCGATCCAACCCATCTAGCTATCTTGTTTTCCATGGTTGGTCCTGTGGGGTGTCATTCACTCATATGAGGTCATATTCTATGGGAATATTTCCTTTTGTGTGAAGGGTTTCTTCTATCTGATTCCCATGACTAGATGTAGCTCTAGTTTC
This sequence comes from Wollemia nobilis, assembly GCA_028583015.1. Lineage (NCBI taxonomy): Eukaryota > Viridiplantae > Streptophyta > Pinopsida > Araucariales > Araucariaceae > Wollemia > Wollemia nobilis. Next base: position 23,995,419 of record JAQPPZ010016888.1, read on the forward strand.
CTGTCCTTCAGTGGGTAGACTTGTTTCATATGTTTCTTGTGAATCTTGAGGTGTTGCAAATCTTTCTTGCCTTCTTGATGAAGAGGGCTTTGTGGTGACATGTTTTCTCCATGTGGATGGAGATGTAGCAGTCTCATCATCCCTATGTGAAGAATGAGTTTTAGAACCTTATTTATGTCCATGTGAGGAGGAATCCCTTGAAGCTTCCTCACATATTTGAGATGTTTCTATGTGTTTAGAGGAGGCCCTTGAGGTATCCTCATATATCCTTGATGAGGATGGCTATGAAGCCTCTTTTTGTCTATGTGACTTTGTTCCATGATGTGGTTCCCTACTTGGTGTTTCTTGAGGATATTCCCCAAGGGTTGAGTTATCACCCCTTATGCTCATAGAGCTACATCTTACGGTCTTATGGGTAGGTCGTTCAATGTTACTATGACTCTGCCTATGGGTATGAGTTGCTTCAGTATCTTCATCGATATCAGACCGAGGGTGTTTACTTTTTTTTTTTTACCATTTTGTCTATGAATTTATATTTATAGTTACAATTTAGGAATAGCCACACAATACCAAACAAATTTTTATCTTGATTATCAATTTAAGTTTATCCTAAACTATTTGGTGTGTTTTTATGTGTTGTTCTTTCGATTTATTACTCTTTTTCTTAGATTAAGAATGAGAAGACTCATCCATAGTGACAATAAAGTACACCCATGCCAAACATGGTTTTCTCAAAAGAAGCTAGGGTACACCTCTGAAGACCCAATGGGTGGTTCATCTTGATATTCCACTCTGAACCAATGATTGTTCCAATAGTGGGAGACATTTTGAGCACAAGTAACTTAGTGTCACTATAAGTAAGTTTCTCAATCTATTTCTAGGAAACTCTAGGGGGTAAACCAGTGGAAGGAGATGAATTCCAATGTCATTGGACTGAATTGAGAGTTGGTGATAAAATCCAATTCCCTAATGTTTAAATGAAACGTGCATGTGTGGTGTTCATTTTAATCTTGTGTAACATAAAGTGCATCATATAATAGCAATGAGTCTTTCCTATATGCCTAAGTGAAAAAATATGTTTCAATATTTAGAAATATGCATGAAATACTATGATTTGTATGAGCACACTTTATTTTGTGCAACTATGGCCTCTAGCAGGGCCTCAAAGCAAGCAAAAAATATACAATGTCTAGCACATTGGATTCTAGGGTGAAATTTTTAGGCATAAGCTACTATTCCTAGCAATGCCTAGTGGAAATCTAAAAGAAAATCTAAGATATGCAAAATGCTTAATTCTTTCTCCTTTTATTCTTTCAATTTACAAACATAAATGTGCTTTAAGTTCTCTATTTAAGACACACAGAAGTAGACATAAAGCTATAAAATATCAGAGAAGTTGTACCAACCTTTGATCCAACTTAGATAGGCAGTGTTTTAACCTCTACTGCACTCCAATTCTAGTCGTTGTTGACTGAACGACTAGTTCTTAGCCGCTGTTAGTGGAATCGGCTAAAGCTCTATTGGCCGTTGTGGCTCAGGGCAGTTGATTTTTGGCCATTGTAGCTTAGAGCGGCTAGACCTACACATAAAACTAATTTAGTATTCTGGTAGTAAATGAAAAATTAGTGGAGGTCCCATTGTTATTGCCATCTGTAGCAACCTCAAGATGCATGCATCGATCTTTTTATGCTACTTGCAATGTATTAAAAACCCAAGCTGAAATGGAATACAATGAAAAGCATATAACATAGAAATAACAAATATGGATCTCTTTATTCATATTGAAACCTGGTTACATGTCAGTACCTCTTAGGGATACCCATTTTTATACAATAAGGTTACAAATAGGTAAAGAGTGCCCCTTTCATAAAGAGGTGGTGCACTTTCAAAAATATTCCCGGTTCTGCACATAGAAATGTATGAGGGCTTACAAATGCCTCCTTCTCCATGTCTATTTCCTAGAGGGATCCATTTTGCTCTCATATGTTGTAGATTCCATCCCATTAACCTGTGGCCCTGTAAGCAATGAAACAATAACACATGCTTAGATATCCGATAATGCCTCCCCGAATGAGGTTGTTAGCAATGGATATAACAAAAGAAATAAAGTGCAAATTAGACTAATGATATGAATGTGAATGAATGAAATGATGCCATGCTAATTATATGCTAATAAAAATAATGAATCTAAAGTTATAAACCTAAGCTAAGCCTATGGGCCACTGTCAGAGATAGCGGTCACTAAAGTGATTCTCGTCCTCTTTGCTCCAAAGGTATGAACCAAAAATTGTATCTGATGTTGAAATAATGGGTGCTATGCTCTTCAATTCGTCAGGGCTTTGTCATACATGTGATATCCAAGGGAAATCTCCAATTCTTGAAAGCTTTCCTCAATGACCTATCCTGATAAATTATTTGGATAAAAATATCTTAGATAAAATGTCTCTCCTCTCTTCCAAGATCGATAAAAAAATATATCTCCCTTTGGTGCTATTAGTCTTGCACATTTTATAGTGTGAAACCCTAGGTCTATGTCCAAGCCCTAGGAATGAATTTCTCATGCGTACTATGAGTTAGCATTAGCATGTTTTTATCTTTTCTATTTTTGGAGGCCAGTTAACTGAAATATAATTACCAACTTGAGTCTCCTATGCGAACTGGTCATTATAATGAGAAGATTTTGTCCTTTGTTTATGTTTGAAGGCCAGTTAACTAAAGTATAAATGCAAACTCAAGTCTCCTATGTGAATTGGTCATGAAAAGGAATGCAAAGTTACTCCCACTCACCTTTATTGCATGCAGACTGCCACTTCCACACGTGATTAGGCATGTTTGTCGATAAAAATACTTTTGGGGTTTAGTCGTTGTCATTTGTAGTGACTAAGATCTGGCCACTTTCATCTATAGTGGCTAAGTTTTGGCCACTCTTGGCTTGATCGACTAGGCTTGGATGGCTTGAAAAGGCCTCAAATGAGTGGTGAGAACCACTATTAATGCTTGGAAAGTCCAAAATTATGTCATTTGATCTTATGAATGTGTCTATGTGAGCAGCTCCCCTAAGCATGACATGATTTAGGTGTCTACAATTGTAGATCCATTGTAGTTCATTTTGCTTTTTGTCCTCATTCCCAACCATAAAAACCTTAATTGTAGGCTTTTTTATATTGTTTTATCTAACATCATTTCATATAGTGCTATCCATTTTTATTCCTAAGCATATATTATTCCATTTGTAGCATACTAACTTGTTTTTCTCTCTTCCATGTTCATTTATTTTCAAAAAAATTCATTTGCAAGAACTTAATCTTTGTTTAAATTCTCTTTTAATCATACATTGGATGGTTTTTATGAAATTTCAATCATAGAAGCACTCAATTTCATTTCTAGGCTATTATGGTATAGGTAAAAGGATTTCATTGTCTTGTTAGCTCATTGTACAAAACTCTTATCCCCTTTGTTTAATATTCCTACCCCTTTCCTTTGCTACTGTAAATTTCTAATTTTATGACAACATTCATAATATATTGCATTCACACTTTTGTGCATTGCTTTTCATTTTATTTTCTCTATATTAGATATTAATTGGATTGATTCCTTCATTTATAACACTTTTGCAAACATTTGAGGCCTCATTTTTGCATTTTCAAATCATCTAGCTTCATCTATTTGGGACTGCTTATTCCCTCTTGCACATACACTCATATTGGTCAATAATTTATATGATTTTATAGCCATAATATCAAAAAATTTAGACCCCAATCCTAGCATATCTCTCATAGAACCTCATCCTCCCATTACATCACAAAATCTCTCAAAAATAAATTCAAAATCAATCCCGAAATCATTCCAACTCCATTTCATAGTAAAAATACCAATTACTATAGTAGTTGGTAATTTTGACTCTCTGAAATACAGAGCAAAAACATCACTCACTATAAAAATACCACTAGCATTTTTACCACTAATTGACATTTTGCATAGGGCTTTATTTCCATTCCAAGGAAGACACTCATACTTATTTTTCATAAATAGGGGTCTGATCTGTTGATAAGAAAAAAAATCAACTTCACAGCACTTAGATAGACCCCCCAATTTGATAAGCCTATTTTTTTTAGTTTTTTGTGTAGGTTGCAAAAGTGCCATTTGGAGTAAAAAATACCAATGGCAATTTTGCACATCAGTAGCAATTTTGATCAAGCATCGATTGAGGTAATTCTTCCACTTGGAACTTCTCTAAATTTTTTTTTAGCATTTATTAGGGAGATGAAATGTGTCCCTTCAATATTCCATCAATGCTTAAAATATGTACATGAGGGATAGGTTCATTGTATACCAATGAACATCAAACCATTTAAGTATTGAAACTTTATTTCCAATCCATACAAATCCACACTTCCATCCATTCACCTATTATTAACCCCATAGACCACACCATCCACCTCATAATACACCACTTTTTAATCTAAAGCTCCTATTCTTGAGGATATCCCCATCACTATCCCACATCAAGCTTCTATTTCCACACCCACACCTTCATCATAGTCAATTACATGTACATGTTGTCAAACCCAATCCATGCTATCCACATCATCAATATCAACATAACCCATTATCACAACTCATTCATCATCTCCTATCCAACCTACTCCATAAAAATATACTATCATTTCATCCATATCAAGCTTCCACTTCCCCACCCTCACCTTCATCACAGTTGACTACATGTACATGTGATTGAACCCAATCAATACCTTCCAAATCCACATTAGTAGTAAAACCATCCACATCATCAACATCAAAATCACCCATTATCACCACTCATTCATCATCATCCATCCAATAAACTTCACAAACACCCACTATTACTCCATCCATATTAGCATCATCAACCATTCATAAAACCCCTCAACCAAATCCATCTCCATATCCATAAGTTGATGTATCTCAAGTTGATTTGATAGATTATGAGATGCAATTTCACCATTCATCTCTCCCCTTATTCAAACCACAAGCCACCCATGAGCCCCACATCTTCCCTCCATCCACCTCATCACCCACATAAGTTATAGTCCACCTCGCCAATCCTAGTATTGGTGAATACATGGTTCAAGATATCATAGTTACACTATTAAGCATCCAAAATGTTAGGGATTACGGTCATCCATGCGACCCACCCTTACCCATACGAGTTATGAAAAATATGAGTTTAGAACCTAATTGAATTAATTTTGTGTATAGGAGGGGTCAATTCATCGTTTGATCCACCTTCTCTAGATTAACCTACACAACCAGTCCTTGCCAATATAGAGTGCATGATTGATTTTCCTTCATGATTCTTTTGTCGAGTCAATTGGTAAGGATATCATCTAGGACAACATGAATAGGGCATGCACAACTTCATTGAAACTCTATATTGATAAGTGCATGACCATTTAGGTTTAGGTTACCACTCTCGTTCTTCCTTTTCCTTTTTTGAACAAGCTTTTCAAAGTCTCCATTGAAATTTAGAAGAGGAAACCAATCATAATGATGAATTTGAAGAATTTGATGAAGAATACAATGTCATTTTGATAGCTTTATATTAATCCAAAGAGGAATCAAACCCAATCACTCCATTCATTAAACAATATTAGCACCACCTCAGAATTTTTCCCATCCATAAACCCATTTTTTGTTTGCTTCTCCCAAGGGAGCGAGTTGAACCAACCAGTGAACCACCACCTCCATCTCATCCACTTCACTAGAACATCATGTAACATATGTACATAATAAAAAAAAAAAAAACATCACAAAAAAACAAAAAATCTATGCATTGCATTTGCATGGTCTTATCATTTGTATTTACAAGTGTTTCTTGCTACTATTCAGGTTTACAAGGTTCCTTCATTGATTTCGAGATATAATACCAACCCATGCTTCATATTACCAACCACTATTTCCACTAAACCAACATGAAGTCTATTGAATTATTCACATCACTATATAACCCATATAATTGGGTAAAACCAATTCCAATTGACATTATCCTCATTTATATGGAACATATTTCATCACCACCATCCTTATCCAAATTCATCCTTTTTCGAGGAATTTTTAAGAGCTTAGACCAAGTACATTCCTCCTCCACCTTTGACTTCACCCTTAGCTCCATCTATTTTCCAAGCAAAAATGGAAGAGACTATGCCAGAGGAGTTTGATAATGTCATTGATGACATTCATATGATCCCAATTCCCTATCAGCTTGAGGAAGGATCACACATGGCCATTGAAGATACTATAGATGTGAGTCTTAGTATAGATGTGAACAATCCATAAATCATTAAACTTGACAAAATTTTATCCATTGATTAACAATATCAATTGATAGCTCTCCTCAAGAGGAAGAAGGGCATATTTGCATGGTCCTATATAGACATGCCCGATATTGATCCTAACTTGATTATCCACAATTTAACCTTGCATCCTGATGCTAAGTCAATCAAACAAAAACTAAGAAAGTTACATCCTACCATTGCCCTAATGGTGAAATAAGAACTTCAAAAGTTGCTAGATGTGGGTTTCATTCAATCCATTGACTATCTTGAGTGGATTTCAAATATGGTACCCATTCACAAGCCTAATAGGGTGATACACATTTGTACTAACTTTTGATATCTTAAAAAAGTGTGTCCTAAGGATGACTTTCCTCTACCAAACATCGATACTCTTGTTGACACTTGTGTTGGCCATGAAATTATTTCTTTAATGGATGGTTTTTCAAGATATAATCAAATTTGAATCAATCCTGATGACCAACACAAAATAGCATTCACAACACCTTGGAGGACTTTTAGTTACAAGGTAATGCCATTTGGTTTTAAAAATATAGGTGCCACTTATCAACATGCCATGACATACATATTCCATGATTACATACATAATATTATTGAAGACTATGTGGATGATCTACTGGAAAAATTTAAAACTCAACAAGAGCACATTAGTGTCTTGGAGAAAGTTTTTGATCGATTTTTTGAGTATAATGTAAGGTTGAACCCCAAGAAGTGTGTCTTCAATGTCACCTGAGGAAAACTACTAGGATTCATTATCTCCAAAAGAGGTATTTAAGTGGACCCAAAAAAATTCAAGGCCATTATAGATATGCCTCCTCCAACAAATTTGAAAGAGTTGCATAGTTTACAAGGAAAAATCCAATCAATCCATCGTTTCATTGCACAACTATCAAACAAATGTAGACCTTTCAATCACTTGCTATAAAAGGGGGTAAAATTTTCATGGATAGATGAATGTCAAAAATCTTTTGATGATATCAAGCAATACCTAGCTTCTCCACCAGTCTTAACTCTACCTCACCGGGGGGTAACCTTCCATATCTATGTCTCAACAATGAACTTTGCATTAGGGACAATGCTTGCACAAAAGAATGAAAATAATCATGAGTAAGTAGTTTACTATATCAATTGAAAACTGGTAAGCTATAAAACTAGATATGCTTACGTAGAAAAAACTGCACTCAATAGTGTTTTTTGCCACTAAGAAACTCAGACATTACATGTCATAGCTAAAGAAAATTCTTTGCATTACATGATGTATTGCACTTACAAAAACTCCCATACCACAAAATGGATAATTATTATCACTGAATTTGATCTTAAATATCAAGTAATAGCTGATCAACTTGTGAAATCTCCACTTCTTAGTGATCAACTATTGATTATTGAGCTCCCAGATGATCCAGTATTTACCATCACTAAACAAGAAGAAGATGGAATTATTGAGGAAGATGTTGATATCACACTCTTCTTTGATTGTTCTAATTGCAAAAAAGGACAAGGTGTGGGAGTCATATTTCATACACCACAGGGGATACATATCCCCTTATCATTCAAAATCAATTTTTCATGCACAAATAATAATGTAGAGTATGAAGCCTTAATATTAGGACTTCAATAAGCCATAGCTATGAGTATAAAACGTATCAAGATATTTGGTGATTTCCAATTTATCGTTCATCAAGTCAATGGAGAATACCAATGCAAAGAACCTGTCTTAAAACTTTATCATGAAGTAGCAATGAAACTATTTGTAAATTTTGATTGGTATGAGATTGATATCCTGCCTAGATCAAATAATATATTTATATATGTGATGGCCTCTCTAGGATCACTGATTCCAAATAAATCTAAAGGAGAGGTACAACCATTAATTGTCACAAAAATCTCTAAATCTACAATTTCCTGAGCTAAGTCTAAATTTGAGAAGGATATTTGCTTTATCCATGTAGAGTCATATGAGCCTTGCTATAGCCAAATAAAAGCATTCCTCAAGTTTGGAACACTCCCATATGACATGTCATGAACTGCTAAACAAAATTTCAAAAAAAGGTAGCTTGTTTCACTCTCTTAGGGGAAGTGTTGTATAGACATAGTTATGATGGAGTCCTCCTCCATTGTATCAAGACTTTCAAGGTCCAAAGAGCAATATCAAAAGCTCATGATGGTACTTATGGTGGTCACTTTAGTGGAATGGCCATACCAAAGTACATTTTACACATGGGTTATTATTGGCCCACCATGGAACGTGATGGTTGCACTTATGTCAAGAAATGTCAACAATGTCAACATCATGCTAATTTAACTCATGTGCCATCCCAAGCTTTACAACCTATTCAAAGTATTTGGACCTTTTCACAATGGGGTTGGAACTTTATTGGTAAAATCTCACTGCCTTCCTCAAGATAACATACATTCATCATCATTGATACTGAATACTTGACAAAGTGGGTCAAGGAAAATTCCTCTAACCAGTACAATAAGACCTCAAATTGTGGAGTTTATAATTTAGCATATCATCTGTCACTTTGGTATCCCCTAAAAAATAATCTCTAACAATGGCAAGTCTTTTAGGAACAACGATGTTTGAGCAGTTTGTGACAAATACAATATTCCACATAGTTTCTCAACTTCTTATTACCCATAGATAATTGGATAAGCTGAGGCAACCAATAAGACCTTTATTGCTATTCTCAAGAAATTAGTCAAATAAAATCATTGATATTGGCATACTCATATTCCCTTGGCATTATGGGCTTATCAAACAAGCATTCGCATACCTACTGGGTAACACCATTCTCATTGGTCTATGGTATCAAAGCTATCATACCTCTTGTGCTTGAGATCCCCTCATTACGTATTTCATTGCAAGAATTCATAGATAATGACAATACTAGACAAGCACATCTTGACCAAATCATGCTTCTTTATGAAATGTAAATCAATGACTTGGAGTATTTACAAGTATATCAAGATCATTTAACAATGCCAAAGTCCATATACATGAAATCCAAGTAGGATATCTTGTTCTTAAAGAGAATCAACAAAACACCAATGCATTTTTGCATCATCATGATAAATTCATGGCTAATTGGTTAGGTCCATACATTGACAAACAAAATGTGGGTCAGGGAACTTATAGGCTTACTAGTCTAGAGAGAGTAGAGGAGCCTGAACCACTAAACATTATCCACTTGAGAGTGTTCTATGCTTAATGCATTTTATATATGTATATATATACATGTATAATACATAAAAATATCATATGTACACATTTTATTCATCCACATTGCATTTCACACATTCATTTTGCACAATCACATTCATTGTTATTTTGATGCATTTCATCCACCATACTAGGGGTCATTTGTTAAGTTTAGAAAATAATTGATCCAATAAATATTGTCACCTTAATTAGGGGCACCCTCAAGTCAACATCCATATCATTGCACCACTTTTTACATCTAGTCATCATTTGAACTACAAGTTTTCATCACACTAGGTGTTTTCAATCACTCATCCCATCATAGTGTTTCAAGCAACCTCTAAAAATATGTCAATATTTCTCTAGTACCAAGACACAATTTCACTAAGAAAATATTAAGTTTTGGAAGTTGACTCTAAAATTCTTGAACCAAACAGATCTTACACATAAAAACATCTTGTTTCAAAGCGATATAACACCATGATTGGATTGAACCTCAAAGAAAAAAAAGTCATATCTGCTTCTCCCATTATGTACATAGTCCAAAATCAAAAATACTGGTCTTCACCACTATTAACACTTTCAAACAAAATAATGAGTAGAAAGGATAGGGTTAAATTCTCATCATACCTTGGCTAAGAATTTGATTCCCCAAAGATTTAATTATTTAACCAAACACACACCATAGATCCTCAAGTAGTAAGGATTGAACTACATTTCCTTCCAAATGGTTAGGTAGTCCTAATTACCAAATCTTAGACATCAAATCATTGGACTATAAAGCTAATATCCATAAGGGCTATATGTACTTGAATGGTATTGGAGTACGCTCATGCATGGTGACACATCTCTCTTGAAGAGACCTCTGATCACACATAAGGATGAGCTAGCTTCTCTATCTCCTCCATGATAGGTTTCATATCAATTTACTCAAGATGGATTAATGAACTCACTATATCACACTTGGTTCTTGATTTCCTTGAGTCATTACCATACTCATTATTTATAAATGAATATTTCACTGCACACACATTTGGGCTTAGAGAAATTAGATAGAACTTAGTGAGTTTGTTAAAAATCACTAGTATGTTTGAGTCTCTGTAAAAACAATTCCAAATCAACCATTCATAAGCCAACATAGCCTCCATGTCATTATCATATCCTTACATGAGTCTTCCATTTCACATACCACCATTTTTGTGCCCATGATTAAGCAACAACGATAAGAATGGTCAGGTAAAATCTAAACTACTACAAATAATCATTAGAGCATAAATTCATTTGCATTATCACAATTCATACACATCATCATTACATTATCATACATCACATATACACATGCATTCACACAAATATTTATATAAATTCATAACACAAAGTAAAGGCCATGTATATATATATATAAGTTGCATGTACAATGAATGCTCGAAGGCTATATACAATGGAGCACCAAGGCTCATATACAAAAAGTGCCACACAACACTAACTAGTGCATGTAGGTAGACCCTTATAACCTTGAAGGAGCCCTATATTGAGAGACACTATACCTAGAATCACTACACCTAACAAAACCTGCTAGGGAGGTGGAAGGTTGCTATGGTAGCCCAATGTGGTGTTGCATAAGCAGGTCCTCTAAATATTGGATGTACCTCTCCCAGGATCAAAGGTATAGCACATTCTACTTTTTATGAGCATCCCTCCATGATAACTCTACCTAGAGCCTCACTATAGCATCCTAATCTCCACCTACCACCACACGTGCATCCAACTCTACCTGCAACTGAGCAATATCTACATCCCACTCTACCACCATCTATCATAGCTAGTCTCACTCAATCTCAAGCCTAGCCCAGTCCTCCTCACTCCAACAAGGAGGTTTCTCAAGAACCTCCTCCATACCACCATCACCATCATCCCTTATTTCTATAGGCTGAACTATTGCATCCCTCATCCACCTCACTCAATTCCTAGATTGACAAGGTCTTTCACATCGAGTCTTCTCGACATTTTCTACTATTTTACCATCATCCCCAATGTCCTTCTTAACCACCTAACTTGATACTCAAGGTGGTTGTGAAGTAAACCAAGACTCATACTCTATCATGGTTCTAGCATCATCCACATCTAGGATACCTATCTCCTCATAATCCTTATACTCCACCTGCCACTCCTCCACACATGGTAGGCTCGACTCATCATATAAATGCCTATACAACACTGGAGCATCAAGTACTTACTATTATATCCTAAACTACCATAGCTAACCCATCACCCAAACACCCATATGGCATGCCTAACCCATCATAGCTACTATATATCTGAATGCCACATAGTCTCTCATCATGGCATCCAATACACTTGATCAAAGCATCAAACCTACCCATAGATATTTGCACTCTTGGCCATATGACCAAGATGGCTAGGTTGTACCTCCTTAGCTACCTACCATATCAATACATAAGGTTGATCCCTATCCCACTCCTCAGAGGGTAGGCCCACATGATAAGTCACACTAAAGTGCTCCTATCTCCAGACCTATAACAACAAACTATAGCCCAACCTCTTATACCCCTACCTCCTCACCTCATACAACTCCATATAAGTCTAAGCTAGTAGATTTTATGGACATGCATACACCCAAGTCTCATCAATAATATCATACACCAACCAAATCATGTTCCATGGGAACCACCAATCGGTGTTGTTGGGAACCAATACATTGGCTAGTAATAACATTAACAATGTGGGTAGGACCTCCAACTACTTCTTCATATATATCTCCAAATACCTTATCCCTCCGTCCCAAATGCTCACATCCCTCCACCCATATCCAAAAATCTACCTCAACTCATATTTCTTATCGTCTCCAACTTAGACATGCAACCCCTCCACTAGTACTTAGAAGATACAGTATACATCTTTGAATGTCATAGTCACCTCCTCTATCAAGAGCTGGAAGGTCCCCCTATCTATATTCCATATTTCTACCAAGGTATAATGGTATCCCTCATCATAGCTCACCACCTCAATCTATGCTACCCTATACAATCCCACCCACTCTAGCCAATCCCAGTTAGCCTTTTTTAGCACCTTTCATACCCCTAGTATGATGGGTGAGAATCAATGTCAAGCCTTCAAGATCCTCAAAAAAAACATAAAATAACATGCAAATGCACATTACCATCACATTTTATTGCATAAAAAAAACTACAAAATCTGAACAAAATATCTAAGGGAACTTACCTATACCACCTATGCCTCAACTCCTGATGCTGCATCCATGCCCTCAATTACCATCACCTCACTTCCTCACACTCCATCACACTCACTCACTCTTCTTTATATGTAGCTTCTCAAAGTTGTGAATGCAATAATGAATCAAAATTTACCTTTGTAGACCTTTTATAACTACTTTTGGTGTGCTCAAGTCCCCTAGAGCATTTACCTGGTGCACCCAAATGCTCCCTTGCATATTCCAAGTGGTAGACACTCCTTAGTGTCTATGCATGATATGGATTTTGGTCCATGTTTGGATCTAAAATATTGCAAAAGGACTCAAAAAGGCTTAAAATATAGTAAAACCACACAAAATCATCTAAAATTCCATTCATGCATCCATTACATCATTTCATTATGTTTTGTGAAAATACGGATCGATTTGGACGCTTCATTTTTAATTACAACCAAAAGTCATGAAAATGCCTAAATTATGTACAAGATGTCTCAAAATGGTACAAAATTTCCACATTCATTATTCCAATCATTCATCACAACATTCCATCACATTTTGTGATTATTTGGATTTATTTGGACAGTTTGCAACCAAAAATCATACAAATCCCCTAAATTGCTTCAAAATATCTCCAATAAAATTCTAAATTTTACAAAATCATCAAATTCACCAACCAATCATTGCATCATTCACATTCATGGCACCATTAATATTCACATTAATTTACATCATTCATATCATCCATAATTTTATGCATTCCCACTCAACATTATCAATTTCACTCACATTATCAAGTGAACCTCATATCTAGTGGTTTATTCTATTACCCATGGTGATTACAACGATTGATTATTTGTAACGATTTCAAAGTATACATCAATTCATTGATTGGTCATGTCTGTTCATTATTTCTTTCATCTATTTATAGGTAGAATAGTTTATCCAATTTCCATAATCAAAGAATATTATTTTCCATTACATATACCGCAAGAGACTTCACCCTCTCTAAGTGGCTACGTGACTCCACCCTCTCTATGTGGCTTATAGGAATCTACCCTCCTTAAGTGGTTTGAATTATTTGATTCATTTAATTTATTCAGAAGTAAGGAGTTTCCTTACAATTGGTATCAGAGACAACTCCTAGAAGTAGCACCCTAATTTTTTTTTCCAATTATAAATGTGTCCAACAGTCCATCCAAAAAATGATTAGCAGTCCATTCCATCACATTCTATCTAAAGAACAATAGTGAGCCTCAACGTGTTGAAAGGAATTAAACAAAAATACATGAACACTTCAGAATTTCTCACAAAAATTGCTACAAAAAGTCATCATCCATAATTGCTACAAAAGTCATTGAAAAAATTACAGCAAAAAAGTTGTCCAAAATTGTTGCAAAAGCCATCATCAAAAATTGTTGCAAAATTTATCGCAAAAAGTTGTAAAAATTGTCACAAAAAAATGTTTTGCAAAAATTATCATAAAAAGTTTTGTAAAAATTTGGTTCAACGGTCAAATTTGGTTTGAACTATTGAATTCAATTTTAGGGGACTGAAAGCAATGGCTGATGAGGATACTACCACTGACTAACGTGGATAGGGGACTAACAACAATTATTGACAAGGAAACTAACACTGATGGTGACTAACGAGGAGACTGACATTGACTGCAGACTGATAATAAGCAACTAATAATTTGAATGTGATAGTCAACACAAACACAAACTCACAGATGAATAGATTAGAACTAGTAGATAAGGGGCACAAATTAATACAATGATGACATTTTAAAGCAATTTTTTTGATGAATTTTGCAGTAATATTTTCTATAATTTATGCATAAATTCACCCGTGACTACCAAGTGACAGTAGAACTCTCCAATATTTGATCATCAGTAGCCTTTTTCCACTCCAATTCAAAAATTATTTTTGTTGTTGCTCAAGTGACCGTTGTCATTTCAAATATTTGACCATTGAAAATTTATAAAAATTTACAAATGAAACCAGTCATACTCTACTCCAGAGTATGCCATAATTGAACACACAAAATTCAATAGTTCCTAATTAAATGGTAAGAACTTCTATATGAAGATGCTACATGGGAGACAAAGCATATTTTCTAGTATTTTTCAACTTTGAGGACAAATATTTTAAGGGAGGGAGCCATGTAATGATTCTAAAGTATACATCAGTTCATCAATTGGTCATGTTTGTTCATTATTTATTTCATCTATTTATATGTAGAATAATTTATCCAATTGGCATTATTGAATACCATTATTTTCGATTTTTTATACCATAAGAGACTTCACCCTCTCCAAGTGGCTATGAGACTCCACCCTCTCTAAGTGGGTTATAGGACTCTACCCTCCTTAAGTGGCTTGATTTATTTAAAAGAAGTTTTCTTACATTATCCATGCAATTCGATAGTATGGGTAGATCACCATAAGGATGTTTTTTCATAACATCATTCAACATCCTCTTGTTTGAAAATAATATCTTGTTGGTCCCTCATTTTTTTGAGTGAGACTGTTTCAGGTTAATTTTCTCAAAATTTATCATTGATGTCCTTATTCATGGGTTGCAAACATAGATACCTTTTACTACATTTATTTTTAGGAATTATGAATAGTCACTAGGGATATTAGAAGCCTAGGTTTATTGGTTCCTACTACATATTCATCATTTTGCATTTTAATGATGCCAAAAAAGGTATATTTCTCCATGACACAGAATCACACTGAACTTGGGGTAACCAAATTTGATTTTTCTTTCCCAAATTGGGATACATCATTTACATTCAATTGCATCATGCACATTTTACAAAAATCTTTTTCTATTAGTATAAAAGTAGAATCATTCATTACATCCTTTACATCATTTATATCATTCAAGTGAACCTCGTAGCTAGTGGTTTACTCTAGTTCCCCTGGAGGTTGTGGTGATTGGTTATCCATGCAATTTGGTAGGATGAGTAGATCACCATAAGTATTATTGCTCATATCATCATCCCATGTCATTTTTGAATCGATCTCTCCTTTTTTGAATGAGACTGTATTCATGAAAATTTGCTCAAAGTTATCAAATTCCACTTATAAATTTCCTTACAAATTCCCCTTGCATTAGGCCAATAGTTAGGTTCAAAAGTGTGGTCACATGAAGTGAGACGGTATCCCTACCTCCACCACATGTTCACCAACATTGGTTAATTTATCCACAACAACAATAAAAAATATTGAAACATCCCCAAACTTGGGGAAACCAACCTTGACCTTGATTTCAACATTGACATATCCATTTACATCATCCATTAAACTATCCAAATCAAAAATCTCTTTTCTATTGGGGCAAAATTAGAATCAATCATTACACAATTAACATTCATTGCATCATTCCTTTACATAATTCATATAATTCACACTTCCAAAAACCCCTTCTCTATTAGAAAAAAAATAGACTCAATCATCGCATCATTCCCAATCATTGCATATTCATTCAAACCATTCAAAAATCTCTTTTTTGTTAGGGCAAAAATAGAATCAATCATTACACTATTCACATTCCATTGAACTATTTAAGTCAAAAATCCTTTTTCTATTAGAGCAAAAATAAAATCAATCATTGCACCTTTCATTATCATTGCATATTCCCATTTTAAAAAACCCTTTTTTCTGTTGGGTCAAAAACAAAATAAATCATTGCATCTTTCATTATCATTTAATATTCACATTTCAAAAACCCCTTTTTCTGTTGGGGCAAAAATAGAATCAATCATTGCACTATTCACAATTACACCATTCACATGTACTACATCATTCATAACCATGGCATCATGCCTTTACATCATTAATATCATCCACATTTCACAAACCCTTCTTTTTAGAGTAAAAATAGAATCAATCATTGCAACATTCACAATAATTACACCATTCATCATTACTCTACATCATTCACAACATTCACACTTCTGTCAATTGGCTCATGAGATTCATTCTTCACTCATTCGCCAATTGAGGGGGTAAGCTACAACAACAATTTATGTTTCCAAGATCTTCTTGCACACCAAGGGAAGAAGTTGCTTCACCAAACTAGGTATCTTTTTTTACACTAAATTGTGTTTCATGTAATAAAATACAAAAAGGGGCATCTTTAGACACCAAATCCTAGTCACTTTTCATCCACACATATACAAATCACCACTCATTATATATGTATATATATATATCATTTTTATTTTTATATATATGATAAATATATATGTATATATGTAAATAAATATCAGTCGCCCATCACGACTTAATCCTGACCATTCATCCATCATGATCCATGTCACTTATCTAAATCTCAATCTTAATCCTTCATCATGTTTTAATCTTGATTATCCATTAGTATCATTGAAACCCCAACAAATCAAGGGAAAATTATAAAAGATCATTCATTTTTGTGAATGAGATGTTGGAAAATATTAAGTCTCAAAATTTAACATTGGAAGAGCATTGATCATTTGTCCACTCACAAACCCTAGCATTCTACTAACACCTCCCATCTTCATTATTGCCTAAAACACTCACTACCATATCTATCACAAAAACCCCTACAAACTAGATTTGGTTTTGTAGTACACCCACTCGAAAGCCTTGAATACTATAGGGTGTTTGCAAAATGCTACTAAGAATTCTAGGAATATTGTAGGGCATTCACAGTGAAGAACACAAGATTATACTGAGAGGGGGTGAACAATATAAGACCAAAATTTTACTTTTCTTTCAAATTATAGAAGCAATAATTTCAATGCAATAAATGAAAAAATGCATAAATAATCACACACATGAGAGAAACAAATTTAAAGTGGTTCACCCAATGTGGGCTACATCCATGGAGAAAATATTTCTTATAAATTTTCTCAACAAATCTCTAGGGAACCAAATCCCTATTACAATGTTTATGTACCTCTATCCAAAGGAGACACCAATCCCTTCTTCTCAATTTCATGGACCTCTATCCATAGGAGATCTCAATCCCCACTGCTCTGGTTTATGGATCTCTATCCATAGGATACCTTTATCCCCACTACTCTGGTTTGTGGACCTCTATCCACAGGATACCTCTATTCTTGCTGCTCTATTTTGTGTAACTATATCCTTAGGATACCTTTATCCCCTCAACTTTATCAGCTCCAAAAACTACTCATTGCTCTACTCAAATCTGATCTAAACCCACTCACATGGCTTTCTCAAATATAGCTCAACAACTTGCTCAACTCTAATCAAATATGCATCAAGCCTACTTACAAGGCTTTCCAAAATTAGATTGCAAACCTGATCTCAAATCTACCCAAATATGCCTCAAGACTTCACATAAGGCTTGCTCAAATATGCTCTCAAACATTCTCTCAAATATTCTCACTAACACATGCTCAAAAATTCTCATAACTCATGCTCAAAACTTCTCATAACACATGTTCAAAATTGCTCATAACACATACTAAAATCTTTCTCATATCCCATTCTTTGATCAAAGTACTTCAGACATATTCTACCCAGAATTCTTGTTCAATAACACATAGAAAATGATATGCAATACAATTTCACAATATGTTATTTTCAAATATTACTAAAGGCCAATGCACAAATTGCTTCACAAAACTGCCCTATAATATTTACAAATTTATCTCAATATTAATCAAAGCTAGTGCATAAATTTTCTACATAAAATTGGTTTCTAACACTTGCTCATTCATATCCAATGTCACTCAAACCAATGCCCAAATGTTTCACAAATTCATTCAAATAATGAAGAACAATTTGTTCACAAACCTTACCACATGTGTTTCCAATCTCATTCAATAATGAAGAACAGTTTTTTCACAAACCCTAGCACATGTGTTTCCAATCTCATTCAAAAATGAATCACAAGTTTTTCAAACCTTAGCACATATATTTCCAATAATACACATATATAATCCTTATTTCTCCACCTTATGATTCAAAAATATTTGCTCAACCTAAACACATTAAAGAAGGAATATTATCACCATACCTCTTAACTTGCTTTGATGAAGATGTGCCTTCAAATCATGTCTCAAAACAATTTTTCTTTCTTTTACCACTTGGAAGTTTGATTAGCAATTTCCTTCTTTATACATTAAAAATCCTTCTCAAAATATATTCACAATAATGCTTGAAAATATTGCTCTATGTAAAGAACACAAGCTTATAATGAGAGGGGGGGTGAACAGTATAAGACTAGTTTTTACTTTCTTTCCAAATTAATATTAATTAATGTCCTTAAATGCAATAACCAAATATAGCAATGTGCATTAATAACTCAGATAGTAGTAGTAAGCAAGATCACAAGTCACCACACACAATTGAGACACAAGATTTAACGTGTTTCTCCCAATGTGGGGTACTCCACCAGATAATCTCCTTATAATATTTCTCACAAAAATAAGTATCCTTATCTAATACAATGATTTCTTTGATCTGCTCAAAGCTAGGAAATAACGAGTTCACACAGAACTTGTCCAAATCTGAATAACAAGATCACACATAACTTGTTCAAAACTAAATAACAAGTTCACACAAAACTTGTCCAAAATTGAATAACAAGTTCACATAGAATTTGTCCAAAACTGAATAACAAGCTCACACAGAACTTGTCCAAAACTGCTCTAGCAAGCTCACCAAGAACTTGCCCAAATATTCTCTAGCAAGCTCACCAATAACTTGCCCAAAAATGCTCTAGCAAGCTCACCAAGAACTTGCTCAAATCTGCTCTAGCAAGCTCACCAATAACTTTTTCCAAATCTTCTCTATCAAGCTCACCAAGAACTTGCTCAAATATGTCCACAAATCTGTCCCAAAACTGTCCATAAAGCTGTCCACAAAGCTGTCCCAAAACTATCCACAAAGCTGTCCCAAAATTGTCCACAAAGGCTATCCCAAAATTGTCCACAAAGGCTTTCCCAAAACTGTCCACAAAGGCCTTCTCAAAGGCTCAATCAATCATTCTCAAGTAGCACTCAAATATCATCCACAAATCTATCAAGGTAAAGCTCAAATATGAACTCAATAATGAATGGCAATGTACTCTTCAATGGATGACAACAATGATCCACAATGATATCAACTCAACTCAAATCAAATCAATCTCAACTCAAACCAAGTCAACTCAGAGAAGCATAAATAGAATTGTTAGAGACTAAATATGTTCTAATCTCAATCTCAACTCAAATCTGAATTATGGAATAGTTTGTTTTATGGAACTTGACCAATCACCTCACACAATCACTTGACTAGGCTCAATCAACTCAAATCAACCAATCAGCACAAGGGACTATTCTTTCTCACAAAAACCCTAGTCCAAGCATGTATCAACCAACTCAAATGTTTCCAACAATGCTCAACCACAAATATCACATAACAATGATACTCATGTTCTTTTCAAGTTCTTTTACAACCAATGAGCTTCAACAACTATGCTTATAAAACAAGGTTTAAACACAACTCTCAACCAGAAAACCTTGAAGCATTCAACCAACCACTTTCGAAAAGGAAACCACAATCAATATTTTTCCCTCCAATGATATTTCAGAAATCAACCACCATAAACAATCAATAGGAGAATGTGCCCATAACTTTTTGATGCCAAGAAGTTATCCAAAAAATCTGCCACACTAAACACAACTTTCCTTTCCAATCTCAATAAGGGTTAGTGGACTTCAAATAATAATCACAATATAAGCATAACTCAATTTACACCTTTTTACTCCAACTTAATAAACACATCCACCAAAGTCCTTTTTAATAAAAACCCTTATCAAAAATAATAATCAATAAGGCTCTCAAAAATATTTTATAACAACTCCTTATTTCTCCTAAATATTCATTTTCAATTTCATGAATATCAAAATAAATCAACAACTCATCCACCTCTAAAATAATAATCACAACCCTTATAAAAATAAACTTTAATTAAAAACTTCAATTATTCCTTAACCACCTTATAACTCCTATCCTAGGGCATCAACAAAATTAATTAGAGAAAAACATAATTACCTCCTCAAGGGGATTCGAACCCCCAACTTGCACACACCGTGAGCACCTTAGCCGTGGCTAAGGTTGCCACACGAGCTAGCCACTCGTTCGAAAGGAAAAGGCACAAAGTGCCTTAAGTCCTTCCTCCCTTCCATGTAAACCAAAAGCGCTTCGAGTGCTTTCCTTCCAAAGCATTCAAATGTAGTCAAGGAGATTCAAACCTTGACGTAAAGCGCTACCACACACCTTAAAAAAAAGCCAAATGCCAATGCGCCACTCTGCCCACAATATCTAGGGCTTTTGACCAACCTTGGATTTATTCGTTGTCTCCCTTTTCAAAATTATTTTTGTACGAGCTCTCTTCGGATGCTAGCCAATGATTAACACGAGAAAGGATGAATTTCAAATGAACCTTAGGATCCCCCTTTATATAGTCTTCTCCTCATTTTTTATGATGTTGATGCATTATTGATTTTACCTCTTTCTTTAGACATCGGGGCTAACTTTAATTTTAATTTTAAAATTTAAATTTAAATTTTAAATAATTAAAATTTAAACTAAATATTCAAAATAAAATATCTCCATCATCGGGGCACCTTTTTCGATGAAATGAAAGGCCAACCTGGGTTTTAAGAAAAACACATTTCAAATCTACCATCCATGGTTTTAAAAAAAACCTTTTATTTTCTTGCCTTGGTTTTCATAAAAATTTTGAATTTATCCATGCTTTCCAAAATAGCACTTGCCCATAAAAACTCAATGTGATCCATATGACATCAATGATTCATGTGACATCAATGACAACATAAAATAACTCAAATTTCCAACAATATCTCCCTTTGTAATTGATGGCAACACCTCTAAAGAAAAAACCACAATCACTGCAAAAACCATCTCTGAGAATCAAAGCTGCTCCCCTGACTCAATAATATCTATGGAGGCTACTCCCTCTAACTCAATACTCTCTTTGGAGGCTACTCCCCCTAACTCAATGCTCTCCCCCTTACTCAAATCTCTCCCCTTTGACATCAATGGCAAAAGGGACACCAATGGGGCTAAAATATATGACTCTTAAACTTAGCCCCCTCACCACATTCTCTCTTGAGATGATTAATTTTGGGGTGGGAGTACTTTTACTCCCATATCACATTGTTTATTTCCTATATCAAATTCCTTCCATATTTTTCTGATATCGTTCTCTTGATGAATTACTTGATATTCTTGTCTTGAACATGTTTGACCTTCTTTCCTTGAACCTGTTTGACCTTCTTGCCTTAAACCTATTTGGAATTGAGTCCTACACCATTTTGCAATATTCCCATAATTATTACAATTAAAACACTTGATATTGTAGCCTTTGGATGGTACCCATGTCCTAAATTCATTCTTAAAATAATTTTTATATCCATTCCTTTCCTAAAACCTATATTGTGAAGCTCTATTTTCATGAACATTATGACCATGACTTCTGAATTGTGAAGCTCTAAAACCAAAACCATGTTGCTTATTTCCTTTGCACTAAAAATATCTATGACCAATCCTATTACATGAGAAGCAATTCCCCTAAAAACCATACCTTCTTCCTTTGACGTTTCTTCTAGCAAAATCAAACTTCTTTGATCCATAGACCATGCAGTGTATAGCCCTGTGTCCAAATCCATTACAAGAAAAACAATGTCCTTTAAAATCCCTTTGTTCATGCCTTGGTTCTTCATACATTTCTTGACCATTATCCTTATGATCATTTTCAACTTGTGCATTGCATATTTGAATCTTCTTTGTAGCATCTAAAACTTCTTCCTTAGTTTTTTCCTTGCTTTTCTCTTCAATAATTTCTTTTTCCTTTGATCTTGATTCACATCTCTCAAAACAAGAATCAAACTGAATATTTGGAGCCATATGAATGTTGTAACTTTCCACACAAATCTTAGGTGATTCCTTGCTTTCATTTTTTAGAACTTACTTTCCTTTTGAGTGTGATTTTTCTTGGAAGTAAGATACAACCTTAAAATAAGTTCCACTCCTTTTTGAACCTTTTCATCTAATGTATCATGTCTTGTCGTGGTTACCCTTAGTTCTTCATTCATCCTTTCTTCTATCCTTTATGTATTTTGAAGCTCTTATCTGAGATAAATGATTGTTTGAAGTAGTTCTTCTCTAATTTTAACATCTATTCGAATCTTGTTTTCAAGATTCTTGTATTCTTTTTTCAGCCTTTTGATTTTTTATTTTTGTTTACTTAGCTCATCCTCTTCTTTTTCTATAACCAAAAGTGAGACTTCTTTGTTTTCATCGTTATTGAGACCATTATAATATTCTATAGCAAACAAACTCTTAAGATTTATTTGACCATGCTTATTTCCTTGATGTGTCATCTCATATTCACAATCACTAAAACCATTACAATATCCTAATCTGTGATCTCTTTGACCACACACAAAGAACTACTCTCTTTCATCTTCTATTCCTAGGAATAGATGTTCTTATTTTTCATCATCTGATTTGTTTTTATCACTATAATCTGAGCTATCAATTGCTTCTACAATGTAGTAATATTTCTTTGCCATACAAAAAATTTTCTTCTTCTCATACCTGTTTTGCTTGTATCTATCATATTTGTCATGCTTATGCTTTCCATATTATTTTCTTCTTTGACCCTATTTTTCATCATCATCGTTTTATTCATGTGGACACATGTATGCATAGTGACCAAGATCACCACACTTGTAGCATCTGACTTTCCTTATATCCCTAAAATTCTTTGAGTCCTTATTCCTTTTGATGAAGTTAGCTTCCTCATAATTATCTAAACCTCTAATTGTTTTTGAAATTTTCCCTTTCTCTTTCTTTGAATCCTTGAATGCAATCTCTTTTATTGGAACCTGATGCTTACTTACCCTCATCCCATAAGTTGTGAGAGTACCTTGCAATTCTTCCATTGTTAGCTTGTTGATATCCATTGACTCTTCTATTTCTGAAACCTTAGAATCATATTTCATGAGAAGTGATCTCAAAACCTAGGCCTCTCATGGTGTTAGTAATCTCATCAACACAAAGTAAAAACTTTGCAATATCTTTAGAATCTTCCATTTTCAATTCCTTAAATCTTTTTCTAGGAGTTTGTATTTTTTCCAACTTTACCTTGTCATATCCTTCATAAGTATTTTTCAACTTGGTCCACATCTCATTAGTTCAATTACATACCATAACCTTTGCAAAATATGTCTCATGAAGCCCACTCAAAATATAATTCATTGCTCTTGCATTAATTTCAACCAATTTCCTAATAGTCTTATCTACCTCGGGATCACCTTCAACCCTATACTCTTTTTTAACCATTTTCCATACCTCATATCCTTGTGATATCAAGTAGTTCTTCATCCTCATGATATAGAAAGCATAATTATTACCATCAAACAATGGAGCCCTTTTGTAGATGATCCATTCTGTGAAGCCATCTATGTTCTTGTAGAATTTTTCCTCAAGCTATTAGCCTTTCTAAAGGAATCCACTCTGATACCTATTAAAGAACACAAGCTTATACTGAGAGTGAGGGGTGAATAATATAAGACCACTTTTTACTTTCTTTCCAAATCAATATCAATTAATGTCCTTAATTGTAATAACCAAATATAACAGTGTGCCTTAATAACTCAGATAGTAGTAGTAAGCAAGAGCACAAGTCACCACACACAATTGAGACACAAGATTTAACGTGGTTCACACAATTTGGGTTACTCCACTAGATAATATCCTTATAATATTTCATACAAAGATAAGGATCCTTATCCAATACAATTATTTCTTTGATCTGCTCAAAGCTAGGCAATAACGAGTTTACACAAAACTTGTCCAAATATGAATAACAAGCTCACACAAAACTTGTCAAAAATTGAATAACAAGTTCACATAAAACTTGTCTAAAACTGAATAATAGGTTCACACATAAGTTGTCCAAAACTGATAACAAGCTCACATAGAACTTGTCCAAAACTGCTCTAGCAAGCTCACTAAGAACTTGCCCAAATCTTCTCTAGCAAGCTCACCAAGAACTTGCCCAAAACTACTCTAGCAATCTCACCAAGAACTTGCTCAAATCTACTCTAGCAAGCTCACCAAGAACTTACCCAAATATGCTCTAGCAAGCTCACCAAAAACTTGCTCAAATTTGTCCATAAATATATCCCAAAACTATCCACAAATCTGTCCACAAAGGTATCCAAAACTATCCACAAAACTATCACAAAACTATCCACAAAGTTGTCCCAAAACTGTCCACAAAGTTGTCCCAAAACTGTCCACAAAGGCTATCCCAAAACTATCCACAAATGCTTTCCCAAAACTGTCCACAAAGGTCTTCTCAAAGGAATCAATCATGCTCAAGTAGCACTCAAATATCATCCACAAATTTATCAAGGCAAAGCTCAAATATGAACTCAACAATGAATGACAATGTACTCTTCAATGTATGACAACAATGATCCACAATGATCTCAACTTAACTCAACTCAAATCAATCTCAACTCAACTCAAGTAAACTCATAGAAGCATAAAGAGAATTGTTAGAGACTCAATATGTTCTAATCTCAATCTCAAATCAAATCATAATTATGGAATAGTTTATTTTATGGAACTTGACCAATCACCTCACACAATCACTTGACTAGGTTCAATCAACTCAACTCAACCAATAACCACAAGGGACTATTATTTCTCAAAAAAACCCTAGTCCAAGCATGTATCAACCAACTCAAATGTTTCCAACAATGCTCAACCACAAATCTCACATAACAATGATACTCATGTTATTTTCAAGTTCTTTCACAACCAATGATATTCAACAAATATGCTTATAAAACAAGGTTTAAGCAGAACTCTCAACCAGAAAACCTAGAAGTATTCAACCAACCAATTTTGAAAAGGAAACCACAATCAATCCTTTTCCCTCCAATGATATTTCAGAAATCAACCACCATAAATAATCAATACAAGAATGTGCCTATACCTTTTTGATGCCAAGAAGTTATCCACAAAATATGCCACACTAAACACAAATTTCATTTCCAAACTCAATAAGGATGAAATGACCAAAATTTAACAATTGATCTAACAACAAGTAATAACACAAGTCATTCAGAAACATATGCTTTATTCATTATCAATTTTGTATATGTTGCAAAAAGAGAGAGTTTCCCCTTTTCTTTCTTTTCATGAATAAGCAATATAGGTCTGATGCCTCCTTTTGATGTACCTTAGTGTAGGTGGGCTTCTTTGTATGCGGGCCACCGATGGGTTGTTGTTTTTTGGTGTTCCTTTCCTTCAAATCTACTGAATAACCTGAAAGAAAATTGCAAGAAAGGGTCAATATGTTGGGGAACTTGCCTTAGTCAGGACCCATATTTGGGAAGATGAAAATAACTATAAAACTATAACATAAACTAAAATTAAATATGTAGAAGATAATAACATGTCAAAATAGAGCTTACCTCCCAAATTTGGGTTGATTTGGGGCTTGTAGATGCACTTCATGACCCAGGTCGCTAATTGGGGTCAGATTCATAGTACAAGTTGAAAATTGAGATGTGATGCTCCTCTGGTAAAATATCTTCGATAGATTGGTCCTAAGGCAATTAGGGTGCCTCTATATGCTGTTAGAATCTGTCTATATGCATCGGGAATGAACTGTGTACTATTGGCTTTCCATTTCTGTAGATTAACTATAATTTGTTTAATATGGGAATCAGACTTAATTAGGATTTTAGGACCCATTATTTATAGGCAAAGGCAAGATGCAGGGGGGAGTTAGATAGACTAAATCCAGGTTTGATTCTGACTAGGGTTAGGTTAAGAAATGCTATGTGGCAACATCACATTCTAAGTAGGAAATATCCTATCCTCACACGTGTGAGGAAGGATTAGTGCTAATCCTAATTAGGCCTTAAGCATATTTAGGGGAGGATTAAAATAAAACCCTAGGAAACCCTAAATTGGCACATGTGGGAGGATTTGATTAACACTAATTATGAATTAAGAGTTAATTAATCCAATTTTGCCCTAAAAAGGAGCTTAAGTGAAGTCAACATTAAATTAGAATTTGATAATTGAATTTTAATTGATTTTGCCAATTAATACCCCATGGGGGTGTCAATTGAGTGTAAATGGGCTATGCATCACCTTGGGTTGTCATATGAAGGTATCTCGATGCATAAGATGTGGTTTTGAGGGCTTATTAGGGTTTTGGACCTGAAATCCATTTGTGGAAGTCTACACATTACTATGTGAACTTATGGAAATCTATGCATGTCTACGCATGTCTACACGTGTCTACGCATGTCTATGCATGACTACGCATGACTACAATAGTCTAAAATAGCCTAGATATGTTTGGAATCACCTATAGATATACATAAATAACAATGTGTGACTTTTGGATGTCTACATTTTACCCCTTTTTGTACTATACTGTGTAGAACATAGTTTAATACAAAAATATGAAGGGTTTGTGCAGAAGAAAAAGGGATATAACAGGAATGGAATCCAATAAAAGGGTATGTAGCCACTCGAAGAGTGACCATACAAATCAATCGGGTATCTAGGGAAAATAAGAGAAAGAATGGAATCTAATCGAAGGTATGTAGCCACTCAAAGCGTGACCATACAACATCAATTGGATGTCCACGGGGGAAGAAGAGAGGAAGGAAAGAAGAAAAAGAGGAAAGAGATAAAAATAATGCTAGTAAGGAAAAATGAATGATTATGAATGCAATGATGTGATTTTGTTGAGTTCGTATGACATTTATGATGCCATACTAGTTGCTTGAGAATGACAATTTTTGACTGCTTTGCTTTTATGACCAGATTAGTGTGGTCCAAAAGTATGATTAGGACAAAAGCCTAACTAATATTTGCTATTTATTGATTTATGAGAACATGGTGACAAGTGTCAAACCATTTGAGTTAGTTTAAAATTTGGATCATCAACTCGTGACCGTATCAGCGTGGTCGCGAAGTCCATTTCCAAATGTTGTACTAGGATTGATCAAAGGTATCATCCCTTGTGTACTCGATGTACATGAATGCTATATTGAATTCTCCATAGTAACGCGTAACTATCCTGATGTAACCTATGTCTGTTTGGGATTGATATTATAATCGTATGATAATCTTCAACAAAAAATTTTATAGACAAATGTGCTAACCGCACTTTTGGATTTTCGATGTTGTGGTTGAATGCAAAGCTGAATTTGGATATGAATACCCCCTCAAATGAGGAATCAACAATGAGGTAAATCGAATGTGGTGATTTCATGATGCAACGATTGATAAAGATATCAATGCATGATGATTATTATTCCTAGTACGAAGATAAAAGAATGGGATCTAAAAAGGTATGTAGCCGCTCGAAGCATGACCATACAACATTGACTAGATAGCCAAGAAGGAGAAGGGAAAATAATGGGATCTAATCAAAGGTATGTAGCCGCTTGAAGTGTGACCATACAAAATTGACTGGATAGCTAGGGGGAAGAAGGGAAAAGAATGGGATCTAATCAAAGGTATGTAGCCGCTCAAAGTGTGACCATAAAACATTGACTAGATAGCCTAGAAGGATAAGGGAAAAGAATGGGATATAATCAAAGGTATGTAGCCACTTGGAGCATGACCATACATCATTGACTGGATAGCTAGGGAGGAGAAGGGAAAATAATTGGATCTAATCAAAGGTATACATCCACTCGAAGCATGACCATACAACATTCACTAGATAACTAAGAAGAAGAAGGGAAAAGAATGGAATCCAAACAAAGGTATATAGCCACTCAAAGCGTGACCATACAACATTAATTGGATAGCCAATACGGGGAAGAGAATGGGATCCAATCAAAGGTATGTAGCCACGGGGAGATAAGAGAGGAAGTAAAGAAGAAGAAGAGGAAAGAAATAAAAATAATGTTGGTGAATGAAAATGAATGATTTTGGATGCAATGATGTGATTTTTCTGAGTTCATATGACAATTACGATGCCATACTAGTTTCTTAAGAATGGAAACTTTTGACTGCTTTGCTTTTGTGACCAGATCAGCATGGTTCAAAAGTATTATTAGGAAAAAAGCCTAACTAAATATTTGTTGTTGATTGATTGATGAGAACATGGTGACAAGTGTCAAACCATTTGAGTTAGTTAACATTTGAATTATTCAAACATGTCATTCATTGTGCTCCATGAATGCCAAGATGACCTTTCCATTGTCACGCATAACTCTCTTGATGTAACCCATGTCTGATTATGATTGATATTATTTCATATGATAATCTTCAGAAAAAAATTTCGTAGACAAATGCACTAACCGTGCTTTTGGATTTTAGATGTTGTGATTGCATGCAAAGATGACATTGGATATGAATACCCCCTCAAACGAGGAATCGACAATGAGGTGAATGGAATACAATGAATTGATGATGCAACGATTGATAAGATACCAATGCATGATGATTATGATGACAAAAAAGAAATAATAAGAGTGTTTTAGGAAATTCCTAGCGTTTTAGAAGAAATATGCATTATTTCTTAGGGTTTTGGGGGCAACTTGGTTGATTTTGGAAGGTCTGAGCTAAGTTCGCCACCCGGGGGGTGATTTTGACCTAAATCGCCACCCAAGGGGCAAATTAGGGTTTTGAAATATTTGACACGTGTAGTGTTTTGGTAGTTTGGGGAACCAAACGATGTTAAATTAGACAAATATTATACTGTTGGAAAGCTCTTTCGAAGCCTAATACAATGGTGAAATTTTTAGGAAATGTGGAGATGATTTAATAGGTGAAAAGTTAGACCAATGATGACCCTACTTTTAGAAGTAATGAATGCACAATTTCAAGCCTTGTGAAGGGTGTGCATGGAAGCAAAATATTTGTGAGGAAAAAGAGGTGAAAAATTGTTGCGCTATGCTAGGAAATGCTAGGCTATGCTATGCTAGACTATGCTAGGATATGCTATTTTTTTTTAGGTTTTGGGACAAACCTATCCAAATTTTTATTGAGGATTTTAGAGAAACCTATTCACATTTTTGTTGCGGTTTTTGGGGAAACCTATCCAAAGTTTCATTGAGGTTTTTGGAGAAACCTATCCAAATTTTTGCTGAGGTTTTTGGGGAAACCTATCCAAATTTTTACTAAGGTTTTTGGAGAAACCTTTCAAATTTTTGATGAGGTTTTTGGAAAAACCTATCCAACGTTTTGTTGAGGTTTTTGGAGAAACCTATCCAAAGTTTTACTGAGATTTTTGGGGAAACCTATCCAAAGTTTCGTCGAGGTTTTTGGAGAAACCTATCCAAAGTTTTACTGAGGTTTTTTGGAGAAACCTATCCAAAATTTTTGCTGAGGATTTTGGAGAAAACCTAGTGTTTAAAAAAAATGATTGTGATAAAGGCAAGGCAAAAGGGGGAAACCTTTTGGACCTAGTGATTGATTTGATTTGATGAAGGTGAGGTAAAGGATGCAATATTTTGAACCTAGTGATTTGATTTGGTTTTGATGAGGGTGAGGTAAAGGATGCCCCAGTTTTGAATGATGGATAACACATATACATACCTTTTGGTTTTGGTTGTTACATATACATGTGTTATGATTATGATTTGAATTTGATTTGTTTATGTTTACATAGATAGTATAACATAGTTTGTAGATTTGTATGATGACTAAATGTACAAATGTGGTAGGATGTAGATCTATGATTATGTTGTATTATGGATATGTTGTAGGATGGTACACATGGTTTGATTTTGAATGCAATGCGATGTAATGCATTGTGAAATGTAATTTGTATGAATGCATGTAGGATGAATACAACGATGTAATGCGATGTGAAATGCATTTGTGAAATATCATTTGTATGAATGCATGTAGGATGAATGCGGCGATGTAATGTGTACTAACTGTATATGACATAGATGCATGGATGCATGTATGGACATACTGAAATGTGCCAAGGAAGCACTTGTATCATGACATTGACCTGTATGGATGCGATCCATTCCATGATTTTAGGGATGGTGGATAATGTAAGGCATGTGTAATGGTTTTGACTAACATAGTTATGACAATCAAATCTCAAACCCTTAGCTATACAAGTTTTGTGGTAACTTATAACATGATCGAGCTGGTTCAAAATCTGTCTTGGACCTATGTGTGTAAATGTGTAAGGTTCATTTATCCATTTTGAGGGAGGTAGGATTAACCTATTGTAGATGCTACCAGACTAGCTAGCTCATCCATCCACAACAGTGATTTCTACAAAAGCGAGATGCTAATGTAAGAGATGTGTTGTCACCTGTAATATTATTCCATTGGTAGGCAGGTTTTTGGAATGATCCCATAGTGTTATGTTGAACCTAAGGACCAAAGGTGACAAGCATAACATGTGTGATATCAAGAGGCATTTCATTTTGTTTTCTGCCCCTGTTCTAGTGTTAACCTATCTAATTGTGGTAGTGCTCTTTTTGTGTCTTTTCTTTTATTTCCTATTTTTTTTCTTTTTTTCTTTTTTTTTATGGGCAATAATTTTTTTTTTCTACCCAGTTATTTTAATTTTGCTTATGTTTGATCTCTTTTTTTATCCCCAGGTCATATTTTGACCATGCAGGCGATAGGACGAGTAGGGGATACCGTTCGCTAGATGGTGATATCTACTCAAGATGTCCTCTTTCCTAGGCTCAAAATTATTATTGTGTAACCTATTGTGAGTGATTCATGAGAGAAGTTGAACCAACCTAAAAGACCATAAGAAGAATGTACAAGACTCAGTAGCTATGGGTGACACTTGATTGCCTAAACTATAGAGTAGTAAAAATTAAACATGACACCTATGTATACCCTGATCCTAAAAAGGGGGAATGGACATCTAGGTGGTGATGCTAACAAGTGCATGTATTATTCTTGCTAAGGCACATTTTGGGGGAGAATGTACAAACATGAATTAAAATTTTAACTATAAAGCATATGAATATGTGCAATGAATGTAACTGTAAGTGATGCAAGTGGAGGAATGCGATATTTACAAGAAGAAAGTGATGATATTTAGAAAGAATTTTTTTAGAAGAACCTATTTACAGATGAGTGAAGTGTGTATGATGACAAAAATCTTGATTCTATGATCCTGGTTGCTCCAGCATGTGGGGTGTGTGTGTGTAGTATATGTATAAGTTGTGAGTTGTATAAGTGTATGTAATAGTTACCAAGAAGAAGAAAGATGTGAGAGTAGAATGTACAGGTGGAAGAAGTGAGAAGAAATAGTTATTTGTAACCAATCAAGGAAAGGGGATCACAAACTACTGAAAATGATAGAAGAGAAGAAACTAATCAACGTATGTAAGAAGTAGAAGAATGAGATAGAAGAAGATGAGTAACTAACACTATTTTTGGGCAAAATGATGTAGATTTGGGTGGGAGTGGGATGGTGAAGTGATGACATGGCTAGAACTACAGCTAAAGCCATAGTTGGAAATATTATGAATATAGCGAGTGGGCGCTATTAGGGTACTCCATGGTGGTAAAGTCTTGGGAGTGATGTGGCATGAATGATTGACAAGTCAGCTAAATAGAAAAGAATGCTTTGGTGATGGTGTACACTCGTTGTACAACATGTTGTGCACCAGGGTTTCAAATTCTCTACACTCTTTGATATTGTGACCTGGCTGGTGATGGTAGATGTAAAATTGATTCTCATTGTAATTGTGTGGTTTAGGACATGAGGGATCAGTAGGTCGAATCTCAGGTAGGTCAATAAGACCTTGGTGTATGATATGATGGAACATTTCAAAAAGGATCATATATGTAATAGGCATAGGATAGATGTATGGCTCTACTAGAGGTGAGCGAGGTTTGGGTGAAAGACAATCTAGTAATAGATGCATGGGTCTGGGTTTTGGTATGGGTTGATTCCAGGGTTGGAGAAGGGATCTGTGTGGCAGTGAATATGGATAGGTCATGGGAGACTGTTGTGGGTGAATGTGGCAATGGTAGTGGCTCATCTACAACTCTAGAGCTTCGATACAGGAGATGAGATGTTGTATCTCATGGTGTGGTGGTGATGGTATTGGGGAAGGGGGTGATCGAGATTCCAAGGTGAATGGAATGGCTCGATGCATGGTAGAAAAAGGATAGGGCTGTGATGAGGAAGCAGCAGAGTGAAATGACTATGGTGATCATAATATTAGCTAGGGTGGTAAGCCTCGTAGTGGTGAAGGTGATGTCTTGAGGACCGGTGGCATAGACGATGGTCCTGGGTGGCGACGCGAATGAGAAAGAGGCATGTTTGCATGACCAATTTGAGTATATTGGGCCACGTAGGCTTTCAAAGCCTGGGCATAGGTAGACTCATCATTGGAAAGGGGAGTTGGTAGAAATGCAGGGTGAGGTTAAGGAAGTGTGTATTCCCTATTAGGTGGGTGATAAGATCCTATGGGATGTTGTGGATGACTTGGAGGTGAATAGTGACATCTAAAATAATTAGAAGGATGGGAAGATGATCCTTATGCTTGTGGTTGGATGGATTCCTCTTTATCATCAAAATAGGACATGGTGATCTAGTTATCGCTAGAGTGTGGTGAATAGGATAAACCTCACTGGTGAGGGGAACAATGTCGAGGTGAGTTATGGTGACTTGAATGGGATGAATGCAAGGAGCGCCTGGTATGAAGGGCAACTGGTGGTTGAGCAAGATCGATCAGTGTAATGGGTTTTTGTTGTAGTTGTAGATGGTCCTGCATGGTGGTAGGTGAGGCCATTGTAGTGCTCTCCTACTAATGACGTGAGTCCTGCAAAAGGAAAAATAAATACCTCAAGCATAAAAATGGCAAAAGGATGCAATGTACATGTATAGAGAAATAATAAAGCAAAAATAACAGATTCATATGGTGATGTGCTTGGTGATTTACTTCTAATACTATGTGATACTCATGATGGTGACTGTGTTTATGAATCATGCATTGAAAGCACGAAGGTGCAAGATGTTGATGGGTTCAGGATCATTAAGGCCTTCAATATTGGCTAGATGATATGCTCCTGAACCATATTTGTGTGTGATAATAAATGGGCCTAGCCATTTTGGGGTAAATTTATCGTGCTGCTGGTGAGGTTGACTTGTGATTTGCTGGTTCTCCTTGAGAACCAAGTTGCCAATCTGGTATTCATGTTGATGTACCTTACTTTTGTAGGCATGGTGAAGGTGATCTTGATATACTTGTGTGTGCTCAATGGAATGTATGTGATGTTCATCGAGGAGTGTTAGTTGATCTAGATGAGCTTGGTGAGTAGTGTCATCATCAATGAAATCTTTCATGGATATTCATAAAGAGGGTATCTCCAGCTCAAGGGGCATGATAGCTTCTACCCCGTAGACAAGTTAAAAAGGTGTTGCCCTAGTGGGAGTACGAATGCTCATACAATATGCCCACAAGGCTAGGGGCATTTGGTTATGTCAGTCCTGATAAAATTCTGCTACTATTTTATGAAGAATAGAACATATGGTTTTGTTAGTGGCTTCAGTCTGGCCATTTATTTGAGGATAATATGGGGTCAAAAACCTATGATGCATGTGAAATATATTGCACAGGGCTTGGATAGTTTTGTTTTTGAAATATTTTACATTATCTAAAATAATTTGGGAGGGAATTCCAAAGCGGCATATGATATGATCCATGATGAATGTTGCAATTTTGGCTCTTGTAGTTTGGACCAGTGGGATGGCTTTGACCTACTTTGTAAAATATTTTGTTTTTGTAATGATAAATTTATGATTGCTAGAGGATGCAGATGTAACTTTTCCAATTATATCCAAGCCCCATTGGGAGAAGGGCCACATGGATTGGATTGGTTGAAGTGCTTGGAATGGTAAATGTGTTAAGTTGGCATGTTTTTAGTATTTGATGAAAATTTTGACATTCTCATAGTAGTCTTGCTCTATTTTAGGCCAGTAGTAGGCCATATGGAGAATGCATTTGGTAATCACCATGCCACTGAAATGGCCACCACAAGTTTCATCATGGGTTTCTTGTATAACCCGTTGTGTTCTTGTGGTTCTAGGCAATGCAAGAGTATACCATCATAGCTGCAATGGTAAAGGATATCCCCCAGCAAGGTGCAGTGGATCACTCTTTGTTTAAAGGTTTGGAATTGGGCATGGGTCAAATCACATGGTAGGAAACCTAGTTTGATTTATTCCTTGATCTGTGAGAACCATGGGTCGTGAGGTTCAGTTTTTACCACATATAAACCACCATCATCTATGGGAGGTGTGGGTGATATAGCAGATTGTGTAAGTGTATGAATGGATACAGATGTTCTGTTGGACATTGGATTTTGTAGGATAAGGGACCCTAATGAGGCCATGGTATCTACAAAATAATTTGATGAGCACGACATGGCTTCGAGGTAATACCATTCAAATTGGGATAGGAGTTTTTGGGTGATCTTCTTGTATTGCTGGATAATTGGGCAATTGCATAGCCAAAGTTCCTTCACTTGATTGAATATTAATAGTGAATCACCTATGATGTGGAGGTGTTTGATGTGCATAGTGTGTGGTTGTTTCAGTCCTAGGATTAGGGCTTCATACTCTGCATTGTTATTGGTACAAGAAAAATCGAGTTTGAATGAAAATGGTAGTGGTTCTCCTTCAGGTGTAAAGTAAACAATGCCTGCACCCCCTATGTGGAGACACCTAGACCCGTCAAAGAACATGGTGAGGTCAGCTACGAATTTTGGTTTGATGTATTCCTCATCTTTGATTATGTGAAAGATAGAGTCATTGAGGAGTTATATGAGTAGGGTTTTATTGTCAGTTATAGGGGCTTCAGCCAGTTGGTTAGCAATGACTTACCATTTGATAGAATTTTGAGATATAATTCTAGGTTGAACTCGATTAGGATCATGATCCATTTGGTTGTGCATGAGTTGTGATAACTTTTGTTCATCATGTATCGAACAGGATTGTCTTGGGCGATGACAAAAGTTGTGTGGTTTAACAAATAGTATTTTAGCTTCTTGGTGGTGAATACTACTGCTAGGCATAGCTTTTCCATGTATCCATATCTCATTTTGTAACTAACTAGTGTGCGACTAATGTAGTAGATAGCCTACTCTTTGTCGAGAGCATTATTTTGAGCTAAGAGTGTAACTAGTGCAAGATTTGTGACTGAGATGTATAGAGTCAGTGGTAATTGTGGGTGCGGTGGTGACATGATCGATAATGACATAAGGTAAGTTTTTATAGTGTCAAATGCAGCTTGAGAGTTTTCATCCCATTTAAAGTGTACTCCTTTTTGTAGCAGATGATTGAATGGTTGGCATTTGTCTGATAATTGCACTATAAATTTGTGAATAAAGGTAATCTTGCCCTATAGGCTGTGTAATTGCTTTAGGGTAGTAGGAGGAGGTATATCAATGATGGCTTTCACCTTACTAGGATCTACTTCAATGCCTCATTGAGATACAATGAATCCTAGTATTTTTCATGATGTAACACTGAACATGCACTTTTTTGGATTGAGGCACATGTTGTGTTCAAGTAATCGATCTAAAATCTAATGATATTTGAGATGATCGACATGTTTCTTTGATTTGTCTATGATGTCATCTACATAGTCCTCCATATTTTTGTGTATTAGGTCATGAAATATGTAGGTCATGGCTCATTGATAGGTTGCCCCAGTATTTTTAAGACCAAAGGGCATGAACTTGTCGCAAAAAGTCCCCCAAGGTGTTGTGAAGGAAGTTTTATGTTGATCAACTGGGTTGATCCGAATTTTATTATATCCAAAAAATGCATCCATGAGGGAAATCATCTCATGACCTATGATGGATTCAACAAGGGAATCAATATTGGGTAAAGGGAAGTTGTCTTTGGTACAAGCTTTGTTTAGGTCATGAAATTCTGTGCAAATGCAAATATCACCAGATGGTTTGGGGACAGGGACCATGTTGGATACCCACTCGGGATATTCAATGGGTATTATGAAATCAACATCTAAAAGTTTTTGGAGCTCAAATTTTACTATCAATGCGATAGTTGGATGCATGTATCATAGCTTTTGTCTTACTGGTTTGGCATTAGAATCTAGTATAAGATTATGCACTACTACGACAGGGTCAAGTCCCAACATGTCTTTGTAAGACCATGCAAACACTTTTATATACTTGCGTAAGAAGTTCATGAAGGTGATGCACTCATCGGGTGACAGGCTAGTGGCTAATTAGAGGATGTGCAAATTTTTGGATCATCACTGATATCTATGTCGATAGTTTCTTTGATGAGTGTGCGAGATCCATCGCATAACTATTCAGGGACAAGAATGATATTGAAGTCATCAATGGTCTCACTAAACTTGTACTCATCATCTATGTAAATGCCCATGCGATGGGCTTGAGGGGTTTGAGGTGACATGGATGATAAAGGGGCATTTTCTGCCCACAATATGTGAGGAGAGAGAAGAAATTCTCTAGGTGGTGGTATGTGTGATATGTTTGCGAGATCGATAAAGTTTGGCTTTGGGGTATTGTCTCAAATTTTTTGGTGGTTGTAACGGAGGAGAGAATGTAAATCTACCTCAACCATGTTAATTGATATTGTAGATGAAGTAGGTGGGGTAGAATCTTGTGACGGAGGTTGGATAGGTTATGCATGTCGTAAGAGGCTCAAGGGAGGCCGCAGGATGACTGGTGGTGAACAAGGACGAGATGTTGCTCTCTATAACTGTCTATGTATAGGTGGGAATATAGATAGGTGTATCGGTGGTGGGTCAGGTGACACCAGGTTTGGATCTATAGGTGGTGGATCAGATGGGAGTGTGCTTGAATCTATTAGTGGTGTAGCCAGAGATAAGGTAGAAAAGTGTTCTACCAATCTCTGAACATCATAGAACAAGTAGGTATCGGGCATAGGAGATTATTGGAAGAAATCATAGGGGATGGTGACGGTTGATGTGGGTGAAGGCATATTTTCTAGCATGTCCATGTCAATGTACTCTTCCAAGGAATGTATTGGGCATGGAGGAGGATGCAAGGAGAGATCTTGGATATCATCTTCTAATGTATATTTGGTGGTTAGGCAATAACCTAGACCAGTTTTGTTGGTAGGTGAGCAGACACTAGGGTTAATGAGTGTACATAAGCCTTGCTCATAATCACCTAACCCAAACCCATGCCAATGAAAGTGTTGTAGGTAGAGCAAGGCAAATTGAGGGTTTTCTAGGTGTGTAAATGCATCACCAAAGCTAGATTACAGTGGTGAAAAATTTGGTGAGGGGATTGAAGAGTCTACTCCCGTATACACAAAGTTGGTGTGGTTTTTGGGACTTCCTAACTATATGACAGTTCCAATAGTCAACACCGAGGTTGAGGAAAGACCAAAATCTTAGGTAGACTGGATAGGGATGTCACATACATGGGCATCATGTACATTATAGTCTCCTAAGCCATTGTTTTTCATGAATATGGATATGTATGGTATGGTATGCTCTGGTAATCAGGGTGGCATATCCAAGTCAGATGAAGAAGGAGAAAGTTGGGATTCCCTTATGGTGGTAGCTAAAGTGTGTGAAGGTTCATCTGAGCTGGGTGTTAGTTTTTTGGGTTCATGATGTTTGGTTGTTGTGGCTTGAACATGTTATTTGTTCTACATAGGGGATGGTGTCGGTGTAGGTGCAGGGATGCATGGAGACATGAATGTCTTAGGTTTTGGTTGGAAGGGAAGAGGCGATGCGGTGTTTGTGATGTGGTAAGGATAGGGGCTTCCTTTTGCAAGGGTGAAGGAGGTAATGTAGTTGGTTGTGTGATGGGTGGCAATGGTGGTTGCGAGACCACGGGTGGAAATTGAAATGGTAGAGTTTGAGAGGGTTGTGGAGGCCATGAGAATGGTGGTGAGGAAGGCATGGTATCAATTTTAGGTCCTCCAGTAGATGATGCTAATGGTGCAGATATCAAGGCTTGTGTTGTTGATGAGCACTGGGGTGTTGGGGCAGAAATTGGAGAGGATACCAATGCTCCTACTGACTAGTGAGAAGATACAAGGAACATTTGGGAAGATGAGAATGAAGATGCAAGGGGAAGTTCTATGATGTTACAAAAATTAAAGGGGTCTCCATCGGCTGGGACATAGTGAACGAGTCCATTATGGACATACTTGAGGCAATGATGCAATGTGGATGGGACACACTACATATCTCTAATCCAAGGGGGACCAAGGAGAATATTGTATTGCATTTCTCCTTGAATTATGTGGAAGAGGATGGGGATTGTACGGATGCCTACACGAATGGGTAGAACTATGGATCCTATGGTAGGTCTCATGGAACCATCAAAAGCATGTAGGTCTAGGGAAGGTGTGGTGAAATGTTCTAGAGGAAGGTGTAGGTGATGCGGGGCTGATATGGATATGATACTAATGGATGATTCTATGTCAATGAGTACCTACTTGTAGGTAATATCGTTGATATTAGCTTGTATGTGGAGGGGAGGGTCAGCTTATTCA
Source organism: Wollemia nobilis (assembly GCA_028583015.1). NCBI lineage: Eukaryota > Viridiplantae > Streptophyta > Pinopsida > Araucariales > Araucariaceae > Wollemia > Wollemia nobilis. The sequence goes on from JAQPPZ010016888.1 coordinate 24,034,747, forward strand.
CCAATGATTTTTGTTATCTCGTGGTTGTGAAAGCTAATTGAAGGTTGAAGGCATCATGGGTTGTTCCATATGAAATTGACAAAAGTATTTGTGTCATGTGTCTCTAAGTCAATGGAATATAGGATGTCATTCAACGCCTCATGATGGGGTTGAGATTTTTGTAGGAGGTCGAATATGGATAGTCATGTGGGGGCATTGCATAGTTGATGGGTTAGACTACTACAGATAATAATTACATTTTGAGGTGGTGGTGGTATGGTGTTAGGCCTTTGGGGTGTTTGTGGGGATGTAAACTGGAAAGGGGGAAACAATAGGTGTTTTTTGGGGTGACGGGTATTGTTGGTTTTGCGTAGTGAGGTTGATTATGCCTACTACTCCACATAACAGAGGATCATGTTGGACATTGTTGACTTGGTGAGGGGGCACTAGAGGATTGTTTGGAGGTCTAGGGGGATTGGATCCTCTATGATCCGATAGAAGGTTTTAGAAAATTTCTAGATTTTGGTTCTATAGGGCTAAAGGGTTTTCTACTTGAATAGTGCCCCTATTGATTAGGTCTTGAACTTGCCCTTGAAAGGAGTGACACAAATTGATATTATGGCCACATTGCCTATGAAAGGGATAAAATAACTACTCATTGTAGTCAAAATATTTAGGTGCATTTGGATCCAAAGGGCAGATATCTGGCAGAACAAGATGGTTGCCCTCGTATAATCTATGGAACAGTGTTGGTAATGGTTCAAATAAGGGTGCAAAGTTATGTGATGGACCATGTGGGTGTATGCCATGGTATTGTTGTGGTTGAAGTGTGATAGGTGCATTAGCTTGGAGTGCTTGTGGTTGCAGTGTATAGGACGAAGGAGTCGGTACTAGTGCTAGGGTAGTAGTTGCAACTTGGTTGGTTTGTTGTGGTTGTGGGTAAGGTTGATTCGATGTAGATAGGTTGAAGCAGAAGTTGGAGTTATAGTTGATTTTAGCTCTCAAATTAATCTTCCTAGATTACACCTTAATATCTTTGATCATTTTTGCTTGTGATATATCATCTTCAAAAGTACAACTTTGGTGAAGTTGAAGGGATGTCGAAATGTGTTTGTGGAAGCTCTTGGAAAAGAGTGGCATAAGCTCTGTGGTGGGGAGGCTATGGGTAAGATCATGAATAATCGCTCTCCATCTGGTAACAAAATTAGTAATGGGTTCATCATCCGCCTGTCGTAAGGCGTAGACATCAAAAAATGTGGTATTTTTCTTGATGTTGATGGAAAAGTGCTCTAAGAAGGAATTGGCCAACTTTTCAAAGGTGTAAAGGCTATGGCATGGTAACATGTTGTACCAATCCAATGCCGGCCTAGCAAGGGAAAGGGAGAAGGTATGCAACATAAGAGGGTTACCACTATGAAGCTAGTAACAGGACGAGTGATAGTTGCTCACATGTTCTCTGGGATCTTCCTTACCTCTATACTTGTCAAATTTTGGTATTTTGAAGCGATAGGGATAAGGAGGGATAGAGACTAATGGATGCACTAGTTCGTTGCATAGTTCATCATAGCAAGGCTTTTGTGGCCCATAGCTAGAGGTCTATTGGTTTAACATTTTGACTTCATATTACAATAGTTGAAGTTTTGGTGTCATAGGAGTTGAAGGTTGGGCTGTGATAGGCTAATCCTTTGGATGTGGTGGGTATTGGTATTATTGTTTTTCATAATACCATGGGGAATAATGTTGTGCCTGATCATGATAAGGTGGGTATTGGGTGGCATGTGTTGTTGTGTCTATGGGTACACTAGGTTGTGGGGTAGGAATCTATTAAGGATAATAATATTGTGATTGAGCAACATGCGGTTGTGGCATGGATACTTATTGGTTTAAAGCTTGTTGTACTGGTTGGACCATGGGTGGCAATGAACAAAATAGAGGAGGCATAAAGAAACTAGGTGTAGTGTGTGGTGATTTAGGTGTTGGTGCTACTGGTGCTAGGGGTGCCCAAGATGAGGTATCAAAATATGGGATCTATCTATGCCCTAGAGGGTAGGAAGTAGGGAAGCTAAACTATGTGGAATAATTTGGTTGAGTAGGTACATACATTGTTGGTGTCGATCCATAGGTAGGATGGATATGGGTAGTGGGAGCCTAAAAATTCATAGGTGGTGGTATCCTAAAGTTAATTATAGGTAAATGTGGATCTAAGGGTTGGGCGTCATGCACTCCAGATACCTGTGAGATTGGTGGGAATGCTGCTGAAAATGTGGGATAAGTTATCAAGGTAGGAGCTTGGGTTAAGAGGAAAGTGTAAGTGTACACTCCTACTTAAGTTTGCACCTCTTGCTCCTAAATATGCTATTGGGAGGTACCCTTAGATATGGTGAATAATGTCTCTTGGGAAGAGGATGGTTGGTACTCTTATGAAGATTACGGGTATGAGGTTTGAGGAAATTCTTGTGGTTCCAGTTGGTTAGGGATATATTGTGCACTTTGGAAGGATGGGTCAGAAACCATTCCTATGGTAGGGGCGAATGATGTGACCTTAGGATGGGTACGGTTTAGAAGGGAGGAATCATTCTTAAATAGGGATTGAGATAGATTCTAGAATAAGGGATGTGCAAAGGTGGGTGATGTAGGCATGACCTCATCATCTACGGTGAAGGCTGGAGGAGATTGTCTTGGTGTTGTATATATTACATGGTTATAGAACATGGTCAGGGGATTAGGTGAGGATGGGGTTGCAAAGAGCGGGTAATCCTCTACAAGTGAAGTAGCAAGAATTTCACTCAAATTTGACATCTTCTCATGAGGCATCATGTGTGTGAATTATGCATCAGATTCTATGTGTGAATCATATGTGTCTATAATCCTCTCCTTCATGATTGAAGGAGTAAGAGTGGACTGACTAGAGGAAGGGGATGCCATTCCTCCATAGAGCATGATTTCTTACACGCTCTACTATGGGTGACCATAGGCATCATGGCATGTGAAAAATGGGTTTTCAAGAATAAATCCTATGTGATATAGACTCAACTGTGTCTACTGTGAGTGTGAAATGAGTGACATGTTGTGTGTAGCAAAATAATATAGTGTGGTGTGTTGATACCGGTTTGTGATCATGCAAACAATGGTAGACCAAAATAAATTCTAAATGCTAAGAAAATAAAAGTGTTATGTTCATTTTGTGTGTTGTAATGTTGATACTCCCTATGTAGAATCACGAGTAATGGAGTGAATACTCTAGAAAATTAGGAATGTCGTCAATAACAAACCTCTTGCAACACCCAAATATGCATAGGATAGAATGGTACCGCAACGTGTGAATGGTGACCTATATGAAAGATGCAATAAAATGATATCCTAAAGGGGTGGAACTCACTATGTTGAAGTGATTCCACTAATATCATCTCATGAGAAGAGGTGGCACTGTTTAAGACCTGCTGCCAGTATACCCATGCTTTCGCTTCAACCTCGAGCGAGCTTAGTCAAGAATGACAGTTACCAATTCCACAAATTATACAAGCCTTGTGGATGAAGGTGCTAATCCTGTCCCACTTCATAGGTAACCATTGGTGATGAAATACAGGGCCCAATCACAAAAGTGGAGGATTTTTTGGTGATGAAATCAAGAAAACCACTCCTGTGGGACTACTAGGTGTCTAGGGGGTTTGAGAGCTGGTGGAGGGTAAAACTTCATCGATACCAGTCTCGAGTAATGGATTGGGATGAAGTCCAATATCACCACTTGTTTAAGATACCATGTGAGTGTGTGTGGGTTTGTATTTTTCTAAAAATGTATGCAAGATAAGAAACTAACTAATTACCTTTTCAAAAGAAAACTAATCCTAATGTTTTTTTGAAATCAAATTATTAGATAGCTTATAATATTTATAAAGAAATGGTCTAGCCTAAATGCCTTTGTGAAGAAAACTAATATACTTTGTAAAATATAGAAACATGCAATCCAAATGTGTGTGGAATAAAAGGGGATTATGAAACCCTAACTTGAACTTTCATAATGTAATATTATTTTAGAATGCAAAGTTCCTTTCAGCAATGGAAGCTATGAATGAAGGAAGAACTTAGGCTTATGCCATGTGTAAAAATAAAATGCATGCAAATTTATTTGAGAAATAAATTTTGTACACTTTCTGGAAAGTTGCAGGTCCTAAAAATTTCAAAGACCCTAATTCTTTAACCACTTTGCAATGAACCCAAAACTAGGCCTAGTAAATGTGTTTCTACTTTCCAAAACTTGCAACAAAGGTAGAAAAAATGAAAATACCTGCATTTTGATGCTAAGGGGGGTTTTATTGGCCCCTAAAAAAGATCACCCAAACTAATTTGGGGGTTTTTGAGGTGTTTGTGCTCAAATCGTGACCCAAGTCATGAATTTGACCTAAATCGTAGGGTGGGTCATGAATCAGGTTTAGAGGCTTCAAATCAGAGATCTAATGGCCTAGGATGACTCCTAGGGCTTTGGAGGTTTCATTGAAATACAGTTTTGGTACCTATAAGACACAGAAACAAAGGATAAAATCATATTTACAAGAGAAATGAATCTAGCACTATCTGTTGTGGGGGTTCCATCGGGCGTGCCAGAATGAAATGACCAAAAGTGGACATTTGATCTAAAAACAAGTAATAACACAAGTCATTCAAAAATATATGCTTTATTCATTATCAATTTTGTATAGGTTACAAATAGGGAGAGTTTCCCATTTTCTTTCTTTTCATGAATAAGAAATATAGGCCTAATTCCTTCTTTTGATGTCCCTAAGTGTAGGTGGGCTTCTTTGTATGTGGGCCACCACTGGGTTGTTGTTTGTTGGTGTTCTTTTCCTTCAAATATATTGAATAACCTGAAAGAAACTTGTAATAAAGGATCAATACATTGGGGGGCTTGGCTTAGTCAGGCCCCATATTTAGGAAGACAAAAAATAACTATAAAACTATAACATAAACTAAAATGAAATATGTAGAAGATAATAACATGGCAAAATAGATATTACCTCCCAAATTTGGGGTGATTTGGGGCTTGCAGATGCACTTCACAACCTAGGTCGCTAATTGGGGCTAGATTCGCAGGGCAGGCTACAAATTGAGTTGTGATGCTCCTCTGGTAAAATATCTTCGGTAGATTGGTCCTAAGGCAATTGGGGTGACTCTGTATGCTATTAGAATCTGTTTGTATGCATCAAGAATGGACTGTGTACTATTGGCTTTCCATTTTTGTAGAGTAATTATACTTTATTGAATATGGGAATCAAACTTAATTAGGGGTTTAGGACCCATTATTTATAGGCAAAGGCAAGGTGCAGGGGGGAGTTAGATAGACTAAACCTAGGTTTGATTCTTACTAGGGTTAGGTTAAGAAATGCTATGTGGCAACATCACATTCTAAGTAGGAAATATCCTATCCTCACACATGTGTGAGGAAGGATTAGTGCTAATCCTAATTAGGCCTTAAGCATGTTTAGGGGAGGATTAAAAGAAAACCCTAAATTGGCACATGTGGGAGGATTTGATTAACACTAATTATGAATTAAGAGTTAATTAATCCAATTTTGCCCTAAAAAGGGGCTTACATGAAGTCAACATTAAATTAGAATTTGATAATTGACTTTTAATTGATTTTGCCAATTAATACCCTGTGGGGTGTCAATTGTGTAAATGGGCTATGCATCACCTCGGGTTGTCGTCTGAAGGTATATCGATGCATAAGATTTGGTTTTGAGGACTTATTAGGGTTTTTCACCTGAAATCTATTTTTGGAAGTCTACACATTACTATGGTGAACTTATGGAATTCTACGCATGTCTATGCATGTCTACTCATGTCTACGCATGACTATGCATGACTATGCATGACTACAATAGTCTACAATAGCCTAGGGATGTTTGTAATCACCTATAGATATGTAGAAACAATAATGTGTGACTTTTGGGTGTCTACAAAGGGTTAGTGGACTTCAAATAATAATCACAAGATAAGCATAACTCAATTTACACCTTTTTACTCCAACTTAATAAACACATCCACCAAAGTCATTTTTAATAAAAACCCTTATAAAAAATAATAATCAATAAGGCTCTCAAAAATATTTTATAACAACTCCTTATTTCTCCTAAATATTCATTTTTAATTTCATGAATATCAAAATAAATCAACAACTCATCCACCTCTAAAATAATAATTGCAACCCTTATAAAAATAAAGTTTAATTAAAAACTTTAATTATTCTTTAACCACATTATAACTCCTATCCTAGGGCATCAATGAAATTAATTAGAGAAAAACGTAATTACCTCCTCAAGGGGATTCGAACCCCCAACTTGCACACACCACAAGCGCCTTAGCCACGGATAAGGTTGCCACACGAGCTGGTCGCTCATTCAAAAGGAAAAGGCACGACATGCCTTAAGTCCTTCCTCCCTTCCACGCAAACCAAAAGTTCTTTGAGTGCTTTCCTTCCAATTCCTTCGAATGCAGTCAAGGAGATTCGAACCTTGACGTAAAGTGCTACCACACACATTAACAAAAATCCAATTACCACTGTGCCACTCTACCCATAATTTCTTAGGATTTTGACCAACCTTGGATTTATTCGTTGTCTCCCTTTTCAAAACGATTTTTGCATGAGCTCTCTTTGGATGCTAGCCAACGATTAACACGAGCAAGGATGAATTTAAAATGAAATTTAGGATACCCCTTTATATATTCTTCTCCTCATTTTTGATGACGTCGATGCATTATTGATTTTCCCTCTTTCTTTAGACATCGGCGCTAGCTTTAATTTTAATTTTAAAATTAAAATTTTAATTTTAAATAATTAAAATTTAAACTAAATATTTAAAATTAAATATCTCCATCACCGAGTCACATTTTTTGACGAAACGAAAGGCCAACCTAGGTTTTATGAAAAACCCATTTCAAATCTACCATCCATAGTTTTAAATAAAACCTTTTATTTTGCCTACCTTGGTTTTCACAAAAACCCTAAATTTATCCATGCTTTCCAAAATATCACTTGCCCATAAAAACTCAATGTGATCCATATGACATCAATGACAACATAAAATAACTCAAATTGCCAACACTATGACCCATTTTTAATTTCAAAAAAATAAAGTTTTTAAATTAACAATTTCTCCTTTTATTTCCTTTTATAATGATAAAAAACTATCCTTTTATTTCAGATACTCATTACTCCTATCTTAACACTTCTTAGATTTAAATATTAAACCAAAACTTTCAAGCCCTTATATATCCTCCCTTTATAATATTCAAAATAAGAAAATTTATACACCATGCACCCTTAAGTCACTATTCAAAATAATTAGAAACCTTTGCCCATACCTTAAATTAAGAATTTTGTTGCATGGATAGGATTTGAAATTTTGATGTCTAGAGATCAACCACTACCTACGACCACTTAGGCTATCCAATCGAATGAAGCTTTAAAGTGTGCGGTAATATTTTGAAACACTTCATCATTCTTTCCAACACCTACATCAAACTAGCCCCATCAAATCACAAACCTACTCCCATACATCATCTTGATGCAAATCCAAACATCACCTGAGCTACACTATGGGTGATGTCAACGGAATCCTATTCACTACACGATCTTCGTTTTTCTCCTCCTTACACCATTCCTAAAATACTCACCTCCTTGAGCTCTTATTGATGGTAATCACAATATACAACGCTTTGACTTGCACACAGTTGGATACCTCTTTTTATGCTCATGAAGATATTCAATAAAAAACCATGCTTGAAGATATTTTTACACTACTAATAAGATTTTTATATCTCTGCATTCTTCGCTACCAAGAAGACATTATATCTCTATGTGTTTTGTTGTCACATAATCAGATCATACTTTGTCAATTAATATCTCCAGATGCTTCAATCATTTTTCTATGAATCTCAGTATGTTTTCGCTGCTCATGAATCTACAAATTTCATTATGTTAGGTTGTTGTTATTCATGTTCGATCAGGCACTCTTTCATTCACACACATGAATTTACACTTGCTCACTACCACCTCGCATTACACTATTTCGCTCCTATATCTCTAATGCCCTTGTTGGCCCCTTAAAATAACTTGAATGTACTCATTGTTGCTTTGTTATTCATTTATTTAATAGGATCTTTTTTTGACATCAGAATATGCCATACACTTTGATGAATTTACACTTTGATAAATATATATTCAACCATTTTATTTTTCTTACGTTAGCGTATTCTAGCTTTGTTCAACACTCTCATTCTTTACGTTGGTGCATAGGATAATGCCTTAAATTTTATTCTTTCTTTTAAAATATGTTGGTGTTAGATGTTGGTACTAATTTTTAGAAACATTATATTGCAATGTTTAAATTTGACACAAGAAAATCAATATTTTAACCAATTTATTTTAAACTCTATGTGGCCCATACCTTTTTATTTTGAATCCTTTGTTTCAAATATTTTGATCCTTTAAAATTCTCTTTATAATATTTAAATATTATAATCCTTTACCACATTTTATTTTTTTTCCATTTTCCAACTTTGCTCAAGCCTCTTAAAAATAATTCCTTTATTTAGAGTACCTTGCCTTGCCTTTGAAACTTGTTATCAAACCTATGGAGGATATTTTTCCCTAAATACAATGCTCTCTTTTTAACATCCAAATATATCTACCTCATGTAACATTTGACATCAATGACAACTCAAATACTCAATATTTCTAACAATCTCTCCCTTTGTCATTGATTGCAACCCTTATAAAATATTTTCTTTTACTGCAACTAGATACCAAATCTGCTCCCCTTGAGAAGTTGCTCCTCCTCAGTAAATTCTCTTCCCCCTACTGAAATTTCTCCCCCTTTGAAATCAATGGCAAAGGGCTCCTTTGGGGCTAAAAATAAGACTCGAAGCTTAGCTCCCTAGCCACCTCCTTTCCTTGAGATGATAAATTTTGGGGTGGGAGTAAATCTACTCCCAACTTACAATGCTCTTCTCCTTTCTCAACCTTCCTCCACATCTTTGTAGTCAAAAATTTTTAAACCTTTGGGTTATATTTCTCCTTTCTTATTCTTGGTAGTTCCTGAAACACTATTCTACACCACTTTGCTTTGTGCCCAAAATTATTGCAATTGTAACACATGATGTTGTAGTCCTTGGAAGGTGCACATGATCTAAAATTTCTCTTGGTGAAGCCATAACATTTTCTGTCATGAACCTTGCAATGTATAGCTTTGTGACCAAAATTATTACATTAGTAGAAATGGCCTTGAAAGAAATATCCACCTTCAAATTAATTGAAGCTCCTCCTAGTGAAGCCATAATTATTCTTTTCATGAATCCTGCAATGCATAGATTTATGACCAAACTGATTACATGAGTGACAATAACCCTGGAAGAAATATTCATCTTGCCTTGATCTCATTATTCATTATTTGCTTTTCCTGTGATGATCTATGTTTCTTGATGGTGCATTGTTTGCTTCCTCTTTGATACTATCACCTCTCAACACATCAGCGTAAGTCTTAGGTTCTTCTTCAATCACTTCTAGTTCTTCTATTTCTTTTGAACTTGAGCTTGACTCTTCTTCTTGTTTCCCTTGTCCTTCTTCAAAACCAAGTCTAATATTGATAAATGGAGATCTTTGTGCCTTGAATATATCATCCAAAAATTTAAGGCTTTTATCAAACCTATGTATCTTATCATTAGAATCTTTCACTTCTAACCTTAGATAAACTACTTCATGTTCTAATCTCTCACATTCTAGTTATTTTACCTTAAATTGTTCATCCATACCTTCTTTAATTTGCCTTACCTCTTCAACCTTAACTTTTAGGTCCATGAGATCTTGTATAAGATTTACCTTTGTTTTCTCATCCTCTTGTACTTGAGCTTACAATTCTAAGTTCTCCTTTTTTATTTTTTTTAGGATCAACAAGTTCCTTTTCCATATCAGCTATGATTTTTTTATTTTCCAGGTCTTCAATAATAGGAGCATCTACTTTCTCTTTTTCTTGAGCCTTGAATCTTGAGATCTCCTTATTAACCCTTTCCAATTCTTTACGAGAAAATTCAACTATGATTTCCTCTTCTTCTTGGTCTTCAACTACAGGATCATATTCATTCTCTTCATTGTTATTTTCAAAAAGGATCTTCCTTTCATACCTATTTTCACTGTGTTTGTTTTTATTTTCATGATGAAATTTGCATCGTGACCAAGGTTACCATAAATAAAACATTCTTCACCATCTTGTAGACAATAAGCTACATGGTGACCTAGCTTTCCACGTTTAACATAAAATTTTATCACTTTAGCCTCTTCTCCACTACTTGATTTTGGTTCTTTATATGTTTCCACTTCTCCTATTAGAGTAAAAATCTCATTGAGAGCAAAATAAAAATTTTCTTCCTTTTATTTCATGACCATGTGAGTTCCTTCTTAGGATGATGTGATCTCATGGTTTTTATTATCCATTTCCTGAGCATGTGTATTCTTGTAAGATATTCCTTAAAGTTGTTATGCTTCCTTGAAGGAACCTGCTCTGATACCAATTGAAGAACGCAAGATTATATTGAGAGGGGTGGTGAAATATACAAGGCCAAACCTTTAATTTTCTTTCAAAATGATAACAACAATAATATCAATGCAGTAAATGAAATAATGCATCAATCATCACACACATGAAAGACACATATTTAACATGGTTCACTCAATGTGGGCTACGTCCAAGGAGAAAATATTTCTTATAAATTTTCTAAACAAATAACTTGGGAACCAAATCCCTATTACAATGTTTATGGACATTTTTCTAAAGGAGACACCAAACCCCTCTACTCAAGTTCATGGATCTCTATCCATAAGAGATCTAAATCCCCATTGCTCTAGTTTGTGGATATCTATCCATAGGAGACCTCTATCCCCACTACTCTGGTTTGTGGACCTCTATCCATAGGAGACCTCTATCCCCATTGCTTTGGTTTATGGACCTCTATCCACAAGAGACCTTTGTACCCTCAACTTTGTTAGCTCCAAAACCTGCTCACTACTTTACTCAACTCTGTTGTAAGTCCACTCACATGGCTTTCTCAAAGATAGCTCAACAACCTGCTCAACTCTACTCAAATATACATCAAGCCTACTTACAAGGCTTTCCCAAATTAGCTTGTAAACCTGCTCTCAATTCTACCAAAATATGCCTCAAGCCTTCACACAAGGCTTGCTAATATCTTCTCTCAAACCTTCTCTCAAATATTCTCACTGACACATGCTCAAAACCGCTCATAACTCATGCTCAAAACTGCTCATAACACATGTTCAAAACTGCTCATAACACATACTCAAATCTTGCTCATATCTCATGCTTTGATCAAAGTACTTCAGACATATTCTACCCAGAATTATTGTTCAAGAACACATAGAAAATGATATGCAATACAATTTCACAATATGTTCTTTTCAAATATACTAAAAGGCCAATGCACAAATTGCTTCACAAAACTGCCCTATAATATTTGCAAATTTATCTCAATATCAATCAAATCTAGTGCATAAATTTTCTTCACAAAACTGGTTTCTAACACTTGCTCATTCACATTCAATGTCACTCAAACCAATGCCCAAATGCTTCACACATTCATTAAAATAAAGAAGAAAATTTGTTCACAAACCCTACCTGTTTCCAATCTCATTAAATAATGAAGCACGATTTTTTCACAAACCCTAGCACATGTGTTTCCAATCTCATTCAAAAATGAAGAACAACTTGTTCTCAAACCTTAGCACATATATTTCCAACAATGCACATATTTAATCCTTATTTCTCCATCTTATGACTCAGAAATATTTGCTCAATAAAAACACATTAAAGAAGAAATAATAGCACCATACCTCTTAACTTGCTTTTATGAAGATGTATCCTCAAATCCTATATCAAAATATTTTTTCTTTCTATAGTGACCACGGGGTGCACGCACCGCTCTTACTCTACTTGCAATGTGTTAAACCCAAGATGAAATGAAAGACCATGAAAATGTAGCTTTCGTTTGATGAACCTGTAGCTCTGTGAGCAATGAAATAACAACACACACTTAGATTTTTGGGATTGCCTCCCCAGATGAGGTTTTTAGCAATGAATATACTAAAATGAAAGCAATTGCAAATGAAACTAATGCCATGAATGCGAATGAATGAAGTGATGCTATGCTAATTATATGCTAAACATAATAATGAAACTAATGTCTAAAACCCTAAGCTAGGACTACGGGCCACTGTCCAATGACAACGGTCGCTAAAGTGAATCTTTTTCTCTTTGTTCCAAAGCTATGGATCAATGCTTGTGTCTAATGTTTAAAAATGGTGTTTGTTTTACTCTCTAATTCGTCAAGGCTTCACCATAAATGTGATCTCTAAGGGAAGCTCTCCAAGTCTTGAAATGTCTCCTCAAATTTGGATGTATTTCAATCCTTTGGTGCTCTAGGCTTACACCTTTTAAAGTGTGTGAAACCCTAAAGTCTATGCTGAAAATCCTAGGATTTAATCCCTCATGCATAGTGAATGTTAGAATGAGAAGCTTTTATCTTTTCTATGTTTAAATACCAGTTAACTGAATTCTAAATGTAAACTCAAGTCTCCTATGTGAACTGGCCATAAAAGGGAATGCAAATTTACTCTCACTCACCTTTATTGCATGCAGACTACCACATCCACCCATGATTGGGCATATATATTGACAAAATACTTTTTATGGCTTAGCTACTATCATGTGCAGTGGCTAAGATCTAGCCACTGTCGTCTGTAGTGGCTAAGGTCTAGCCACTCTAGGCTTGAGCGGCTAAGGTCTAGTTGCTCTAGTCTTGAGCGGCTAAGCTTGGATGCACTCAGAATGCCCTAGATGAGTGGTAAGAACCGCTTTTGGTGCTTGTAAAATCTAATATTATGTCATATGATCTTATGAATGTGCCTATGTGAGTAGTTCCCCTAAACATTCACACATTCCTAAAAATGAATCTACTACAAATACTGGGAATAGTAATGAAGTAAATGATCCTTCAAAAGCAATAGACTAATCTAGAAAACAAAAGTAAAGTGGGGGAGAAATACTGGCTTGGAGTGGGCCCAGGCTCCAACAGCTTCCTCCCAGCTGAACACGTGCTAGAACTCTTAGAACTATAATATATTTATCAAAGTGTTACAATATTTATCTATATCTGTATCTCTATATGAATCTATATCAATCTATATATCCCAGAATGGTCTACACGCATTTATATAACACACCCATAGAACTTCTGTTACAAAGAGGTTACAACAGTCGATTCATCCTAGACTAAATTAAGACAGTCTGGTGAATGCAATTGACGTCTGCATAAAATTGTCATTTGGTTCTAATGGCGGCATGTTCACTGATTTTTTCATGCTTTGCATGGCATTGGTAAGATGCTTTCATATGTTGTTGTGATCTCTGATTTAGCTCTACATGACGTAGAGTTGGAACTGCACCAGCCACTACTGTCCACATCGTATAAATCTAGTCAATGGGTGAAGAACAGAGGTGCCTTAACTATGAGGAAGGTGCCTAAGTATATCGAGCACCTTCCCTATGCAGAAGGTATCTTATTATCGTGGCACCTTCCTGGAAGAGGAAGGTGCTTACCTTCTATTGGTGCCTTCCTGTAGGAGGAAGGCGCTTGCCTTCTAGTGGCACATTCCTTATAGGGGGAAGGCGCTCACCTTATGTGAGGAAGGCACGTCTTCTAGTAGCACCTTCCTTATGGGAGGAAGGTGCTTTGCTTGTCGTGGTGCCTTCCCGTCGATGCCTTCCTTATGAGAGGAAGGCACTTCCTTCATTTTGGCACCTTCCTGGAGGAGGAAGGCACTTCTCTTTCCTTGGTGCCTTCCTGGAAGAGGAAGGCACCTATGTTCTCTTGGCACCTTCCTAGAAGAGGAATGTGCCTATGTTCTCTACATTGACCCTCAAAGAAACAAAGTGACAGGTCCATGAAAAATACCTCAACTAATACAAATCTAACTAAACCAATTGCAATTCCACAAAACACACTGAAAACACACAAATTAGATAACATGCATAATTTCATCAAATATCTATATAATCATTTATAAAAGTAGGCAATCCTTATTATACAACCGCATAATGATCAAGAAAACGTGTACAAAATATGAGCATTTCTGGTGCTCATCATCCCCCCATGCCTAACATATGCCATGCCCTCGTGGCATCAAAATAACAGGTAGCCTGGTTGATCCTTCATCATTGCCATTTCTTGGAGGGTTCGGCTGCCCCTGCAGCCCAAGTCTGTTTCTTTTGCATACTGGCATCTGAAGGTGTGCCTCACCTTTTTCTATGTGAAACTAAGGGTACGATTGTCGATTGTTCCTTTCTTGTTTTGGCTGCTACTGGTGGTGATCTAGCCAGCATCATATCTATTGACTAGAATGCGGCTTTGGCAGCTTGCAAGAGGTCAGCATCTGGAGGTCTGACTGCTGTCAGAGGGATATCTAAATTATCCCCCCTAGAAGGTACTACTTGGGCCTTGTATAATCTGTTCGCTTTAGGAGTAAGCCCTACGTTCTCCTTTGCAATGGCAACGACCTCCAATTTGGGGCTGTATACCCCCATCATTCCAAATACCTCTTCATCATGGAGGATCGTCCCTAGGATGAACCATGAATGTCACAGAACTGGCTATCCTCTGTCGGATTAACGTTGATGCCAGAGTCTCCTCTCATCCTCAAGGCTGCCTTCCTAGCCTCTTTGGCTACTTTCATCTCCTTGAGCAGCTATTCGAACTATTTTTGCCTTTTGGAAAATGGTTGCATATCCCACTCGTCCTCTTCTGGCTTGACGAAGGTCACCTTCACATTCTTTTGAGCCGTCTTGGGCCTTTTTCCTCTGGCCTCTGTAGAAAATGCGGCGGCTCAAACAGGGGTCTTCTCTTTCTCCCTGGGGGACATCTCCTCGCTTTGAGGGGTCTGCTCTGGAGTGTTCTCATCATTCTATGCTACTATCTTTGGGGGTGATCCTTCATTATCCTATTTGTCCGGTGTCGACCCCTTAGGCTCTTCCCCTTCTTTAGGTCTGGGGAGTTCCTCCTTATCCTCTGCTCCTATCTGCTATCGAAGGCCCTCGCCCTGCTCTGTATCACTTAGGATGATGAAAAGGGGTATTATGGGACTTCTCTCCTCCTCACTCCAAAAAATAGAGGAATTCTCCCCTACCTTCGGGCTGCTCTATCGGTAGATGTGGGAGAATTAATCGGGACTTCTTCCACCCAATTAGTTTGAGTGTACGCATCCCTCCTTTATGTTCCCCTATCCTAAAGCAGCTGGTTTTCCTCCCACAACTACTGGACCAGCTGCTCGAGCTGGGTGATCTGTCTATCTTGTTCCTTCAACTCCCCTACATGCTTGTTCTGGTAGTCCTCTAGAATTTTCTAGGTCATACGCTCCTCTGATTCCGTCCGTATCACCTGGTTCATTCTTCTTCATTGCGTGATTCTTAGACCTTCCTCTCATGGTACCTTCCCTTACTACTGCTATATTTTTTTTTGTCCTTCCTTCCTCAAGAAGGCACCTTATTATAGGGAAGGCACCTAATCCTAGTAGTTATGAAAGGCACCATATCATTGGCATGCAGTTTTGGCTATGGGTGGATATGATATTTATGACAACGGTATCTTTTTTGATACTACATATTTTATAAATAATTATATAAAAATTTGAATTAACATGCACGTACCTGATTAGGTGTTTCGGGCATCATGAAGGCCATTGATTCATCGATTTGTGACATGAGGGAGGGGTATGGTCATCTGGTGCTACTCATTCATGTGATGCTTCATTCCGCTCAAGGCATCTGGGAGGCGTGAGTTCTGGCTATACACGAAAGGCATTCTTTGGTACCTTCCCCATGTGGAAGGCACTGATGTGGTGCTTTTCCAATGTTGTCGATTTTTTTTGAAAAGATGCACCTTTCGGTGATGGAAGGTGCCTCTGATTGGATGTGTCATCCAGTGGTGGAAGGCGCCTTCTTGATGATGGTGCCTTCCTGCTATGGAAGGTGCTCCTTATTGGGTGCACCTTTCCGATGTGGAAGGTGCCTTGGCCTGCATGCGCCTTCTCGATGATGGAAGGCACTTCGTCTGCATGTGCCTTCTCGATGTGGAAGGTGCTTTGTTCTACATGCACCTTCCCGATGTGGAAAGTGCCTCTAGCTGGATGTGCCTTCCTTATGTGGAAGGCACCTCTGGCTGGATGCACCTTCCTGATGTGGAAGGTGCCTCTGGCTATATGTGCCTTCCCAATGTGGAAGGCACCTTGGCTTTAATTAATTTTTTTTTTTTAGATATGGTGCCTTCCAGCCATGGAAGGTGCCTATATATATATATATATATATATTCTTAACTCTTACAACTGGGTTGGGAACCTTCTTTATAAGGAAGGCACCTTCTTTTGGCAAGGAACCTTCTTTATAATGAAGGTGCCTTATTCTGGCTGGGCACCTTCTAGATGTGGAAGGTGCCTTCTTCTAGCTGGGTGCCTTCTTTATAAGGAAGGTGCCCTCTTCTAGCTGGGTGCCTTCTGGATGTGGAAGGTGCCTTCTTCTAGCTAGGCACCTTCTGTATGTGGAAGGAACCTTCTTCTGGTTGGGTGCCTTATTTATAAGGAAGGTGCCTTCTTCTGGCTGGGCGCCTTCTAGATGTGGAAGGTGCCTTATTCTAGCTGGACACCTTCTTTATAAGGAAGGTGCCCTATTATGTCTGGGCACCTTCTCGATGTGGAAGGCGCATTCTTCTGGCTGGGTGCATTTTTTATAATGAAGGCACCTTGTTCTCGAAAATCATGTTGCGATTGACTAGGAAAGGGTGATCAAGCCTTCCCAGTCTTGCTTCATGCTACCTCAGCTTCTACCTACAAGTCGATGTCAGAATGCTGAGCCGAATTAGGCCTGGTTTCCCAGATACTTATCCCTCGTGCTGTTAGGTCCTCCACATACAAAAAGAAACCAAAAAAAAAGGAAAATAAAGGCAGTAAGACGCATTCCGTGCCTATTAGGCCCTAGGTTATGATGCTTACAGCTTGCATGCGGGCGTCGTCCCTACAAAAACACATGATATATATAAAAAATACATTAACTAATTTTGGGTGAGCACTTCCATGCCCACCATTTCACCTGAGAGATTTTGGTCCATATCTAGCAAGATGGGGTCTCCCCCATGCCTATTATGGATTCTACCTATAACGTTTCAGACGTATTATAGGGGCGTAGTCAGTGGCCATTAACTGTGAACATGGTGTTGCTATCATAAATTGTCTTAACGCGTACCGCCCCATTCTTGATGAGCTCTACCACCTCATACGGCCCCATCCATCTCTGCATTAATTTGCCCTTCCTCTCCTAGAATTGAGAATCATACAACAATACCCATTCCCCTTCTTGGAACTGCTTCAGCTTAATGTGGTTATCATACCACCACTTTCTTTTCTTATGTATAATTTTTGTCCTCTGTAAAGCATCTAATCAGATTTCGTCCAGTTGATCTAGCTGTTGAATCCTTTGTTTTTGAGCTTCATCCAAGCTCAAATTCAATTTTGAAGCCATTCTTAGGGTCTTGATTTCAAATTCAATGGGCATCATCGCATTTTTCCCATAGACCAGTTGGAAAGGTGTAAATCCTGTGGTGTATTTCCATGTGGTGTTATATGCCCAGACTACCTCCGGTAACTGTGTAGCCCAATATTTCCTATGTTGTTGCATGGTCTTCGTCAAGATGTTCTCTATTTCTCTGTTTGTCACTTCCACTTGCCCATTTTCTTGCAGATGGTAGGGCGTATTTTTATTGTGCCAAAATTTGTATTACTCCATCAGTTCCTCAATCAAATTAGAGGTAAATTGAGGCCCTTGGTCTGTTGTTATCTCTCGAGATACCCCAAACCGTGTAAAAATATGGGTAAATAAGAAATCAGTGACCGTTCTTTCCTTTGAATCCCTCAATGCCTGTACTTCAACCCATTTGGTAACGTAATCCCTACAAACCAAAATAAACCTCCTCCCCATCAAAGGTGGATTAAATGGTCCCACGAAGTCCATGCCCCACTTATCAAAAGGTTCCAGGTGTACCTAGGGCTGGAGGGACATTTTTTCTCGATGGGTTGGTATACCCATCCTTTGGCATTCATCACACTTGTTGGCATACGTAGCCGCATCCTTAAATAGAGTGGGCCAAAAGTACCCAGCCTGTAGGATTTTGTAGGCATTTCATTTCCCTTCAAAGTGTCCTCTGCATAGCTCATCGTGACATGCTTTGAGTACTTCTAAGAACTCATGTTCTACTACGCATATTCTTATAATTTTCTCAAGTCCTTTTTTAAATAGGAGACCATCCATCCATAGGAACGATGCACTTTTCTCTATGACCGCCTGCTTTTCTCGGTAAGAGAGAGCAGGTGAGGTCCTTCCAATGGCCAAGTAATTGGCTATATCTGCATACCACGGGATTTGCTCACTAATAGTGAATAAATGTTCATCCAAAAATTGGTCTTCCACTGCTTGATGGTCTGTTGGTATCAATATGGATAGAAAATTTGCCACGACGTTATCCTTGCTTGGTTTTTTGACTATGGTGATGTTGAATTCTTGCAGTAGCAACAACCATCTGATAATTCTTCCACCAATGTCGGGCTTGCTCATTAGGTATCTGATAGCCGTGTGGTCCGTATGGACAAAAACCTTATATCCGATGATATAGTGGTAGAATTTGTTTATAGCATGGACAACTGCTAGAAATTCCTTCTCTATTACTATGTAGTTGAGCTCTGCTCCTGCCAAGTTTTTACTGACATAATAAATGTCGTAAAATTCTTTGCCATATTTTTGTCCGAGGACTGCTCCAATAGCACCGTTGGATGCGTCACAGTAGATATGGAATGGTATGGCCCAATTTGGTCCTCTTAAAACTTGTGCAGATATCAGTTTTTCCTTAAGCAATTGGAACACTTCTTTGCATTATTTCGTCCAATTGAACTCCACATCCTTAGATAATAGAGTGTGTAGTTTTTTGGCAATTTTGCTAAATTCGGTGATAAATCGCCGATAGTATCCGACTGATCCAAGAAAACTTCTTACCTCCTTCTATGTTCTAGGGCTGGGTAGGTCTCTGATGACCTCAACCTTCCTTTTATCAACTTGTATTCCTTCTGCAGAGAGGTGGTGCCCCAGCACGATGCCTTCTTGCATCATCATAAAGCATTTTTCATTACTTAGGGACAAATTATTTTCCTTGCTTATGTCAAGCACTCTTTCTAAATTCATCATTGCCTCATCGAAGGTTTCTCCATATATGGTGAAGTCATCCATGTATACCTCGACCCCGTCTCCCATCATGTCTGAGAATATACTAAGCACCACCCTTTGAAATGTGGTAGATGCGTTGCACAGTCTGAAATGCAATACCCTATAGGCAAACGTTCCCCATGGGCAAGTGGACATTTTCTAATCCTGATCTTATTCTCCTATCTGGATCTAGTTGTATCCATTGAATCCATCCAGAAAGGAGAAGTACTTCCTCCTCGAGAGTGTGTCCAAGACCTAATCAATGAAAGGGAGCGAGAAGTGGTCTTTCTTGGTTGCTTTGCTCAATGCTTTGTAGTCCACACAAGTTCGCCACTTTCCATTCTTTTTAGGGACCACCACTAACGGTTATACCCACTTGCTATCATAAATCAGATATATGAATCCGGTAGCCAAGATTTTTTGCAGTTCTTCCTTGACAATGTCTTTCATTTTTGGGTTCATTCTTCACTGTGGCTGTCGGCTTGGAGTTGCCTGATCATCTAGATAAATTTTATGGGTACAGATATTTGGGCTGATGCCCTGCATATCTAAGTAATCCCATGCAAATGCTTGTTGGTGCCTTACCAGGAGCTCTTCCAATTTTGTCAGTTGTGTGGGCATCAACCTACTGCTGACATTTAATGTTCTTTTTGGCCCAACATGTATCTATCAGACGTGGTGATCTTGGGTGCCAGTCAACGGCAATCCAGGTGCGGAGATGGAGGGTTCTCCATGGAGAAAATACACAATAGCACCATCTTCATCCTCTTCTATCAGCTCCTCCAATGTCATCACCGACTGTATTATGGATAACTCCTTATTTCCATGCTCGATGATCATGGGTTATGCTACTGAGTCGACAGACTGTGCTGGAGGTGAAATGGTCAGCCTTTTAACATTTTTCCCATCAGATATGGTCATCAACCCATCCCGGTAGCTGATGTAAGAATAAGCTATTGCCAGCCATGGACTCCCCAAGATGAGATGGTAACCACCCAACCTAGTTTTGGATTGTAAAACTAAAAAATCGGCTGGGTATTCCCATGCGCTAACTGTCACTATCACATCTTCCAACATCCCTTTCGGCAATACGATTGATCGATCGACTAGCTGCAGCACTATCATGGTGGGTTTTAATTTCATTAGTTGCAGCCTCTACATGGTATCCTAAGGTATTATGTTGATGGCTACTCTAAGATCGACCAACATATTGGACAGGGAATGTCCTTCAATTTTTATAGTCAGCACCGGGCTGCCTGGGTCTGCATACTTCGAATGGCATATTCTGCTCATCATCAAATTTGCCAGTTTACCCATGACATTGATAGTCTGGGTTGCTTTTCATATTGAATTCCTCAGACACATCTCTCTGATTGCTTTGGTATATATGGGAACATATTGGATTGCTTGAAATAATGGAATTATCATTGTGAGGTTCTTCAAGCTTGACAGGATGTCAAATTCCAGCTATGTTACTTTTCTCTGTTCTTGCAGTCGGATAGGAAATGGAGCCTTCACTCTCTCAAGTGTTTCTTCCTCTTCTACCAAAGGTGTTTCTTCTACCTCTTCCTCCTCTTATACCAGTGGAGGTGTTTCTACTCCTAGCTGCCTACCTGACCTAAGATGAATATTGTACATAGGATACATCTCACCCTCCACATTGTATGCTGGCTGTTTCACTCTATTTTTTGGATTTGTCATCGGTTGTGTGGGTAGCTACGTAGGTCTCACTACTAGTAATGCCGATAAATTCTATTGGGGGTGAGCAGGTGCTACGTTTTATGGAGCCTGATTCCACGTAGTATGGCCTCTCCACTACTTCCCAAGATATGGATATGGCATCCATGGCTGCTGGTTTGGGAATGTTGTTGGGGGTGCATTAGACCAGGGTGATGGCCCCCACCACCCCATGTTAGGTGGTTGAGGCAGTCCTTGGTGCATGTATGGCCCTCCCTCATATGGCGGTATTCTGGTTTGCATATTCCCCATAGGGGGCTTTGGCCAACTCTTCCTATTGCCTATGAAATAGGCATCCTTGCTTTTAGCCTCCTCCTGATTACTGGGCAATTATGGGCACAATCGAGTTTTATGATTTAGCTTGCAAACTGTGCATACTCTAACTTTGTTCTTTGGGTATGCATTCTTTGCATGCTTCCCTCTACATTTTGGACATAAATAAGCTAATGCTACATCATTATCTTGCTTCTTTTTCTATAACAACAACGTATCCATCTGCAATGCTAGAGATGAGAGCATTTCACTCTTTAAATCCCAGCATGTTACCTATTTTTGTCTTTGTGACTGAAGTAGTCGCTTTCATGGTTCTAGAGGTGGCCTTGCCTTGCCTTCTTGAGTAGTTCTAGCATAGTTATTGGATGTCTTCCATAGCATGCTGGTAGACATCACCTCCGGAGATCATGTTAAGAGCCTCCAGTGATTCATTGGTAAGTCCTCTCAAGAAGATGCTTTTGAGGGACTTATTAGATAGTCTTGCATGAGGATATCGTTGAAGATTAAAGTTGAATCTCTCCCAGTACTCTTCGAGAGACTCATGTTCTTTCTGTGTCATGCTCAAGACCTCCTCCCTGGAGTCTCTTGCTCTCCTGAAATCTTGGTATTACTCTAAAAATAGCCTCTTCATATAGTCGCAAGTGGCAATGTGTTTGTCTCCCAGATCGATGAACCATCTCAAAGCTGCATCATCTAATGTAGAAGAAAAGAGTTTCATATTCTGTGTATCAAATTTGTATTCCACAGACCTACATAAAACATCAAACTTAAATAAAAATAGGTCAGGGTCCTCAGTCGAATATCCTTTGAAGGACAAAATGTGAGTAGGGAATATGTTTTTCATTTTAGCATCTCCTACTCCTTTATCGGGAAACTAAAGCCAGATGAGACTTCATCGTTATCAGTCATTTTTTCAAAAAATGTGGTTTCTAATGCAGTGCTTATGGCTTACAGTCATTTAAGACTTTATGAGTCAAAGCTCTAAGGTTTTCTGGTGAGATCGTCCGATCTTCTACAGCCTTCCACAACAAAGCTTCCTCTAAGGGAGTCCTATTAAATAGGGGATTTATGATGATTCGTTCTTCCCCACATTGGTGGGATGAGGAGGCACTTTGCAAAAAGTGCGGTTCCTCACTCCAATGGATTGCTGGTGGGTCGGGCGAGTCTAATTCAAATTCAGAATGCTCGACTGACTCTGGTTCTGATGGATTGGTTCTTATAAACCGACCGTTCGGTCCTCTTCTTCTCAAAGAACTCATACAAGGTCAGATGGAAGGTTTTAGGGTATTTTAAATAATCTAGTTGAGACGCTTCCCCAAAAATGGTGCCAAAATGTTGTGGGCCAAACAAGGTTAACTTTTTCCTACTTTTGTCACATGCCCGTGCATTTAATTATCAACCCAGGGAGCTTCATAAACTTGCGAAGAGTCTAAATAATATTTTTTACAATACCACTTGAGATGAATCCGCTAATCCTACTATTTGGGGGTGTTTTCAAAATGGTTGTCAATCATTCATGCACTCCTTAATAATTTGCGTAAGAAGAAAATAATTATATCTACGGAAATGAAACATTCACACATTCCTGAAAATGAATCTACTGCAAATACTGGGAATAGTAATGAAGTAAATGATCCTTCAAAAGCAATAGACTAATCTAGAAAACAAAAGTAAAGTGGGGGAGAAATACTGGCTTGGAGTGGGCCCAGGCTCTAGCAGCTTTCTCCCAGCTGAACACACACTAGAACTCTTAGAATTGTAACATATTTATCAAAGTTTTACAATATTTATCTATCTCTATATCTCTATATGAATCTATGTCAATCTATATATACCAGAACGGTCTACACGCATTTATATAACACACCCATAGAACTTCTTACAAAGAGGTTACAACAGTCGATTCATCCTGGACTAAATTAAGACAGTCTGGTGAATGCAATCGATGTCTGCTTAAAACTGGCATTTGGTTCTAACGACGACATGTTCGTTGATTGGTTTGTCCTTCACCTGGCATTTGTAAGACACTTTCATACGTTGGTTGGAACTACACTATCCGTTGTTGTCCACGTCATATAAATATGGTCAATGGGTGAAGAACAGAGGTGCCTTCCTTATGAGGAAGGCACCTAAGTATATCGGGCGCCTTCCCTATGCGAAAGGTATCTTATTGCCATGGCACCTTCCTGGAAGAGGAAGGCACTTACCTTTTGTTGGTGCCTTCCTATAGGAGGAAGGCGCTTGCCTTCTAGTGGTGCCTTCCTTATAGGGGGAATGCGCTCGCCTTCTATGAAGAAGGTTTATCTTCTAGTGGCACCTTCCTTATGGGAGGAAGGCACTTTTCCTGTTGTGGTGCCTTCCTGTCGGTGCCTTCCTTATGAAAGGAAGACACTTTCTTCCTTTTGGCGCCTTCGTGGAGGAGGAAGGTGCTTCTCTTTCCTTGGCAACTTCCTAGAAGAGGAAGGTGCCTACGTTCTCTTGTTGCCTTCCTGGAAGAGGAATGTGCCTATGTTCTCTTGGAACCTTCCTGGAAGAGGAAGATGCCTATGTTCTCTACATTGACCCTCAAAGAAACAAAGTGCCAGGTCCATCAAAAAGACCTCGACTGATCCAAATCTAACTAAACCAACTACAATTCCACAAAACACATTGAAAACACACAAATTAGATAACACGCATAATTTCATCAAATATCTATATAATAATTTATAAAAGTACGCAATCCTTATTATACAGTCGCATAATTATCAAGAAAATGTGTACAAAATATGAGCATTTCTGATGCTCATCAACAACGAATGAAGCGACAAGTCACTTGACCAACATGACTAATTTGGTTCTTTTCTAGAATTTGCTCTTCTAATGGGCAAGACCCCCATCCAAGTGTGATTACAATTGTTTATGATAACCATCCATCCCTATCTCGAGGAGTGGTCTAGCCATCAATAGCCTTCTTAGAGAGTTAGGATGAGTGATTTTGTTTATGCTCATATTGCATCACTTTGGCTTAGTGTTTTTTATTTCATAAGGGAATGAAGATGACCCTATCACACTCGTGGAGTAGTCTGACCATCTTGGTCTTCTTCGGGTTTGAAGTGATACATCATGATTCCAAAATGAATGTTTTTGCCTCAAGTAGCCTTATGGTGACTTACTCGTCTTACCAAATTACATGGAGTGCAAGTCGCTATAATCGTTAAGTTGATAGACTAAGTGATTGGATACGATGCTTACTTAAAAATTTGTTTTATGTGCTTTTTATGTTATTTTGGTCATTATGATGACTAGAAGTATTCAAAATGTGCTTATTTCAATGCTTTTTTTTCCTTCTCATGGAGGGGTTGTGGTTGTTTTTGTCTAGGATCTCAGCTGTTGTCAGGTCTAGCAGCCACCAAAGGCCTGGCCGTGGTCGATCTAGTCTTGAGCAGCCAAGCGATACGGGTTGCTAACATCAGTAGTGGCCAAATCAATATAAAAGTTAATCTAGGGTTTTGTCTCTTCACTTTTCTAGTTGTCAATTTGCTTTCTTGAGCTTTGAGGTGAAAGTGACTTTTGCAATTTGGAGCATTTCTACGACTTAGAAGATCATGGCTGTGTAGGGTGAAGTGTCTTCAGGTGGAGGATTTGGAGCTTCTCGAGTACTCCCTCAAACCTTAACCCTGCTTATTTATTTTTGTTTTGGGTAAAACTAAAACACATTAAGTAATAGGTAATTGAACGTCATTAAGCTTGTTGGCAATGAATCAAAACTTGTAGCTAGGCTTAGTTTAGGTTTTTATGTGGTGTGTTTGTCCCCATTTTTTCTTGTTGTCTTTGTTATAATTTTTTGGTATTTTTTGGCCTAGGGTTGACGCGTCTACCTCACTACCCGTTGTCTGCTATCGATCAGAGTAGCCAGGAAGGCCTGTAACTTGGTTGCTTTCGCTGGTAGCGACTGTTTTGAATCCTAATGATCAAAAAATTGATCATTGGGGCTTGTTCATTGTCAACTTCAATGGCCGATTTTTTGCCACTATAAGCGATAGCGACCAAGAACACTTAGTGAAATTTTTTATTTTTTTGAAATTTTTTGGGTTGATTTATTGATTTTTTTGAAATTTTGACTTTGTTTGATTAGGTGCAACTCTGTTCCTTTGCCTAGACTTAGGATAGCCCATTATTATTTGCACCGTTTTTATGTTTATTGTGAGTTATGCCTTATATGCATTGTATTTATGATTCAATTTTGAACAAGACTACTACTGGCCTAAAATAGAGCAAGATTACTACTAGCCTACTACTGGCCTAAAATAGAGCAAGACTACTACGAGAATGTAACTTTGCATTGATGGTGTTCTTCTGATTAATTTTTGAGGTTGACTTAACCTACCTTCCTATAGCCCATGGGCATTTTTGTACCTTTATGGACCTGATACACACATTTATATGATATCTTTGCTTTATGACTCATTATGTGTATCGCTTATTGCTTAGGTTTTTTTTCATTTTGTTTTATGATGCGATGGATAATGATGAATTGATGTATGTATGTGTTAGGTGATAGATCATATTTATGATGATGTGGATTTGAAATAGATGCTAATGTGTGTATATCTATAGGTTTTCATATGATATGATGTGATGTATTATGAGTTTATCTAATGATGGATTTATGGTTATTTTCAAATGGATATTGCTTATATGTTTTATGATGTGCTTTATGATGTGATGATGGATGATTTATGACCTTTGTATTTATGGATGCCATATTATTGTTAAATGCATGTTTAATTTTTCTTTAATTGTATGCATCTAGCTTATGTGGTAGTATGGTATGAATGAACTTGTATGCTTTAATCTCTTAAAACATAAGGAATGCATATGATATTAAAAATATTAATGGGTGATACCACAAAAAGTAAAAAAATAATAATGAATTTAAATGATCACTCCTATCATAATAATTGATTAAGTATTCATATGTGAGATGTAATGGTGTGAAATGTATGTATTTTCTTGATATTTTTTTGTAAATTAAAAGATATAAAGTAATCAGTGGTCATCTATATATTATTTCTAATATATATGTGGTATCTATCCTACTATGTTGATACCCCCTAATTTATAGAATATTATAAATAAAATGTTGGTATGATTGATGATTTGTTGCTATATAAGAAATTTTGTGGCTTTGCTTGAGATTCAAACATTCTAGTTACCCTATCAATACTTGTGTACTAACCATACTAGACTTTTGAAGAAGCAAGTTTTCATCATGGACCTATGGATTCATTGTCCCTGTGTGTGCAAATGAATATATTTAGATATAACTCAATATTTTCCTTCGATGTCAGGCGGGATTATTTCAGCCCATTGCTAAGATCGAGGATCCTCAATTGTTCATCTTATCCTACGTTGGACTCAGTTGGACTATAACACTAGGTGACCTTTGGTTACCTAAATCTAGCTCATCCACATTCAAACATTGGTATACACAAATGCATAATGCATTTTTTTTAGACATGTCGTCATGCTTTTGGTTCGGTTGTGCTAATAATTCCAAGGATTCAAGTTCCATTCCCTTCTTCTCTTCATTTTGACTCGGGATACTTGCTCATGTCTAGTGATGAAAATCACTGTTTATTTTATTGATTTTTTTTTAGCAAGGGATTCTTGTAGTGATTATAATCACTATTTATTTTGCTTTTGTTATTTTTTTATTTTTATCTATGACTTTGGACATTGATGTTTGACTTTTGAAGATTTTGAAATTTGA
This sequence comes from Wollemia nobilis, assembly GCA_028583015.1. Classification (NCBI taxonomy): domain Eukaryota; kingdom Viridiplantae; phylum Streptophyta; class Pinopsida; order Araucariales; family Araucariaceae; genus Wollemia; species Wollemia nobilis. Next base: position 24,061,852 of record JAQPPZ010016888.1, read on the forward strand.
GATTTGAATATGGCTTTGTTCTGGGGTTTTGCTTATTTTTATGTAAGCAAGGGATGTATGCAGTGATGATAATCACTCATTTTTAGGTAGGGCATAACTTGTCCTTTTTCTAATTATCAGCACCTTTGAACCAGTTGCACAGGGGGATAAGCAAGGTTGACCCTTTTCACTTAAGGTAACTTAGGACCCTATATGCAGCTTTCATCTTCCCTTGTCCATCTAGGATTTATGTGTTTATAATTAGTGATGGGATTATGAATATCTGAGGTTTTCATGACTATTCCTTATTCTCTACTAATCAATATGGATTTTCATAAAAATTGATAAGACTCATCATTCATCAAGAAGCATCAACTGATCAAGATGGTCTTGTCACGTGGTATCATCATCTATGAAGTCCTTCAATGCTATGCATAGATTTGGAATTTCAAACTCTAGTGGCATGATGGCATCAGTTTCGTATACAAGTAAAAATGGTGTTGCCCTAGTGGGCATCCGTACACTAGTCCTATATGACCATAGTGCCAAAGGAAACTGTATATGCCAATCCTTGTGATTTTCTTGCATCGGATTTTTTAAGATGGAGACTATTGTTTTTTTTTAGGATTCTGCTTGCCCATTTGCTTGTGGATAATAAGGCATTGAAAAACTATGCTGAACATGGTATTTGTTCATTAAAGCACACACATTTTTGTTCTTGAAATATGGCCCATTATCTACAATTATCTTTGAACAAACCCCAAAATGACTTATAATATTGTGGAGTATAAACTCCGCAATCCTTGGTCCATTTGTCAATGTTAGGGGATCGCTTCAACCCATTTAGTGAAGTACTCAATGGCCATTATGATGAATGTGTGTCGGCCTAAGGATGGGAGTGAGATCTTACCAATCAAGTCTAGTCCCTACTATGATAATGGCCATGCTTCTTGGATGGGTTGCAAGGCTTGTGATGGCAATTGCATGAGATTTGTATGATGCTGGCACTTAATGAATTTATTTACATATTCGTAGCAGTACTTTTCCATGGTGGGCCAATAGTAACCCATTCTCAAGATGCACTTAAAAATTGCCATGCCACTAAAATTTCCTCTACATATACCATCAAGAGCTTGTGAAATTTCCCAGGATGCTTCCTGGGGCTCAAGAAAATGGAGTAGTACTTCATCATATCCTCATCTATAGAGGATTTCTCCAAGAAAGATGTATCTTGTTGCTTTCTATTTTAATGTTTGCCTTTCATTATGTGATAGACCTTGAGGTACTATTCTAAGCTTTAGGAAGTCTTGTAGCTAGGAAATCCAATCTTGATAAGCTACAACCTCTATGGATAGAACGACATGCTCTTCTTGTGATCTAGCATTTATGAACACTAATTGGGAAGCAACCCTATGATGAATGGTTGTTCCACATTCTGTAGGACCTTGAGAGATCAAAGTTTCCCAAGGGGCCATTTGCAAGAAAGCTCTAACTTTGAATGACCAATCCTAATTTGGCTCGGTTTGTATCATGTTGACTGACTCTAGGTTGTCAATAACCTTGCACTGTATTGCAAAAAATGTGAGCACTTTCACATGAATGGTTGTGAAATCAGTAGATAGATTTTAAGGGATTAAGGATCCCAAATATGCCATGGTGTCTGCAAACCTGTTTGATGTACAAAGGATTGCCTTGATGTCATACCATTCTAGCTGGGTTAGGTAAGTATCAAAAAGCTCCTTGTAATATTTTAGGAGTGGGCACTTGCATTGGAACAATTCTTTGACTTGGTTTAATATGAGCAAGGAGTTATCAAAGATATTCAATATTTTAACACCCATTGCTATGGCTGTTTGAATTATCGATATCAAAACCTCATATTTCATGTTGTTGTTTGTGCATAGGAAGTCTAGCTTGAATGATAAGGACAATGGAGTGCCCTACTGTGTGATAAAGACAATCCCTACTCCATCCCCTTGTTCACACTTTGAACCATAAAAGAACAATGACTTGTCTCTTTCCTTCTTAGGTTCTTCAAGTTCTGGCATATCTGATAGTGTGAAGACCGCATCATCAAGAAAATCTATGGTGAGAGGCTTGTTATCCTGAAGAGGCACCTCTACCAATTGATCTGCTATGACTTGTCCCTTGATGGAATTTTGGCTTATGAACTCTAGATCAAATTCTGTCAATAGCATGATCCACTTCACGGTATACATATTGTGATATGTCTTGCTCATCATGTACTGCAAAGGATTTTGTTTTGATATAACATAGGTCATATGGATCAACATGTAGTGTCGCAACTTTTGAGTTACAAAGACCACTGCTAAACACAACTTTTTGACATACACATACCCTAGCTCATAACTCACCAATGTGTGACTAATGTAGTATATGGATTGCTCTTTATTTTATGTATTCTTTTGGGCCAAAATGATGCCCAAAGCAAAATCAATAGCCGATATATATAACAAGAATGTTATGTCTGGCCTTGGTGGAGCCAACACTGGCGTCATCACCAGATAAGTTTTGATATATGCAAAGGCTTGTTTTCACTCTCCATCCCAATGAAACGAGATATCCTTGTGTAGCAACTGGTTCATGAGCTGATACTTATCTGATAATTATGCAATGAACCTTTTTATGGATGTTATTTTCCCTTGTAGGCTTCTTAATTCCCTAATGTTGGTAGGGGCAGCCATTTCCAATATAGCTTTTACCTTTGCAAGATTGAATTCAATGCCTCTATTAGAAACTATGAATCCTAAAATCTTTCCAGAAGTTACGCCAAAAATAGATTTCTTAGGATTCAATCTAACATTGTTCTCAATAAGGTGATTAAAGAATTTTCTAAGGACTTCAACATGCTCTTGCCACAATAGGGACTTGGTAAGTAAGTCATCCATGTAATATTATAAGATATTATGTATGTAGTCATGGAATATGTATGTCATGGCCTACTGATATGTGGCACCAAAATTATTGAGACCAAATAGCGTCACTTTGTAACAAAATGTTCCCCATGGAGTAATGAAAGTGGTTTTATGTTGATCCTTAGGTTTAATCCAGATTTGGTTGTATCCAGAAAACCCATCTATTAGGGAGAGCATTTCGTGACCTACGGTTGCATCCACAAGAGCATCTATGTTTGGCAACATGAATGAATCCTTTGGATTTGCACTATTTAAGTCTTTGAAGTCTGCATAGATATGAACTCTTCAATTGGGCTTCCCCATGGGCACCATGTTTGATACCCACTCAGGGTAGTCAATAAGAACTATGAAAATTGCATCCAATTGTTTTTGCAATTTGTTCTTTACCATCAAAGCGATGGTGGGATGCATTTTTCTTAATTTTTGTTTGACTGGTTTCTTCATGGGGTCCAATGAAAAGTTGTGAATGACTAAATTTGGATCTATCCCAGGCATATCCTTGTAAGTCCAAGCAAAAATATTTAGCCTCTCTTTTAGGAGAGGAATTATGATGGCTTGTTCTTTTGGAGATAGACTTTCTTCAAACTTGAATTTCTTTGGTTGAGTAGGATCATCACTAATGTCCACTTTTAAAGTCACTTCTATAGCCATATGTGACCCATCCTCCAATTGGTGAGGTGTGGGTATCAATTGAATATCATCGGCAAAATTTACAAGTCCTATGGACTCAAGATCCAAACCAACATGGAATACGTCATGGGTATAGCCTAGTGTGAAATGAAACGGTTGTAACATCTTTTTATTAGAGAAAATATCTTAAAGCTCTATTGGTGAATCAGTGCGATCCCAATCAATCATCTCTATATCAATACACATAGGTTTATTTGGGTTGGCTGTGTTATAAAGTGGAGTGGTCAAATCAATTGATATTGTATTGATGGATGGGATGAAATATCTAGGACCACATGGGTGAAATATTATCTCTGAGGTTTCCCTTCCATGCTCATGATGAGGCTCTAGAGGAATGGTAATATCTGGATCTGGTCCATGAGCCGGGTCGACAATAGGATCATTGGGTTATAAGAGTTCCCTGAATGTTGACGAAAGGGGATTGACCATACGATGAATGATATTCAAATCAATAGGTGTCCTTAAAAATTGCAAGACAGGGTCTATGGTGCAAAGTGTCACTTCTATTTCCACCAACATATTGACTTGTTGTAAATTATGAGGCCCAAGGTAGGCTATCTCAGTCTCATCCTCAAAATTATCATCACTTATCCAAAATCCATTAGCATTAGTGTGCGACCCTAATACGATGGGCTCATGTGTTGGCTCTATATATGACATCTCTATTTCATCCTCATATTCTTCATCACTTATGAAGAATACATTTGCATTAGTATGTTTTCCTAAGTCATGCGACCATTGCCTTGCCCCTAAGTAGGCTCTATTTTTTGAGTCCTCTAACTCATAGTCACTTTCATATGATATGTATCCACTCTCGTTGTGGATGGACCAAGTAAGTATTCATAAGTAGTGAGGCCCATGATAGGCCAAGCCTAATTGTGCTTCATCATAACTTTGCACATATCCATTTTCTTCCTGTTCTTCATCCCACGAGTTGTACCCTAATACGATGGCCTCAATGGTGAGTCCTGGATGATAAGTCTCGGGTGGCGGGATGTTCACCATGGCCACTTGTCTATTGCACATAATTCTTGAACATAGTGGGTGATAAGGAATAAAATCAATGTCTTCTCCTAACCCTAAGCTCAATCTATCTAAGGCTACTGCTAGAGAGTCATCTCGACCTCTGATGTGATAGCCTACCCCAAATCTATCAGTGGGAAGCTGGTATTACAGCTCGAGTGGCCACCTACGCCCCTGCTCATATATACCAAGACCATAATCATGATGATGATAGCGTTCAAAGTAGCTTAAAGTGAAATAAATATTAGAGAGGTAAAAAAAATTAACAGTAAATAATTCATCATTGTCCTCTTCTTCTTTCAGAGACTTATGGGTGCAATCTAGTCCAGTGTAGATAAAATTTATCTGGTTGGAAAGGATTCCAAGCAGAACCACTATTTCGATGAGTAGCCTTATATCCTTTATATTTCCTATATCTTGCATAAACTTTATGATAGGTGTAAAGGTTATGTTCTATAAAATATACTCTCATATCCCTATGCTTGGCAAGTGTATAGTGATATGTGAGGTGGATGACCCCACGGATGACACTGGTGAAGCGAGGTGGTAGTCATCTTCGACTTGGTCGTGGTGATCTCCTTCATCCATAGGACTTGGACCCTATTCAATAGCTATGGTTAGTGTTTCCTTGAGTTTGTTTTCCTCTGCCATATGTGCCTTTAGATTTTGATTGTTTTATAGTTTAGACATTGATGGTTGATTAGAAGCATTTGTCACTTTGTGTGCAAGATGAGGTGTTGATGCAGACGGGTCTTTTCATACCCTTTTTTCTTTGTTACTTAGTTGCACAGTTGGAGATGAAGGTCCTATAGATAATTGAGCAGAAGGAATCACAAATTCTCATAGAAAATCCACTTGATAAACATACTTGAATGGCTCCTCATCAGCCAACACCATGTAGACTTTGTTATCATGCACATACTTGATACATTGGTGTAAAATCGAAGGAACACATTTCATGTCCCTTATCCAAGGTCTCCCTAGGAGGATGTTGTATTGCATGGCTCCTTCCAAAATATGACATATCATAGGGATGGTCTTATACCCCATCTTGATAGGTAGGACTATTGTTCCCATAGTATTGCATAAAGCATCATTGAAAGCTCTTAATATATAGGCTCCCAGAACAATATTGGACTTGGGGATCTTAAGGTGTTCTATTACCATTGTTCTGATGATGTTGATTGATGAACCTATATCGATCAAAACCCGCTTAAAAGGCAAATCATTGATTGATGCCACAATGTTCAGCTGAGGGTCTTATAAGGTAGTAGGTACTGTCTTAATCTCATAATCGTAGAATCAAATTATAGGTTCCTAGAATTCTTGTACTTGTCCCACAAAATGGGTGAATGCATTTGGATCTTGCGGTTAGATCTCAACTAACCTTAAAATCTCCATCAAGGTCTCCTTGTGCTTTAGGTATTATTGTATGAGCTCATAAATGGATAGCTTAGTCAGAGTCATTTGTAATTTTTCCTCAAGTATACTCCGGATAGTTACAACAGGTCAAGTTGGTGGACTTGGAAGGTTGTTTTACCCCTACCTCTACCTTGGTGCAGCTGGGACATTCATAGAGTTGCAGGGGGTTGCGGTTGACCATACCGTCTACTCTTTGTTGCTATATTGATAATTTTGACCATCCCAACACATCCGTGGGTAGGTATATCAACTCGGACCTGATTGACTTGAGCACCTTGTCCTCTAGGGGCCTCATGATTTTGTAGTGGGTTTTTGTATATGCCCATATCTCTGTTTTTAGGGGCTAATGGGTTGTCCACTTTTAGTTCTCCCGCCTCAATCATGTTTTACACCTAATGTTTGAAACCAACACAAACTTTGATATTATGCCTTGGTATCCTATGATATGAGCATAATTGATCTTCCCTATATATTTTTGGATTAGGATGGTTGGGATCTATAAGAGGTATATCAGGGAATCTAACCTTTATCACCTTGCTCTACTAATTAAGGATTGATTGCATTAAATATTTCAATGGCATAAAATAACGAGGGGGTTTGCATTCTTTGTTTCCACCCTAATTTTTATTTTGATCATAGTTGGTTGTTGGGGGTTGTGCTTGATAATTCTAGGGCTACTATGCAGCCTCGTCCTTTGGCGTAGCCAATACCACTTGATTAACTGGGGTAGGATTTACCTGCTTCTACTTATATATGTCATTCTTGTCATTCTTACCCCACTCCTTCTTGGTTCAGAGTTTTATGGTTCCCTCATCTAATTTGATGTCTTCAATGAATTTGGATTATGCCAAATCTTCCTCAAATGAGGGGTATTTTTGTAGTTGTAGCAAGAGAAAAATGTGTTTGGAACAACTCTTGGTGAACATCCGAACGATTTCTTCTATGGGAACAGAGAATGATAATTTTGCCATGACTTTTCTCCATCTATTCCCGTAATCCATTACTGTCTCATCATCATAATATCTTAAATTGGCCAAGTCCAAGAGATTTACTTTCCTCTTAGAACCAAAGGAGAAACGCTTCAGAAAAGCGTTCACTAATTTTTCAAAGTTGGATATGCTATGCTTTGGAAATTGGTTGAACCATTGAGTGGCTACACCCAAAAATTTCATGATGAATATCCTTAGCATAAGAGCATCATTGTCTTTAAGATAAAAACATGTGTTAATGAAATTGGTGACATGCTCTTGTGCATCTTCTTCACCTTTAAACTTCTCTAGCCTATGCATCTCAAAATGCTTAGGATAGAAAGGACTAGGAACTGGTGGACACAATGGTTGGTTGTGTTTTTTCTCAATGTTGGTTGGCTCCCAGCAACCTCTTGTTTCTCAAAGGATTTCCTCTTTTTAGTAAGCTCTCAAAATGCCTTTGAAGCAAGGAGTTCTTCCTCTTGTAAACCCTCCATGGTGATGGTATCTATTTGATTTTCTCTATTTTCTTTCCTCCTACGAGGGGATACAAGATACGCCTGATCCTAATTTATTAAGTCTACCATTTCCCCCTAGTTGGATTCCATTCATAATTTGGAGGGTGATTTTGGTGTGGGTCACTTTCTTGTCTAGTGCACCCATTCTGTTGTTAGTCAACACGTTGATATCTATTTTCTTATTGGTTTCTATAATCTTAGATGCTCAGCTTGCTCTCTTAAGTGTTGCTCATGTTTGTGTAACAACCATTATCTTTATTTTTCATTTTCAAGAGATTATACAAGCTCTCACTCCTTACGTAAGGCATTTTCTAACTGTCACATGTGGTTGAGTTGTGTGGTTATAGAAGACTCGTGCTTATCTGAATTCGTTCTTGTAGTTTTGATTTGTAGATTCCTCAAATAGGGTTATGTTGTCTCTTTTATTTGGCTAGCTAGTGTGACTTGTTCAATATATTTTTGGACACCTCTATGGTCAGACTCTATATGTTTACTATGGGGTCACCCTGAGGCACCACCAATTTGAGAAGTGGGCTTAAAAGTCACAGTTCATGAACTTTCGGATGCAGAGTTTTTTGTGGCTACAGTTTTGGGTGGTAGCCTCAGGTGCAACCGATCCAACTCATCCAACTGTCTTGTTTTCCATGGCTGATCTCATGGGGTGCCATTCACTCAAATGAGGTCATAGTCTAATGGAATCCTTCCTCTTGTTTGAAGGATATCTTCTATTTGATGTCTATGACTATATGTGTTCCTAGTTTCCTGCCCCTTAGTGGGCTGATCTGTTCTAAGTTTTGCATGCGAATGTTGAGATGTTTCATCTCTTGTGTGTCTTTGTGGTGATGAGGGTTTTGAAGATCTCTCTACCCTCCATAAGGATGGATATGGGGAAACCTCATCGTCTCTGTGTGAATAATGGGTTCTAGAACCCTCTTTATGTCTATGTGATGAGGAAGCTCTTGAAGCTTCCTCATGTCTTTGAGAAGTTTCTATGTGTTTAGAGGAAGCCCTTGAGTTTTCCTCATGTCTCCTTGATGATGATGGCCATGAGGCCTCTTTGTGTTTATGAAATATAGTTTCATGATGTGGTTCCCTATTTGGGGTTTCTCGAGGTGATCCCGCAAGGGTTGAATTATCACCTCTTAGACTCGTAGAACTACATCTAACGGTATTTCGAGTAGGTCTTTAAATTTTATAATGGATTCGCCTAAGGGTATGAGTTGCCTCAGATTCCCCTTTGGCATCAAACCTAGGGTGTTTACTTCTTTTTTTTACCATTATTTTTGGAAACTTTAGCTTTTGTGTTGCACAAACAATATCAAGCAAATGTTTATCTTGCTTACAATTTTAAGTGTGCCCTAAACTGTTTGTTGTATTTTGATGTTTTGTTATTTCATGTTTCTTGCTTTGGATTTGGAATGAGGAGACTCATCCATAGTGATAATCAAGAGTATTCATGCCAAACATTATTTCCCAAGAGAGACTAGGGTACATCGCTGAAATCCCAGTGGGGGGTTTTCTTAGATCTTCTACTCTAAACCAATGAATGTTCCAACAGTGGGAGATAGTTTTAACACAAGTAACTTACTACCACTATGAATAAGTTCTTAAATCTATTTATAGGAGTATCTATGGGGTAAACCAGTGGAAGGATATGAATTCCAACATCACCGGACTAAATTGAGGGCTGGTGATGAAATCCAACTCCCCAATGTTTAAATGATACGTGTGTGTGTGGTGTTCATTTTAATATTACATGAATTAAAGTGCATAATATAGCAGAAATGAATCTTTCCTATATGCCTAAGTGCAAAATATGGTTCAATCTTCATAAATATGCATGAAATACTATGATTTGTATGGGTGCACTTTATTTCGTGCAAATATAGCCTATCGAAAGGCCTCAAATCAAGCAAACAACATACAATGTCTAGCATGTTGGATCCTAGGGTAAACTTTTCAAGCATAATCTGATGTTCCTAGAAATTCCTAGTGGAAATCTAAAAGAAGATCTCAGATATGCAAAATTCCTAAATCTTTCTTCTTTTATTCTTTCAATTCCCAAATAGAAATGTACTTTAATTTCATTGTTTTAGACACACATAAGTAGAGAGAAAGCTGTAAAATATCAGATAAGTTGTACCAACCTCTAATCTAGCTTAGATAACCAAGGTTCTATCATCTGTTGCACTCCAGTGTTGGTCGATATCGATGAGAGTGGCTAATTTTTTATCGTTGTTAGTAGGAGTGGCTAAGGATCTATTGGTCGTTGTGGCTCAGAAGACCAGAGCGGCTAAGCTTGCATACAAAACTAAGTCAGTATCTAGGCAAAAAAAATGAAAACTCAATGGATGTTCCACCTTGATTGCCATCTGTAGTGACCCTAGGGCACATGCACCGCTCTTACTCTACTTGCAATGTGTTAAACCCAAGATGAAATGAAATACCATGAAAAAGCATATAATGTGGAAGCAACAAAGATAGATCTATTTATTAGTATTAAAACTCGATTACATGTCAGTACCTCTTAGGGATACCCATTTTGATACAATAATGTTAAAAGTGGGTAAAATTTCCCCTTGCAAAGGGGTGGTGCGCTATCACAAGCTTCCCGATTCTACACACAAAAATGTATTAGGGCTTCTAGATGCCTCCTCATATAGATATATTTCCTAGAGGGATCCTTTTTCTCTCATATTTTGTAGCTTCCGTCTGATGAACCTGTGGCCCTATGAGCAATGACACAACAACACATGCTTGGATGTTCGAGATTGCCTCCCCATATGAGGTTGTTATAAATGAATATACTCAAATGAAAGCAAGTGCAAATGAAACTAATGCTATGAATGTGAATGAATTAAGTGATGCTATGCTAATAATATGCTAAATAGAATAATGAAACTAATGTCTAAAACTCTAATCTAGGTCTGCGGGCCACTATCCAATGACAACAGCTGCTAAAATGAATCTTGTTCTCTTTTTTCCAAAGCTATGGATCAAAGCTTGTATCTGATGTTCTAAAATGATGATTTCTTTACTCTCCAATTTTTTAGGGCTTTGCCATAAATGTGATATCTAAGGCAATCTCTCCAATTCTTGAAATATCTCCTTAAATTTGAATGTATTTCGATCCTTTGGTGCTCTAGGCTTACACCTTTTAAAGTGTGTGAAACCCTAAAGTCTATGCTCAAAACCCTAGGATTGAATCCCTCATGCGTAGTGAATGTTAGCATGAGAAGATTTTGTCTTTTCTATGTTTAAAGACTAGTTAACTTAAGTATAAATGCAAACTCAAGTCTCCTATGTGAACTGGTCATGAAAGGGAATGCAAAGTTACTCCCATTCACCTTTATTGCATGTAGACTACCAATTTCACCCATTATTGGGCATATCTATTGGTAAAATTATTTTTATGTCTTAGTTGCTATCATCTATAGTGGCTAAGATCTAGCCACTATCATCTACAGTAGCTAAGGTCTAGCCACTCTAGGATTGAGCGGCTAACGTCTGGCCACTCTAGTCTTGAGCAGATAAGCTTGGATGGGCTCAAAATGCCCTAGATGAGTGGTGAGAACCACTTTTGATGGTTGTAAAGTCCAAGATTATGTCATATGATCTTATGAATGTGCCTATGTGAGTAGATCCCCTAAAAATGACATTTTTAGGTGTATACACTTTCTTTTACCACTTGGAAGTTTGATTAGCAATTGCCTTCTTCATACATTGAAAATCCTTATCAAAATAAATTCACAATAATGCTTGAAAATATATATATATATATTTTTATGAAAAAACATTATATTAAAATGGCTTAATCATACAAAAAAAGGGTGGGTGGACATACCATACCTCGAGCACACAACCAACACACTAACTATGTGCTAAACAACTAGCAGAGCTACCAAATAACTTACAAAATTTCACAAGAAAACCAAATAGAGAACTACACAAAAAAACAACTAATAGACTATGCATCATTGTTGTGTAGGGGCTGGAGGAACAGGATTCACTGCATAAGGAGAATTACCCCAATTATCAATAAAGTCCCATAAGTGATGAAGCTCTATATTCACTTTTTCTGCTTGCACTGAAATCTATAGCCAAAAATCATAGAAAACCTGATACTTATCAGCAAGAGAAAAAGTAGAAGAAGGCTCCTGCTAGCTAAAAATAACTTTGTTGTGAGTTTTCCACAAATGAAAAATTATCCCCACTCTAAATATTTTTCATTTGCTGTCGGAATGCTAACTTAGTTTTGAAATAAAAGGATAGTTTTTTATCATTATAAAAGGAAATAAAAGGAGGAATTGTTAATTTAAAAGCTTTGTTTTTGATAAATTAAAAAAGGATCATAGAGAAACACTATTCTACACCACTTTGCTTTGTGCCCAAAATTATTGCAATTGTAACACATGATGTTGTAGTCCTTGGAAGGTGCACATGATCTAAAATTTCTCTTGGTGAAGCCATAACATTTTTTGTCATGAACCTTACAATGTATAACTTTGTGACCAAAATGATTACATAAGTAGCAATGAACTTGAAAGAAATATCCACCTTCAAATGAATTGAAGTTCCTCCTAGTGAAGCCATAATTATTATTTCCATGAATTCTGTAATGCATAGCTTTGTGACCAAACTTATTACATGAGTGACAATAACCTTGGAAGAAATATTCATCTTGCCTTGATATCATTATTCTTTCTTTTTTTTTCTGTGATGATCTCTATTTCTTGATGGTGCATTGTTTGCTTCCTCTTTGATACTATCACCTCTCAACACATTGGCATAAGTCTTAGGTTCTTCTTCAATCACTTCTAGTTATTTTATTTCTTTTGAACTTGATCTTGACGCTTCTTCTTGTTTCCCTTGTCATTATTCAAAACCAAGTCCAATCTTGATAAATGGAGATCTTTGTTCCTTGAAGATATCATCCAAATATTTTGAGCTTTTCTCAAACCTATGCAGCTTATCATTAGAATATTTCACTTCCAACCTTAGAGAAACTACTTCATGTTCTAATCTCTCACATTCTAGTTCTTTTGCCTTTAACTATTCAGCCATACCTTCTTCAATTTTCCTTACCTCTTCAACCTTAACTTTTAGGTCCTGTTGGCATTTTTGCCACATTAATTTTTATTATTAATTATGCATGCTTAAGCTGTGGCCCAATGCAGTTTTGTGAGTTCCGAGAATTAAATGCAGTCCAAAATTAAATACTTTGAGGATTTCCAATGCATTCAAGGTCAAAGAAGCGCCCAAGCCACCAAAATTGAAGGATTTATTGGTTCGAAGCTGCTGTTCGTGGATTGAGTCAATGGTTTCATGCATATTTAAAAAAAAAACAAATTTAATGAAGGTGGTTCTTCGAAGCTGACATGTAAATTGCATTCAATTTTGTGGGTCTCCAAGGTTGCAATTAAGGGGATCGTGTGCATAATTTCCAATGCATAATTGTAGATCACAAGGAAGTCGGTTTCAAATATTTAATGCTGCAAAGAGGACGGCCCTCTATAAAAACCAATGTAAGCTTCATTTGAAAGTGTGGTTGGAAAAACTTGCTGCTAGAGACTGGAAGTGTATTTGCGGGAATACAAGGATCGACTTCTAAATTTTCAAGCGTCGCATGGATGAATTTGCTTTCTGTTTTTCTGCATTTCTAATAGCATTCATACTCCTGTATTGTTGTTACATTTAAATTCTGCCTTTGGATTTAAATATTGCTGTCAGGGTACGATTTTTGGAATGTGGGTTTGGAGGGATTTGCTGCATGTGATTGTGCGAAGATTAAGCTGATTTCTCATGTTACTTGCTGTTATTGCGTTTGTAGTTTCCTACTGTTGTTTTTCTGATCCCATCACTTCGGCCTGTGGCCATATTTCCCATTTCTTTCCGCAACTTTTTAAATCTCTTTCCTGTAACCCTTATCTTAAAACCAGATTTTAGAATAGTGAAGGGAACCAGCCCACTCTGGAGATTGGTCTGGGAGCCATTTCTTGCTTCCAGCATTTCAATGTTGGCCAGGTCTAGGGTGCATTTGTAAAATCCTTTCCTGTGGCAGATTTTGGACCAACAGGTCCATGAGATCTTGTAGAATATTTGCCTTTGTTTTCTCATCCTCTTGTACTTGAGCTTTCAATTCTAAGTTATCCTTTTTTATTTTTTTAGGATCAACAAAAAGTTCCTTTTCCATATCAAATATGATTTCCTATTCTTTTTTAGGATCTTTTTCATTTTCTAGGTCTTAAATTTAATCTTTATCCTTTTCTTGATCTTCAATAATAGGAGCTTCTACTTTCTCTTTTTCTTGAGCCTTCAAGCTTGAGATCTCTTTTTTAACCCTTTCCAATGCGTTATGAAAAAATTCAACTGTGATTTCCTCTTCTTCTTGGTCTTCAACTAAAGGATCATCTTCATTATCTTCACTGCTATTTTCAGAAAGGATCTTCCTCTCATACTTGTTTTTACTGTGCCTATTTTTCTTTTCAAGATGAAATTTTCTTCCTAATTTTTCCTTGAGTTATTTTTCCTCTTCATTGCTACTAAACCCATTACAATAAGTTGCATCGTGACCAAGGTTACCAAAAATAAAATATTCTTCACCATCTTGTGGAAAATAAGTTGCATGGTGACCTAGCTTTCCATATTTAACACAAAATTTTATCACTTTAGCCTCTTATCTACTACTTGATTTTGGTTCTTTATATGTTTCCACTTCTCCTCTTAGAGTAACAATCTCATTGAGAGCAAATTTAAATTCTTATTCCTTTTATTTCATGACCATGTGAGTTCCTTCCTTCTTAGGATGATGTGATCTCATGGTTTTTCTTTTTCCTTTCCTGACCATGTGTATTCTTGTAAGATCTTCCCTCAAGTTGTTAGGCTTCCCTAAAGAAACTTGCTCTAATACCAATTGAAGAACACAAGCTTATACTAAGAGGGGGTGAACAGTATAAGACCAAACTTTTACTTTTCTTTCAAAATGATAACAACAATAATATCAATGCAGTAAATGAAAAAATGCACAAATTTTCACACACATGAGAGACACAGATTTAATGTGGTTCACCCAATGTGGGTTACGTCTACAGAGAAAATATTTCTTATAAATTTTCTCAAAAAATATCTTGGACACCAAATCCCTATTACAATGTTTATGGGCCTTTGTCCAAAGGAGACATCAATCCCCTCTACTCAAGTTCATGGATATCTATCCACAGGAGATATCAATCCCTACTGCTCTAGTTTGTAGATCTCTATCCATAGTATACCTCTATCCCCATTGCTCGATTTTGTGGACCTCTATCCATAAGAGACCTTTGTCCCCATTGCTTTGGTTTATGGACCTCTATACACAGGAAATCTTTGTCCCCTCAACTCTGTCATCTTGAAAACCTGCTCACTACTCCACTCAACTTTACTCTAAGTCCACTCACATGACTTGCTCAAATATAGCTCAATAACCTGCTCAAATCTACTCAAATCTACACCAAGCCTACTTACAAGGCTTTCCCAAATTAGCTCATAGACATACTATCAAATCTTCCTAAATATACCTCAAGACTTCACACAAGGCTTACTCAAATTTACTCTTAAACTTGCTCTCAAATTTTCTCACTAACACATGCTCAAAATTGCTCATAACACATGCTCAAAAATGCTCATTACACATACTCAAATCTTGCTCATAACCCATGCTTTGATCAAAGTACTTCAGACATATTCTATCTAAAATTCTTGTTCAATAACACATAGAAAATGATATGCAATGCAATTTTACAATATGTTATTTTCAAATATCACTCAATGCCAATGTACAAATGGCTTCACAAAATTTCCCTTTAACCTTTGCAAATTTATCTCAATATCAATCAAAGCTAGTGCATAAATTTGCTTCACAAAACTAGTTTCTAACACTTGCTTATTCACATTCAATGTCACTCAAAACAATGTCCAAATGCTTCACAAATTTATTCAAACAATGAAGCACAATTTTTTCACAAACCCTAGCACATGTATTTCCAATCTCATTCAACAATGAAGCATAATTTTTTCACAAACCCTAGCACATGTGTTTCCAATCTCATTCAACAATGAAGCACAACTTTTTCACAAACCTTAGCACATATATTTCCAAAAATGCACATATATAATCCTTATTTATCTACCTTATGATTCATAAATATTTGCTCAACCAAAACACCTTAAAGAATGAATGATATCACCAATACCTCTTAACTTGATTTTATGAAGATGTGCCCTCATATACTATCTCAAAATAATTTTTCTTTCTTTTTCCGCTTGGAAGTTTGATTAGCAATTCCCTTCTTCATACATTGAAAATCCTTCTCAAATATATATTCACAATAATTCTTGAAAGTATTGCTCTATGACCTCTTTTTAATTTCACAAAAATAAAGCTTTAAAATTAACAATTTCTCCTTTTATTTTCTTTTATAATGATAAAAAACTATCCTTTTATTTCATATTCTTATTACGTCTATGTTAACACTTCTTATATTTAAATATTAAACCAAAAATTTCAGGCCCTTATATATCCTCCCTTTGTAATATTCAAAATAGGAAATTTTATATACCATGCACCCTTAATTCACTATTCAAAATAATTAGAAACCGTTTTCCATACCTTAAATTAAGAATTTTGCTGTGCGGATAGGAGTTGATATTCTAATATGTAGAACTCAACCACTACCTACGAACACTCAGGATATCCAATTGATTAAATATTTAAAGTGTGCAATAACATTTTGAAACACTTCTTCATGCTTTCCAACACCCACATCAAACTGGCCCTATCAAATCACAAACCTGCTCCCATACAACATCTTGATGCAAATCCAAATATCACCTACGCTACCCTATGATTGATGTCAACAAAATTCTATTCGTTGCACAATATTTTGTTTTCTTCTCCTTACACCATTCCTATAATACTCACCTCCTTGAGCTCTTCTTGATGGTAATCACAATCTACAATGCTCTGACTTGCACACACCCAGATACCTCTTTTTGTGCTTACAAAGATATTCAATAAAAAACCATGCTTGAAGATCCTTTTACACTACTAATGAGACATTTATCTCTCTTCATGCTTCACTGCCAAGAATACATTATATCTCTATGTGCTTTACTGCAACATAATCATATTATACTTCATCAATGAATGTCTCCCGATGCTTCAATCATTTTCTAAGAATCTTAGTATGTGTTTGTTGCTCATGAATCTACAAATTTCATTATTTTAGGTTGTTTTTGTTCACGTTTGAATAGGCACTCCTTCATTCACACACAAGAATTCATACTTGCTCACTGCCACCTCGTATTACACTCATTCGCTCCTATATCTCTAATGCCCTTGCTAGCCCCGTGAAAAAAACTTGAATATACTCACTGTTGCTCTGTTATTCGTTTATTGAATAAGATCTTTTTTGGACACCAAAATATGCCATACACTTTTATGAATTTACACTTTGATAAATATATAGTCAATCGTTTTATTTTGCTTACGTCGGCTCATTATAGATTTGCTCGGTGCTCTCATTCTTTACGTCGATGCATAGGATAATGCCTTAACTTTTATTCTTGATTTTAAGAGACATTGGTGCTAGACATTGGTACTAATGTTTAGAAACATTATATTATAATGTTTAAATTTGACACAAGCAAATTAATATTTTAACCAATTTTTTTAGACTCTATGTGGCCCATACCTTTTTATTTTGAATCCTTTGTCTCAATTCTTTTAACCCTTTAAAATTTTATTTATAATATTTAAATATTATAATACTTAACCATATTTGCCTTGCTTTCCATTGTCCAACTTTGCTCAAGCCTCTTAAAAATAATTTCTTTGTTTGGAGTACCTTTCCTTGCCTTTGAAACTTGTTATCAAACCTATGGAGAATATTTTTCCTTGAATACAATGCTCTCTTTTTACCATCCAAATATATCTACCTCATGTAACCTTTGGCATCAATGACAACTCAAATACTCAATATTTCCAACACACAGCTCTCCTCAAATGCTCCAGGGTGTTTCCCCTTAACCAGTTTAAAATATACAAACACTTGAACATTCACGGGTGTTCATGCATCATCAGATCAAGGAAGTAGATACATAGATAAAACAAATTAGGTATATTTTGACAAGGTAATAGGTATTATTGATTTTCAATTGATGGTTTTTGTGCTTGTCTTACATTTTATCATTGTTGCACCTAGGATTTGTAGATTTGTTATTTAGATGATCTCACATAGTGGAGCCCTCACATATACTACTAATCTCTTTGTGTTGTGATCTATTTGTAGGTATAGGATATATATTTTTTGATAGCTATTATAACTAGATTGGTCCTGCAAGGATACACAAGCCCACTCATAAATTGTTTGGAGTGAAGATGACTTGAAGACACCAAAAATTCATTTAAACAAGAGTTCCATACCCTCTAATTGTAAAATCATTTGTATCAACACAAGTTTAATTGTAATAGTGGAGATAAAGGCTCCCACAATATAAATATAATATCATATCTTTATTGTGCAATATTTCTTGTATTTTATTTGTTATCATTATTTTGGTGTTGTTTGATTTTACTTTACAGTAGTAATGTTTGGCTCCTTTCTCCTTCAACCTCCTTGTCAAATTCTAGCTTCAATCAAGGTCTTCTTATCAAGAATTTAAAAGTCTCGAGGTCTTCACCAATCTCCTCTAAAATTTGGCAAACTTCTTGCCAAATCCTTGTTCTTTGGGCTTGTTGTCCGATGGTGAAAATTATCCCAAAAACTTCCTTTATTAGGAACTTCTCCTTAGAGGTAAATTTCTCCAATGAGTTGTCCTAGGAACTCTTTTAATGGCCTTATTATAATCTCCTTTAATGAGGCTCACCAAGCCTTCTCCTTGTTTCTCCTTGAGATCTCTCGTAGGTCTCTTTAACTTCTCAGGTTTATTTCTTCTTCTCCTCTAGGATGAAGTCTTCAATATTCAATGGAGATCATAAATCTCTTATCTTCACTAGGACTCTTCTCTGGAGTCTCTTCAATATACTATTTGTAATATTCAATGGATATCACCAACCTCCAATATTATCTGGAGTCTCTTCCTTGAATCTACAACAAGGCTCCTATGGCATTTTCTTCTTTTGCACTCTGCAGGTCTGCAATCTCTAGCAATGGGATCTTTTCTTTAGGTCTCCAAATCTTCATTATTCCTCTTGTTTCTTTTGGTACTATATTTATTATAAATAATATATTATTCCTAGCTCTTTTTTAGGAAGCTTCTCCACTTTCTTTGAATCTCCTTTTTCCAACAACAAAGTGTTAGGATTAAAATGAAATAAATTCTAAATCTAGAGATGATGAATCTTCATTAGTTTATTTTTTAAGCAAGTGGAGTCCTTTTTGAGCCCTAGTCTTCATGAGTATTTCTACAACCCTAGGGAAACACTTTGGCCAAATACAATCTCAAAACTTTTTTCAATGACAGTTTTGAATTTCTCTCTATCTCACTTGTGGATCTTCCTATTTCCTATCGATCTACCATGTGCTTTGATACCTTTGTTAGCTTTTGATGAGTATATGATATAGGAAATGAAACCAAAATATGTAAGATAAGTAAGCTATAATATCTATATGATAATGGCACTATAATATGTATGAAAATAATGAGAGAAACTTCTGCAATAACTCAAAAATATGCCATTAATTAAAGCTCATGAAAACAGTACAATGTAATACAATAGAGGACATGAACACTCCATAAATTGATATGAAAGTACTACATTGTACCATACTATTAATATATACTAACCACACTCTATATTCTCTCCTCTCTTATTTCACTCACTATAAGGTATTTATCTAGTAATATAGGTTCTTTGGCCCTCACTCTACCTTTGACTCTATCCTATGACTTATGTACATGTGGACTACATACATATTTACATAATTACACATTCTAACACTTTTGTATTTATTTCATGCTAAAGTAACTACTTAAATTTACTCTAAAATAAACCCCTACTCTCATAATGTACCAAATGTGGTACATTGATATGTACCTTATAATGTAATATATTCTCTAACAAATGCAATATTCAACACAACATAATATTGGAGGTTTTTATATGAGCTATTTCCAAGCTGAAGTTAAGGAAGCAAGAATATGAAGTGATAAAAAATCAAGATCCATGAGCTAATTTAGTTTCATATCTATGGTAGGGTAGTCACAGTAAGAACAAGAGATGGTCTTAATTTCTTCTTGACTATATCTATAGTTGGAAGCCTTGAAAGTTGAACTTGTAGAAGCCAGGTTGTAGAAGATTGATGGAGCACACAACTCCCTTATTTATTGAATAAAATAGGAGGTTTCCACCTCAACATATTGTTGATTTGGAACTCCAAATTCCTTGTAATGTTCCTAATTATTTCAAATCTTTCAAATTTACTACAAAACTATAAATAGAGGTCGAACCCTCATTTTAAAGGGTCAGTTTAAAGTGTTTGCTTGTTGTACTATTGTACACTTTATACAAATTAATAGATTGAATATTACTTGGATTTTTATCTTTAACTTGTATCTTATTTTCTTATGGATATTCAACCTTTGAAGTTATTTCTACCATTGTTGTTATGGTTAGTCTATTCTGCTAATTTTGATTGCTAGCTTAGAGCAAATTGAAATGCTTCATTTCTAAATGTATGCTTGGAAAGGATTATATTTTTGTTAGTCAAAGTGTCAATATAATTCTACTAATTTGGATTATTGATACTCTATATGTTTGGAATAATACTTGAAGTGTGTATATGTTCCTAAATGTTGAAGATTACTGAGATTTGAATTTTGTTAATCACAAGTGTTTTTTACTAGAAATTAATTTTCTAGAAGTTCTTTGTAGATTCCTATGTTATTAGCTTTATTCATCCACTATTTATATATTAATTTCTAAGGCCTTTACCCTTCTCTCATTAATGGAATCATTATCTATGTAAACCTCAAGAATTTCGTTAACTTAAGTCAATATTTTTTTTTTTGCAATGAAACCCCAAACATTTTTCATAATTCATTTAAATTAATAACTTATCAATTAAAAAAACTTAGTCTATTAAAATAATATAGATCTAAATGAATGCATCCATAGAAACCTTTACTTCATCTATATTATCCTTAAATAGAATAATATTGCATTATTTCCTTAAGTAGAACACTACCCAAAGATATAAAATTTAATTCTAAGTCCCAAATCAAGCATTTCATTAAATATCATAAAAGTTCATTCACTTTAAATTTTAAAAAATATAATATACTCTCAAGCAAATAATACATGCATGTTTAAACCTCTCATAGAGAATTAAATCAAAATATAATTTATAAACATTAAAGTTGCATTAAAAACAACCAAGCTCTACAAAAACATTAAGGTGCTCAGATCACCATTCTATAACAGGATCTTAGAAGACTAACTGATCCAAACTAGTCATAGGGTGCTCAACACTAACCAAGCCAATGACATCCAGGTCTTACTAGCATAGCTCACACAAACTAGATCCAATCCAAGGTGCTCACACACCACCCAAGCTAGCGGCTACTAGATCTTACTAACATAGCTCACACAAACCAAACTCTAACTAGAGTGCTCATAGGGAAGAACAAAGAAGTAACTCTAGAAACAAAAGGAGCATAAACATGACTTAAGTTCCCAAGTGCACTCTACAATACAGATCGAGTTACAAGCTGAAACTGCAAGTCTAATATGACATAAAAAACTTATACAGAGTAATAAAGCTCCCCATCATAGTCAAAAATAACCAGCAAAGCTTAACAAGGCAAACATGCTTCAAATTAACCTAGAATACATAACTAGAGCATGACTTACCTAATATTCCTGCTTGCACTTCTCCTATATTATATGTCACCACTGCCCGCAACACCAAATATGTATCCGCACTTATCCTCTTATTATAAAATTAATATTTCCCCCCCAACAATCCTTTCCTTCCTAATGAACCTTTTCTTTCCCAAAGGTACCCATCCTTGTCACCAAATGGAGTTCAATTTTGGCGACATCTTGGTGACCAAGCATTACCAAGTACATAACATTTCTTGAATTACAATAAAGCTCTTCCCTGTACAAATATATATTTGATTTTATGAATAGTCACTTTACTTAAATTTTATTTACCATAGCATTAACATTATCAACATATTCCTTTATTTTTAAACAAATGGATTCTCCTCTGCATAAATAATATATACTCATACATATGTTTTAAAAAGAAATAAATTATTTTGTGAAGCTTAACTAATTAAAACAATTAATCCATTTTTTGAATGTTACCATCATTAGAATAATTATCCATCCTATAAATTAAATTAATCAAAATTGTTAATATTAATTATTAACATTGATATTAACACTTCAAGTATTAATATTACTAACCTTATTAATACTTTATTGGATTAACCATCCAATTCTATGCTTCCAAAACACAAGAAAAACAAATACTTTGTAAATCAATAATACACCACGTTGTTTTTTTCCTTAAGTAGGTGGCTTTTTAAGATAACCAAAATATTATCCCCTACCTACTAAGGATGACTTCTTTTCTAATAGTAGTATTATGGCCTAATGGTGTATTCAAACAACAAGCATATATGAACTACATCTATATGAAGGGTGATCTTTTATCCTTGAGTTTTCAATGAATAAGTCATCCATAATTTCCCACATTTCTCTCAACTATAGTGGTTATCCCATACCAATCCACCGATGAGAGTACCTTTGCAACCACAAATTCATTAGCAATACCATATTCTCCATATAACACAACATAAAATATAAATATCAACTCATCTTGATAACATAGAATTAAGGTCATGCATTAGATATCCACACATCAATATATAATTCAATATCAAGATCAAGTTCTTCCAAGGAAGGTTGTTACACATACTACTGAGGATATTGCCTCTGGGTTATTTTATCTTGGGGTTGTCCTACTTAGTATGTTGCCTCTATGTTTATTTTCCCATTTTAGGCTATCATACCTCTAGGTCAATCATTGGATCATCCATTAAGTCAATACATTTGAGAAGTTATCATAAGCATTCTTCTACAAGTCCTATCACTATAGGTCATCTTCCAAGTTGTGCTTGCATCATAATTTAAAATCATTTATTTGACACTTATCTATATGAAAACTCACATTATTATTTGCTTTCAACAAACTTTTGTTTTTCATCATACTTTATCTCCTATAGAAACCATATAATATTTTTTCCATCTTATCGCATTCATACATAATTATCCATACACAATTCATTTTTATTTTGTTATCTTCTTTGTACTAACGGATGACTTTTTATCCATATTAATCACAGGTTTCAATATTCATAACCTTAAACAACTTTAATATTTAAGCATTAAATATAAATGTTCAATATCGATGAACATAACATTCATGAAAATAATGATAATATGTATTAAATGGTCAATATCAATGAATATATCATTCATGAAATAACAATGATATGCATAAAGAAACTTACAATATTATTTCTCAAATTATATATAAGTTTCAATATCCTCTTATAGTGATTCAATACTCTGATTAGCAAATGATACAATAGATGGAGCATTATCTCCATAATATAACAAGGTGGCTTTTCAATACTTGACTATTGCTCTCCTCACATATTCAAGAAATGTTTTCTTTCCTATTCCACACATAATACAAACCTCTCATGTCCCTTCACTTTACATCTTGACACATGTATTCTTGACACCTACATATGACTCTTGAATTTATACACACTTTATTATATGACACTTGAACACTCTCACACTCTATACACTTGCACACATTGATGCATGACACTTGGACTCATCCTACACATAGACACATACTTTAGGAAAAATATAAACCACACACCATAATCCAATAACTCACAAACTAATATAAAGTTTATAATCGTACTATGGGGGTATATTTACTCTACCAAATAATGTAATATTCTCCAACATTGAATATCTTTGGAAATTATTATTTTCTCCACAAATTTTACAATAGTATAAATCCCAAAATTTCTCTATCTTATGTCCATGTTTTCCATAATGGTTACAATTGTTTATATTGAGAAATTTGTTCTCCTTATGTATTCCATTTTTAACAATTTTTTATGATTGATACGTGAAACTCATTTGGTTTTATCATTTCCTATTATACATTCATTGTTTTTTGTCACAAAACTGGTTTTATCAATCCCTAACACAAATTTGGTGTCACTATTTCTTGTCACAAAATTAGTCCCTAATACAAATTAATTACTACCTATCTATCCTATATATCCAAGGCCTTCATATTTTGGCCTTATTTCTAGTACAATGGGATGTTTAATACCTTACCTATGTTTTCCTAAACTTGTACATATCTATACCATTTTTTTTATCAATCTTAAACCAATCCCTTTAGGATGCCTTTCAAAATAACCAATTTCATTATCACACTGATCAATTTTTTATTTCAACTTTTCAAATTCCCCTCTAATTTTTCAAATATCAACTTTTTTTTAATAAGGAATGTCCACTTAAAAAATGTACTCCTTATAACTCCTAAAATAATATTTCCCTTTTAATATTTTTGTTTAATATCAAAAAAAATTCTTTCTAACTTTTTCACTCTTTGCAACTTTAAATTTGCTTTCAAATATTTAGTAGAAAACCTTTTGCCTCCCTAATTCAAAATATTTAGGAAAAAATATAGTCCACATGAACTACTTCTTCAATATTTTTCTTTCACTTTAAAATATTATTTCCTTTTAAAAAAATATTCTTTATGATTTTTCCATATCCACTTTACAGAAAATAGATATATTTTGTACCTTATAAAAAACAACCTTCAAAAATATTGTCCTTGCCTTTGAGCAATCTTTGATAACTTTGCTTTAAACATGTTCTTTAACAATAAATCAAGTAGGATTTTGAATAATAATTCTTCAACAATTTTTCCCCTTTAATAATTATACTCTTTCATATATTCTCTTTAAGAACAAGTCTGCAATAATTCTTTTCATTTTAATAATTTTACTTTCTTTAAGGAATTAACTTTCCCTTTCCATATAATATAAGTTGGCCTTGTAACCCATCCTTTTAAAATTTAATATCCCTTTTAAATACCAACTCTCTTTTATTCACGTTAGAGAAATAAATTTGAAATCAAATGTTTTTAAATGTATCTTTCTAAGACGAGTCTAAATTTTGACTTTCTTTTTAATCCAAATAAAAACTTAACAACACTTCTTTATTCTCTCTTCTTGAAACTTGTTTTGCTACATTCATGTGGGGATGGTTCTATTTTTTTTTAAACCCATTCAATTTTGTTCTATAAATTTTGGTGCTTCTCTTTTGGTACTTCATTGGAAATTACAATTCTCTTTGGTTTGAGTTCACCTCATATTCTCTATCTTCCAATTCTTGCATTGATACATATTAAAACCTTTATAACTTGAGTTTCATTAATCATTTCTTGTTCTAATATTTTACTGACATGACAAGGTATTTAGGAGATATAATTAAGGTTCTCAGGGAACATGGTTGCATTAACAACATAATAGTATGCTTACAAAATACATGTGGATGTATAAATATCATAATGGTGCACTCAATAAATATAGATAAACATATTAACAATAGAATAGCGTGCTTTAAGAAATATGCAAAATGATAACTCATGTAATAGGAACTTGAGACATATTTTGGACAAAGTAGTTTTAAGAGTAGTTTCAACTTGCACTTTGGAAAATTCTCTTCAATGTTTGGCCTTGATAAAAAAATATTGTATACTTTCTCCTACATAAAGTTTCTTCTTACATATCAATAGCTTGGCACTTGCATGTCATGCCTCTAATACCATTGTTAGAAAATACCCAGATTCAATCAACAAATCTAAATGCAAGATTCACAATATTCATATAAGAACTTAGATTAAACTCTTCAATGAGATCATAAATAATATTCTCATATAAAAAAAAAACCAACAAGATATTAATACATGGATATACTTTTCATTAGTCACATATGTTACAATTTAATCTAATACATTCTTTATTTCCAGCTATAGTTTTATAGATAATAGAGCCTCTTCTTGTATTTTCACCTTCATCGTCAACTATCTCTTCATCTCCTCTCAATATGTTGAGAGATGTGTCTCTTCAATATTCCATGAGAGTAATATTAATTAAACTCTCAATAATTACAAATATCAAATGATTGCAAAAATATAAAAGTACATAATGCCAAATGATGGATTTTAAGCCTTAAAACTACTACAAATATCACAAGTTAAATATCACAAGATCAAATATAATATAACCATAATACAATAAGGTCAAGATAATGATATGAGTATAATAATATGAGCAAATTAATATGTATATCAAGGCTAATAATATATCAAATAACATTCAATAATAAGCAGTAATATGAATGTAAATAGCCTAAATCTTACGTGTACTAAGCATGTAGAACAAATTACAATATTAAATTTTTAAAATGTATGTAATCCACACCCTCCATTACCATCACCTAACTCCCTCACACTCACTCACTCTTCTTCAGATGTAGCTTCTCAAACTTGCGAACACAAGAATGAATCAAACTTTACCTTTGAAAATATTTTGGTGTGCTCAAATGCCCTAGAGCATCTACCTGGTGCACCCAAATGCTCCCTTATATTTTCCAAGTGGTAGATGCTCCTCAATTTCTACGTATGATGTGGATTTTGGTCGATGTTTGGATCTAGAATATTGTAAAATGACTCAAAAGGGGCTTAAATTGTATTAAAATCCCATAAAATCACCTCAAATTCCATTCATGCATCCATTACATCATTTCATTATGTTTTGTAAAAATACAAATCGATTTGGATACTTCATTTTTTATTACAACCAAAATTCGTGAAAATACCTAAATCATGTACAAGATGTCACAAAACGGTCCAAAATTTCCACATTCATTATCCCAATCATTCTTCACATTATTCCATAACATTTTGTGATAATTTAGATTGATTTGGACATTTAATTCTTGATTGCAACCAAAATTCCCACAAATCCCAAAGTATACATTGGTTCATTTATTGGGCATGTCTATTCATTATTTCTTTCATCTATTTTTAGGTAGAATAGTTTATCCAATTACCATCATCAAATAAAATTATTTTCCATTGCGTATACTACAAGAGACTCCACCCTCTCAGTGGCTACGAGACTCCACCTTCTCTAAGTATCTTATAGGACTCTACCCTCCTTAAGTGGCTTGATTCATTTGATTTATTTGAAAGTAAGGAGTTTTCTTACAAGTGGTATCAAAGCTAACTCTTGGAAGCAACACCCAAATTTTTTTTTCCAATTATAAATGTGTCTAGTAGTCCCTCCAAAAAATCATTAGCAGTCCATTCCATCACATTCTATCTAAAGAATAATAGTGAGCCTTAGCGTGTTGAAAGGAATTAAATGCAAACACATGAATACTTTAGAATTTGTCACAAAAATTTCTACAAAAATTCATCACCCAAAATTGCTACAAAAGTCGTTGAAAAAATTACTGCAAAAAAGTTGTCACCCAAAATTACTGTAAAAGTCATCATCAAAAATTACTACAAAAGGCATTGCAAAAAGTTACAAATATTATCGTAAAAACATTGCTTTGAAAAAAATTGGGTCAACGGTAAAATTTAGCTTAAAATATCAAATTATATTTCAGAGGATTGATAGCAGTGGCTAACGAGGACACTAACACTAACTAACATGGACAGGGGACTGACAACAGTGACTGATGAGGAAACTGACACTGATAGGAGCTGATGAGGAAACTGACACTAACTAGGGACTAACAATAAGTAGTGGATAATTTGAATGTGATTTTCAACATGAACACAGACTTGATGGATGATTGAATTAGAACTAGCGAACAAGGGGAACGAATTAATATAGTGATCACTTTTTACAGTAATTTTTGTGATGACTTTTACAGCAATTTTTTCTACAATTTTTGTAACTTTGGCAATAATTTCTTCATAAATCCGCTCATGAATTCCAAGTGATAGTTGCACTCTCCAATATTTGATCGTTGGCAACCTTTTTCCACTCCAATTCACAAATTATTTTTGTTGCTACTCAAGTGACCATTGTCATTTCAAATATTTTACCATTGAAAATTTGTAAAAAATTGCAAATGGTGCTAACCATACTCCACTACAGAGTACGCCATCATAGAACATGCCAAATTCAAGAGTTCCTACTTAAATGGTAAGGACTTCTAGACAAATATGCTACATGGGAGACAAAGCATATTTTCTAGTCCTTTCCAGCATTGAGAATAACGCATTTGAGGGAGGGTCCATGCAATGATCCCAAAGTATATGTCGATTCATCGATTGGTCATGTTTGTTCATTATTTCTTTCATCTATTTATAGGTAGAATAGTTTATCCAATTGGCATCATTGAATAACATTAATTTTCATTGTGTATGCTGCAAGAGACTCTACCCTCTCTAAGTGGCTATGAGAATATGCTCTCTCTAAGTGTCTTATAGGACTTTGCCCTCCTTAAGTGGCTTAAGTTATTTGATTTATTTGATTTCTTCAAAATCAAGTAAGGAGTTTCCTTACATTATCCATGCAATTTGGTAGGATGGGTAGATCACCATAAGGACACTTTTTCATTCACATTTCATTTACATCATTCATAAAATCCAATCAAAATCCCATTTTTTTATTGGGGTAAAATCAAAAAACACTCATTACATTATTCACAATCAATACACCATTCACATGCACTACAAGATTCACATTTATTTACATCATTTATATCATCCAAGTGAACCTTGTATCTAGTGATTTACCCTACTCACCTAGTGATTGTAGTAATTAAATATACATGCAATTTGGTAGGATGGGTAGATCACCATAAGGATGCTTGCTCATAACATAATTCAATGTCCTCTTGTTTGAAAACAACATCTTGTTGGTCCCTCATTTTTTTGAGTGAGCTTGTGTTCAAACTAATTTACTCAAAATTTATCATTAATGTCATTTTTCCTGGGGTCACAAACACATATAACTTTTACTACATCATTCATTTTTAGGAATTGTGAATAGTCACTAGGGATATCCGAAGCCTAGGTTGATTTGTTCCTATTGCATATTCATAATTTTGCATTTTTAATGATACAAAAAAAGGCATATTTCTTCATGACACAAAATCACCCTGAAATTGGGGTAGCAAAATTTAATTTTTCTTTCCCACATAAGGATACATCATTCACATTAAATTACATCATGCATATTTTACAAAAACCTTTTTTCTATTAGGATAAAAGTAGAATCATTCATTACATCCTTTACATCATTCATATCATCCAAGTGAACCTCGTAGCTAGTGGTTTACTCTAGTCCCCTTGGTAGTTGCAGTGATTGTTTATCCATGAAATTTGGTAGAATGAGTAGATCACCATAAGGATGCTTGCTCACATCATCATACCATATCATTTTCAAAATCAAACAAACTGATATCTCCTTTTTTTAATGCAACTATGTTCATGAAAACATGCTCAAAACTATCAAATTCCACTTACAAATTCCCTTACAAATTCCCCTTGCATTAGGCCAATAGTTAGGTTCAAAAGTGTGGTTGCATGAAGTGAGGCAATATCCTTTCCTCCACCACATGTTCACCAACATTGGTTAATTTATCCACAACAACAATAACATTACACATTGTGCTAAGAGTAAATTTTCAAAAATATGGAAACATCCCCAAACTTGGGGCAACCAACCTTGACCTTGATTTCAACATTGACATATCCATTTACATCATCCATTGCACTATCCAAATCAAAAATCCTTTTTATTTTGGGGTAAAAGTAGAATCAATCATTACACAATTCACATTCATTGCATCATTCCTTTACATCATTCATATAATTTGTACTTCCAAAAACCCCTTCTCTATTAGGAAAAAAATAGACTCAATCATTGCATCATTCCCAATCATTGCATATTCATTTACACCATTCAAAAACCCCTTTTTTTAGGGAAAAAACATAATCAATCATTGCACTATTCACATTCCATTGAACTATCCAAGTCAAAAACCATTTTTTCTATTAGGGCAAAAATAGAATCAATCATTGAACCTTTCATTATCATTGTATATTCCCATTTCAAAAACCCATTTTTCAATCAGGGCAAAAACAAAATCAATCATTGCATCTTTCATTATCATTTCATATTCACATTTCAAAAACCCCTTTTTTGTTGGGGCAAAAACAAAATCAATCATTGCACTATTCACAATTACACCATTCACATGCACTACACCATTCATAACCATGACATCAAGCCTTTACATCATTCATATCATCCACATTTCAAAAATATCTTTTTTGTTAGGGTAAAAACAAAATCAATCATTGCACCATTCATCATTTATCTACATCATTCACAAAATTCACACTTCTATCAATTGTCTCGTGAGATTCATCCTTCACTCATTCACCAATTGAGAGGGTAATCTACAACAAAAAATTATGTTTCCAAGATCTTCTCATGCACCAAGGGAAGAAGTTGCTTCACAAAACTAGGTGTCTCTTGTTTTTGCACCTCATTGTGTTTCACGTAACACGATATAAAAATGGGCATCTGTAGACACCAAATCCTAGTCACTTTTCATCCACACATCTATAAATCACCACTCATTATATATATATATATATATATGTGTGTGTGTGTGTGTGTGTGTGTGTGTGTGTGTGTGTGTGTGTGTGTATTTATATATATAAAAATTATATATATATATTAATATATTTAATAAATATATATGTGAATAAATCTCAGCCGCCCATCATGACTTAATCCTAACCATTCATCCATCATGATTCATGTCACTTATATAAATCTCAATATTAATCCTTCATGTTGTTTTAATCTTGATCGCACGTTAGTATCGTCGAAACCCCAACAGGGTCAAGGGAAAATTATAAAAGATCACTCATTTTTGTGAATAAGGGGTTGGAAAATATTAAGACTCAAAATTAACATTGGAAGAGCATTGATCATTTGTCCACTCACAAACCCTAGAATTCTGCTAACACCTCCCATATTCACTATCATCCAAAACCCTCACTGCCATATCTATCACCAAAATATCTGCAAACCTGATTTGGTTATGCAGTACACCTCCTTGAAACCCCCGAACACTCTAGGGCATTTCTCGAACACTACTAAGCATTCTATAAATATTGCAAGACATTCATAGCTCTCCTAAAATTCTCTAGGGCATTTCCCCTTAGCTATTTTACATTCTACAAACCCTCGAATGCTCATGGATGTTCACACATCATCAGATCAAGGAAGCAAATATATAGATTAAAAAATCAGTTATATTTTGACAAGGTAACATGTATTATTGATTTTCAACTTATGTTTTATGTGCTTGTCTTACATTTTATCATCGCTGCAACTAGGATTTCTAGATTTATTATTCAGAGGGTCTCACACAGTGGAGCTCTCATATATACTACTAATCTCTTTATGTTGTGATCTGTTTGTAGGTATAGGATATATCTTCCTTGATGGCTATTATAGCTAGAGTGACCCTGTAGGGATACGCAAACCCACTCACAAATTGTTTGGATTGAAGATAAATTGAAGACACCAAATATTCATTTGAACAAAATTTTCATAACCTCTGATTGTAAAATTATTTGTATCAACACAATTTTCATTGTAATAGTGGAGATCAAGGCTCCCATAATATCAATATAATATCATTTATTTATTGTGCAATATTTCTTGTATTTGATTTGTTATAATTATTTTGGTGTTGTTCATTTTTGCTTTATAGTAGTAATGTTTAGCTCCTTTCTCCTTCAACCTCATTTTCAAATTCTAACTTCAATTAAGGCCTTCTTCTCAAGAATTTTAAAGTCTTGAGGTCTTCACCAATCTCCTCTAAAATTTGGCAAACTTCTTGCCAAATCCTTCTCCTTTGGGCTTGTTGTCAGATGGTGATAATTTTCCCAAAAACTTCCTTTATTAGGAACTTCTCCTTGGTGGTTAATTTATCCAATGAGTTCTTTTAGGAACTCTTTTAGTGGCCTTCTTCAAATATCCTTTAACGAGGCTCACCAAGACTTCTCCTTGTTTCTCCTTGAGATCTCTTGTAGGTCTCTTCAGCTTCTCAAGCTGATTTCTTCTTCTCCTTCAGAATGAAGTCTTCAATATTTAATGGAGATCACCAATATATTATCTTTACGAAGACTCTTCTCTGGAGTTTCTTCAATCTACTATTTGTAATCTTCAATGGAGATCACAAACCTCCAATATTCTCTAGAGTCTCTTCCTTGAATCTGCAACAATGCTCCTACAACCTTTTCTTCTTTTGCACTCTACAGGTCTGCAATCTCTAATAATGGAATATTTTCTTCAGGCCTCCAAATATTCATTCTTCCTCTTATATATTCTAGTGCTATATTTATTCTAAAGAAGATATTCTTCCTAGCTCATTTTTAGGAATCTTCCCACTTTCTTTGAATCTCTTTTTTCCTCCAACAAAGTGTTAGGATTGAAATGGAAGAAATTCTAAATCTAGAGAAGATGAATCTTCACTAGTTGATTTGTCAGGCTAGTGGAATCCTTGTTGAGTCCTAGTCTTCATGAGAGTTTCTAAAACCCTATAGAAAGACTCTGGCCAAATGCAATCTCAAAAGTTTTGTAAATGATATTTTTGGATTTCTCTCAATCTCACTTGTGGCTCTTCCTATTTCCTATCGATCTACCATGTACTTTGATACCACTATTAGTTTTTGATGAGTATATGATATAGGAAATGCAACCAAAAGGTGTAATCTAATTAAGCTGTAATATATATATGATAATGAAACTATAATATGCAGGAAAATAATGAGAGAAACTTTTGAAATAACTCAAAATTATGCCATTAATGAAAGCTCATGAAAATAGTACAATGTAATACAATAGAGGGCATGAACACTCCATTAACTGATATGAAAGGACTACATTGTACCACATTACTAATATATACTAATTCTCTCCTCTATTCACTCACTATATAGGAAGATAGGTTCTTTGTACCTCACTCTATTCTATGGCTTATGTACATGTGGACTAAATGCATATTTTATCATTGTACATTCTAATTGAAAGATGTAAAATTTAACACACAAACAATGCTTTGAATAAAAAATGTAAGGTAACACAAGTTTGCACAATAGAATAAATTCTTTATTTATGGGGGGAGTGTAGAAAATCCATTGTTTATAAGTTTGGATCCTTGAATCCTTTTGATACAATATTACAACAATTTAGGGTTCTTCGAAACCCTAAGAAGAAAGGCCATGGTGTCTTCAAGTGCATCTTGATCCCAACAAGGTTTAGTGGGCTTTTTGGTATCTAAGATTGGGCCACTCCAAATTCCGATGTAACACCTTCATATCTACACACAATGACATAGAAAATAGTTAGTAGTATATGCAAGGGATCCATAGTGTGAGGCCCTCTATATGCAATAATAAAACCCTAACTAGATACTGCAAGTATAGTGAACAAAAATAGAAAGCACATTCATTAAAATAAATAAATATAGGGTTGATCTATTTTACCTACTTATTATATTTTGATATGTGATGCCTGATGTAGGTTACTGGTGTGGTGATACCCTAGCATCACCCTAGAGAGGCTTCAGGAATGGGAGCATAAAATACCCGTGGGAACCTGGCGACTACAGGAAATATCTGTGGGCACCTGTTACTGGTGAGGAGGCACCTGTGGGTTCCTGATGTTGATGGAGAAGCACCTATAGGCACCTGGTGGCTGATGGGGAATTTTGTAGAAGTAGAACGGGCAAGGGTGCATGTTGTAACGATGTATATGGCTAGCGAAGAAAGTGAAATGTGACAAATAAAATGGGTCTAGGGCATAAAAGGCTTCGTAAAATACTTAAGGCGCTCAAGGAATCAAGGAATTCAAAAATTCAAACACTCGGGAACTTAGGGGTTGAGCCATAAAAATGGCTCCTATTTATAATCTAACCTAGGGTATGCTAGGGTTTCAACAACACTAATTATGTGGTTGAGATTAAAGCACATCCAAGGGTTGATAATAAATCTAAGGTGTGACATGGATTGATTTATATGGGTGGTCAAAATTAAATGAAATTAGATGGCTGGGATTAATTCACTTAAATAAATACATATTTATTAAAAATATATTATAATATAATATTAAATATTATATTTATATATAATAAATATATATAAATAAATGCAAATAATGATTGAAAATGGTGGGAAAATAGGGATAGTGGGTAAATTGGCTATGCTTTGGTGGTGGAAATGGTGGGAAAGCCTGAATGGAGGAGAAATGGCTAGATTTTGGTGTCTATAGATGCCCCTTCTTATACTGTGTTCCGTGAAACACAATGTAGTGCAAAAATATGAGATACCTATATAGGCCAAGTGTAGAAGCAGCTTCTCTCTCTTGTTCGAATATGAGCTTGAAGACAAAAGAATAAAAGAATTTGGAATTTTTTGTAGCTTACCATACAAGCTTGAAGATAAAACAATAAAAGAATTCTGATTTTTGCATAGCTTACCCCCTCAATTGGCGAATGAAGTTACGAATGAATCTCTTGAGCCAATTGAATAATATGTGCAAATAGATTATGGATGATGTGATACCATTTTTACCCCAATTGTGGGAAGGGGGTTGGTGGAAAATGTGATATGACGTGTATATTTTTTCCCCAACATATGAAGGATTTTTTGCAAATGTGATGTGATGAGGAAGATAAGAATGATGTAAAATTTGATACCCTTTTTGCCCCAACGATGGGAAGGGGGTTGGTCAAAAATGTGATATGATGTGTTTATTTTTATCCCAATAGAAGATGGGATTTTTGCCAAGTGTAGATACCATGATCATGTAATATGTATCCCATTTTGGGAAATTCATAACCAAAAATGGTTTCCCCTAAGTTTGTGGTGATTCAACATTGTTGAAACACTTTGCCTTTTTGACGTCATTGATATGCAAAATGATGATGCAAAAGAAAAAAATAATCAACCTTGGATGGCCTACTAGTGATTGTTTGGATAATTCCCACAATTAGAACCAATCATCCTAGCTAGTGCCTATCTCTAAGGTGTTAAGGAGATTTTGAATGATGAAATTTGAGTTTTTGTTCATGTTTTAAGCCCCACGAACTAGGCCATCAATTATAGTGGTTATGCAAATTGTTCTTGGTAATTTTTCACTCTAAATATGAGGAAATACCAAATATGATTATGATTTCAAGCAAGGAGATAAGTGATGATGATTATCATCAATTTTCCTTATTGTAAGCTATTCATCTTACCAAATTGCATAGATCCAAATCATTGTAATCGTCAAGTGTGTAGAGTAATTCACTAGATATAAGATTCAATTGCATGTTATGTGAACTTGGCAAATATGTAAATGATGATATGAAATGATGTGAAGATGATGATTGTTTTGTGAAGATTTGGGTCATTTTAGGCACTTTTGGATTTTTTTTTGTGAATGTTGGTCAATGTGGATGCAAATGAGATTTATAAATCCAAATCAATTATAATCTTCACAAAACCTGATAAAATAATGGAAGGCATTGTTCAGGGAAATTTAGAATAATTTGGTTGGGGTTAGCTACTATTTTGCACTGATTTGGCTTTTGTCAATGCTGATGCAAAATGCCTGTGGGTGCTTGTGATCCACAGAAATGCCCGCAGGTGCTTCAAAATGCCAAGAAAAACTCATGGGCACTTCAAAGTGCTTGAAGTAGCTATAAATAGCTTGTTGGTGGAGATTAAATCTCATTTGTGCATCTACGGAGTTTGAGAAGCTGCGTATGAGGAATGAAGGGTGAGTGAGGAGGGAAGTGAGGTGAGGCCTTTGGAGCACGAAAGCTCTGGAAGTGGAGGGATATGGTGTGGGGTCCAGGGCTACTATTCGGATGCATATTACGGAGGTAAGGTATTGTATTGTGCAAATTTGTTTTTTTTTTAATTATTAACAATTGTTTTGTGTTGTGTTGCAGCATAGAGTTTTGGAGGCTCAAATTCACCTTACATCCCCTAGATGAGGAAGGTGATTACGAGGGATGAATGGAAGTTGCTCAAGGAATTGGTGTTAATGGAGGTAGCCTGGTTGGATGTGGTGAGGTTTGATGAGGGGTACCTATTTGCCTTGGTAGATATATGGGATGCATATAGGGGGACATTCCAGCTCCCTACAGGTCAGGTCATTGTGATCTTGGAGGATGTATATCGCATCCTCAAGGTGTCAGTGGAGGGTCTCCAGGTTGAGGTTATCATCAACTAAAATATAAATATGAGGAGAATATTTTGGGACACCTAGGAGGGGGTGAAGGTGGAGAGTGAAGGCATACCTTATTTGTCCATGTATGTGGACAAGGAGCTAGATCCCCTTCGGGCTTTGGTGATGTTCATGTTGGCCAACATTGTGGTCCCAAATAGCATCGAGTGTAGGTTACCTTGGCACCTGATAGGAGTGGTGAGAAAAATGCTCATGATGAGATAGGCATATGCATGGGCTCCTACCTTACTAGTGTAGGTGTACCAGAAGCTATATTATGTGACAAGGTAGGGGTAACAGGGATTGGAGTGTAGCCTACTACTACAATGTTGGAGATGGTAGCATTTCAGAGTTGCTCAACTAGAGGGTTTGCCTATGGAGGATTTTGGTAGGGAGTAACCCTATGCTAGGTGATGGGCATTGGTTGAGGAGGTGAAGTCAAGTCATCCAGTGAGGATGAGTTAGTGGTACAAGGATATATGGGTTGGATTAATATCCACCCAAGTGGTATGGAAGCCATGGTTGGGTGCCTAGTGGACTCGGGATGGAGAGCATATACGATAGGTGCAGTAGGGTAGGTGTGTTATTAGGAGGAATAGGAGTGAGGTGGAGTACTTCTAGTTCTCATGAGTGCTCCGTCAGTTTAGGTTGAGATAGGATGTTCCCGATGAGCCAGTGCGGTACAGGAGGCATTGGGATAAGATAAGGCTACCATGTGTGGAGCCATGGAGGATAGCCTTGGAGGATTATGAGGAGGTGGAAATCCCAGATGTGTAGGATGCAAGGATAATCATAGATTATGATGCATGTTTCATGGCTAAGACACCATGGGTACCGCCTCAAGGATTGGTTGATGTGGGTGGTGTTTGAGAGGCTAGGAATGAGGGTACCCTAGAGACTCATGATGAGGGGACCCAGGATGCCTGCGAGAGTTAGTGAAATCTTTAATATGACATTCAAATGTGGAATGTGAAGGGTGAAATATAGTAGGCACATGCTATTGGGGGAGATGGAAGAGGTTCTATATGTACCCCCAGGAAAAAGTGAAGGAGTGGGCATAGCTGGAGCAGCAGGTGGTGGAGTGAGAAACAAGGATTGTGACTCTCTAGTCAAAGTTAGCAGAGAGGAAGCATCAACATGAGGTCAACATACGATGCCTTCACTCTTGGCATATATATATATTGAGGCATTGGAGGATAGGTTGATGGAACATCATATTCCACTTCCGAATCCTCCAACCCCTTCTGTATCTGATGCTAGGCATAGTCATTCTAGGCATAACTCTAGGTCTAGGGCTCCTTCTAGCTTTGATGCTCCTGCTAGGTCATAGGGATCTTCTTGGAGGATGTAGCTAGTGCTTAGATACACTTTTTGTATATGATCCTTGGTGCTCCATTGTATGTATCCTTTTGGAATTCATTGATATATATATATATATATATATACATGGCTTTTAACTTTTGTGTTATATATTTGTGTGAATATTTTTGTGGAATTATTTTATGGGATGCATGTTTATGTTTATGATTTATGCATATGATATGGTATGGATGATTAATTATAATGATAATTATTGTTTATATATTTTTTTTGTTCATTTTCTAACATTGATTTTTAATCAGGGGCACCAAACTTGGTGGTATGTGGGGTGAATGACTTATCAATTGAAATGGATGTTAACATAAAATAAGACATGGATGTTGATATGGAAGAAGATATGGATGTTGATATGGAAGAGAGTTTGTTTTGTAGAGACTAAAACATTCTAGTGGCATCAAAAAAACACACTAAATTTACCTAATCCTTCTAGGACCAAATATGTGTGCAATGAATTCATTTACCAAACCAAGAGCAAGGTAATGACCTGAGACAATCAAGAACTACTGTTTGTGTAAGTGAGTTTATTAACTCCTCTTGAGTAAATTGGGTAAACCTATTATGGTTGAAACCAAGAAGCTAGCTTATCCATATGAGCGGTCATAGGTCTCTTTTAAAATACATTTTACCATGCATGAGCGTACTCCACTACCAATCAGGCATCTATAGCTCTGATGGAGGTTAACTCCATAGTCGATGATTTTTGTTGTTGATCTCTTAATTTTTAGGGATGACTACCTAACTATCTAAATAGAAATGTAGTACAATCCTTACAACCCAATTTATCAGTGGTGTGTGATGAAAAATATTTAGAGCTTTGGGGAATCAGATTCTCAACCTAAGTGTGATGATAATTGTACCCTATCCTTACTACTCTGTATTTTGAATTTGGAACAATTGTGATAGTGGTGCAAACCACTATTATTATGGACTATGTTGCATGATGGTACTAGAAGGGATGACCTTTTTTACTTTAAGTTTCACACCAAGTATGGTGTTATCCCTCTTTGATGCAAGATATTTTTAAGATGTGAGAGTTTTGCTTGGTTTAAGAATGTTTTTGGGAATCAATTCACCAAACTCAATATTTTTCTTACTATATATGTGCAATGGTCCTAAAAGAATTGGATATGTATTTTGGATATTCTTTAAAACACTATAATTGTTTGACTGACTGAAAACACCTAGGAGTTTGTGAATGTGGCTTTATTAATGATAATTTGACTTTGTGGATTTGTGTGGATGAATTTGTGAAGGTGCCCCTGATTAAGGCAACATGACTTTTGTTGGACCAATTAAGACCTTGAACTTAATAAATGATCCCTATATGAAATGTGGAATGTGGAATGTGAATGCAATGTATGAAATGCAATTTATGAACATGCAGAATGCATTGTTTTTGAAATGTGAATGCGGGTGAATGAAATGTTATGAATGAAATATATGCAAATGTTTTTTTTGTATTAGCCATGTATATATATAATAAAATCATGCATAGAATACTCTCAAGCGTATAACATTAAGTGGTTCAGATTCTTCCTCTCCCTCTAGACTAGCAAGCCTATAAGTACCATTATCCACTCTTTGTGTAACTATGTATGGACCTAACCAATTAGCCACAAATTTATCTCGAAGATGTGGCAATGCATTGGTATTTTACTAATTATCTTTAAGGACAAGATCTCCCACTTGAAATTCACATACATGAAGCTTGGTGTTGTAAGCATATTTGAGTCGGTCTTGATAAAATCGTAAATGCTCTAAAGCATTGACTCGCCTCTCATCAACAAGTGAGAGTTGGTAAAGCCATGCTTGTCTAGCAGTATCATCATCTATGAATTCTTGCAAAGAAATTTACAAGGAAGGGATCTTGAGCTCAAGAGGCATGATTGCTTTAGCTCCATAGACCAATGAAAATGGTGTTGCCCCTGTAGGAATGCAGATGCTTTTTTGATAAGCCCATGATGCTTGGGGAATTTTTGTATGCCAATTTCTATGATTTTCTTTGACAAGTTTCTTGAGAATGGAAATTAAGGTCTTGTTGGAAGCTTCAGCTTTTCCATTTGTTTGAGGGTAATAAGGAGTCGAGAAAATATGTTGAATTTTATATTTCTCGCAAAGTGCTCTAACATCCTTGTTCTTGAAAGACTTGCCATTGTTGGAAATTATTTTCAAGGGGATACCAAAATGACAAATGATATGATGGATAATGAACTCCACAATTCTAGGTCCTATCATACTAGTTAGAGGAATTACCTCAACCCACTTTTTTAAGTATTCAGTGGTTGTGATGATGAAAGTATGTTATCTTGAGGAAGCAGGTAAAATTTTGCCAATTAGGTCTAGGCCCCATTGTGAAAAGGGCCAAAGGTTGTGAATAGGCTATAAATCTTGTGATGGTACATGAGTTATATTAGCATGTTCTTGGCACTTCTTGCGATGTTTAACATAGGTGCAATAATCATGTTCTATTATGGGCCAATAATAACCCATGCATAGAATATTCTTTGCAATGGTCATTTTACTAAAATGACCACCACAAGTATGATCATCGACTTCATATATGGCTCTTTGAGCTTTTCTATATTTGAGACAATGAAGGAGAACTCCATCATAACCATGTTCATACAAAACATACCCCAAAAGAATGAAATGGGTTGCCTTTTGCTTGAAAGTTCACTTGGCAGTCTGAAACATGTCAAATGGGAGTGTTCCAAACTTGAGAAAGGCTACTATTTTGTTGGACCAAGGCTCATATCAATACGATTAGATAAAGCAAACATCCTTTTCATATTTTGACTCAACACGGGAAATTGTAGATTTAGATACTGTTGAAATGATAAGGGGTTGTACCTCTCCAAAGGAGTATTTTGGAATCAATGATCCAAGGGAGGCCATCACATCTACAAATTGTAGCGACCCCGAGATGCACTCACCACTCTTTTTTATGCTACTTGCAATGTATTAAAAACCTAAGATGAAATGGAAGACAATGAAAAGCATATAACATGGAAATAACAAAGATGGATCTCTTTATTCGTATTGAAACCTAGTTACATGTTGGTCCCTCTTAGGGATACCGATTTTGATATAATAAGGTTACAAATAGGTAAAGAGTACCTATTTTGCGAAGAGGTGGTC
Organism: Wollemia nobilis; assembly: GCA_028583015.1. Classification (NCBI taxonomy): domain Eukaryota; kingdom Viridiplantae; phylum Streptophyta; class Pinopsida; order Araucariales; family Araucariaceae; genus Wollemia; species Wollemia nobilis. The sequence continues at coordinate 24,102,334 of JAQPPZ010016888.1, forward strand.
CATTGTAAAAAATCTTCTCGATTCCACACACAAAAATCTATGAGGGATTACAGATGCCTCCTTCTCCAGGCCTATTTCCTAGAGGGATCCCTTTTGCTCTCGTATGTTGTAGACTCTGTCTGATGAACCTGTGGCCCTGTAAGTAATGAAACAACAACACACGCTTAGGTGTTCGAGAATACCTCCCCAGATGAGGTTGTTAGAAATATATATAAAAAATGAAATAAAGTGCAAATTAGACTAATGCTATGAATACGAACGAATGAAATGATGCTATGCTAATGATATGCTAAAACAATGAATCTAATTTCTAGAACCCTAAGTTAAGCTTGCGGGCCACTATCCAAGATAACGATCGCTAAAGTGACTCTCGTTGCTCCAAATATATGGATCAAAGCTTGTATTCGATGTTGAAATAATGGTTGCTATGCTCTCCAATTTGTCAAGGCTTCATTATACATGTGATCTCCAAGGGAACTCTCCAAGTCTTGAAAGCTCTCCTCAATGACCAAGATCGATAAAAGATGTATATATGATCCCTCTTGGTGCTCTTAGGCTTGCACCTTTTATAGTGTGAAACCCTAGGTCTATTTCCAAGCCCTAGGAATGAATTTCTCATGCATAGTGCAAGTTAGAATGAGAATATTTTTGTCTTTTCTATGTTTGGAGGCCAGTTAACTGAAATATAACTACCAACTTGAGTCTCCTATGCGAACTAGTTGTTAGCATAAGAATATTTTATCCTTTTTTTATGTTTGGAGGCTAGTTAACTAAATTCTAAATGAAAAATCAAGTCTCCTATGTGAACTGGTCATGAAAAGGAATGCAAACTTACTCATGCTCACCTACCACTTTCACCTGTGATTAGGCTTGTTTATCAGTAAAACTACTTTTAGGGTTTAGTCATTATCGTCTGCAGTGACTAAGATCTAGCCACTATCATCTATAGTGGCTAAGGTCTAGTTGCTCTAGGCTTGAGCATCTAGGATCTGGTCACTCTTGTCTTGAGTAGTTGGGCTTGGATGGCTTGAAAAGGCCTCAAATGAGTGGTGAGAACCACTGTTAATGCTTGGAAATTCTAATATCATGTCATTTTATCTTATGAATGTGTCTATGTGAGCATATCCCCTAAGCATTATAGGATTTAGGTGTCTATAGATGGCCCTTTTTGTGATGCATTGTGTGGAAAACATAATACTAAGCAAAAACATAGACTGATCTATTTGTAGGGTGTATGGTGATAGATGGTATGATCAACGTTGGATGGCCCAATCATTCAAGATGGCATGCATCCCTTGAATCATTGCCTAAATTTTTGGAGTACTTAGCTCAGTGGCTTGGGCATGTTAAATTGCACTCATTACTCAAACTCAATCGGGTACCTTCAGCTTCTATAACAATTTCGACCAGTAGGAGAGCTAAAATTGAAGATGTCATGTCTGCTTACGTTCCCAGAAAACAAGGGAAATTTGTGATTGTTGTATGTAATGATTCATAGGATGAACATGATTTTGTTATGATTGAGTGATATTTTGTTGATTTTGATTATGATTATGTTGAATTTTTGAACTACTTCCTCACACAATGGATTGGTGAAGAAATGACAATGAATGAAGTGACAAGTCGCTTGACCAATATGACTAATCTGGTTCCTTTCTAGCATTTGTTTCTTTAAATGGGTAATCCTACATCCAAGTGTGATCCCAATTGTTTATGATAATCATCCATCCTTATCTCGAGGAGTAGTCCAGCTATCAATAACTTTCTTAGGGAGTTAGGATGAGTGATTCTATTTATGTTTGTATTGTATCACTTTGGCTTAATGTTTTTGTTATCATAGGGGAATTAGAATGATCCTTTTGCACCTATGGAGCAGTCCAACCATATTGGTCTTATTTGGTATTAAAGGGTGGCACATCGTAATCCTAAAATAAAATGCTTTTGACCCAAGTGGCCTTATGGTATCCTACTCATATTATTGAAATGCATGGAGTGTGAATCATTGCAATCATCGAATGGATAGAGCCAGCAATTAGGTATGAGGCCTACTTGATATTATGCTTTTATGTGATTTTCTTGTTATTTTGGTCATTAATATGACTTCAATTCATCAAAATGCATTTATTTAATGTTTTTGTCATCCCCCCATGGAAGGATTTTTCTTATTTTTTATTTGTGGAGCAGGTCGTTGTCAGGTCCAATAGCCTCTAAGTTTCTACCTGTGGCCTCTATCACCTTGAGTGGCCATGAAGTTCAGGCCACTGACATAAGCAACGACTAAGGCAATAATTTGAAAATATAAAAAATTGCATTTTTAGGGTTTTGACCTGTCACTTTCATCTGCTATCAATTCACTTTTCAGAGCTTTGGTGAGACAATGATAGTTGCAATTTCTAAAGCTACCTGCATTGAGGAAATAGTTGCACAGGGTGAGGCATCAGTTGTTGGAGGAGCTGAAGCTTCTTGGGTATTTTATTTTTTAAACCCTAACCTCTTTTCCTTTTTCAAGTAAAACTTAACCTCGCTAAGTAATTGGTAAATGAACCTCACTAAACCTGTTGGTAACGAATGAAATCTATAGTAAGGTTTATTTTAAGTTTTTAAGTGGTGGGTTGGTCCCCATTTTTGTTCTTTTCAATTTTTTTTATTTTTATGTCCTAGGTTTCACAGGTTTACCATGTTACCTTTCGGTTGTTGTCACTTAGAGCGATAAAAATTTGGTCGTTGTCTCTTAGAGTGACTAATTTTAAACCCCAACGATCAGAAATTTAACCGTTGGGATTTGGTCATTGTTGTCTCCAGCAGTTAGATTCTGGTCGCTGTAGGTGACAACGACTAATCCCCTTAGCCAATTTTACACAAATTTTTACTTTCTATTGGATATTTGAGATAGTTTAATAATTTTTTTGGCATTTTGAACTACTCTTTAGCCAGTGTTGCACTGTAGTTATATTTTGTCTTTCTTTTTATTTGCTTAGATCCTTATTGCTCAGGCTTGAGACCTGAGGATCATGAATGACCTTCTACATATTTTGTATGACATGTATTGGAGGGGGCTTAAGGCTTGCGAACTCCAGTATGTTACCAGACTACCTCATATTATGTCAGACCAGGCTTACCTTACAGCTTTGGCCCATCGTTGGGACCCTTGGACTAATACCTTCCACATCCCGACCAGTGAGATGACCATCATGCCAAAGGATGTGTACAGGATCTTTAGGATCTCTTTTAATGGGGTGGCTATTGTTTCTTCAGCTACTAATGATTAGGTGGCCATCTTCACTCAGGTGTTTGGTAGGTATTCTAAGGATGCTCTCAAGGACAACAAGTCTAATGGATGGAGTGTCTATCATCCATTGGTACCGAGACTATGTTTTCACAAAGAGGCATGTGGTGTTGCTGATGGTCATCAGAAATGTCCTTATCCTAGATTCCTCAGGCTTGAGGTTCCCTTGGAATCTCCTTGCAATGGTTTAGGACCTAATGGATAGTGATGAATATATTAGATATGCATGGGAAAGGTCTCTATCAATGTTATGATGAGATGTACCACATCTGCTAGAGGGGTCATGTCAGCATCGCCTATAGTTGGATTTTGTAGATCTGGGGATGGGAGCATATTAGGGTAGATCGCTCTAAGGGGATTTTTGTTGAGATCATAGTTGTGGATAGGAGGATGCAGTGCTATGGTGCTAGATGGGCTAGAGAGAGAGAGGAGCGCAAGAGCTACACTTTTGTAGGGGAGCTGACTGATTACACTGATAATTTCACTAGACTCCAAGATGGAGATATCATATGGCACCCATATCATGAGTTTCCTACTTGGGATGACCCTGATAGATTTACTGCTAGGACGCGGCACAAGCAATAGTTCATTGACCATAAGTTTAACATTCGAGAGTACTTCTACTCTCAGGTTCTTCGTTAATATGGGTTGCAGTAGGATGTGCCACTAGTACCATTTTTGTATAGGCACATTAGAGCAGAGAGAGACCACCCTCCCTAACAGGTTATAGAGTTGGTTGATGAGGAGGATGCCCCAACTATTGATCCTAGAGTATCTGGTGAAGTTACAGATGCATTTGCACAGTGGTGGAGTGACCTGATATGGTATGGTGAGGGTAGTCTGGGCCAAGAGGATGATGGCAAAGATGGGGTAGATCCATCAGGGTGCAGGGTTCATGCTAGTATTGCGATGTAGAGCCAATAGGCAGAGTAGGTGATAATGAAGTACCAGGAGGCTCTTGAGGAGGTGCAGGAGGAGATGGAACCTGAGGACAAATATTCTCCTCTTAGGGCACAACTACATGATGTGGAGGTCGAGCTCCAGTCAACCAAGATATAGGTACAATAGTGTGACATCATCATAGCTCAAAGGGATACTACTATAGCATATTTTTTGGACCAGATAAAAGATTTGTAGGCCGCTATGGGAGGAGCTTCTCAGATTCAGATTTTTTTTGCCCCTCCTACTCCCAAGGATCCTTCAAGAGCAGCTTTCAAGACTAAGATCCATCATGTACAGGATTTTTTGGATGAGAATGATGTTCATATTACTGAGGATGCAACCTAGATTGCTGCTCTCTCTCGGTAGATCAAGAGGCTAGGAGACATCCCTAGGGAGAGAGGGGCTATAGGTGGATCACAGGTCAAAAAGAGCTCTATAGTAGGGTAGTCTTCCATCTATTCTGGTCATGGGGCCCGCACTCATACTAAGAGACCAATAGGGTCCAGCTCGCACCATTCTCCTATAGATCCGTACATAGGGGGCGATGTTGTAGGGGGCACAAGCCCAGTATTCAATTGATGATGCTCTTGTTTTTTATTCATTTTTGAGGTCGATTGACCTATATGACTATCGTCCATGGGTATTTTTGTACATCCATGGACTTGACACACATAATTTTATGATATCTTTGCATTATGACTCATTATGTGTATCATTTATTGCTCATGTTTTTTTTGTTATTTTGTTTTATGATGTGATGTGATGATGGCATTATGATGCTTTGATGTATATGTTAGATGATAGATGATATTGTAGATGCTTATACGATTTGATGAAGTGACATGATGTTTTTTGATGATGAATGATGAATTCATGATTGTATGCAAATGGATATTGCCTATATGTTTTATGATGTGCTTTATGATGTGATGGTGGACAATTAATGACTTGTGTTTGTGGATGTGATGTTATTGTTAAATGCATGTTTAATTTTTCTTTGATTGTATGCATATAACTTATGTGATGGGATGGTATAAACGAACTTGTATGGTCTAATCACTTAAAACATAAGGAATGCATATGACATTGACAATCTTAATGGGTGATACCATAGAAAGTAAAAAAAATAATCATGAATTTAAATAATCATTCTTATCATAAAAATTGATTAAGTATTCATATATGATATGTAATGGTGTGTAATGTATTTTCTTGATAAGTTTCTGTAAATTAAAAGATATAAATTAGTTAGTGGTCATCCATATACTAAATATATATGTGGTATCTATCCTATTATATTGATACCCCCTAATTTATAGAATCTTATAAAGAAAATGATGGTGTGAATGATGTTATGATTTGTTACTATGTAAGAATTTTTGGGGCTTTCCGGAGATTCAAACACTCTAGTTACCCTATCAATAGTTGTCTACTGACCACTCTAGACCTTTGAAAAGTAAGTCTTTTACCATGGACCTAGATATTCATGATCTCTGTGTGTGCAAGTGATTGTATATTTTGAGATAGAACTCAAGGATTTCCTCCAATGTTAGGTAGGATTCTTTTAGCCCATTGCTAAGATCAGGGATTCTCAAGTGTTTGTCTCATCCTAAGTTGGACTTAGTTGGACTATACCACTAGGCAATATTGGGTTACCTAAGCTAGCTCATCCACATTCAAACATTGGTCTACACAAATGCATGAAGAAATTTTGGTAGACATATCGTCATGCGTAAGGATCTCTCCTTCTGGTTTTGTACAATGCTGAGAATTCTAGGGATTCAAGCTTTATTCCTTTTTGGCTTTCTTTTGTCTTTGGATATTTGCTCATATCTAGTGATTAAAATCACTATTTATTTTTTATTTATTTTCTCTTTGAGCAAGGATATTTGTAGTGATGATAATCACTATTTATTTTGCTCATATGTAGTGATGAAAATCACTATTTATTTTTATTGATTTTTCTTTGTGTAAGGTTTCTTGGAATTTCTGATGTGTGTATCGGATTATTGCTATCAAATTTGGACTAAATGCTTCGCTTTTTTAGTATGTACTTTGCTTCAGAATTTTGCTTATTTTGATTTAAGCAAGGGTTTTGGATAGGTCAAAGCTTTTCCTTTTGCCAATTCTCAGCACCTTTAAACCGGTTGCATAGGGGAATAAGCAAGGAAAATCCTTTTCACTTAAGGTAACCTAGACCACTTTGTAGCTTTCATATTTTCCTTGTACCAACTAGGATTTTAGCATTTCAATTAGTGATGGGATCTTGAATATACAAGGCATTATCATAGCTAGACCTTACCTTCTACTAATCAAAGTTGTTTTCCACAAAAGTTGATAAGATCACTAGGTGTGGTTGCTTAACCGAAAAACCTTAGTATATTATGTATAGCAACAAGTAATGGTTGTGTTGAAAAACACGATTACACACATGTGTTTATGGAGGTATGGATTTGAATTATTTGTGCAACAAACTGTGGTATCACTTTTAAGACTCTCATGACTAATGAAATTGTAATGGATGTGAAAATGCAATGCAATTATGTGGATGCAAGATATGAAATGCAATTTGTTTTTTGTATTTTTTATTTTTATGTTATTTTTGTATTTTTATTTGATTTGACAAAAGGTCTTATTATGCCTTTGGGGATTTTTTATTTTTGACCAAGTAGAATGAAGTACCCTTGGAGATTTTTGATTGATTTTGACCAAGTGACTTGAATTAACCTTGGAGCTTTTTGAATTTATTTTGACCAAGCAGATTGAATGCCTTTGGAGCATTTGAATTGATTTTGACCAAGCGGCTTGAATGCCCTTGGAGCAATTGAATTGATTGTAGTTGACCAAGCGATTTGAATACCCTTGGAGCATTTTGAATTGATTGGAGTTGACCAAGCGATTTGAATACCCTTGGAGCATTTTGAATTGATTTTGACCAAGTGGGATGAATTACCCTTGGAGCCTTTGATTTTATTTTGAAATTTTATGTTTTTATGATTTGTTTGTGTTTTTGACCTATTTGGATTTTTTTGTTTTTTTTTGACATATTTGAATGTTTTTGTGCTTTTGACATATTTGAATGTTTTTTTTTTTTATGTATTTGAATATTTTTTGTTTTTTATGTGTAGAATGCCTTTAAGTGAATGATATTGATAGGTTCAAGCTCCTCAACACCATCTAATGATATAAGGTGATATGCTCCAGGCCCAACTCTCTGTGAAATCATGTATGGGCCTTATCTAGTTTATCGTGAACTTGTCTCGTAAATGTGATGGCAGATTCAAATTCTATTGGTTTTATTTGAGCACTAGATCTCCAACCTTGAATTCCCTTAAGTGGTCTTTACTATTGTAATCTCACACAAGGCGATCTTGGTAAACATGAATATGCTCTAAATCATTGACTCAGAGTTCATCAAGAAGCATCAACTGATCAAGATGGCCTTGTTGCATGACATCATTGTCTATAAAGTCTTTTAATACTATGTGTAGAGTCATAATTTCCAAATCTAGTGGCATGATGACTTTAGTGCCATATACTAGTGAAAATGATGTTGCCCTAGTGGGCATCCGTATACTACTCCTATATGCCCATAGTGCAAGAGGCAACTGCATGTGCCAAACCTTATGATTGTCTTACACCATCTTCCTCAAGATTAAGACTATTGTTTTATTTGATTATTTTGCTTGCCCGTTTGCTTGAGGATAATAAGGTGTTAAAAAACTGTGCTAAATATGGTATTTGTTAATTAAGGTACGTACATTTTTGTTCTTGAAATATGGCCCATTATTTGATATTATCTTATAAGGGACCCCAAAATGACTTATGATATTGTGGGGTATAAACTCTGCAATCCTTGGTCCAATTGTTGATGTTAAGGGATCACTTCCACCCATTTAGTGAAGTATTCTATGGTTGTTATGATGAATGTGTTTCGGCCTGAGGATGGGGGTGAGATCTTCTCAATCAAGTCTAGTCCCCACTATGAGAATTACCATGTTGCTTGGATGGGTTACATGGCTTGCGATGGTAAGTGCATTAGATTTGCATGATGCTAGAACTTACTATATTTCTTGATATTCTCACAACAATCCTTTTCCATGGTGGGCCAATAGTAACCCATTCTCAATATGCACTTAACGATGGCCATGCCACTGAAATGTCCTCCACATGTGTCGTCATGAGCTTGCAAAATTACCCAGGATGCTTCCTGGAGCTCAAGACAATGGAGTAATACTCCATCATATCCTCGTCTATAGAGGATTTATCCTAGCAAGATGTATATTATTGCTTTCTATTTGAATGTTCACCTTTCAGTATGCGACAAACCTTGAGGTACTATTCTAATTTTTAGGAAGTCCTGCAGTTGGGAAAGCCAATCCTGATAAGCCACGAATTCTATAGAAAATACAACTTTATTTTCTTGTATTTTTGAGATGGTGAACACAGATTGAGGAACAAATCTATGGTGTATGGTTGCACCACACTCCACATGTCCTTGGGATATCAAAGACCCCCAATGTGCCTTTTGCAAGAAATATTTTCCTGCAAAGGACCAATCCTGATTTGGCTCGATGTTGATTATGTTGATTGATTCTTGATTGTTAAAAGCTTCATGACATATTGTTGAGTGCGAAAACACTTTTACATGAATAGTTGAAAAATTAGAAGATGGATTCTAAGGTATTAAGAATCCCAAAGATGCCATGGTGTCTACAAATCTATTTGAAGTATGAGGGATTGCCTTGATGTCATACCATTCTAGCCAGGCTAGGTATGTGTCAACAAGTTCCTTGTAATTATTTAGGAGTGGGCACTGCAGTGAAATAGTTCTTTGACCTCGTTTACTATGAGCAAGGAGTCACCAGATATATTTAGTCTTTTAATACCCATTTCTACGGTTTTTTGGAGTCCCAGGATCAATGCTTCATATTCTATATTTTTGTTTGTGCACAGGAAGTCTAGTTTAAATGATAAGGGCAATGGAGTGCTATGTGGTGTGATAAATACAATCCTTGCTCCACCCCCTTGTTCACACTTCAAACAATCATCAAGAAATTCTATAGTGAGAGGCTTGTTATCTTGAAGAGGTGCCTCTCCTAATTGATCTACTATGACTTGTCCCTTGATGGAATTTTGTCTTATGAACTCTAGATCAAATTTTGTCAATAGCATGATCCACTTTGTGGTACGTGTATTACGATATGTCTTTCTCATCATGTACTGCAAAGGATTTTGTTTTGATATGACATAGGTCGTATGGCTCAACAATGTAGTGTTGCAACTTTCAAGTTGCAAAGACCACTGCTAAACACAACTTTTTGACATACGCATATCCTAGCTCATAACTCACCAAGGTGTAATTAATGTAATATATGGCTTGCTCTTTGTCTTGTGCATTCTTTTGGTCTAACATGGTTCCCAATGCAAAATTAGTAGTCGATATATATAGTAGAAATGGTATGTCTGGCCTTGATGGAGCCAATACTGGTAGTGTGGACAGATAATTTTTTATCTCTGCAAAGGCTTGATGGCATTCTTCATCCCAATGAAATGGGACCTCCTTGCATAGCAACCGATTCATAGGTTGACATTTTCCTGATACTTGCACGATGAATATTTTGATGGATGTTATCTTGCATTTTAGGTTCCTCAACTCCCTAATGTTGGTAGGGGTGATCATTTCCAATATAGACTTTACCTTTGTAGGATCTACTTCGATGCCTCTCTTGGATATGATGAATCCCAAAATCTTGCCAGAAGTTACACCAAATATGCACTTCTTAGGATTCAATCGGACATTGTGTTCTATGAGGTGATCAAAGACTTGTCTAAGGACTTCGGTGTGCTCTTGCCACAATAGGGACTTGGCTAGTAATTCATCCATGTAATCCTCTAATATATTATGCATATAGTCATGGAATATGTATATCATGGACCACTGATATGTGGCACCAGCATTTTTGAGACCGAATGGCATCACTTTGTAATAGAATGTTCCCCACAAAGTAATGAAAGTAGTTTTATGTTGATATTTAGGCTTAATCCATATCTGGTTGTATCCAGAGAAACCATCCATTAGGGAGAGCATCTCATGACCTGTGGTTGCATCTACAAGAGCATCTATGTTTGGCAATGAGAATGAATCCTTTGGTGTTGCCCTATTTAAATCTCTGAAGTCCATGTAGATACAGACTCTTCCATAAGGTTTCCCCATGGATACGATGTTTGACACCCACTCAGGGTAGTCGATAGGAACTATGAATACTGCATCCATTATTTTTTGCAATTCGTTCTTCACCATCAAAGTGATGATTGGATACATTTTCCTCATATTTTGCTTGACTAGCTTATTCATGGGATCCAATGAAAGGTTGTGAATGACTAACTTTGGATCTATCCCTAGCATGTCCTTGTAATTCCAATAAAAAAAAATTGGCCTTTCTTTGAGGATAGAAATTAGGATGGCTTGTTCCTCTGGAGATAGACTTTCTCCGAACTTGAATTTTCTTGGTTGGGTAGGATCATCGCTGATGTCCACCTTGAAAGTCATTTCTATAGCCATATGTGACCCATCCTCTAGTTGATGAGGCATGGGTATCAAATGAATGTCATCGGTGGGATTTACAGGACCTACTGACTCAAGTTCTAAACCAACATGGAAGACATCATACACACAACCTGATGCAAAATGGAATGGTTGTAACATCTATTTATTGGGGAAGAGGTCTTCAGGATCAATGGGTGAATTAGCGTGATCCCAATCAATAGCCTCTACATCAAGATGCAATGATTTGGTAGGATCTATTGGATTATGAAGTGGAGTGGTCAAATCAATGGAGATCATGTTGATGGATGGAATAAAATTTCCAAGACCACATGGATGCAATATTATCTCAGGGGTTTCCCTTCCATACTTATGATGAGACTTCAGAGGAATGGGAATTTCTAGATTTGGCCCATGACCAAGGTGGATAATAGGATCATTGGGCTCTAATAACTCTTTAGATGTAGGTAAATGGGGATTGACCATTTGATGAATGACAACTAGGTCAATAGGTCTCCCCAAAAATCGTATATGAGGGTCTATAGCATGGAGTTTCGCCTCTCTCTCTACTAGCTCTTTGACTTGCCACAAGTGGTGAGGTCCAAGATAAGCCATCTCGGTCTCATCCTCAAAGTCATCATCACTTATCCAGAAATCATTAGCATTGGTATGTGGCCCTAAGACAAGGGGCTCATGCCTTGGCCCCAAGTAGGCCATCTTCATTTCATCTTCATATTCTTCGTCACTTATGAAGAATCCATTTGCATTTATCTCTTGCCCCAAATTCAGGGGTTGATGGCTTAGGCCTAAGTAGGCTCTTTCTATTGAGTCTTTTGATTCATAGTCACTTTCCTCTGATGTATACCCACTCTCATCATGGATGGACCATGTGAATATTTGTAAATAGTGAGGCCCCTAGTAGGCTAAGCCAAGTTGTGCCTCATCATCACTTGCTTCATATCCATTCTCCTCATCCCATGAGTTGTACCCTATTGGGGTGGAATCAATTGAGATGTTTGGATGATAAACTTTTGGTGGTGGTAAATTTACCATGGCCACTTGTCTATTGCTCAAATTTCCTATTCTTAGGGGGTGATAAGGAATGAAATCAATATCTTCTCCTAACCCTAAGCTTAATCTATCCAATGTCACTACAAGAGAGTCATCTCGACCTTTGATATAATAGCCTAACCCAAAACTATCGTAGGGAAGTAGATATTATGGCTCATATGGCCACCTCCACCCCTGCTCATATATACCAAGGCCATAGCCATGCCAATGGCAATGCTCAAAGTAGCTTAGAGAAAACTCGGGATTAGAGAGGTAACAAACATTGAGCATGAATAATTCATCACTATCCTCTTCTATGTTTGAAGACTTATGGGTGTAGTCCAGGCCGGCATAGAAAAAATTGGTTTGGTTGGGAGGGATTCCAAGTGGAACCATTATTCCCACTAGCGGCCTCAAGTCCTTAGGTCTTCCCATGTTTTGTGTAGACTCAATTATAGGCATAAAGGTAATTTTCTGCACAAGGTACTCCCCTATGCCTGTGCTTGCCAAGTGTATTGATGCATGCGACGTGGATGACCCTACGGATGATACTGGTGAAGTGGGGTGGTAATCACTATCTTCATCTTGATCTTGAAGATATTCTTCTTCCATAGGACTTGGCATTTTAGAAATGGCTATAGTTGGCACTTCCTTGGGCATTTCTTCTTTGACTAAGGGTACCTTTAGCTTCTGATTGTCTTTTGGTTTTGATGTTGATGGTACTTTAGAAGCATTGACTATTTTGAGTGCACCAGGAGGTGTTGATGTGCATGGGTCTTTTCTTACCCTTTTGTCTTTGTTATCCATTTGTGTGGTTGGGTATGAAGGCACTACGTATAGGTGGGTAGAAGGGATTACAAATTCTCCTAGAATTTCCACCTGATGGATGTATTTAAAAGGCTCTTCATCGGCCAAAACCACATAGACTTTGTTTTCATGCACATACTTGACACACTGGTGCAAGATCGAAGGCACACACTTCATGGCCCTTATCCAAGGATACCCTAAGAGGATGTTGTACTGCATAGCTCCTTCCAAGACATGACACATCACAGGGATGGTCTTGTGCCCCACATTTATGGGTAGGACTATCATTCCCACAATATTGCATAAAGCATCATTAAAAGCTCTCAATGTGTAAACTCCTAGAATGATATTGGACTTGGGGATCTTGAGGTGCTCTATTACTATTGTTGTGATGATGTTTATTGATGAACCTGTATCGACCAAGATCCTCTTGAAAGGTAAGTCATTGATTGCCACCACAATTTTTAGTGGAGGGTTTGGTAAGGCAGTAGGTACTGTCTTAATCTCATAATCATAGAATCGAATTATAGGTTCCTGGAATTCTTGTACTTGTCCCACAAAGTGAGTGAATGCATTCACATCTTGTGGTTGGAGCTCAATTGTCCTTAAAATATCCATTAGAGTCTCCCTATGCTTTGGGGACTATTGTATGAGCTCATAGATGGATAACTTAGCTAGAGTCATCTATAGGTTTTGCTCCAATCTACTTCGGATAGTTACCACAGGTCATGTTGGTGGACCTGGAAGGTTGTCTTACCTTTGCCTAGGTGTGATTGGGATGTTCATGGGAGCTTCCAGAGGTTGTAGTTGACCATACCACCTAGTCCTTGTTGCTATGTTAACAATATCAACCATCCCAACGCATCCGTGGGTAGGTATATCAGCTCAAACCTGATTGACTTGGGCCCCTTGCTCTCTAGGGGCCTCATGATTGGGAAATGGGTTTCTGTATATGCCCATGTCTCTGTTATCGAGAGCCAATGGGTTGTCAACTTTGAGTTCTCCCACCTCAATCATGTTTTGCACTTGATTCTTAAAACCAATGCAAGCCTCAATGTCATGCCCTGGTATCCTATGATAAGGGCAAAATTGATCTTCCCTATATCCTTTTGGCTTAGGATGGTTGGGATCTATAAGAGGTATATCAGGGAATTTGATCCTCTTGACCTCACTCAATTGATTAAATATTGATTGCATTGACTCTGTCAGAGGCGTGAAATAGCGAGGTGGCTTGCATTCTCTTTTTTGCCCTTGATTGTTCCTTTGGTCGTAATTGGCTGGTGAGGGATGTGCTTGATAGTTTTGGGGTTGTTGTGCACCCCCATCCTTAGGTGTAGCTAATACGACTTGATTTACTGGAGTAGGGTTGCCCTGCTTCTACTTGTACTTGTCATTCTTACCATTCTTGTTCCACTCCTTTTTGTTTTGGAGTTTAATGGTTCCCTCATCTACTTTTATTTCTTCGATGAGCTTGGCCTATGCCAAAGCTTCCTCAAATGAAGGATATTACTAAAGTTGTAGTAAGAGGGAGATGTGTTTAGAGCAACTTTTGGTGAACATGCAAATGATCTCTTTTGTGGGAATGAAGAATGATAATTTTGCCATGAATTTTCTCCATATATTCCCATAATCCATTACTGGCTCATCATCATACTGTTTCAAGTTGGCCAGGTCTAAAAGGTTCACCTTATTCTTAGCACCAAAGGAGAAACACTTTAAGAATACGTTTACTAGTTGTTCAAAGTTGGTTATGCTATGCTTAGGTAGTTGGTTGAACCATTGAGTGGCAAGCACCTAAAAATGTCATTATGAATGTTCTTAGCATGAGAGCGTCATTGTCTTCAAGATGAAAATAGGCATTGATAAAATTGGTGATGTGCTCTTGTGCATCCTCTTCACCCTTAAATTTTTCTAACCTAGGAATCTCAAAGTGCTTAGGATATGGAGGGCTAGGTATTGATGGGCACAATGGTTGGTTGTGTATTTTGCTCAAATTTTGGTGAGTTCCCGATTGCCTCTTGTTTCTCAAAGGCTTTCATATTTTTAGCAAGCTCTTGAAATGCCTTTGATGCACGAATTTCCTCCTCTTGTAAGCCTACTCATAGTGGCAATGGAGGTAACTCTCTATCCATTTGATTTATTTCATTTTCCTCCCTCCTACGAGGGGACTCAGGATTGTGATCCTAGTTTGTTATGTTTACCCTTTCCCCACTAGTTGGATTTCATTCATGATTTGGTGGGGGATTTCATTGTGGGCTATCTTGTCTAGTGTGCCTCTCCTTAGGTGAGTCAGCATGTCTAGTTCTTTGGTGGTCACCACCATTTATCTATAAATTGTTAAGAGCTAGCTGCTCAACCTGCTCTCTTAATAACTGCTCATGTTGGTGCAAGAGTCTTTCTCTTTTTTATCCTGTTTGAGAGCTTCCACTAGCTCTCACTCCTTACATAATGCATTTTATAACCACCTCATTCGATCAGTTTGCACTGTCATAGAAGACTCATGTTTATCTGACTCTGTTCTTATTGTCTTGACTCGTAGATTCCTTGAGGAGGTTTCTGTTGTACCTATACTCTTGCTAGCTAATGTGACTTGTTCAGTGTACTATTGAGTATCCCTATGATCAGACTCTATGCATCTACTACGAGGTCACTCTGAGGTACCCCTAGACTAGGAGATGTGTTTAGAAGTCATAGTTCATGAGCTTCCAGATGCAAAGTTCTCAGTAGCTACATTTCTTTGAGTTGGTCATGTAGGAAACCAATCCAACCCATCTAGCTATCTTATTTTCCATGGCTAGTCCCGTGGGGTGCCATTCACTCCTATGAGGTCATAGTCTATGGGAATATTTCCTTTTGTGTGAAGGGTTTCTTCTATCTGATTCCCATGACTAGATGTAGCTCTAGTTTCTTGCCCTTCAATGGGCAGACCTGTTTCATATGTTTCTTGTGAATCTTGAGGTGTTGCGACTCTTGCTTGCCTTCTTGATGAAGAGGGATTTGTGGTGACATGTTTTCTCCATGTGGATGGAGATGTAGCAGTCTCATCATCCCTATGTGAAGAATAAGTTTTAGAACCTTCTTTATGTCCATGTGAGGAGGAAGCCCTTGAAGCTTCCTCATGTCTTTGAGATGTTTCTATGTGTTTAGAGGAGGCCCTTGAGGTCTCCTCATGTCTCCTTGATGAGGATGGTTGTGAAGCCTCTTTTTGTTTATGTGACTTTGTTCCATGATGTGGTTACCTACTTGGGGTTTCTCAAGGAGATCCCCCAAGGGTTGAGTTATCACCCCTTAGGCTCATGGAGCTACATCTCACGGTCTTATGGGTAGGTCGTTCAATGTTACTATGACTCCACCTATGGGTATGAGTTGCTTCAGTCTCTCCTTTGGTATCATACCGAGGATGTTTACTTCTTTTTTTTATCATGTTGTCTATGAATTGATCTTTTGAGTTGCAATTTAGGAATAGCCACACAATACCAAACAAATGTTTATCTTGATTATTGATTTAAGTGTGCCCTAAACTATTTGGTGTGTTTTCCTTTCAATTTCTTGCTCTTGTTATTGGATTAAGAATAAGAAGACTCATCCATAGTGACAATCAAGTACACCCATGCCAAACATAGTTTTCTCAAAATAAGCTAGGGTACATTGTTGAAGACCCAATGGGGGGTTCGACTAGCTCTTCCACTCTGAACCAATGATTGTTCCAATAGTGGGAGATATTTTGAGCACAAGTAACTTAGTGTCACTATAAGTAAGTTTCTCAATCTATTTATAGGAAGCTCTAGGGAGAAAACCAGTGGAAGGAGATGAATTCCAACATCACTGGACTGAATTAAGGGTTGGTGATGAAATCCAACTCCCCAATGTTTAAATGAGATGTACATGTGTGGTGTTCATTTTAAGCTTGTGTAACATAAAGTGCATCATATAGTAGCAATGAGTCTTTCTTATATACCTAAGTGCAAAAATATGTTTCAATATTTAGAAAGATGCATTAACTACTATGATTTGTATGAGCGCACTTTATTTTGTGTAGCTACGGCCTCTAGAAAAAATGCCTAAGCTGTTGTAAACATCATACAATGTATAACACATTGGATTCTAGGGTAAAATTTTTAGGCATAAGCCGTTGTTCCTAGCAATGCCTAGTGGAAATCTAAAAGAAGATCTAAGATATGCAAAATGCTTAATTCTTTCTCCTTTTATTCTTTCAATTTCTAAACATAAATATGCTTTAAGTTCTCTGTTTTAGACACACAAAAGCAGATAAAAATTTGTAAAATATCAAAGAATTTGTACCAACCTTTGATCCAACTTAGAGAGTCAGTGTTTTGGCCTCTGCTACACTCCAATTCTGATCACTATTGACCAGGGTGGCTGGTTCTTGGCCGCTATTAGGGGGAGCGGCTAAAGCTCTAAATGCCACTGTAGCTCAAATCGGATGATTTTTGGCCACTGTAGCTTAGAGCGACTAGACCTACACACAAAACTAAGTTATTATTCTGGTAGCAAATAAAAAATTAGTGGATGTCCCATTGTGATTGCCATCTGTAGCGACCTCGAGATGCACTCACCACTATTTTTTTATGCTACTTGCAATGTATTAAAAACCCAAGATGAAATGGAAGACAATTAAAATCATATAACACATAAATAAAAAAGAGTACATGGATCTCTTTATTTGTATTGAAACCCGGTTACATGTCGGTCCCTCTTAGGGATACCCATTTTGATACAATAATGTTACAAATAGGTAAAGAGTACCTCTTTCACGAAGAGGTGGTGCGCTTTCAAAAAGCTTCCTGATTACACACACAAAAATGTATGAGGGCTTACAAATGCCTCCTTCTCCAATCCTATTTCCTAGAGGGATCCCTTTTGCTCTTGTATGTTGCAGACTCCATCCAATGAACCTGTGGCCCTGTAAGCAAATGAAACAACAACACATGCTTAGGTGTCCTAGAATACCTCCCTGAATGAGGTTGTTAGTAATGGATATAATAAATTAAAGAAAGTGCAAATTATACTAATGCTATGAATACAAACAAATGAAATGATGCTATGCTAATGATATGCTAAAATAATGAATCTAATGTCTAGAACCCTAAGCTAAGCCTATGGGCCACTATCCAAGACAACGGTCGCTAAAGTGACTCTCGTCCTATTTGTTCCAAATCTATGGATCAAAGCTTGTATATGATGTTGAAATAATGGTTGCTATGCTCTCCAATTTTTCAAGGCTTCATCATACACGTGATCTCCAAGGGAACTCTCAAAGTATCGAAAGCTCTCCTCAATGACCAAGATCGATAAAATATGTATATATGATCCCCCTTGGTGCTCTTAGGCTTGCACATTTTATAGTGTGAAACCCTAGGTCTATGTCCAAGCCCTAGGAATGAATTTCTCATGCGTAGTGTGAGTTAGAATGAGAATATTTTTGTCTTTTCTATGTTTGGAGGCCAGTTAACTGAAATATAACTACCAACTTGAGTCTCCTATGCGAACTGGTTGTTAGTATGAGAAAATTTTGTCCTTTGTTTATTTTTGAAGGCTAGTGAACTAAAGTCTAAATGCAAACTCAAGTCTCCTATGTGAACTAGTCATGAAAAGGAATGCAAAGTTACTCCCGCTCACCTTTATTGCATTTAGACTACCACTTCCACCCGTGATTAGGCCTGTTTATCGGTAAAACTGCTTTTAGGGTTTAGCCACTGTCATCTATAGTGACTAATATCTGGCCATTGTCATCTACAGTGGCTAAGGTCTAGCTACTCTAGGCTTGAGCGGCTAGGATCTAGCCACTCTTGGCTTGAGCGGCTAGGCTTGGATGGCTTGAAAAGGCCCCAAATGAATGGTTATAACCACTATTAATGCTTGGAAATTCTAAGATTATGTCATTTGATCTTATGAATGTATCTATGTGAGCATCTCCCCTAATAATAACATGATTTAGGTATATATACAAATATATTAGTCAAACATGGCAAACTATTGATTTCATACCAATCAAACTTAGATAGAAACTTCTTTGCTACTTCATGATAAAGCTTAATGGTAGGTTCTTTGCATTGGTATTCTTCATTGATTTACTTTACAACAAGTTGAGAATCACCAAATATCCTAATACACTTAATGCTCATAGCTATAGCTTATTGAAGTTTTAATATTAGGTCTTCATACTCTACAATGTTGTTTGTGCATTGGAAGTCTAGTTTGAATGACGAGGAGATAGGTACCCCCTATGGTGTGTGAAATACAAATCTATCATCTTGACCTTTTGCGCACTTAGAACCATAAAAGAATAATGCGATATAAATTTCTTCCTCCAGAATGACATCTTCTTCTTGTTCAGTGACAACAAATACCGAATCATCTGGGAGCTCAATAATCAAGGGATGATCATTAGGTATTGGAGCTTCCACAAGTTGATCGGCTATTACCTACACTTTAATGGATTTTTGGCTAATGATTTCTAAGTCAAATTTATTGAGAAGCATTATCCATTTAGTGGTGTAGGTATTATTTTAAGTGTGATACATCATGTAATGCAAAGTATTTTCTCTATATTGATGTAAGTTGTGTGTATAAGCATGCAATTTTAAAGTTTCTTAGTGGTGAAAACCACTACTAAGCACAATTTTTCTACATAAGCGTAATTAGTTCCAAATCTTACCAATGTTCGACTAATGTAGTAGACAGCTTGCTCTCAATTTTGTTCATTCTTTTGTGCAAGCATTGTCCCTAATGCAAAGTCTATTGCTGAGATATAAATATAGAATGGGACCCCCGAACGAGGAGGACCTAAGACTGGCATAGAAGCTAGGTATTGCTTAATTTCATTGAAGGCTTTTTATATTCATCTATCCAAGATAATGGCACCCCCTTTTGTAGTAGGTGATTGAATGGCCTACATTTGTCAAAAAGTTGTACAATAAAATGATGAATTGATTGAATATTTCCTTGTTAACTACACAATTCCTTTAAGTTAGGGGAGGCATATTTATGATAGCCTTGACCTTGTTAAAGTCCACCTCAATTCCTCTTTTGGAGATAATGAATCCTAGAAGTTTTTCGGAGGTAACACCAAATAAATATTTCTTGGGCTTCAACCTTACATTATGCTCTAGGATTTAGTCAAAGACTTTCTCCAATACAACAATATGTTCTTGTCAAGTTTTGGATTTAGCCAAGAGATCATCCACATAGTCTTCGATAATCTTATGCATGTAGTCATGGAAAATGTATGTCATGTCACGTTGATAAGTGGCACCTGCATTTTTGAGGCCAAAGAGCATCACCTTGTAAAAAAAAGTTCTCCAAGGTGTAGTGAATATTGTTTTGTGTTGCTGATCAAGATTTATTTGAATTTGGTTGTATCCTAAAAAATCATCCATGAGTGAAAGCATTTCATGGCTAGTGCAAGTATCAATGAAAGTATCGATGTTTGGGAGAGGAGGAAACACTTTGTTGAGATCTCAAAAATCAGTGCATACGCATATCACCCCGTTAGGCTGACAAATAGGTACCATGTTAGAGAGCCACTCAAGATAGTCGATATGAACTATGAAGTTCACGTCTAGGAGTTTTTGAAGCTCTCTTTTTACCAAGAAGACCACGGTAGGATGCATTCTCCTAAGTTTTTGTTTGACTATCTTAGCATCAGGTTGTAAGGTGAGATTATCAACAACCAAACAAGGGTCAAGACCAGGCATGTCCTTGTATGACCATGTAAATATAACCTTCTTCTTGAGGAGAGCAATAAATTGCTCTTGTTCATTGGGTGATAAGATTTTGCCAAGCTTAACAAATTGGGGATTATATTTATCTAAACTAAGGTCCACATCGATAGTATCTTCAATATACATGTGGGAACCTTCCTTAAGTTGATGGGGTGTAGGAATCATATTAATATCATCTAATATGTCATTAAACTCTTTTGGCTTATACTCATCTATATCTTTTTGAAAAACCTTGGGATTCGAAGGTGAAGGTGAAGGCAAAGGCAAAGGAGAGGGAGGAACGTAGTTGGTAGAAGCCCTTAAAAATTCCTCAGACATGATAAATTTAGAAAAGGTTGGAGGTGAGTAAATTTGATCCATATCAATAAGGCTTATGTCAATTGGAATTGGTTTAGTCAGATCGTATGGATTGTGGAGTGGGATGAATAAATCAAAATGATTCATGTTGATTTATGGGCAATATGGACAATATGGAATGGATGGGACCTAGATATTGGTGCTAGGGTCTTGGTTAACCTAAACAGAAGCAAGCAACACAAAACATGTTTTATTAAATGATATATTTACATATGTAATGCAAAGAAAACAAACATGTTTTTTATTTTTGATTGATTTTTTTTTGCTAGTGGTGATAACCACTATTTTGAATTATGTACATATGGTACAAATTGACTTATGGAATGGATTAATGGAATGGATATGGTGGTTCACCAGTAGGGACAACTCGCTCTTGCAAAAGAAGCAAGTGAATAATGGGTTCATGGATGGGGAACATGTTGAGATAAAACTCATATTGTTCTATATGGGGAATAATGGGCTCTGATTCTTCTTCATATTCATCTAAAATTACTGACATAAGTTTTAATTCTTCATAGATTTCCTCATCAGAATTATCAAAATGGAGGGCTTCTACTCCTGAATTGAGGTTAAGCCTTTATAAGGCTTGTTCAAAAGAAGATATGGTAGGAAGTGGCTGGGAACCTAGACCTAAATGATCATGCACCTCTTGATATGGAACATCGATAGGTTGATGCATGCCCTATTCAAGAAATCCTAGGCCATGGTCTTGCCAATTGATAATTTGGAAATATGAAGATGGAAATCCTGATATTTTTGAAATATTGGCAAGTTTTGGCTCTTTGGGCTCTTGTATGGGTGTTGGGCTTGATGAAGATTCAATGCCCCCATATACAAAATTAAGGATATTTGGAGCTGATCCATATTGTAAACTTCTCCTATTGCTAAAGGTTGGTCATGTGGGTTATCGAAATCCTTAGCACTAGGGATGGTGAGGGGTGTTATGCTGATGTCATCGAACACGTATTCACCAATACCATGATTGGTGAGATGGACTTTGACTTGGGATGATATGTGAGGATCATGGTCAGGAGATGGATCAAAAAAGGGTGGAAAAGGAGGTATATCACAGTCCATTAATTTGTCTTGTGATACATTAGGTGAAGGATATGGATTGGATTGGGAAGGTTAAGAAATGGTTGATGATGATTTGGATGGCAATTATGTAGATGATGTGGACCAACTATGACCACATGTGCATGTAGTCACTGATGAAGATGATGGTAAAATGAAGGTTTGATGATGGTTGGTTATGGGAAGCTCTTCAGGAATGGGATCCTTTGATGAAGAGGTTGGCAGAGTGGTGGATGGATTGGATGATGGCAATAGGAAAAGATGAGTGGAAGGGAGCATGGATTCATAAGGATTTGATATGAGATTGCAATACTTAAATGGCTTGATGTCCATTGGTATGCAATGTACCTATCCATCATGGACATATTTCAAGCATTTATGTAAAATTGATGGGACACTTCTCATTTCCCTCATCCAAGGTCTTCCAAGGAGTACATTGTACACCATGGATCCTTCCAAGATGTGGAATATTGTGTGCAATTTTTTAGCCCCTACTTTTATGGTTAAAATAATAGTGCCAACTGTGGAACACAAAGCATCGTTGAATTCTTTAAGGGTGAAGGATGATTTGGTGATGTGATATAGAGTAAGGTTTAAGATATGGAGAGTGGATGTGGTGATAATGTTGATAGAGGAACTGGTATCAATGAGAACTCTCTTGAAAGGCTTCTTTTCAATTAGAT
Source organism: Wollemia nobilis (assembly GCA_028583015.1). NCBI lineage: Eukaryota > Viridiplantae > Streptophyta > Pinopsida > Araucariales > Araucariaceae > Wollemia > Wollemia nobilis. The sequence continues at coordinate 24,124,825 of JAQPPZ010016888.1, forward strand.
CCATGATATGCAATGGAGGTTCTACTTATCCTAATGATATTGGCTTAATCTCAAAGTCATAAAATGTTATGGAAGGCTCCATGCATGTTTGAATGCTCCCTATAAAGTTATTGAAGGCATTAGGATCTTGTGATTGTAATTCGATGGATTTTAGAATGTCCATTAATGCCTCCTAATGTAGGGCATATTGTTGAATTATCTCATATATTGATAATTTGGTGGATGCCATTTTCAAACTTGTAGTTAACAGCCTACTCAATAAGATGACTGGTCAGGGTGGATGATTGATGGATGGGCTTGATGGATTTGATTGACTAGGTAAATGAATGGGTGATAATGGATTATGGGACACTTGGATGGATGGAAATGTTGGAGGTTGTGAGATAATTGCTTGAGGTGCTTGCCTTTGTTGGTTATTCCATTGACCTCTAGTGACCACATGAATAGCCCCTACAAACCCTTTGTATTGTTGAATATGGTTGACTTGATTAGGGGGAGTTTTAGTTTGATCTCCCTCTACGTTTGGTTGCACCTCCTCATGATGAGGAAGTGGTTTCTAAAATATAGCAAGGTCCTTGTTTTGTTGAGCAAGGGGACTATTAAATTTAATTTCCCCCAAGTTAATGAGGTCTTGGATGACATTTTTAAACACATGGAAATTGTTGATGTCATGCTCATTTTACCTATGATAGGGGTAAAACAAGTATTCCTGATAATTTCTACCATGTTTGGCGGGATCATTTGGTCTAATTTCAGGCAAAGAAAGTTTATTTATCTCATATAACCTTCTAAACAGATAGGTATATGACTCATCTAGTGGGTTATATTGGTGATTCTATCAGACATACTGTCACCAGGGATGATTTTCCATAGCTGGCATTGTGTTTTGAACTGTTGGAGCTTGTGTTGTTGAGGGGACAACATGATAAGAAATTTATTGTGGTACTTGTTGTACAAGTTGTTGTTGATCCATTATCATCTAGATCATGACCACTTGATTGGCTTGATTGGATTGGTTGGTTGGGGTAGCCTGTGTTGATTTTTGTTGGCCTGAATAATTATTTTTTTTTATTGGCCCTTGTTTTTCCATTCTTTCTTCTTGGGATTAATGATGCCTTCCTATATTTTGATATCCTCAATGACACTATCCTGAGCTAGAGCTTCTTTAAAGGATTAGTAAGTTCTTAGCTGGAGCATCCACAATATGGGTTTTAAGCAACTCTTGGTGAATAGCTTAATTAGCTCATCCATTAATAGGGTGAATGGCAATTTAGTGATGATAACCCTCCAACATATTTCAAAATCATAAATAGATTCATCATCTTGTTGTATTAAGGCTTAGATATTAGATAATGAGATATTCTTTTTGACATTTAGGATGAAGCGGTTAAATAATTGCTCAATAAATTAATCAAAAGTATAGATATTATAGCTTGGTAATTGATTGTACCATTTTATGGCATCCCCTCCTAATTTTTGAGGAAATTTCAAAGCATGAGAGCATTATCATATTGAATTCTAAATCATGCATGAACAAAGGTGCTCACATCGTATTTGGGATGCTCAGTTCCTTGAATTTTTCAAACTTAGGTATCGTAAAGTTTTCCAGATATGGTAGGGTTGGTACCAAAGGATGGATTGGTTGCTTGATGAATTGGCATAAAATTAATTTCTGATTTTAAAATCTAGGAGTGAATTGCATCAATTGATCTATTTGTTTTTGCATGGCCTCAATTTGAGGGTCTTCTTTAAGAATGTGGAAACCCAAAATTATCTTATGGGTTTGCGGGGGTGTGGAGAGATGTTGTAGAGTGATAAAATGATGAGGAGATTGATATTGATGGTTAGGTTAATTGGATGGGATATTATGAATGGGGTATTATTGATAAAAGGATGGGGAATTATGGAATGATGTTGATGGATGAAAATTATGGATAGGCTGGCCAATGGGAATAGGATGGGTAATGGTATGGGTTAATGGGAGAATAAGGATAGAGACCACCAAAAACTGAGGTTCCCATGATGGACCCTGGTTGAAAAGGGGAGTCTGAGTAGAGTTATGTAAAGGCATACAGCTAACCTATACTTGTTGTTGAGCGTTCTAACATTATCTAAGCAATTTTTTTAGATGTTCCCATGCTTCACTAATATCTCTATTAGAGGCTAGGGGTATGAAGGTAGATGTTATGGAATATGTGTATAAGGTACAAGTTACGCTAGGTATGGCAACTTGTGAGGCTAGGACTTGTGAAGCAACATTGACTTGTGCTTAAAACAAGGGATTGATTTAGGTGGAGGTATATGAGGTGTTAGGAACACTTGAAGGTTGAGGGATGGATATATGGGATGAAGGTGTAATTGATGCCTCAAAAAGAAGGTTAGTATACACCTGGATGAAGATGGATGGAGGTTGGGATAGATAAGCTCTTGTTGTAAAGTAGAATCCTATCAAGGTGAGTTGGGGATGGACTCTAAGACATAATTAGAAGACTTCATGAAGGCTTCTAATTTTGCCATGTCTATATGTGTGATGTGGTGGTTGATGGTAGGGAAAGAATGTGAGGGACCTATAGATAAATCTGTCTATGTCACATTTAGGGTATCTACCACTGAAATTGTGGGGAAGGTGGATGAAGGTTACAATAATTTTTCTTGAATTATTGCTTTCTTTTGATTTCTAGTTAATACCATAAGCAAAATAAATCAAGATGTAGATTAAAATACCAAATGTAACCCAAAAACTAGAATGCTTAAGGAAATAAACAAACAATGCTAATTCTCAATCAATGTGGTTTACCTTGTTCATTAATTATCTCCTTTTAAAATGTGTTCATTTTATGTGTCAGTTTTGTGTGTTTTGATTTTCTAATATTTCTTAATGAAATAAAGGTGAAAAACTATGGTGAATATGGGGCAATGAGATTCTTGTTGGTGATGAAATCCAACAAGCTTGCTTGGGGGTATTCCTAGGGTGTCTAAGGGTAGATATTGGTGTATGGATATGAATGCCACCGTCACCAAATCTCAAGCAATGGTTGGTGATAAAATCCAACCACTATTGTTTTGCATGAATCATAATATGTGTGAATTATTTGTAAGGTTTATGTTTTCTATTGTATACAAACAATGTTAAAAATAATTAATTTCATAAACCTAAATTAGAAGCCAACAAAATACTGCCAAGATCTCCAAAGGGTGTGAAGTACATCACTTAAGACCCCCTATCTAAATAACAACTGGAGGGTTCATCCACCCCTTTGCCTGGAATCACCCAACTGGTAGGGATACTTTTGGCAATCTAATATTGTTCCAACTTAGATATACAGAATAAAATTTCTTTAACCCTAAGATGCACCACCAGATTATGCTATTTTTTAGTTCAAATGCAGATAAAATGTAGTAGTTTACACCCAAAAAATAGACCCCCTAATCCAAATATGTGAATGAATGTAGATCTAAAAATGCAAATTAATATGCATTCATTTCTAGATTTCTTAATGATGATTCATTTTAAAAATCTTAAAAATACAAAATATACCCAAAATACGTAAGGTAGAAAACTAGGGTTTTAAATAGTCGACTTATTGGAAAGCCTATGTTTTTGCTCCTAACTCTCTATAAATGCCTCTGGGAACTTTTGAATGATGTTGAGATTCCCATGGGAACTTCTATATGAATATAAATGTCTTTGGGTATTTCTATATTACCTTAAAATATCGTTGGGCACTTCGCGCACCTTCTACAAACTTCTGCAGAATTCAAAAACCCTAGATCCAATGAAATCCATGAAATTCGTGCTTCTAAAAACCTACAAGATGATATAAAATAGAAATAAAATTTAGTAAAATATATCATAAATAGAAACCCTTAGGGGGTCCCACCATGATCGCTATTTGAAAGATGCAAAATGCAACACACATAAAATAAAAATGCAAGGTAACACAAGTTTGCACAATAGAATAAATTCTTTATTGATGGGGGAGCCTAGAAACTCCATTGTTTACAAGCTTGGATCCTTGAATCCTTTTGATAAAATATTACAACAATTTAGGGTTCTTTGAAACCTTAAGAAGCAAGGTCGTGGTGTCTTCAAGTGCGTCTTGATCCCAACAAGGTTGAGTGGGAATTTTGGTATCCAAGGCTGGTTCACTCTATATTATGATGTAACACCTTCATATCTGCACACAATAACATAAAAAAATAGTTAGTAGTATATGCGAGGGCTCCATAGTGTGAGGCCCTCTATATGCAATAATAAAAACCTAACTAGATACTGCAAGTATAGCAAATAAAAATAGAAAGTACATTTATTAAAATAAATAAATATAGGGTTGATCTATTTTACCTACTTACTATCTTTTGATGCGTGATGTCTGATGTAGGTTTCTTGTGCAACGATGCCCTAGCATCACTCGAAGGCTATAGGGACTTCAATAATGGGAGAATACAATTCCCACAAGCACCTAACAACTGTAGGAAACACATGTGGGCACTTGGGACTAGTGAGGAGGCACCCATGGGTGCTTGGTGTTGATGGAAAAGTGCCTAGAGGCACCTAACGACTGATGGGAAATTTTGCAAAAGTAGATTGAGCGAGGGTGCAGGTTTTGATGATGGATATGGTGAGCAAGGGGAGCAGAATATGACAAATGAAATAGGACTAGGGCACAAAAGGCTTGGTAAAATACTTAATGCACTCAGGGAATTGAGGAATACAAAAACTCACAATTAGGAACTCAAGGGTTGAGCCATCAAAATGGCTCCTATTTATAATCTAACCTAGGGCATGCTAGGGTTTCAACGATACTAATCGTGTGGCTGAGATTAAAGCACATTCATGGGTTGATAATAAATATAAGGTGTGTCATGGATTGATGTAAATGGATGATCAGGATTAAATAAAATTGGATGGATGGGATTAATTCACTTAAATAAATATATATTTATCAAATATATATTAAAATATAATATAAAATATTATATTTAAATATATATAAAATAAATATATAAATAAATGTAAATAATGATAAAAAATGGTAGGAAAATAGGAATAGTGGGCAAATTGGCTATGCTTTGGTGGTGGAAATTGTGGGAAATCCTAAATGGAGGATAAATGGCTATATTTTGGTGTCTACACTAACACTTGTGCATTTATTAAATGTTGAAGTAACTACTTAGCTTTACTCTAAAATAAAACCCTACTCTAGTAATGTACCAAAGGGGTACATTGATATGTACCCAATAATGTAACATATTCTCTAACAAATGCAAGATTCAACACAAAATAAGATTGTAGGTTTTTATATGAGCTATTTACGAGCTGAAGTTGAGGATGTAAGAAGATGAAGTGATAAAAAATCAATATCCATGAGCTGATTTAGTTTTAGATCTATGGTATGGTAGTCACAGTAAGAACAATAGATGGTATTAATTTATTCTTGACTAGATCTATAGTTGGAAGCCATGAAATTCAAACAACTTATAGAATCTAGGTTGTATAATATTGATGGAGCACACAACTCCCTTATTTCTTGAATAAAATAGGAGGCTGCCACCTCAACATATTGTTGATCTGGCAATCCAAATTCCTTGTAATGTTCTTAATTCTTTCAAATTTACTATAAAACTATAAATAGAGGTCAAACCCTCATTTTAAAGTGTCATATCTAAAGTGTTTGATTGCCCTATTATTGTACACTTTTAAAAAATTAATAGAAGGAGCATTACTTGAATTTTTATCTTAGATTTGTATCTTCTTTTCTTATGGATCATCAACCTTTGAATTTTTTCTACTATTGTTGCTATGGTTCATCTATTTTGCTAATTTGGATTGCTAGCTTAGATCAAATTGAAATGCTTCATTTCTAAATGTATGCTTGGAAAGGATTCTATTTTTGTTAGTCAGAGTGTCAATATAATTATGCTAATTTAGATTATTGATACTCTAGATGTTTGGAATAATCCTTGAAGTGTGCATATGTTCTTAAATGTTGAATATTACTGAGTTTTGAATTTTGTTAATCACAAGTGTTGTTTGCTAGAAATTGATTTGTTAGAAGTTCTTTGTAGATTCTTGTGTTGTTAGCTTTATTCATCCACTATTGATCTATTACTTTCTAAAGCCTTTACCCTTTCTATCCCTATATTTATACATTTAAATGAGCTTAAATAATTCAACATTCAATAATTTGACAAGGTATACCAACCTACTCTAGAGTTTGGGTTAAAAGCAATTTTGTTTCATCTAGTATTGGGATTTGTGTTGTGATTAGCGGGTGTTCACCTTCCAAAAACCATTATAGATGATAGTCATAGTTCAAGTTCACCTTGATGTCAATTAATATCCCAATAGTCCCTAGTAGAGTGATTCTCCCCAAAGTAGCACATAAATTCAAGGCTCATCCTAGGCACACTCCATGGAAGCTTTTAGTCCTACAACTATGGCTCTGATATAAACTATAACAACCCACAAAATGCAATCCAAGAGATTTTTTTTTTTTTTTACAAGAAGGTTCACAAAGGGGTCCCAATATTATTTTTTAGCATTCTCAAGGCATCACCACATTTGAGTTCAATGTTGTTGTATATGACACTCAATTGGAAATGAGTGGGGTTCACCTTACTAAACCTCATAATTTATATGGACACCAAAGTGGTCCCCCCACATTTTCCATACCCTTACTGATATAGGAGAATTTGACCATAGTGTAGAATTATCCTTTAAGACCCATAAAACTTAAATGGAAACATTTATTCCCTAACCCTTCCATAATTATGTAGGTTATTCTAGCATAATTCCTTAGTGCTTAGTTACCACATCTTCATGTCCTAACTAATATCATTACCACTCATCTTGCAATGAGTATGGTCACCTAAACCTCACTATTTAAGGTACCACAAATTTTGTCTCATGAATGGTTCCAATAACTTTAGAGCTATGGAACACTTGATCCTCATCATTCAAGGTGTATCAATCATGAATATCTAGCTATTACATCATCTCAACTCCTTCTAGATTCATTAGTACCAAGTGATTGCATCATTGCAAATCCTTCCAAGACTCACAACTACCTAGTTATTGCCTCACTATAACTCCTACAAGGATTTGGTTATCTCCTTAAGGTTCCTAATAATGTTTAAGATCCATACCCAAGAACCCCCACCAAACCTAAAAATAATATAACATATATCCCAATAAAATAATTTAAAGTGTTATAATAGAAATAACATGCTTAATTATAACACAATGCTAGATCTCATATTTAAAATATAACATTCTCAATCCATACTTAAATAGAACATAAAATTTCAACTTAGTTCTAGCATCTCTCTATATTTAAATATGATTAAATTAATCACAATGCTAACATCTAAACATAATGCTAGCATAAAACATCTATTTTATTATAGCCAGTGAAACAAGATTTAAATAGATCATAATGCTAACATATAATTTTTCTTTTCTTTCCTCAAGGAAAATCATCTTCAAAGAGTTCAAAACCAAATCATTCTTAGTTTTCCCAAAAACCAAAACTCCCTATGTTCTACATGAATACTTCCTAACCTTATTAGTTCAAGAGAAATAACTAAGTATTACATAATAAAACTTCCATTTACATAGCAACTTCTCATTCCCAAATACATTAGAGCATATCCATCTAATTGGCCTTTGCACCACCTTCTTTTCATGATCCTCTTCATAAAATAATACCTCCCACAAACTTTAATAAAATCTTAGGGATCAATACAACTCATAAATTGCTTATGCAAGCCTACCATGCACTAAGCAAATAAAGGATGCAAACATGCAATAACATACAATAGATGCAACACCTATACAAGCAAAATCATGCAATACATTGGAGAGAATCCCATACTTCTCTCATTAATGGAATCCTTATCTATGTAAGCCTCAGGAATTCCATTAACTTAAGTAAATCCTTTTATTTTTCAATTTAAATCCTCAATTTTTTTTCATAACTCATTCAAATTAATAACTTATCAATTAAACAAGCTTATTCTATTAAAATAAAATAGAGCTAAATGAATCCATTCAACAAACACTTTACTTCATCTATACTATCCTTAAATAGAATAATATTCTACATTATTTCCTTAAGTAGAACACTACCCAAAGATAAAAAATTTAATACTAACCCCCAAAGCAAGCATTTAATTAAATATCATAAAATTTCATTCACTTTACATTTAAAAAAAATATAATATCCTCTCAAGCAAATAATACATGCATGTTTAAACCTCTCATAGAGCATTAAATCAAAAGGTTACTTTATTAACATTAAAGTTGTATTAAAACAACCAAGGTCTACCAAAACATTAAGGTGCTTGGATCACCATTCTATAACAGGATATCAGAACACTAACTTATCCAAACTAGTCATAGGGTGCTCAACACTAACCAAGCCAGTGACATCCAGGGCTTACTAGCATGGCTCACACAAACTAGATCCAAACCAAGGTGCTCACACACCACCCAAGATAGCAACTACCAAATCTTACTAACACAACTCACAAAGAGCTAACTCTAGAAACAAAAGGAGCATAAACACAACTTAAGTTCCCAAGTGCACACTACAATGCAGGTCGGGTTATTGGGTGAAACCGCAAGTCTAAGATGACATGAAAAATGTCTATAGAGTAATAAAGCACCCCATCATAGTAAAAAATAACTAGCAAAGCTTAACAAGGTAAACATGCTCCAAATTAACCTAGAGTACATAACTAGAGCATGACTTACCTAATCTATCTGCTTGCACTTCTCCTATCTCCAATTTCACCACTGCCCATAACACCAAAGATGTATCCACCTTTGTCCTTGTATTCTAAAAGCAATATTTTCCCCCCAACAATCATTTCCTTCCTATTTCACCTTTTTTTCCCGAAGTTACCCATACTTATCACCAAATGGAGTTCAAGGTTGGCAACATCTTGGTGACTGGGCATTACCAAGAACATAACATTTCTTTAATTACATAAAAGATATTTCTTGTACAAATATATATTTGATTTTATGAATAATCACTTTACTTCAATCTTATTTACCATAGCATTAACATTAACAACATATTCCTTTCTTTTGAAACAAATGCATCCTCCTATGCATAAATAATATATACTCATATATATATTTAAAAAAGAAATAAATGCTTTTGCAAAGCTTAACTAATTAAATCAATTAATCCATTTTTCTAATGCTACCATCATTAGAATAATTATCCATCCTATAAATTAAATTAATAAAAATTATTAATATTAATTACTAACATTTATATTAATATTACTAACCTTATTAATACTTTATTGGATTAACCAACCAATTCTATGCTTCCAAAACACAAGCAAAACAAAGACTTTGCAAATCAATAATACACCACATTGTTTTTCCTTAAGTAGATGGCTTTTTAAGATAACCAAAATATTATCCCCTACCTACTAAGGATGACTCCTTTTCCAATAGCAATATTATGGCCCAATGGTGTATTCAAAAAATAAACATATATGCACTAAATCTATATGAAGGGTGTTATTTTACCCTTGAGTTGTCAATGAACAAGTCATCCATCATTTCCTACATTTATCTCAACTATAGTGGTCATCCCATACCGATCCATCGATGAGTCCTGCAACCACAAATTCATCAGCAATACCATATTCTCCATATAACAAAGCATAAAATACAAATATCAACTCATATTGATAACATAGAAATAAGAGCATGCATTAGATATCCACACATCAATACATAATTCAATATCAAGATCAAGTTCTTCTAAGGAGGGTTTTTACACATCCTACTTAGGATATTTCCTCTGGGTTATTTTATCTTGGGGTTGTCCTACTTAGTATGTTGCCTCTGTGTTTATTTGCCCCTCTTAGGCTATCATACCTCTAGGTCAATCATTGGATCATCCATTAAGTCAATACCTTTGATAAGTTATCATAAGCATTCTTTTGCAAGTCCTATCACTATAGGTCATCTTCCAAGTTGTGCTTGGGCCATAATTTAAAATCATTTATTTCACACTTCTCTATAAGAAAACTCACGTTATTCTTTACTTTCAACAAACTTTGATTTTTCATCATACTTGATCTCCTCCTATATACAATATTTTTTTATCTTATCCCATTCATACATAATTATCTATACACAATTCATTTTTATTTTGTTATCTTCTTTATACTGACGGATGGCTTTTTAGCCAAATTAATCACAGGTTCCAATGATCATGATCTTAAACAAATTTAATATTTAAGCATTAAATATAAATAGCCAATATCAATGAACATAACATTCATGAAAATAATGATAATATGAATTAAATGGTCAATATCAATGAATATATCATTCATGAAATAACAATAATATACATAAATAAACTTACAATATAATTGCTCATATTATATATAAGCTTCAATATTGTCTTATAGTGATTCAATACTCTGATTATCAAATTATACAATACATGGAGCATTATCTCCATAATATAACCTTAGAAGGTGGCTTTTCAATACTTGACTATTGCTCTTCAAGAGATGCATTCTTTCCTATTCCACACATAAGACAAACCTCTAATGTCCCTTCACTTTACATCTTACCACTTGTATACTTGACACCTACACATGACTCTTGACTTTATACACACTTTATTATATGACACTTTAACACTCTCGCTCTCTACACACTCGCACACATTGATGCATGACACTTGGACTTATCCTACACATAGGCACATACTTTAGGGAAAATATAAATCACACACCATAATATAATAACTCACAAAATAATATAAAGTTTATTATGGTACCATGGGGGTATATTTGCTCTACAAAATAATGTAATTTTCTCCAACACTAAATATCTTTGGGAATGATTATTTCGTCCATAAATTTCACAATAGTATAAATCCCAATATTTCTCTATCTTTGTCGTGTTTTCCATAATGGTTACAATTTTTTATATTGAGAAATTTGTTCTCTTTATGTATTCCCTTTTTAACATTTTTTTATGATTGATATGTGAAACTCATTTGGTTTTATTGTTCCCTATTATCCATTCATTGTTATTTTTCACAAAACTAGTTTTATCAATCCCTAACACAAATTTGGTGTCACTATTTCTTGTCATAAAATTAGTCCCTAATACAAATTTATTACTACCTATCTATCTTGTATATCCAATGCCTTCATATTTTGGCCTTAATTCTAGTACAATGGGTTCTTTCATACCTTATCCATGTTTTCCTAAACTTGTACATATCTATCCCATTTTTTTTTATCAATTTTAAATCAATCCCTTTAGGATGCCTTTCAAAATAACCAATTTATTTATCACAATGATCAATTTTTTATTTCAACTTTTCAAATTCCCCTCTAATTTTTCAAATATCAACTTTTTCTGTTAAGGAATGTCCATTAAAAAATGTACTCCTTATAATTCCTAAAATAATATTTTCCTTTTAATTTTTTTTTTTAATATCAAAAAAACTTCTTTCTAACTTTTTCACTTTTGGAAATTTTAAATTTGCTTTCAAATATTTAGTAGAAAACCTTTTGCCTCCCTAATTCAAAATATTTAGGGAAAAATATAGTTCACATAAACTACTTCAATATTTTTCTTTCCCTTTAAAATATTATTTCCTTCTTTTAAAAAATTATTTATGATTTTTTCATATCCACTTTACAGAAGATAGGTATATTTTGTACCTTATAAAAAACAACCTTAAAAAAAAATTCCCTTACCTTTGACCAATCTTTGATAACTCTACTTTAAACATGTTCTTTAACAATAAATAAAGTAAGCTTTTGCATAATAATTCTTCAACAATTCTTCCCCTTTAATAATTATACTCTTTCATAAATTCTCTCTAAGAACAAGTCTATAATAATTCTTTTCATTTTAATAATTTTGCTTTCTTTAAGGAATTAACTTTCCCTTTACATATAATATAAGTTGGCCTTGTAACCCATCCTTTTAAAATTTAATATCCCTTTTAAATACCAACTCTCTTTTATTCACGTTAGAGAAATAAATTTGAAATCAAATGTTTTTAAATGTATCTTTCTAAGACGAGTCTAAATTTTGACTTTCTTTTTAATCCAAATCAAAACTTAACAGCACTTCTTTATTCTCTCTTCTTGAAAATTGTGTTGCTAAATTCAGGTCGGGATGGTTCTATTTTTTTTTAAACCCATTCAATTTTTTTCTATAAATTTTAGTGCTTCTCTTTTGGTACTTCATTGGAAATTACAATTCTCTTTGGTTTGAGTTCACCTCATATTCTCTATCTTCCAATTCTTGCATTAACACATATTAAAACATTTATAACTTGAGTTGCATCAATCGTTTCTTGTTCTAACATTTTACTGACATGACAAGGTATTTAGGAGATATAATTAAGGTTCTCAGGGAACATGGTTGCATTAACAACATAATAGTATGCTAGAAAACACATATGGATGTATAAATAGTGTAATGGTGCATTCAATAAACATAGATGAACGTATTAACAATAGAATAGGGTGATTTAAGAAATATGCAAAATGATAACTCATGTAATAGGAATTTGAGATGTATCTTGGACAAATAAATTTTAAGAGTAGTTTCTACTTGCACTTTGGAAAATTCCCTTCAATTTTTGGCCTCGATAAAAAAAAAATTGGATACTTTCTCCTACATAAGGTTTCTTCTTACATATCAATAGCTTGACACTTGCATGTCATGGCTCTGATACCATTGTTAGAAATTCCCAGATTCAATCAACAAATCTAAATGCAAGATTCACAATATTCATACAAGAACTTAGGTTAGACTCTTCAATGAGATCATAGATAATATTCTCATACAAAAACAAAAGAACTTAGGTTTTTTTTTGCTTGATAAAAATGGGTTGTACTTAGGTCCCCCACACTTAATAAATTACATCTCTCTTATTTATATCTTGAGAATTTATAAATAGATACACTTCTCATATAAATTGAGATGCTGTAGTTAGAAACCTAGGTCATTTTACATAAAATGTCTAAATTATTTATTTTCATTTTTTGTATCTTTCGAAATATCTATATGAATACAATTACTCCATAATTAGCATCTTTCTTGATATTTTCCTATAGCAGCCTTCACAATGCCAAAACTTCATATCTACTATCTATGCCTTACATCTTAGTAGAGTAATATTTCCAAAACATCGCACTAACATAGTCCACTTTACCAAATATGGATTGCTAGTTTCCTTCCTGAAACACAAGTGCAATCACAAAAATTATAATAAATAGTCTAAATGAACACACATTATTGTTACAAAATAAAATATATATTACCAATGGAAAACATTAAAGTAAATCTTAATCATTAATTGATTTAGGCAATCAACATTTTTTGTCATCTTCAACTAAACTTTCTACTTCATCTAACCATGGATAGGAGATGTTAACTTCATGATCCTCAACCAAAACCCCTATATTGGCTAGTTTATTTGCACATTTGTTTCCTTCCCTTAATATATGTGTAAACCTAATTTCTTCAAACTCTTTAGTAATATCTTGAATTTACACAATTATCTGTTGTATGTTCCATGGAGCCTTTGCTTTCCTCAAAATTGCATCTATTACTATGAGAGAATCACCTTCCATCCAAAATCTATTCCATTTTATTTGTTTACATATATTTAACCCTTCTAAAGCTACCCAAGCTTTAGCTTCATTATTTCTCTTAAATACACAATTGGAAACATAATGAGACAAAATCTCTCTTCTATTATTTCTAATTATTCTTCCTCCTCCTGTTGGTCTTGGGTTTCATTTAGTTACTCCATAAAAATTCAAATTAACCCACTTCATATTTGGTGGTTTCCACTTTATATTCTTTACCTTATTTTTTCTTCTCTTGCACCCAACATCATAATTCCATTTAATGACTTGACTCCATCTATCAAGACTCTCTGCTTCCAAATTATGGATTGGGTGAGTTGATAGGTTTGGTTTAGACTCCTCTATGGCTAAATATATCTTCTTTTTCATTACCTCTAAACTACTTTCCTTTCCTTTAAATATTCTTCTATTTCTTTCTAGCCATATAGTCCAAAGTATTGTATCTTTTGATATATCCTATATTATTTGTAAAGCCTCAATTTTATAAGTGCTCTACCATTGCTTTAACCAATCTTCAATTTTTCTATTCATCATCATGCATTTACCAAACATATTAAGAATCCATTGCCATAGATTCCAGAAAATTGAGAAATGTCCCAAGATATGGTCAATACTCTCCTCCTCCTTATTATAGAAAATACATTTAGAGAGGCCATGAAAACCCCTTTTTATAAGGTTGTCCTAGGATAAAATTCTTCTATGACCTACTAGCCAAACAAATACTTTGACTTTAGGAAAGTTTGGGCTATCCTAAATATCTCTCCAAATTCTAGTGATATTATTATTATTTTGGTGTTGAAAATTATATCCACTTCTTGTTGTGTATTCTCCTGAGCTATTCAACTCCCAAATCAATTTATCCTTGTCACCCCTCGAAATAATTACAGTTGTTATATTTCTACTTAATTGACTCCTAGAATCAATGTCTTGTATACTTGTAAAAAATATTCTTTCCATTTGTCTCTTCCTTCTTGATCCTTGTATAAAATTTTTGAAATCCTATCACCGTATTTGTCTTGAAGCAATTTCATCCAAGGTTTCAAAACTGGATCTAAATTGAGTGTTTTTTTATCACACCAAGTATCCATACAAATAGAATTTTTTTCTCTGGTTCCCACCACCCATATTAAACCTTTAATCAAAATATAAATAGATTTTTTAAACCATTCCAAATAGTAGAACCATTTGCAATAGAGAATGCAATAAATAGTAAACTTGGGTCATTGGGATAAACATACTTACTCAAAAGAATTATTGCCCATTGTATTTTACTCTATTTGTACAATCTCTAGATAAATGTTTCCCTAAGATCTAAGTTTGCATCTGTAAGAGCTCTTAAACCAAGACCTCCCCTAGCTTTATCATCACACAACTTGCTCCATTTCACCAAAGAAAATTTCCTTTTATCATGTAAACCTAACCATAAAAAGGACCACATAATAAAGATTAAAAAAATATCAACTGATTTTGGCATAGAATACGAAGACATATAATATGTTGGAATGGCTTGTAATACTGACCTAATTAACAGCACTCTTCTTGCTAATGATAACCATCTACCTTTCCAAACTGGAAGTTTATTTTAAACTTTACTAGTAATTGTATTCCATAAATATATCCTCATTCTCCCCTTAAATAAAGGCATCCCTAGATTCCTCTAACCATGGAAATGATATGTTAACTTCATGATCCTCAACCAAAACCCCTCTATTGTTTAGTTTATATGCACATTTGTTTCCTTCCCTTAACATATGTGTAAACCTAATTTCTTCAAACTCTAGCAAGACATTGAATTTTCACAATTATCTCTTGTATGTTCCATGGATCCTTTGCTTTCCTTAAAATTGTGTTTATTACTATGATAGAATAACCTTTCATCCAAACTCTATTACATTTCATTTATCTACGTATTTTTAACCCTTCCAAAGCTTCCCAAACTTCGGCTTCATTAATTTTCATAAATCCACAATTGAAAGCATAATGAGATAAAATCTCTCTATTATTTCTAATTATTCCTCCTTCTCCTTCTGGTCCTAGATTTCCTTTAGATGCTCCATCAAAATTCAACTTAACCCAATCCACATTTTGCGGTTTCTACTTTATATTCTTTACCTTATTTTTGCTTCTCTTGCACCTAACATCATAATTCCATCTAATGACTTGACTCCATCTATCAAGAATCTCTGCTTCCAAATTAGGGATTGGGTGAGTTGATAGGGTTGGTTTAGACTCCTCTATGGCTAAATATATATTCTTTTTCATTACCTCTAAATTGCTTTCCTTTCCTTTAAATATTCTTCTATTCCTTTATATCCATATAGTCCAAAGTATTATATCTTTTGATATATCCCATATTGTTTGTAAAGCCTCACTTTTATAAGTGCTCTACCATTTCTTTAACCACTATTCAATTTTTCTATTCATCATCATGCATTTACCAAACATATTAAGAATCCATTGCCATATATTCTAGACAATTGAGCAATATTCCAAGAGATGGTCAATATGCTCCTCCTTATTACAAAAAACACAACTAGAAGGGCCATGATAACCCCTTCTCATAAGGTTATCCAAGGATAAAATTATTCTATGACCTACTAGACAAACAAACATTTTCACTTTAGGAAAGCTTGGGCTATCCCAAATATCTCTCCAAATTCTAGTGATATTATTAGTATGTTGGTGTTGAACATTATATCCACTTCTTGTTGTGTATTCTCTTGAGGTATTCAACTCCCAATTTAATTTATCCTTGGAACCCCTTGGAATAATTATAGTTGTTACATTTCTACTTAATTTCCTCCTACGATCAATTTCTTGTATACTTGTAAAAAAATATTCTTTCCATTTGTAATTTCATTCTTGATCCTTGTACAAAATGTCCGAAACCCTATCACCGTATTATTCTTGAAGCAATCTCATCCAAGGTTTCAAAATTGGATCTAAATTGAGTGGTTTTTTATCACACCAAGTATCCATCCAAATAAAAAAAAATTCTCCAATTCCCACCACCCATATTAAACCTTTAATCATAAGATCAATAGATTTTTTTAAACCATTCCAAAGAGTAGAACCATTTGAAAGGGAGAATGCAATAAATATTAAACCTGATTCATAGGGATCAACATACTTAGAAGAATTTTTGCCCATTTTCTTTGACTCTCTTTGTACAATCTCTAGATACATATTCCCCTAAGAGCTAAGTTTGCATCTGTAAGAGCTCTTAAACCAAGGCCTTCCCTAATTTTTTCATCACACAACTTGCTCTATTTCACCAAAGAAAAATTTCTTTTATCATGTAAACCTGAACATAAAAAGGATCGCATAATAAAGATTAAACTTTTTTCAACTGATTTTGGCATAGAATAAAAATACATATAATATTTTGGAATGGCTTGTAAGACTGACTTAATTAACTACACTCTTCTTGCTAATAATAACCATCTACCTTTCCAAGCTGGAATTTTATTTTGAACTTTACTAAAAATTGGATGTCATAAATCTATCCTCATTCTCCCCTCAAATAAAAGCATCCCTAGATTCCTCTAACCATGGAAAATAGATGTTAAATTCATGATCCTCAACCAAAATCCCTCTATTGGTTAGTTTATCTACACATTTTTTTCCTTCCCTTAATATATGTGTAAACCTAATTTCTTCAAACTCTTTAGAAAGATCTTGAATTTCCATAATTATCTCTTGTATCTTCCATGGAGCCTTTGCTTTCCTCAAAATTGTATTTATGACTATTAGAGAATTACCTTCCATAAAAACTCTATTCCATTTCATTTGTTTACATATTTTTAACCCTTCTAAAGCTACCTAAGATTCAACTTCATTATTTGACTTAAATCCATAATTGAAAGCATATTGAGACAAAATATCTTCGATATGTTGGTCCTGGGTTTCCTTTAGATGCTCCATCAAAATTCAACTTAAACCACTCCATAATTGGTGGTTTCCACTTTATATTCTTTACCTTATTTTGATTCTCTTGCACCCAACATCATAATTCCATGTAATGAATTGGCTCCATCTATAAGGATCCTCTGTTTCTAAATTAAGGATTGGGTGAGTTGATATGGTTGGTTTAGACTCCTATATGGCTAAAAATATCTTCTTTTTCATTAGCTCGAAACTAATTTCCTTTCTTTTAAATATTCTTATATTACTTTCTAGACATATAGTCCAAAGTATTGTATCTTTTGATATATCCCATATTGTTTTAAAAGCCTCACTTTTATAAGTTCTCTGCCATTTTTCTAACCAGTATTCAATTTTTTTATTCATCACCATGTATTTACCAAACATATTAAGAATACATTACCATATATTCTATACAATTGATCAATATCCCAATAGAAGGTCAATACTCTCCTCATTTTTATTACAGAAAACACATTTAGAGGGGCAATGAAAACCCATTTTCATAAGGTTATCCAAGGATAAAATTCTTCTATGACCTACTAGCCAAAAAAACATTTTACCTTTAGGAATTATTGGGCTATCCCAAATATCTCTCCAAATTCTAGTGATATTATTATTATGTTGGTGTTGAACATTATATCCATTTCTTTTTGTGTATTCTCTTGAGCTATTCAACTCCCAAATAAATTTATCCTTGGCATCCCTCGAAATAATTACAGTTTTTATCTTTCTACTTAATTGCCTCCTAGAATAAATGTCTTGTATAGTTGTAAAAAAATATTATTTCTATTTATATCTTCCTTCTTGATCCTTGTACAAAATGTTTGAAACCCTATCACCATATTTTTCTTGAAGAAACCTCATCCAAGGTTTCAAAATTGAATCTAAATTGAGTGGTTTTTCATCACACCAAGTATCCATCCAATAGAATTTTTTCTCCAGTTCCCACCACCCATATTAAAACTTTAATCATAAGATCAATAGATTTTTTTAAACCATTCCAAAGAGCATATTCATTTGGAAGAGAGAATACAATAAATATTAAACTTGGGTCATTAGGATCGACATACTTAGAAGAATTCTTGTCCATTGTATTTTACTCTCTTTGTACAATCTCCAAATAAATTTTCCCCTAAGAGCTAAGTTTGTATCTGTAAGATATCTTAAACCAAGATCTCCCCTAGTTTTGTCATCACACAACTTGCTCCATTTCACCAAAGAATTTTTTCTTTTATCATGTAAACCTGACCATAAAAAGGATCGCATAATAAAGATTAAAAAATTTTCAACTGATTTTGGCATAGAATACAAAGACATATAATATGTTGGAATGGCTTGTAAGACTAACTTAATTAATTGCACTCTTCCTGCTAATGATAACCATCTACCTTTTCAAGCTGGAAGTTTATTTTGAACTTTACTAGTAATTGGATTCCATAAACCTATCCTCATTTTCTCCTCAAATAAAGGCATCCCTAGATTCCTCTACCATGGAAAGGATATGTTAACTTCACGATCCTCAACCAAAAGCCCTCTATTGGCTAGTTTATCTGCACATTTGTTTTCTTCCCTTAATATATGTGTAAACCTGATTTCTTCAAACTCTTTAGCAAGATCTTGAATTTCGACAATTATCTCTTGTATGTTCCATGGAGCCTTTGCTTTCCTCAAAATTGCATTTATGACTATGATAGAATCACCTTCCATATAAACTCTATTACATTTCATTTGTTTACATATTTTTAATCCTTCTAAAGCTACCTAAGCTTCAGCTTAATTATTTGACTTAAAACCATAATTGAAAGAATATTGAGACAAAATATCTCCTCTATTATTTCTAATTATTCCTCCTTCTCCTGCTAGTCCTGGGTTTCCTTTAGATGCTCCATCAAAATTCAACTTAACCCACTCCACAACTGGTGGTTTCTACTTTATATTATTTACCTTATTTTTTCTTCTCTTGCACCCAACATCATAATTCCATGTAATGAATTGGCTCCATCTATCAGGACTCTCTATTTCTAAATTAGGGATTGGGTGAGTTGATAGGTTTGGTTTAGACTCGTATATGGCTAAACATATCTTCTTTTTCATTACCTCTAAATTATTTTCCTTTCCTTTAAATATTCTTATATTTCTTTCTGGCCATATAGTCCAAAGTATTGTATCTTTTGATATATCCAATATTATTTGTAAAGACTCACTTTTATAAGTGCTCTACCATTGCTTTAACCAATATTCAATTTTACTATTCATCATCATGCATTTACCAAACATATTAAGAAACCATTACCATAGATTCTAGACAATTGAGCAATGTCCCAAGAGATGGTCAATACTCTCCTCCTCCTTATTATAGAAAATACATTTAAAGGGGCCATGAAAACCCCTTTTCATAGGGTTATCCAAGGATAAAATTCTTCTATGACCTACTAGCCAAACAAAAATTTTGACTTTAGGAAATTTTGGGCTATCCCAAATATCTCTCCAAATTCTAGTAATATTATTATTATGTTGGTGTTGAACATTATATCCACTTCTTTTTGTGTATTCTCCTGAGCTATTCAACTCCCAAATAAATTTATCCTTGGCACCCCTTGGAATAATTACAGTTGTTATCTTTCTACTTAATTGACTCCTAGCATCAATGTCTCGTATACTTGTAAAAAAATATTCTTTCCATTTGTATATTCCTTCTTGATCCTTGTACAAAATTTTTTAAATCCTATCACCGTATTTTTATTGAAGCAATTTCATCCAAGGTTTCAAAACTAGATCTAAATTGAGTGGTTTTTTATCACACCAAGTATCCATCCAAATAGAATTTTTTTCTCCAATTCCCACCATCCATCTTAAACCTTTATTCATAATATCAGTATATTGTTTTAAACCATTCTAAAGAGCAGAACCATTTGGAAGAGAGAATGCAATAATATTAAACTTGGGTCATTGGGATCAACATACTTACTAAGAAAAATTCTTGCCCATTGTCTTTGACTCTCTTTGTACAATCTCCAGATAACTTTTCCCCTAAGCTAATTTTGCATCTGTAAGAGCTCTTAAACCAAGACCTCCCCTAGTTTTTCATCCCAAAACTTGCTCCATTTCACCAAAGAAAATTTCCTTTTATCATGTAAACCTGACCATAAAAAATATCGCATAATAAATATTAAATTTGTTTCAACTTATTTTCGCATAGAATACAAAGACATATAATATGTTGGAATAGCTTGTAAGATTGATTTAATTAACTACACTCTTCCTGATAATGATAACCATCTACCTTTCCAAACTAGAAGTTTATTTTAAACTTTACTAATAATTGGATTCCATAAATCTATCCTCATTCTCCCCTCAAATAAAGTAATCCTTAGATAAGTTGTTGGTATATTTGCCTCCTCCATTTGAAGCAACCTACAAATTCTTGCTTTGATATTAGGAGTGTTAAGAAAGTAAATTTTGGATTTAGTCCTATTATTTTTTTGCCTTGAAGCTCTTTCATACTCTTTTAAAAATTTATTCAAAGCTCTAGCCTCATTTATCATTGCCCTTCCAAAAAGGGTTGTATCATCTACAAACTATTGATGAATGATGCTATAGATGTTATTACTAACCTTAAGTCCACTTATAAACTCATCTTTGCAAGCCTTATTTAATTTCCTACTCAAAACTTCTGCAATAATAATTAACAAATAAGGAGATAGATAATCTCCTTGTCTAAGGCCTCTCTTGGCTTTAAAATATTATGTCACTAATCCATTGACCAACACTAAACAAGAAACTGTGGAGATACAAGCTTTAATCCATCTAACCTATTTCTTCCCAAAATCAAACTTATCTAAAACAACAAAAATAAAATTCCATTTAACCCTATCATAGGCTTTACTCATATCAAATTTTAATATCATAGCTTTCTCTTTTCTTGAAGTTGCTAAATGTATAACTTCATGATCTACTATGATCCCATCCAAAATTTGTCTCCCTTTCACAAAACCTCCTTGCTCTTCTAAAATTATTTTTTTCTAACAATGGCCTTAATATATTTTCCATAACTTTGGAAATAATATTATAAGCCATATTACAAAGACTTATGGATCTAAAAGAATCAAACAATTCAGCATCCTTCTTTTTTGGAATTGGGGTAAGATAAGTTGCATTTATTTTATAAGGAATGTATTGTTTTACCCTAAATTTTTCCATAGCCTCCAATAAATAATCCTTCACTATATCCCAATTTTATTGGTAAAAAGCTACAGATATTCCATATGGACCAGGGGATTTATCCTTATTAAAAGAGAAAAGAGCTAAATGAACTTCTTCTAGAGTAATAAGATCCATCAGTTTCCTATTATTTTTACTTGTTATAACTGAAGGAACATCTTGAAGAAGTTTATCATTAAGAACTTTGATCTGCTCTGAACCAAGAGTATTTTGATAAAATAACTTGGCCTCTTTTCTAATTTCACTTTGATCTTCAATCCAAACCCTTTCTATTGATTTAATTCTACCAATTCTTGAAGAAGATCTTTGTACTATAGCCATCCTATGAAAAAACTTTTTATTTTTATCTCCTTTTAACCAATTCTATCTTGATTTTAATCTCCAAAATTTCTCTTCCTTACTAAAAATTTTATGATATTCACTAAGCAACTCCCTTTCCTCTAAGCTTGTACTATTTTCATGGCCTGTTTGGAATTTTGAAAGTTTATATTTTAGTTCTTTATTCTCAAAAATATTTCCAAATGTGTTCGTGTTCCATTCTTTTAATCTAGATGTCATAGCTTTAATTTGGTTTGGAAGAGCATACAACCCATCATTACCTAAATAATTTCATGTTTGAGCTATCATATCAACAAATTGAGGATGGTCTTCCCACGTCTACTCATATTTAAAATATGATATTTTTTTGAATTCACTAATCATCACTTTAACTCTTATTGGCCAGTGATTTGAACCAATCCTTGTTAAGGTATTAATTTTACCACAAGTTCCTTCATCTAGCCAATGATTTGAGAGAATAAATCTATCTAATTTTTCTGCTATAAGGTTTTGGCCTCTCCTGTTGTTGGTCCAAGTATAGTTGTCTTCTTCAAACTCAACTTCCTATAGATTGTTGTTTTGAATAAAAGCTAAGAAATCTTTCATACTTTGGGTCAATTTTCTAATTCCCCAAAATATTTCATTCAGCTTGGTAATGGCATTAAAATCTCCAATAATCATAAAATGGGATTCTTGGTCTTTACTTCTCATAAAGGTCTCAATCCCACTCTAAACTTCTAATCTACTTGACTGAGATGTAGGACCATACATATTGATAAGGATGAACTGAATATCAGTAATATTAGCAAGTGACTAAAGAGGCTATCCAATGCCTTGTTTTATGAATGGTTACACAAGAGGTTCTAGAAGGATTCCAACAATTTAGAATTCCCCTTGCTTCTCCTTCGGAATCCATAGCATCCCATTCACATCTTGCCCAAACTATTTTCATAGTTTTTAAAATTTCTTCTTTTATCATTTTAGTTTCCTGGATACATAGAATATTAGGTTTATTACTTAAACATAGGTCCTGTGAATGCAAAAATTAAACACCAATACAATATATAAAGTAACAAGCACATGTAAATGACACAAAATTGCACAAAATATATATTATTTTATTTAATGGAGTAGATCTCCTAATTGTACAAATAATGTGTCCTAATATGGGGTATTTACAATGCCCTTGATACAATTATTACAATGTTAGGGTTTTCAAGGCCCTAATCCAATGAACGATGGTGTCTTCTTGCTTGTCTTTGATCCCAACAGAGTGCTGAGTGGACTTTGGCATCCTATGCAGGGCCACTCAAGCTTTGGCAGCTGCCAATGAATGTGATTCTCAAGCCTACACACAATAAATGACAAAAGTCATTAATATCTATGAGGGCTCCACTGTGTGAGACCCTCAGAAAATGAAATCACTAAACCCTAGTTGCATAAATATAGATATAAATAGATCTGAGAATATGAAATAAGAGCAATGAGATATTACATTATCAAATAACATTATTTTTATATTTATTGCTTATGCAGGGAATGATTACACATATGCACTAATGATCACTCAAGGGTTGTAGGGCTACAGATCTGAACAGGAAACACCCATGGGCACTCGATAGACTTAGGAGGGAACTTGAAAAAATGATAAACACTCATGGGTACTCAATAGATGCCCTTGGGCACTTGTTAAACTTGGGAGAGCACTTGATAGAATGAGAAACACCCATGGGAACTCAGTATGCCCAAGAGGGTAGTAGGGGATTGATGAGAGTAGCGCATAATTAGATCTAATTCATGCAAGGTGTGCAGTAGTGGATGTATAATATGTGAACGATGGTGAGGGAGCGAGGATGGAAATGAAATCCAAAGTTTTAAGATTCAAAAATTACTTAGGGGTTGAGTTTTAATAATGACTCCTATTTATAATATTTCCTTAGTCATGTTAGGGTTTCAATGATACAATTTGTGTGGTCAAGATTAGAACATGATGAAGGGTGGAGATTAAATCTAGGTAGGTGGCATGGATTAAGGTGGATGAATGGCTAGGATTAGATCAAGATGGATGGCTGATATTAATTCATATATTTATTAAATATATAAATAAAATATATAAAATATTATTATTTAAATATATATTAAATAGGTCCGAGGTGTAGACCAATTGGTTCATCCAAACCCCATAAGGGGGTTGGAGGTCCAAGGTTCAAATATTGGGCCTCGTTCGACTGAATGCTTGTCCCTTTCCTGGTGCTTTCAATGATGTAAAATATTTAAAATGATTGTGGCATGGCAGTTATAGGGGCGGACTATGCGAATATCTATGTGGCGGCTTCTAGGACGAACATTGTAGAATACTGTGGTGGCCATAAAAGTCGGAAAACCTACCCATATTCGTGGCGGCTACCGATTCCACCATGTTAATATATATATATATATATATATATATATATATATATATATAAAACAAATATATAAATAATGGATTAATGTGGTGAAAGCTATGGATGGATGACAAGTGGCTAGATTTTTGTGTCTATAGATGCCCCTTTTTATACCACATTACATGAAATACAATGTGGTGCAAAAAATATGAGACACCTAGTTTGGCCTGATGAAGATGTAGCTTTTGTTCATTGGGATGCAAATATGAACTTGGAAGACAAAAGAATTTTTATTGTGTAGCTTACCCCATGAATTGGCAAATGAGTGAAGAATGAATCTCATGAGCCAATTGAAATATTTGTGCAAATGATTGTGTGAAATGTATGGAGTGAATGTGGAGGATATGAATGATGTAAATGTGATGTCATTTTTTCCCCAACGGTTAAAGGGGGCTGTTGTAAAATGCAAGTTGTTGATTCTATTTTTACCCTAATAGAAAAATGGGTTTTTGCCAAGTTTAGATGTCATAATCATGTAAGATGTATCCCATTGAGAGAAATAAAATTCAAATGTGGTTGCCCCAAGTTTGGGGTGATTCCATGTTGTTGAAGAAAGTGTCTTTTGGTGTCATTGAAATGCAAAAATGAAAATGTAGAAAAAAGAAAAATAGTCTATCCTCAGGACCACTCATGATTGTAGCCAATTCCCACACGAAATTTTTAAACAGTTGCTCAATCACTTTACTCAGCCTATATCCTCAAATACTGGTGTAAATGCAAAGGAAATTATGAAAAGTTATGATTTTGTCTATGTTTCAATCCCCACAAACAAGGCCATCAATGATAGCTTTTGAGCAAACTGATCTTGGCATAGTCTCACTCTAAAGGTGAGGTATCGAAAGTGATTTTTTTTTAACAATGAGATATTGGATGATGAATATGGCCAAGTGTCCTTATGGTGGTTTACTCATCTTACCAAATTGCATGGATGCAAATCATTGTAATCGCCAAGGAGATAGAATAAACCACTAGATACGAGGTTCACTTGAAATTGTAGGTGAACTTGGAAAATGTGCAAATGTAATGATTTATGGATGAAAATGATGTTGACATGAAGATGTGATGATGATAAATGTATTTATAGATGCAATGTGGAGTGATTTTGTGGAGGTAAGCAACATTTTTTAATATATGGATGCAAGTGATTGAGTCTATTTTTGCCCCAATAGATGAAAGGGGTTTTTGACATGTGTACGATTGATTCTATTTTTGCCCTAATAGATGAAGGGTTTTTAATAATGTAAATGATTGATTATGTTTTTGCCCTAATAGAAAAGGAATTTTTAATAATGTAAGTATCCTTATGGTGATCTATCCATCCTATAAAATTGCATGGATAACTAGTCACTACAACCACTAGGTTAATAGGATAAACCACTAAATACAAGGTTCACTTGTAATTGTAAATGTATTTGACAAATGACATGATGAATGAAATTAATGATGTTGAATGTAAATGTGAATGTGATTTATTTTTACCCCAATAGATGAAGGGATTTTGACATGGTAAAATGCAATGATTGTGAAAAAGTGCAATGATTGATTTTGTTTTTGCCCCAATAAAAAATGGGTTTTTGAAAATGTAAGTGTCCTTATGGTGATATATTCATCCTACAAAATTTCATGGATAACCAGTCACTGCAATCATCGGGATAATAGGATAAACCACTAAATACAAGGTTCACTTGTACTTGCAACTATACTTAGAAAATGTTGAATGAAGGTGTAATGATGAATGAAATTGATGATGTTGAACATTGGTGTATGGATAATGCAAGGAATGATTCTATTTTTTCCCCAACAGATGAAGGGATTTTTGAAAATACATATGATTGAGTCTATTTTTGCCCTAACAGATGAAGGGTTTTTGTGAAAAGGCAAGTGATTGAGTCTATTTTTTCCCTAACAGATGAAGGGGTTTATGATAATGTAAGTTTCCTTATGGTGATCTATCCATCCTACCAGATTGCATGGATAACCAGTCACTGCAACCACTAGGTGACTAGGATAAACCACTAAATACAAGGTTCACTTGTACTTGTGAATGTTGAATGAAGGTGTAATGATGAATAAAATTGATGATGTTGAATGTAAATGTGAATGTGATTTTTTTTTGCCCCAAAATATGATAGGATTTTTGACAATGTAAATGATTGATTATGTTTTTGCCCTAACAGATGAAGGGTTTTTGTGAAAATGCAAGTGATTGAGTTTGTTTTTTCCCTAACAGATGAAGGGGTTTTTTTATATTTGTATGATTGATTTTTTTTTGCCCTAATATATGAAGGGTTTTATGATAATGTAAGTTTCCTTATGGTGATCTACCCATCCTACCAGATTGTATGGATAACTAGTCGCTGCAACCACCAGGTGAATAGGATAAACCACTAAATACAAGGTTCACTTGTATTTGTAAATGTACTTGACAAATGTTGAATGAAGGTGTAATGATGAATGAAATTGATGATGTTGAATACATATGTATGGATAATGTAATGAATGATTCTATTTTTACCCCAATAGATGAAGGGATTTTTGACATGGAAAAATGCAATGATTGTGAAAAAGTGTAATGATTGATATTATTTTTACCCTAATAGAAAAGGGGTTTTTGATAATGTATATGATTGTTTATGTTTATGCCCCAATAGAAAAGGTATTTGTGATAATGTAAGTGATTGGTTCTATTTTTGTTCTAACAAAAAAGGGGTTTTTAACAATGTAAAATATTGATTCTATTTTTTCCCAAAAGATGAAGGGTTTTTTATAATGTAAATGATTGATTCTATTTTTGCCCTAACAGAGAAAGGATTTTTAACAATAGAAATGATTGGTTCTATTTTTTCCTTAACAAAAAAGGGATTTTTGTATGATGTAAATGATTGGTTTTGTGTTTTCCCTAATAGAAAAAAGGATTTTTTGATAATGTAAGTGTCCTTATGGTGATTTTTCCATCCTACCAGATTGTATGGATAACCAGTCTCTGCAATCGCCAAGTGACTAGGATACACCACTAAATACAAGGTTTACTTGGAAAGTGCCAAGGAATTTGATAAATGTAATGATAAGTAAAATTGATGATATCAAATCCAAGAAATTTTGATGATGTACTAAATGATTATATTTTTTTCCTAATAGAAAAGGGGTTTTTTACAAGGAATGAATGCAAGGTAAAGGGTGCAACCTTTGAAAAAAGGATATAACCTTTTGAACCTAGCAATTGATATGTTGATGATGTGAATGCGAGGCAAAGGGCACAACCTTTGACAAAAGGATGCAACCTTTTGAACCTAGCAATTGACTTGTTAATGAAGTGAATTCAAGGCAAAGGGCACAACCTTTGACAAAAGGACATAATATTTTGAACCTAGCAATGGATGTGGATGATGATAATGTGCATGTGACCAAAGAATTTTGGTTCCTTTGGAGATTTTTGAATTTGATGTGTGTATGCATGATTGAATTATTTGTTAAATTGGTGGGTAAGGTGTGATACCTTGAGCACACCCAATTTGTATGCTTGTTTTTTTTATTAGGGGGAAGTTGTGATGCCTTGAACACCCCCAATTTGTGTGCTTGTTTGCTTGATTGAGTAGAAGGTGTGATACCTTGAACACCCCCAAGTTGTGTGCTTGTTTTCTTGGTTAGGGGTAAGGTGTGATACCTTGAACACCACCAAGTTATGTGCTTGTTTTATTTATTAGGGGGAAGGTGTGTTACCTTGAAAACCCCTAAGTTGTGTGCTTGTTTTATTTATTAGGGGGAAGGTGTGATACCTTGAACACCCCCAAGTTGTGATGTTGTTTGAACTTTCTAGCGATCTTTGCATATGCAAATTATATATATATATGTATATATATATATGATAGGGATTAATATTATATTCTATAATATTATCTCTTTTCACATGGATCATGTGTATTAAATGCCAACTTGTAAAGGTAGACATGCCTATAAATATATTTTTTCTTAATGCAATTAATAGTTTTCATTGTACCATTATCATGTTCATTTCTTGAGTGTTCTTCCCACATCATTGGTATCAAAGCAAGGTGCAAGGTTTTGGAGAGTATCCTCTTCCTAAGACCATATTGGTTTAGAAAGGAATGAGAAAACCAACCCATGGATCTTGAGTGGTGAACATTATTTTTCTTCTATGAACACCTTTGTGCACTTATGATATTGAAAACTCTCGGATGGGGTCCCTCTGACTCTAACCCTCAACTAGCTAGGGTCCCTCTGACTTTGACCTTCAGCTTTTTATCCAAGCCTTACCCTTGGATTTGCCATTTCTTTAAAATTTTTAGTCACAATCATGCAATCATGTGTGATTTTATTAGTTAGCAACATACTAAATTTGGCCATCATTTCAATGGCTTTCCAATACTCGTCGACGTTGATCCGATGGCTTATCGTTGTCACAATTTTCTAGCATGATATCCATTTCTTCTGGAAACCTTAAGCACTTAATGGTGCCACTTTTCTTATGATAACACTTTGCCATACGGCACCATCGCTTAGGGAAATTTCAATGATTTTCGATGACCTTTGAGGAATGTTTTGAACACTCATGTGATTTTTGGTAATATTTTCAATCATTCCTATTTAACTATCACATAGATCCATTCTATAATGTGTCACTATCATCTCTTGGATGTTTTCATTGCTTCTTAGTTCTAACCTATAATTCTCAATGTCCAAAACACTCATCTCCAAAGTGATTTCACATTTATCGATGATCATGAAGAACTCCTGTGCAGCAGAAACAAATATCCAGTGAAGTTATCAATTTTTGGTGGTAATAAATTACACAAACTAAAGTTATATTAATTTTTAAATGAATTTTATTTACCAGTTTTGTGTTAAAATTTTATTCAGGTGAATTTCAGTTGAGTTTCTGTGACCGTTGGATCACTGTTAACTATTGTAAATTGTGATTGTTGGACCACTATTGACTGTTGTAAATTATGACCATTGGATCACTGTTGATTATTGTAAATTGTGATCATTGGTTTCCTATTGTGCCTTGTTTTGGTTCCATATTCTGATTATTGATCATTAGACATTGAGTCTCACAAATTTCAAAATCAAATTCCTTGGTCCAATCAGAGAGGGAGGGCCCATTAAAATTTGACCACAAAATTTGTGTTGTATATTATTATTTTGCCACTTTAACTGGTGCCTAGTAAACCCTTGGCTACTCCTAGTAAACCCATGTCTACCAATATGGCCATTGTTGAAACTTTGACTGAAATCACTACAACCCAAAATGAAAAAATGGTAGAAATGGCTGCCATGTTGCAAAACCTTCAATGTTCCTCCCATCCTCCTCATCCAAGGTGTGAAGTAAAAATATATGAAGGCTCTCGAGACCCTAAGGTACTCAATAGATGGATCCTTGATATGGAGACCTCTTTTGAATATACTCACACTCCTAATGATGAAAAGGTTTCATTCGCAAAGTTTAAAATTTCCAACATCACCAAAGTTCTCATTTCTAATTGCCACAATCAAATTCGTACATGGGAGGAGACAGTACATGTTTTTAAGGCCTCATTTTATCCATTAGATTATGATGAGGACTTATTGAATCAATTTTTATGCCTCTGTAAAGGCAAGAGGGAATATATACAATATTTCATTCATCATTTCAACCACCTTCGAGTTTTACCTAGCATTTCAAATTTTGATGTTGTCTTGATTGACAAGTTTAAAAGTGGTCTTCTCACACACTTGTATAAGGATATATAATACACTACTTGTACAACATTAGACGATGTATTTAAACATGTGTAGCTATCTAAGGAGAATTTCATGGCACAACAGCAGGAGCCTCGCTACTCTTTTGGTGGTTCGACATAAGATGTGCACAAGCATCAACAAGGATGAAAAAGACCTTCCCATGTTTTTTCTTCTGTTACTCCCACCTCTTACTCACCCCTTGGTTCTAAAAATTTATTTTCTTCCTCTTCTTCTTCATTCTCTCATGCTCAAACTGCTAAATTTTGTAACTATTGTAAGAGGTAAGGCCATGATAAAAATCAATGTCCATAGTTACAAAAGAAGAAGAATTTTTTTGTATTGTCTAATAAGGGCACTTATGATAACCCTATCAAGACTACTGGAGAAGAAGTAATTTATGAGAATTTGAGATGGCAACTCAATAATGTAACACTTATAAATCACCATTCTAGAGCAGGTGATCATGACCATTTTTTGTCACTCGTGCTCACTTGCTCCATAACTTTGTAGTAGATTGTATAATCGACAATGGCTCACATAAGAATCAGATTGCATAGTCCATTGTCGATAGGCTCAAACTCCCTACATTCAAACATCCTCATCCCTACTATATTGGGTGGAAGGATAGCACCAACACATAAAAAATCACACACACATGCACCATTGCATTTGTATTTGGCCCCAAGTTTTGGGATAATATCACGTGTGATGTCACACCCATGGATTATTGTGGATTACTTTTGGGTAAACCTTACCAATATGATAGGTATACCACATATGATGCCTATAATAATACATATACTTTGTAGCATGAGAATAAATACTTTCTTGTCTATAGTGTTCCACCTACTACACATTGAGCTTGTACTAATTTGCATCAGGCACGATCCATTGCTTTAATTTTTAGCACACCACAACCAAAGGATTCCAAAATAGTAGCACATTTGTCTACTTCATATCATATTTATTAGGCTCCTATTCTTGTTACAATTATTCCTATTTTACCAATAGTTCTTCATGTTGCACCAACAGTTGTTCCTTTTGTACCAAAATTTCATGTTGCACCAGTAGTTGTTCTTATTGTACCAATAGTTCCTATTGCACCATAACCTACTCCTATTGCATAAACATATCTTCTTATTTATTCTACTCCTGCTCCAGTTGTAGGTCCACCTAAAGTTTCTCATTTGGTTCAAACTACTCTTCATCCTACCTCCTTCACATTGTAGGACTTTCCAAATTCGGTGGCATGTAGAAACTACCTTTCACACACACTCATCCTCTTCATATTTGCAATCCATATTGCATCTACATGGAGCGTCATTATGGAGCATCCCCACAACCTCTGGTTTTCTCCTCAACTTCCTTCCCTTTTTGAGCGCATTGGAGTCGAATGCTTCTATGATGGGGAGGAATGATAGGGATTAATATTATATTCTATAATATTATCCCTTTTCACATGGATCATGATGTATTGCATTTAATACTCACACGGATCGTGTGTATTAAATGTTGACTTGTAAATGCAAACATGCCTATAAATATATTTTTGATTAATGCAATTAACAGTTTTTATTTGTGCCATTTTGTGTCGTCTATTAAGAGTGTTTTCCACATCAATATATATATATACATGAATTTTAATTTTGTGTTATACTTTTATGTGAATGCTTGTTGTGGATGCATGTGTATATGGATGATTAATGCATATGATAATGTGTTATGGATGAAAATGAACTAATGCTCTAATGATCATTTATAGTTTAGGATTTTTCTTGACCATGTTTAGCATTATTGTTTAATCAAGGGTACCAAATTGGTGGCATGTGAAATGGAAGACTTATGCAATGATATGTATGTTAACATGGAATAAGACATGTATTTTGATATGGAAGAATACATGGATGTTGATATGGAAAACTAACTATTTTGTAGAGACTCGGACATACTAGTGATGTCAAACAATCTCACTAAATACTGCCTAATTTCTCTAAGATCAAATGTGTGTAGTGAATTTATTTACCAAATCATGAGCATGGTAATGACACAAGGTAATCAAGAACCAATGTGTGTACAAGTAATTTCATTAGCCCATCTTGAGAAAATTTAAATTAAACCTATTATGTATGATACCAATAAGCTAGCTTGTCCTTATGTGTGGTTAGAGGTCTCTTTAAAAGAGACTTGTCACCATGTGTGAATGTACTCCACTATCAATCAAGCATTTATATCCCTGGTGAAGATTAGCTCCTATTGGAACAAAATCGGCCTATGGTTGTTATTTGCGCCTACGACCTTGTCAACATTGAATAGACGGACTTGGTGTTGGGAGCTTCCATCTAATCTCCAGAGGAGGTTGGTTCCTTAATGGTTTTTATGAGAAAAGGGAAAAGAGATTTACTAAAAGAGAGGGAAATATAGTCGTAGCTAGAGCTTTTCTCATGGTACATATTAAACAAAAACTAAGATAAATGTATATAACCTCTCTGTTCAAGCATTTATTATATCTTCACATAGAAATCATAGTCTTCAAATGTGATTTAGATATCTATCTAACACATACATGTATTGAATTTTAACTCCAAAAATATGATTTATATCATGTATAAGTCCATATTCTAGAACAGATACAATGTACAACTCAATAATGTGAATAGAAGCATAAAATGTTAATACATACACTTGCACACCGTGAACCAGAAGCCAATAGAAGCGTATTTTATTGCTTGCATTCAAAGTACATACATCCAGTCTTGTAAACATCTAAGAGCCGACCTCTATTCAGGGTGTGTTTACTATTATATATACCCTATGGTGAGCATCTTTTATAGCTAGTATATTCTGACATAAAATTAGTTACAAACAATCAAGCTATAAAAATGCATCAATATGCTTTGCATGGCTTCCTATTGATCTAATGGTAAACAAAATATTTGATAACAAAAATCTAGGATTTGATGCTTCCTTCACTATCTGTCATCAGTTGCTGACACATTCCTTTGAAGGTATGTTTATTTGTTTCTACTTATATCTTTGTCCCACGAAAAACTTCCTGCTCATGAAAGTCTGTCATGTCATGAAATCATGACATTCCTTTGTACTTTGGCTTCTTTTGGCTTCTTGCTCGTGAAAATCTATCATGTCACGAAATCATGACATTCCTTTGTACTTTGGCTTCTTCTAGCTGCCTGCTCATGAAAATATGACATGTCACAAAATCGTGACATTCCTTGGTACTTTGGCTTCTCCTGGTTGCCTGCTCATGAAAATATGTCATGTTGCAAAATCATGACATTTTGGTGCTTCAACTCTCTTCTACTCTCCGAATCGAAAAAACTTCATCATGTCGAGAAATCATGACCCTTTTCATGCCTTAGTATTTTTACGCCTTATGTCTCAAAAAATGAAATGTTGGTTTCAAACTTCAAAATCTTTGCTATCTTTCAAGGTAGTCTTTTTAGACTAACATTCTTGGTGCCTTTCGAGGAATTTTTCTAGAAAAAATATTAGAATCCAGGACCTTCATCCATTGGGAAATGGAGTCAAAACAATATGGAAGAGGAGATTGTGGAAAAAATCAATCAAGAAAAATGCACTTAAACAAGTAAAGCATTACCTTTCAAAATACCTCTTACAAGCTTATGCATACTTTACTAATATTACATTAACACCTTAATAATTTCAAACTTGTTTTACTGCTGACCACTGGTCCCACCTTCTATCAGCTGCCTTTGGTCAACTTGCTTGGATTTCTTCAGCTTTTCTATCATAGTGATGACTTCATTGTAAGTGAGGCAAACCTGTTTCCAAGCTTCATCCTCAAGGTCTGATGAATCCATGAACAACTGATATACATATTGTAATTCTTCCACTTTGTCATGAGACACTATTTTATACCTTAAAATCAACTCCTGTAAACAAGACTTAATCTGTGTGAGGTTTTGCACCATAGCAAATATTCGTGCTTCCTCTATAGGTTCTTCCCAACTTTCTATTTCAGATTCATCCTCCATAAAATATTTTAGGGACATTGTTAGTGCATCTTCACTTAAAACTTTTGAATTTTCATCCCACAAATATGGAAGTCCACATTTGTTTGCTAGATTTAAATGCTTCACTAGTCCCTTAGCTTCAGCTTCTAACTCTTGAAGGAGTTTGTCACCTTGAGTTACAAGTTTAAACCTTCTAAAGAAACTTTTAGCCACAATATTGTCCTGAGACCAAGCTTCACTTCGGATCTTAGCAGCGACGTTGTCTGGCATTTTCTCAGACAAGACTTGAATTTTTGTTGTTGCATCTGATATTTCCTGTAGAAAGCTCACCGAAGCTTTTAACTCATCGCTGACCACTTCAATCACTTATTTTACTTTGGCTAGGTACAACAACATAGGCCTCGCTCTAAGGCTTAGTGACAAGATGTCCTCGAACATTTCTTTTCTTATCGCTTTGGCTTTTTCCTTTGATAGGCCATATAGCACGTTATGTTTTTCTAGGATTTGTTGCTGAAGTTGTTGAACCTGCAGATTCAGAGATTGAATCTGTGCATCTACCTCTTCAAGTTTTTATTTATATTTGGCTGCTTCACTGGTAGCCTCACCAAACTTATCTTCCCATATCTTTACCTCCAGCTTTAGAGCCTTTTCTACTAATTTATGTTCCTGTAGGACTGACTCCAACTCCTTCCTGGCCCCTTGCTCTTTGATGAATTTCTCTTTAAAGTACTCTCCATGCAAGTAGATAGTTCCTAGATGGGCCTGAGCCATTCCCCACTCATCTTGCATATGAAGCTGGGTAATGTCTTCAGTTGTATTCTCTACTAGATAATCTTCAATTGTCATTTCTCCCTTAGGTTTCTTTGATGTTGGTGTCAATATTACCTTTTTTTTACTGCATAGTGGTGGGATCAAGAGCTATCATTTCCTGAGCACGGGCTAGAGTCTTGGAATCTCCAACGGAATGAGATGTCCACCAGTCTAAGGTATTCTTGTTTACCTTTCTCAAATATTTTAGTTTTGAAAGAGTTGGATGATTTTCAGCATCTATAGTGGATATGGATTTAATAGTTGGAATGCAAGCACTAGGAAGAAATGGATTTGGAACCAATGTAGCACTAGCCTCAGATTGGAGCTGTGAATATAATGCTGGTTCTAGGGAAGGAAACCATGGTTTCAAAGGAAACATTATATCTTTCTTTGAACTAGAAATGGAAGGAGATTTAGTTCGGGAATGAGTAGAAGGAAAAGAGTGAGAGAATAGAGAAGCCATACCTATTTTTGTCTGAAGCACATGTTGATTTCCATCTTCTTCTTCATGATCTTCATTGACTTCATTCATAATAGAATCTTGAACTTCATTTGGTGTAGAAATTTCTTCTACATTTTCTCTTTCATCATCTTTATCTTCATTGCCTGTATCTTCTTCGAGATTTATTATTTCAATATTTAGGGGAATTTCCCCATGCTATCTTTTTTTATGTTCAACATTTTCTTTCTTTACAACAATTTCTTGAAAAATGGCTACATTTTGACCTTCTTGAGCAAGGTCATTTGTATCATCAATTGTTTCACTTTGAACATCTTCTTTTTTAGTAGGATTTTTAGTAATCTCTGTATCTGGAACATTATCTTCATCATTTTGAACAATTTTCTCACCTTCTGGAGCAGTTTCAATATTTTCAATATCACCATCTCGAGTAGCTTGAGTAACCTCTATGTGTCGATCATCATCACCTTGAGTAGCTTGTTCATTATTTGGAGCTTTTTCAACATCTTGTTTTTTCTTTTGTTGAGTTTTTGCTATAGACTTTAGCCTCCTCCTCTTAATGCCAAGAGGTTCTTCATCAGATTTTGTAGCTGAGTTTGAAGGGGGGACAAATTTCAGAGTTTTAGAGGTTGTGGTTCTACCTTTTGATGAGTCAACACCTAGTGCCAGGTGTTTTCCTCTCCTTTCTACCTGCAAGGGTTTAGTGATCCCTTGCCCTTCTTTACCTAGTCCTTTGCCTTCATATCCCATCTTCAACATCATCTGAGAAGCTTTTCCATACATTTTTCCTTGTTCTTTCATGAAGATGTCTTCAGTAGACCTTTTCTTGGAAGTTCTAAGCCTGGTTTGTGCCTGGGATAACGATTACTCAACTGCAACTTTCTTTCCTTTACTTTGGTCGATATTCTATTTTTTTGCAGCTTCAGGACTTGCTGCCTTGCTACCACCAATGCTAGGAGGTACTTTTACAAGGAAGGTCCCTGACCAAGAATCTTGATAATAATCATAACGAACCGATAATTCAAGATCATTTTTCATAGGGTACCTCAAATCAATCATATTTGTCTGTACTCTCATGGTCCACCATTCATGAACTTTTCCCACCATCCATTCTGCCCCTTTCTTCTGCATTCTAGTAATGGTATTTTCATCCAAAACATGCTTAGAATTATTCTCAGGATCATAATACATTACATGTTCATAAAAATCATGCCAAGGGGGCAATGGTTGCATCCTTTCTACATGCCATTCTAGTGCATCATCTTCGTTATTATTTCTGCAAGCTTCAATGTCTGGTCTAAGGGACACATGATAGCTCTTAATTGAGGTTATGTTCAAAATAGCCTGCCTTTCTGCAAATCTATTTATAGGATCATATTTCCATCTCTGAGGTATTTCTATTAACCCCAATTCTCTCGAACTTGGGTAATTTTTTCATGTTGACCCTTCTTAGAAATAATAATACCCTCAAACTAAAATGGCATAGTATAGGTACCAATTTTACCTATACCCGTACCATATTTGAAATTTATTTGTTCAGTTTGTCTGACATATTCCAAAGCAAATAACTTGTCAGTAACATAATGGGGAAGTAAGAAAGGTTTCCCAGTAAACCCGTACAACCTAATGACAACCCCTTGAGTGAGGATGAACCAGTCACCCTCCTCTGCATGTTTGTTCTGTAGAACCTTTTCAGCTTTTGGGGTTAACCTTCTAATTTCCCCATACATTATCTTTAGAGCTGGACCCAGAAATTCCCTATTAAAATCATAATATGATTTTGTTCTATGCAATACATTGGTCCACTCATACACTGGCAATGTCCTTCCCTTTTCATCTTTATCATTTATAGAAATAAAAGCTAGCTCCCTAGCTATAAAATAGAAGAATATCCATACTAAATATGAAGAAAAATGGAAAGAAAACTGAGACCCCTTTTTCATTGCAGATAAACCTTCATGAATTTCCTGAAAGAGATACCTCGGCCAATCAAAAAACAAAGGCCTAACATTCTTATCCATGACTGAAGAGTCATAATTTTTTGGGTTTGATAGACAATTGACTAAGGCAATCTGCCACCCATAAACTTTTTTGTCAGTTTTTAGGCCAACCACCATAGCCAATATGGAGAAAAGTTCTAAATTTTTGAAATCTATTAAGGGAATAGGGGTTTCGGGCATATTTCCTCTAGTAGATGGTTTTTTCAACTGTGTAGTGAGAAAATTTCTCATCTTCTCAGAGGGCACAAAATATTTTGCTTGTTTAGTGGGGTCAAAAGCTTTGGGTTCAAAGGTAGGCACATAACTAGTGGTGAAAGCAGCAATAAATGCATCTGTACTTAGAGTAAAAAGATGTCTCCCTCTAAAATCCCTAACAACTTTCTTCTTTTCATCATAAAAATTTGTAATTGCTTTGACCAATTCAGGACAAGGGTGTACAAGAATGTAAACATACCAGTAGAGTAATGAATGGAAAGCAAAAGTAGTAGGAGAAGATGCAGTGATACCAGTGGCCATCCTGTCTTTGATATCTCTTTGAATTTTTCTTGGATATTTCCATGTCACTACTATGTCGCCAATTCTAGCATCTCTATCAACAAATTTCTCACCCATTTCCTCTTCACGTCTCACTGTTGAAGGTACAAAATATGAAGTTGTCATTATTGTTCTTCTTCAGAGCCATGAGAAAATATCACACTGAGTTTATCTAAACTGAGCTTGGATTCAAGAACAGGAATAGAAAGTGGTGCAACAAAACTTACTTAGGAGTGAAATTAGGGTTTTTACATTAATTAGAAAAGACATGCATGGTTGCATTAATTATGGTTGGTGGGCTAGATTTTCTCGAATCCTCTCATGCCTTGTTTTTGTCACCCTTTTGAATGTTTTGAAAATTCGTCCAATGGCTATCAACTGCATTAAAATAAATATTACGCTTACCAAAGCTTCTTCTATTTGCAAAGGTGGTTCCTATTTGCCAATCATCATAAAGCCACATGGCAAATTTTGAATTTCTTTTGGCCATTGGCTAGCAACTTTATTAAATAAAAGTTACACTTCTCAAGGCTTCTTTTATTCTCAAAAGTGATTCTTTCCCACCAATCATCAGATGGCTACATGGAAATTTCAAATTTCAACCGTTATATCTGACAATATAGCGTTTTCCTTTTATTTCTAATTTTATCTTCTTGTTGGTAAACTCTAGTTGGCCATGAAATGATGAAAAAAAAACAAACCTTTTATAAGCCAAAAAAAACTTTGGGAAATATTTACAAACCTTATATAATATACATAATATACATAAAATTCTCCTTTTTTCTTTACTTGAAGTAGAGTTTTAAGTGAAAAGCATTCACTGTTATGGGTAGAATCATACCCTGTTGATCTTTCAGTTGAAATGAATTAAATTGCTTTTCAGCAATTATTTCAAAAGGGCCCTCCCAAAAGGCATCAAATTTTTTGTGGTTGCTTGGCTTAGATTTTTTCACATTCCATTTCAAAACCAAGTCCCCCACCTTAAATTTTTTGAAGGTGGTCTTCTTATTGAACCATCCCTCTATGTCTACCATATGCTTCTGGTGGTGATTATAGGCATGTTCTCTCTATTCTTCTAGTTGTAAAAGTTGCATCAATCGGGCATCCATTGGTTGACCTCCTTCTTCATCCATCTGATTAAGTAACTTTAACGTTGGTATTTCCATGTGTATAGGCATAATAGCCTCTTTGCCATAGACCAAAGAATAGGGTGATGTATTAATAGATTTCTTAATTGAAATCCTATCAGCCCATAGTGCTTGGTTGATCAAGGAGTGCCAGCTCCTCTTATTATCTTCTAACATTCTTTTCAATATTATGAGAAGGTTTTTATTTGTAGACTCAGCTAGACCATTTCCATGTGGATAGTAGTTGGAGGAGGTCTTCAAATATATACCATATCTACTAGTAAACTCAATCATTTTAGCTCCAATGAAAGCTGATCAATTATTTGTAACCAGTGAATCTGGTATACCAAACCTTGTAATCAAGCTTTCCACAAACTCAATTACGACCTCTTGATCGGCTTTCTTAGTGGGAATTGCTTCAGCCCACTTGGTAAAATAGTTTATGGTAGTAAGTATATACTTGTGGCCAACTAATGAATTAGGCTC
Source organism: Wollemia nobilis (assembly GCA_028583015.1). Lineage (NCBI taxonomy): Eukaryota > Viridiplantae > Streptophyta > Pinopsida > Araucariales > Araucariaceae > Wollemia > Wollemia nobilis. Next base: position 24,164,557 of record JAQPPZ010016888.1, read on the forward strand.
TATTATCCCAATAAAATCTAACCCCCACTGTTGGAAAGGTTCTTCAACTTGGATAGACTTTAAGGGCATAGGGGCATTTATGTTCCTCCCTACATATCTCTGGAATTGCTCACAACTCTTGGTTATTTTGTAAGTGTCTGATGGGGAGCCAAATCGCTCATGCCAAATCTATGTTCTCATTCAACAATTCAAAAAAATATTACAATGATGGCAACAGTCTACCAAATAAATTCCTTTATCCCGAAAGATAGTTTCTATTACAACATCTTATACCCTGGAAGAAAAATAGCCTAAATAGGTCAAAAATGGCCCTCTTGCCTTTACGTTTGCAACTCTGTCTTCACAGTTTTCTGTCCCTTGTGCATGCCTTCGCTTCCCATTTTAAAATCTCTGGCATGACTCTCCATTTCCCTTTTCTGACTCTTCGTTTCATTTTCCATACCTCTTCGTTGTCTTGGCTTCTGAAATGTCTTCCTTTTTGACTCTTGATCTTCATCTACTTTCATTATACCTTGGTGCCACGTGCTTTTCTAGTGCTGCCATTGTAGACTCTGTCCACCTATCAACCCATGATGACATTTGGGATACCCATTGCTCGATAATTTCTTCTGTAACAGTCCCTGTAACTGCCTGACTTTCCTTTCCTTTTGTTTGGTCACGAAAACATGACATGTCGTGATATCATGGCATTTTTGCTTTACTGCCTTACTGTCCCTCTTCAAGTCGCAAAAATGTGACATGTCGCGATATCGTGACACTTTTGCTTTTCCGGCCTTCCTGCCCTTTGTGAGTCGCAAAAATACGACATGTCACGATATCGCAACACTTTTACTTTTCGGCCTTCCTACCCCTTGCGAGTCACGATAATGCGACATGTCGTGATATCACGACACTTTTGCTTTTTGGCCTTTCTGCCCCTTGCGAGTCATGAAAATGTGACATATCGCAATAACGCGACACTTTTTCTCTCCTACGCCTCCTCTCGCATTTTTTCCGTGATAATGCGACATGTCACGATATCGTGACACTTTTCTCTCCTACGCCTTCCCTCGCATTTTGGTCACAAAAATGTGACATGTCGTGATATTGCGACATATTTCCTTTTTGGCTCCTCTTTCTCCTTTTTGGTCACAAAATCGTGATAGGTCACGATATCACGACACCTTTCCTTTTTGACTCCTCCTCACCTTTCAGGTCTTCTTTCGGTCATGATTTCATGACATGTCATGAAATCATGACATTTTTGCTTCGCGTCTTCTCTCTCCTTCCTGATCATAAAAATGCGATATGTCACAATATCGTGACACTTTTCTCTGTCACGATATCGCGACATTAAGGCTAACACTTAGGAAAAAAAATTTGTTGATGCAAGAATGCTTTACTACCATCAGATGCTCCTGCATCAGACAACCGGGGTGGATTGAGAAGTGTCCTTCACTTCTGTACTATTGGAGGAAGACCCAGGCAGTCGACCTCTATTTTTGACAACCAAGTTGCATCTTCGATAGGCCTGCCCTTCCACTTGACCAGATATTCAGAATACTACCTATTCCTGGTACTTCTTCCTACTCGAGTGTTTAGTATTTCCTTGATCTCGCCTGTTGCTAGAGTAGACATTGGAATACTCCATAATTTTGCACTTGGTGTCTCGCTACTGCCTCCTTCATGATATTCTACCAAATTTGCAATGTTGAAAACAAGTGATATGTTAAGGCCACTGGGCAATTCTACTTCATATGCATTGCCTGAATCTCATTTTCCTAGAATTTGGCATGGTCCAAACTTCTTCATCTTCAACTTGTTATAGGTTTTAGCAAGAAATCTTTCTTTTCTCAGATGGACCATGACCTCATCTCCCACAGTGAATTCCTTGAACCGTCACTTCTGGTCTACCATTGTCTTATATTGGTTATTCATATTAGTAATGTGCTTCTTCACTTCTTCATGCACGCTCTTCAGATGCTCTGCAAAGTCCTCATCCTCGACACTACACCTTTCCCTTGTATCCATCTTCCTCAACTCAGAAGCATTCCTTGGACTACTCCCATACACTATCTGGAATGGATATTTGTTAGTACTCCTGTTGACAAAATTGTTATATGCAAATTTTGCCTGTGGAAAAACCAAATCCCATCTCGTGGGCTTATCTCCTATAAAGCATCTCAATAGATTTCCCAGACTTCTATTCACCACCTTTGTTTTTCCATTAGTCTATGGATGGTATGCAGAACTGAATTTCAAATCTATCTTCAGTTTCTTCCACAAAGTCCTCTAGAAATACCCCACAAACTTGGTATCTTTGTCAAAAATGATACCCTTTGGTATACCATTAAGTCATACCACCTCTTTGAAAAATAACCCTGCAATGTGAACTGCGTCACTAGTTTTCTGACAGGGAATAAAATGTGCCATCTTGGAAAACCTGTCAACCACCACAAATATGGAGTCATTTCCTCGCTGTGTCCTTGGTAGACCAATAACGAAATCCATGCTGACGTCCTCCCATGGTCTCTCTGGTATAGGTAATGGTTGATATAATCCAGTGTTTTGGTTCACACCTTTCGCCCTCTGGAATACTCTATAGCTTTGCACAAACTTCTTCACATCTTGTTGCAGTTGCGGCCAATAGTAGTTCTCACTAACCAGAGCAATGGTCTTATCCCGACCAAAATGTCCAGCCAGCCCTCCACTGTGTTTCTCCTTGACCAAATTTTCCCTCATTGAACTCCTTGGAATGCACAATTGACTTCCTCTAAACAACATTCCATCTTGGATCAAAAAATCCAACCACTTGGTCCTGTCTAAAGTGACGGGTGCCAAGCAAGCCTTCCAGGCTTCTGCAAAATCAGGATCTTTAGGGTACAAACACTTTAGTTCATCAAATACTACCACTTCCACCTTCATTTATGTCAACAAACACTACCTTCTACTTAAGGCATCTGCAACTCTATTTTACCTTCCGCTCTTGTGCTTCAACACAAAGGTATAACTCTTTAGAAACTCAATCCACTTCAGGTGCCTCTAATTTAGCTTCCCTTGGCTATTAATATACTGTAAGGCCTGATGATCAGTAAATAGAACAAACTCTTTTGGCAATAGGTAATGTCATCACTTCTTTAGAGCCTGAACCATAGCATAAAAATCCTGATCATAAACCGAATACTTCTTCCTAGCATCATTGAGTTTCTCACTAAAGTAAGCAATAGGTTTACCTTCTTGACTCAAAATAGCTCCTATGGCACTACCACTAGCATCATAATCTACCTAAAATACCTTATTAAAATATGGAAGTACCAAAATAGGTTGCTCTGTAACCTTCTTCTTCAACATATCAAAGCTCTTATCTGCTCCTAAGGTCCACTTAAATTTTTTCTTATCCCCTCTCATTGTTTCTGTAAGGGGTGCACAAATATAGCTAAAATTCCTAATGAATTTCCTGTAAAAACTTGCTAGACCATGAAATGATCTTACCTCAATCGTGCTTCTCGGAGTAGGCCATTCAATGATAGCTCTTACTTTTTCTGGGTCCATTTTTAGACCTTCGACTGAGATGACAAATCCTAGGTACACTAACTCCTTCACAAAATTACACTTCTTCAGATTAATTAACAACTGCTCCTTCCATAGCTTCTCAAAAACTCTTCTGATATGCATCAGATGCTCGTCCAGGGTTCTCCGCTAAATATTAAAATATCATCCAAATAGACAATGATGAATTTGCCTAAAAATTCTTTCAATACCTCATTCATCAGTCACATGAATGTGCTTGGTGCATTGGTTAGCCCAAATGGCATGACCAACCATTCATACAAACCCTCTCTGGTCTTGAAGGATGTCTTCCACTCATCTCCTTCTCTGACACAAATCTGATGATAACCACTCTTCAGATCAATCTTTGTGAAGTACTTGGCTCCACTCAAATAGTCCATAATGTCATCCATCCTTGGCAATGGAAAATTGTACTTTATGGTGATCTTGTTAATGGCTCGAGAGTCTATACACATTCTCCACTCTCCATATTTCTTTGGTGCTAGTACTGCAGGTACTACACATGGACTCCAGCTCTCCCGAATCAGTCCCTTCTCCAAAGAACTCTTGGACTTGCCTCGTTCAGCTCTTCGCTTCTGTAGGAGTCATTCTATGTGCTGCCTTATTGGGTGAACTAGATCCTGGTACCAAATCTATATGGTGACTGATCTTCCTCACGGGTGGTAAACCCTCAGGCACATTATCAGATACAATGTCTATAAATTCTTCTAATAGTCCTAAGACTTCTACAGGGGTATCCTTACATTCTTCCTTCCTAAATATAGGAATTAATGCATAGCACATATGCTCATGCTTTAAACCATCTAAAAATCTTCCCCCTTCAACTAAACAGATTCTAGTGCTGCTACATACCTTTTTGCCCGCTTCCTTCAAGGGATTTAGCTTATGGCACACTCCATTCTTTGTCACTGAGTAAGTGTTGGTGCGACCATCATGCACTACACATCGATCAAACTGCCATGGCCTTCCCAACAACAAATGACAAGTATCCATAGGCAGGATGTCACATAGGACCTCATCACAGTAATTCCTAATATTAAATTTCACTGAGCATTGCTCACTGACCAAAGCCCTATGGTCCTTCTGTAACCCTGCAATCCAATATGGATGCAGGTGGCTTCTCCTCTTTAACTATAACTTAGTAACCATTTCTTCTGAGACCAAGTTATTAGTACTACCATTATCTATAATGATATTACATACCTTACCCAAACTTCTACACCTTGTGTGGAACAGGCTCCTCCTCTGGTCTGGTTCTTTCTCCTCATTCAATAGGGTCCTCCTGGTGACCATAACTTCTCCTCCCTCTACCTCCTTAGAATGTTCTGATTCAGCATCTTCATCTGCCATAGCAGCTCTGGCAGGACCCTCAGGTCTCTCATTCATCCTTTCTCGATGTTGTGGACACTTGTATGCTCGATGTCCTTCTTCGCCACAGTGGAAATAGGTTCCACGAAATCCTCCCCTTCCAAATCCACATCCAGATCTACCTCTCCCTCTTGGGTAACCATTTTTCTGATTACAGGGTTGGTAGGTTTTCCCCTCTTTCTGGTCCTGGGTATTATTGGTTTCACCAGCCTTCATCTGACCCTTATATTTTTCTCCACTGGTCCTTCCACCAGTTCTTCCACCATGACCTCTTCCTCTCTGCTTACCGTCAAACCTTCTGCTCAGCTTCTCTTCAACTTTGAGGGCAAATTGGTAAGCATCCTCAATGGTGCTCATCCTAACCAGAATCAATTCTTCTTGAATACTGGTTCTCAACCCATTGATTTAATGGGCCACCTTCTCCCTGTTAGCCTTTGAATGGCCAGTTCTTATTGAGATCTAGAAAAACTCCTCTATATATTATTTGATAGACTTGTTTGACTGTCTCAAACTCTACATTTTTCTCAACAAGTCCAATTCATAATCCACAGGAATAAAATGTCTCTTCAACTTCTCCACCATTCGATCCCACCTGGTTATCTTCTCTTTTCTCCTTCTATTCCTTTCTAGTTGCACTTATTTCCACCATATGCAAGCATTGCCTTTCAATTTCATTTTTGCAAACTTGATTCAATCTGGATCTACAACCTCCTCATACTCAAAATACTCCTCCATATCATTGATCCAATCAATCAACTCTTCTAGATTGAGATTCCTAGAATACGTGGAGACATCAAACTTTGTCTTCTTCCCGATCCGAGGTATGGCCTTCACCAATCTGGCTTCTACAGGTTTAATTGCTTCTTCTTCTTCTGAGGGATTATCAACCTCCCAAGCTTCATCTTCACTATGATCTTCTCTTCTTGGTTCAATCCCTCTTCGCAACTCCTCTTGTAGGGCTTGCACCTACCTCTACAAAGCTCTGAAATCTTCTTTAGGTACCACATTTCTCCCACCACCATGGTTTCTTCATGGAGGCATTCTTCTTCACTCTCTTCTCACAACCCTTCCATAGATTCTGGTACAAACTGCCTCACTTTCGGTGATTTGCTCACACACTCAAGAACTCCTGCTCTGATACCACTTTATGGGGAGCCAAATCACTCATGCCAAATCTATGTTCTCATTCAACAATTCAAAAAAATATTAAAATGATGGCAGTAGTCTGCCAAATAAATTCCCTTTTCCCGAAAGATATTTTCTATTACAACATCTTCTGCCCTAGAAGAAAAATAGCCTAAACAGGTCTAGAATAGCCCTCTTGCCTTTATGTCTACAACTCTGTCTCCATAGTTTTTTGACCCTTGTGCATGCCTTCGCTTCCCCTTTTAAAATCTCTGACGTGACTCTTTGTTTCCCTTTTCTGACACTTTGTTTCATTTTCCGTGCCTCTTCGTTGTCTTGGCTTCCAAAACATCTTCATTTTTTACTCTTGATTTTTGTCTGCTTTCATTGCACCTTGGTGCCACGTGTTTTTCCAGTGCTGCCATTGTAGACTCTATCCACCTGTCAACCCATGATGACGTTTGGGATACCCATAGCTCAATAATTTCTTCTAAAATGGCCCTTATAGCCACCTGACTTTCCTTTCCTTTTATTTAGTAGCGAAAATGCGACATGTCGCGATATCGCGACATTTTTTCTTTACTGCCTTCCTGTCTCTCTTCAAGTCACAAAAATGTGACATGTCATGATATCGCGACACTTTTGCTTTTTCAGCCTTCCTTCCCTTTGCGAGTCGCGAAAATGCGACATGTCGCGATATCGCGAAACTTTTGCTTTTCGGGCTTCTTGCCGCTTGCGAGTCACGATAATGCGACATGTCGCAATATCATGACACTTTTACTTTTCAGCCTTCCTGCCCCTTGCGAGTCATGAAAATGTGACATGTCGCGATATCATGACACTTTTTCTCTCCTATGCCTCCTCTCACCTTTTGGCTGCGATAATGCGACATGTCGTGATATCGCGACACTTTTCTCTCCTGCGCCTTCCCTCGCCTTTTGGTCATGAAAATGCGACATGTCGCGATATCATGACATCTTTCCTTTCTGGCTCCTCTTTCTCCTTTTTGGTCGCAAAATCGTGACAGGTCATGATATCGCGACACCTTTCCTTTCTGACTCCTCCTTGCCTTTTGGGTCTTCTTTCGGTTGTGATTTTGCGACGTGTCGTGAAATCACGACCGAAAGAAGACCCGAAAGGTGTCACAAAATCGTGACATTTTTGCTCCGCATCTTCTCTCTCCTTCCTGAGTCGTGAAAATGTGACATGTCGCAATATCACGACACTTTTCTCTATCATGATATCGCGACATTAAGGCTAACACTTAGAAAAAAAAAATTGTTGATGCAAGATTGCTCTGTTGCCACCGGATGCTCCTGCATTAGTGTCAAAAAAAATAGAATGCCAATAACAACTTGCTCTGATTATCTTCAAAGCAGTGGTTCTTCCTAAATAATGTTCCCTAGAAAGACCTCCATGAAACTCTTTCAACACCTTTTATTTTTTATCATCTCTTATGCATTTCAATAGTACACCATCTATGTTTTTTTGTATAACCCTTTTTATTGAAGGGTGTACTTCAATGCTTGTGCTCTATACCTTCTTCTTTGCAAAGCATTCAGATTATCAAGACATCTTCCAGTTTGAAAGTACCCCACAAGATCATCAATCCAATCAGCATTTTCTAGATTTTGATCTGATTCTGCATTCACCATTATGCTTTGGTGATCCACATGACCATTTGAAACCTTCTTGGCCAATTATTGGCATAGGGCTCTACCCCTTACTATTTTTTTGGGTGTATTTCTACATCATATTCCTATATTTTAGTTACCCAACCAGCTCTCTTTTCACCAAGTTCTCCTTGTATTATAAAATTCCTAACATCAGGATGGGTCACATAAACAATGTTCTTGCTCTATGATCGGAAATTTTTGAATTTATTCAAATATTTCATGACAACATATACTTATTTCTCGATAAAGTTATATATTTCCTCGTGATCATGCATAGTGGCACTCAGAAAAGCTATGGGTATTTCTTCATTGTCTACTTCCTTATGTGTGAGTACTACAACATAACTTTCTTTCTCACCAATAACTTATAGGATAAAACCTCGGGAGTAGTCAAGATTAACCAACATAGGTGCTTGATTTATTTCCTCTAAAATCTTTATGAAATCATTCTTCCTTGGATATATCCATTTGAAAGGTGCATATTTCTTTAATAATTTTGTCATTGGTTTAACAGTCTATGCAAAATTTACAATAAATTTATGCACAAAATTTATTTATCCAAAGAAAGATTGCAAGCCTATCTTATTTTTTGGTAAGGGAAGTTCTAAGAGTGCTTTCACTCTATCAAGATCTATTGCTATTTGGAGATGACATGACCAAGAAGAATACCTTCCTCTATAGCGAATATGGATTTCTTTGGGTTTAAAGATATTCCAAATTCTCTTTATTTTTCAAAAACCCTCTCAAGGTGTTTTATATGATCTTCCTTATGATGAGAAAAAATTATCATATCATCTACTTAGATGACTATGATCTTGTTAGCAAGCTCACTGAAAGTTACATCCATTGCCCTTTGGAAGGTTTCTCTGATGTTAGATAACCTGAAAGGCATTCTTTGATAGGTGAACATTCCCCATTTGGTGGTAAAGGTAGTTTTCATTGATCTTCGTATCTGACCCATACCTTATTATACTTAAAAAAACCATCTAGCAAATAAAATATCTCTACTCCTACAACTATGTGTAAAATTTGGTCTATCTACGAAAGTGGATAATGGTCCTTGAGTGAGGCTTTGTTCAAGTTTCTGAAATCAACGCATAGTCTAATATCCCTATTTTTCTTCCTGACTAGAACTAAGTTTGCCACCCAAGTATAATGTTTAATAGGATACACTATCTTAGCTTGAATAATTTTAAACAATTCTTGCTTCATCAGGGCTTAAATATTTGGATTCATAGGTCTTTGCTTTTTCCTGAAGGTTTTGGCTTCTTCCTCTAATTCAATGGCGTTTTGGATAATCTCTTTCCTATACAATTTTAGATCACTATACCCCCAAGCTATAATATCTAAAAATTTCTTGCACAATTTCCTAATTTGGTTTAACTCTTCTACTATACAACTAACTCTAAATTTAATCATTTTCCCAGTTCTAGCTCAACTTCCTTATACCGATGCTTATAAACTTTTATTTTATGGTCTACTACCCTATCATTATTATCAAAAATACTCTCAAGGTTGATAAGTCCCTTAGGAATATGATTATTCTTTAATTGAATCAATCCTTCTTCTTCTTCATCTTGCAGCATTCTATCGCTCGAGCAGTTCATTTCATAGATTAAAAATCTAATATTTGCTCGTCATTTTCAAAAACTTGTAAGAAAATATTTTTTTCTAGCATAGAGGGTCTATATATGAGTCTAACCATCTTATATTTTTGAATAACATTGCTGATGGGGAAACAATTCACTCCCACAAATGCCAACAAATCTGCGTGGGTATTCTGCTCTCTAGGAATAGACTTCATATTTAGGGCCTCAAAGGCTTCTAAAATATCCCACACTTTATTTCTATATACCTTTAAGTAATGTTGTTTACTGATACATTTTCCCATGACTTGATTCATGATAAGTTCTGAATCTCCATAAATTAGTAACTGCTTAACCCCCAGTTTCTCGGCCTTTCTCAAGCCCAAACAAAGTGCTTCATACTCTACTACATTATTGGTGCAACTCCACATTAGCTTGTAAGAGAAAATTATTTCTTTGCCTATAGGGGAAATCAAAACTATTCCACACCAACTCCGTTCTTACACCTAACTCCATCGAGGAAAAGCTTCCAAAGTTGACTGGTAGAGTTATCTTCTTTGGGAGTAGGTACCAATTGCCTTTTTTGATTTCTCAATGGAATAACTTCCCATTTCTATTTCTATCATGGTGTTGAAATTATTTAGAGAGAACTGATCTTTTGTTTGAAGCTCCTCTAAGGTCTCTTCCATTAGATCCAGATCTTTGATTTCTTCGGTCATCATACTTATAGTGTTGGCTTCCCCTATATTTTCTACGTGAAAAGTAGATGGTTTTTCATTAAATATCTTTATCCTCCTACCCTTAAAAGGTATTTCCAAGTGTGAGTAGTCCAAATATAGATATCCTCCTATCTTTGCTATGAACTCTCTGGACAAACACATACCAAAGTATGGTGCTATATCCACAACTACTACTTCTTGTATGACCACCACTTGAGGCATCCTATGAAGTTGTAAGGGGATATCTTTAATTACTTCCACAGTTTTGACTAGAGTGTCATCTAACTGTAGAACTCCTAGATTACTTCTAGTGTACTCCATTCCCATAATGTCACACACTACTTTTGGTATCATTGTTGTAGCATCACCTGAATCTATCATGCAGTTGTGTATGACCCACCCTTCCATTTGAAGAGATAAATAGAATGAAGGTAGTCTATTTTTTCAAATGAAAGATGTTAGATTTTCCTGGACTGTATTTAAGTAGGATGTGTTTCTACCTTTATTTTTCATTGACCTTAAATATTCTTGCAGGAGATAAATCTAACTAGGAAACTAAAGAGCATCATACATTCTTGCCTTTGAGGGAGTCTTCTTCATTTCTTCCACTATGTTAAAATAATATGGTTCAACACTCCTCTCTATTTCCTTAGCAAAGGTGTCATATATGTTTCTATATCCTTGAGTCACTTATGTTCTTTGTCTCTTAGTCAGTGAAGGAAATCTTAACCTCTCCTTAGCTTGATCTTGAGTCTCAGCTTCCTTTTGTGGGATAAATTCTTTATGTATTTATGATCCAATGCTTTGCGCAGGAACCTGAGGCCTATTTTCATAGGAAGTATATTTTTTAGGTGGCACTTTAGGGGCTGGGGGAAAACTTAGAGGTTGGAGCTCTTAAGGATCCACTTGCAGAGGTTTTTTACCTGATCTGGTCAGGACTGCAACTTGTTCAACCGAAGGCATCATAAAATTGTGGTCAGTTTCTCTAATCATGCTTACATGGCCTTTCATATTTTTCTTTGCTTTCTCAATAGCTACATTTTGTACATAGTGCTAATGAATCATACATGAACTTTCCCCATGTGGTTCATTACATGTAGTGCACCAGTAATTAGAATTTGTGGAAGGGGCTGCAGATTCCTCATCATTGTTCGCATAAATGACACTTCACCTTTCTTGACCTCTATTTCTTTATGAAGTTGTGTCCCTTGTTATTTGAGGAAACCTTATCAGTTGAAAATTTCTTTTGACCTCCCTTATCTTCATTGATGTCATATCATTTGCCAATTTTTTTATGTTTTATTGCATGTCTAGTAATATGGAAAGCTGATTTTCTTGGGTTGGCTGAATAGGTGGTGTAGGTAATGCAAGAATAGTAGGAATAGGTGGTAATGCCAAGAAATTTTGAGGGCTCTATATTGCAGGAATGGATGGTTACCCATTCTATTTTGGAAGTTCTACATTTGGAAAATGGGAAGAACTGGAAGAACTAGCACCTGAAGCTTGGGGAATATCTAGAAATATTGGCATTATTGCTTTTGGTGGATACCTTCCAGTGGTAATGATATCTCTCTCTACTTTATATGCTTCTTGGTAAATAGCAAGGAAAGTGAATATTCGAGATTATCGTATAATCATACTAATATCATAATCAAAGGCTCTTAAATAATAATACACCGGTTGTTTTGTGGTTGGTTTCAATATTATGGGTACTCTTTCCCAAGTGTGATTGAATCGAATTGAAATCGATAATTTCCTCTTGAGGATGTTTCGTTATGATGTTGAACTGTCTAAGTAGGGATAAAGGATCTATGTGCTGATTAAATTCATCTACCATCCTGCCAACGAGTTTGGCCCAACTTGTGATGGATTGAGTGGGAAGTGCTCTATACCAATAGAGCATTTTTCCTTTTAATGAAATGACCAGCAACCTAATCATTACATCTTCTTGAGTGATGTTGTAAATCACTACCAAAGAGGCAACATCTAAGCAATGTTCATACACCATTTTTCCTATTCCATCATATGAAGGCAATGCCTTCAAAGTCGTAGTAGGAATTGGATTCTGAGCCACCAAGTTCAACAAATCATTGTGGTTCCATGTAACATAAGCTGGTGAAGGGACAGCCATTTTAGCAACTATGCTTTCCTGAACTGTAGAACTACTGGTAGTTATATTTGAAGATATATTGGAAATAGGATTGGGAAAAACAACAAGTACAAGGGTGATAATATTGGTAGCAAGTGGGTTTGATCTAGTAGATAAAAATAGATGTACCCTAAGGCTACCAAGGTGTAACTCAAAGAAATCAATGGGTTCTTCAAATTTTCTTTCTTTAGATCTAGTTATCATATAGGTAAACAATTACAAGTTCTAACTAGATAAATAGATAAGGTATTTCTTAGATCTATACCTTCGGATGGAGTTTCCAGGTGATTGATTTAGATATTTAATAGGTCAAATACAAACATCAAACCTTATAAAATACTATGGGATTTAGGGTCCCACCGGGCATGCCAAAAACTATTGGAACAAAATCAGCCTATGGTTATTATTTGCACCTATGACCTTGTCAACATTGAATAGATAGACTTGGTGTTGGGAGATTCCATATAATCTCCGAAGAAGGCTGGTTCCTTAATGGTTTTTATGAGAAAAGGGAAAATATATTTACTGAAAGAAAGAGAAATATAGTTGTAGCTAGAGCTTTTCTCATGGTACATATTAAACAAAAACTAAGATAAATGTATATAACTTCTCAATTTAAGAATTTATTATATCTTCACATAGAAATCATAGTCTTCCAATGTGATTTAGATATCTATCTAACACGTACATGTATTGAATTTTAACTCCAACAATATGATTTATATTATGTATAAATCCATATATACAACTCAATAATATTAATAGAAGCATCAAATTTTAATACATACACTTGCACACCGTGAACCAGAAGCCAATAGAAGCGTATTTTATTGCTTGCATCCAGAGTACATACATCCAATATTGTAAACATCTAAGAGCTGACCCTCATTCAGGGTGCATTTACTATTATATATACCCTATGGTGAGCATCTTTTACAGCTAGTATATTTTGATATAAAATCATTTAAAAACAATTGAGCTATAAAAATATGTCAATATGCTTTGCATGGCTTCCTATTGATACAATGGTAAAAAAAATATTCATTAGTTGTCAAAAAATTCCTTTGAAGGTATGTTTATTTGTTTCTACTTATATATCTATCCCATGATTTCATGAAAGTTTGTCATGTCATGAAATCATAACATTCCCTTGTACTTTGGCTTCCTTTGGCTACCTGCTTGCAAAAATCTATCATATCATGAAATCGTGATATTCCTTTGTACTTTGGCTTCTCCTGGCTACCTGCTCATGAAAATCTGACATATCGCAAAATTATGACATTCCTTTGTACTTTGGCTTCTCCAGGTTGCCTGCTCGCAAAAATTTGACATGTTGGGAAATCATGACATTCTGGTGCTTCAGCTTTCCTTTACCCTTCAAACCGGTGAAACTTCCTCATGTTAAGAGATCGTGACCCTTTTCATGCCTTAGTATTTTTATGCCTTATGTCTCAAAAAAATGAAACGTTGGTTTCAAACTTCAAAATCTTTTCTATATTTTAAGGTAGTCTTTTTATACTAACAACTCCATAGCCCAAAAATTTGATCTTTAATTTTTGGGGATGACTACCTAACCATTTGACTAGAAATGTAGTACTATCCTTATAACTCGAGGATTAGTGGTGTGTGATGTGTAAATATTTAGAGTTTTTAGAGGTTTCACCCTACTCTTTATTTTATTTTGAAATTGTGATAGTGGTGAAAACCACTATTTTTGTGGACTATGTTGCATAATGGGACAAGCAAGGAATATCATTTTCAGTTTGAGGTTCAACCCAATCATGGTTTATCCCTCTTTGACACAATATATTTTTAAGATGTGTGATTTGTGTTTGGTTCAAGAATATTTAGAGTCAATTCCTATAACTCAATATTTTCTTAGTGAAAATGTGTCTTGGTCCTAAAGAAAATTTGACATGCATTTGGAGGTTGCTTAAAACACTAGGAGTGGCTAAGTGACTGAAAGCACCTAGGAATTATGAAAATGTGGTTTACAAATGATAATTTGACTTTATGGCATGATGTAATGCAATGGATGGTGTGAAGGTGCCCCTAATTAAGGCAACATTACTTTATTGGACTAATTTTTATCTAAACTTAATAAATTATCCCTAATATAAAATGTGAAATATGGTTATGAATGCAATGTATGAAATGCAATTTGTGAAATGGAAGGTGTGTAATGCAAATGTATGAAAATGCAATGTGTGAAATGCAATGTTGTTTTTGCGTATTAGCCATGTATATGTACATATATATAAATCACAGTAAGCATGGAATTCTTTCAAGTGTATGATACTCAGTGGCTTGGGTTCTTTTACTCCCCCTAACCTGGTAATCTTATGTGCTCCTTGAGTCTTGTAAACTCGAATAGCAGCAAGCAACACATATAGATGCAAATGATAAAATTATGCAAATGCAATACCGATATTTTTGTTTTTTTTACCCAAATGGTTTTTTTTATTCCTTTGGAGTTTTTTGAGTTGATTTGTGACCAAAGGTGTTAGGTGCCTTTGGAGCCTTCTAAAATTGAAATGTGACCAAAGGGATTAGGTACCTTTGGAGATTTTTTAAATTGAGATGTGACCAAAGGGATTAGGTACCTTTAGAGATTTTTGAAATTGAGATGTGACCAAAGGGATTAGGTACCTTTGGAGATTTTTGAAATTGAGATATGACCAAAGGGATTTGGTACCTTTGGAGCCTTTTTAAATTGAGATGTGACCAAAAGGATTTTGGTTCCTTTGGAGCTTTTTGAAATTGAAATGTAACCAAAGAGATTAAGTACCTTTGGGGATTTTTTTTTGCATGGGGAAGGTACAATACCTTAAGCATCCCCAATTTTCTTTATGATTGATGTTGTGAGTGATTGGGAGGATGTGATATCCTAAGAATATCTAGTATGCTTGATGACTGATAATGTTACTGACTAGAGGGATGTGATATCCTAAGAATACCTAGTATGCTTGATGAGTAATGATGTGAGTGATGGGAGGATGTGATATCCTGAGAATCTCCAATATGCTTGATGATTGAGTTGGTACCAATATCCTAATCATATGGGTTGGATGGATCATTTATGGAAAAGACTTTCATATCAATAAGATCTTAGACAATGTTTTTAAATACATGGAAATTATTGATGTCATGGCCCGCTTGTTGATGATAGGGATAGTATAAGTGCTCCTTAAAGTGTTTGCCTCATTTGGTTGGGTCTCTTGGTTTGATTTTTAGAAGTGAAATCTCTTGTGCTTCATACAACCTTCAAAAAATGGTTGCATAAGATTCTAAAAGCATCATGTACTTACGATGAGACTTTACAGGATGCTTGGTGCGTTTGTCTAATTGTGTTGGATGTTGAATTTGTGGTATAGGTATCGTAACCTGAGGTGTGGATTGTGGAACTGGATGTTGCAACTATTATGGTTTAGAACATGGATGATGATGAAATTGATGATGACCCAACTGTAACTCAATGTTAGTGAGTCGAGTGAAAATTTATTGTAAAATCAAAGTGTGTTGACAATATGATTGTAAGCCCTGGTTTTCTTGTTGAGTGTATTGAGATGTGGTGAATGGACTTATGAATGAATGAAATTGAATGTGTTTTTGGTGGTGTGATGAATTGGGAGGCATGGATTGAAATTGATGATGAGGTTGGTGAAGAAATTATTGTGAATGAAGGAAAGGAGATGATGTGTGGGGTTTGTGAATGTGATGAATTATGGGAATGGAATGGGTATGGGTTGATGGAGGTGTGGGAATGGAAACCATAGAAGATTGTGGTACCCATGATGGACTTTGGGTGACAAATGTGGGTTGAGTGGAAATAGGTTGAGGCTTAGGATTGATCACTTGAACTTGTTATTAAGCATTTTGTTGCTTCTTAAACAATTTGTTAAGGTGTTCCCATGCTTCATATATTTTCATATCTAAGGTAGATGACATGGATGTGGATGGAACTGATGAGGTGGGTGGAATACAAGTTGTAATAGGAATTACAACTTATATGGGTGACATTGGGTGAGGTGGATGTTGGTCCTTGTGAATCAACATTGACATGTGCCTCATACAAAGGATTAACATAGATAGATGTATAAGATGATGGTATGGATGTGCTTGAAGCACATGATGATTGGGGGATGGACTAATGTTTGTAAGGTGCATTTGATATCTCAAAGAGAGGAATATTGTACACTTGGGTTAGGCTAGAATGTTGGAAATATATAAGTTCTTGCTGAAAATAAGGATCATGTCTAGGTGAGCTATGAAATGGTTCTAAGACATAATTAGAAAATATCTTAAGAGCTTCTACTTGGGCCATATCTATATGGGTGATGTGGTGGCCAATGGTAGGTGAAGATGATTATATTTGTAGAATGGCCATGTGGAATGACTATGTGGATGACATAGTGTTTGAGGGACCCATAGAAAAATTTGAATGACTTACCTGTATCACACTGGGGGGATTGACCACATAAGTGGTAGGGATGGATGATGAATTATCCATGGATGCAATTTTTTATGGGATGGAAATTTGATTCAGTGGTTCTTTATTTTTCTAATTTCTAGTTAAGACCATAAGATAAATGAGTCAAATATATAATATGCAATAAATTAAATGGAAAATTCATAGAAATCAAGTAAAACAACTTAATTTTAAGTTTCTGCAATAAATGTGTCTTACCTTCTGTTCCATTTATCTCATTTTAATGTTTTTCCTTTTTTTGTGTGTGTGTTTTGATGTACTAATTTGAATTATGATGGGTGAAATCTATGGCTTGGATGGGAAATGAGATTCTTTCTGGTGATGAAGTCCAAAAAAATTGCTCTAGGGTATCCTATGGTGGCTAAAGGCATATTTTTTTGGATGGAGATGAAACCCACCGTCACCAAATCTCAAGCAATGGTTGGTAATGAAATCAAACTCATTATTGTTTAATGTGATATGTGTTGTATGTGATTCATTTTAAAATTTTAAGTTTTCTATGGTGTACATACAATGTTAGAAATAACTAATTTTCCAAGTTTAAATCAGAAGCCAACAATAGGAATATCAATTTCTTCAAAATATGTAGAGTACACAGCTTAAGACCACTCTCTAAACAGAGGAGGGTTCATCTACTCTTCCGCCTTGAATCACCAACTATGATAATGATTTTGATATCCTAATATTTTTCATACTTAGATAAGCAAAAAGCGATATTCCTAACCCTATAATGCAAACTATTTCATGCAATTAACAATTCATATGAAAACAAAATGCAAGATTTTTTTAAATGCAGCGCACCAAAAAACAGTAAAAATTTAATTGGGAATATGAAATGTGTGAATGAATATGGATGCAAAATTATTCTAAATTCCTAAGATGTAGATTTAATTTACTTTTTTTTTTTTTTAATTTAATGATGTTCTTTTTAGCATTATATTTGAAAAAAATGTAAAAAAAATGAAAAACATAGGGTTTAGGGTTTTGAAGTAGAATTATAGATAAGCCTACGTATTCATTTTCCCTCTCTATAAAATACCTCTAAACACCTCTAAAATGCACTTGGGAACTTCCTAAACACTGGACGGTGCCCCTCAAGCTCCATCGAGTATCTGTGTAACTTCTACAACTCTTCAGAAACTCTAGTTCTACAAAATCTACGCGATCCATTTTTTTGAAAACCTGCAAAAACAAAAATAGAAAACCACAAGTCAATGACAAGATAATTTAAAATTTATAACCCTTTATGTCTCCTGTTATGGTCACCATTTGTGAATGCAAAAATGAAACACCAATATAATAAATAAAGTAACAAGCACAAGTAAATGATACAGAATTGCACAAAATAGATATTCTTTTATTGAATGGGGTAGATATCCTGATTGTACAAATAATGTGCCCCAATGTGGGGTCTTTACAATGTACTTGATATAGTTGTTACAATTTTAGGTTTTCCAAGGCCCTAAACCAATGAATGGTGGTGTCTTCTTGCTCGTCTTTGATCCTAACATAGTGGTGAGTGGGCTTTGGTATCCTATGTAGGGCCACTCAAGCTTTAGTAGCTACCAATGAATGTGATTCTCAGACCTACACACAATAAATGATAAGAGTTAGTAATATCTGTGAGGGCTCCACTATGTGAGACCCTCAAAAAATGAAATCACTAAACCCTAGTTGCATAAATAAAGTTGTAAACAGATTTGAGAATATGAAATAAGAGAAATGAGATATTACCTTGTCAAATAACATTGTTTATGTATTCATCGTTGATATAGGGAATTATTACACATATATGTGTGAATGCAAAAATGAAACACCAATACAATATATAAATTAACCAGCACAAGTAAATGACATAAAATTACATAAAATAGATAATAGTTTATTGAATTCAGTAGATCTCCCGATTGTACAAATAATGTGCCCTAATGTGGGGTCTTTACAATGTCCTTGATACATTTGTTACAATGTTAGGTTTTCTAAGTCCCTAATCCAATGAATGGTGGTGTCTTCTTACTCATATTTTAACCCAACAGAGTGGTGAGTGGGCTTTGGTATCCTATGAAGGGCCACTTAAGCTTCAGTAGTTACCAATGAATGTGATTCTCAGACCTACACACAATAAATAACAATAGTCAAAAATATTTGTGAAGGCTCCATTGTGTGATACCCTCTGAAAATGAAATCACTAAATCCTAGTTGCATAAATAAAGTTGTAAATAGATCTGAGAATATGAAATAAGAGCAATGAGATATTACCTTGTCAAATAAAATTGTTTTTATCTTCATTGTTGATGTAGGGAATGATTATGCAGATGCTATAATGGTTGCTTGAGGGTTGTAGGGTTGCATATCTGAATAGGAAATGCCTGTGGGAACTCGGTAAACTTAAGAGGGCACTTGATAGAATGGGAAACACATGAAGGCACTTAGTAGATTCTTGCAAGCACTTGGTAGACTCGAGAGGGCACTTGATAGAATGGGAAATGCCTATGGGTACTCAATAAGCCTGGTATGGTGTTCAAGGATTGATTATAGTAGCGTAGAACTAGATCTGGTTTGTATGGGGTGTGTGGCAGTGGATGCAGAAGATGCAAATTATGGTGAGGGAATGAGGATGCAAATGAACTCTAAAGTGTTAGGGTTCAAAAAAACTTAGGGGTTGAGTTTTCATAATGAATCCTCTTTATAATCTTTCCTTAGTCACATTAGGGTTTCAATGACACAATTTGTGTGGTCAATATTAGAACATGATGAAGGGTGGAGATTAAATATGGGTAGGTGGCATGGATTAATGTGTATGAATGGCTAGGAATAGATCATGATGGATGGCTAGGATTAATTCATATATTTATTAAATATATATAAAATATTATTATTTAAATTATTTTAAACAAATATATATAAATATATAAAAACAATGGATGAATGTTGCGGGAAGCTATGGATGGATGAAAAGTGGCTAGATTTTGGTGTCTACAATTCCCTAATACACCTATGCTTTGAGGGGATATTAGCACCCCTTATATTCCATGAGATGATAATCATATCTCATTAGGTGCTTTTGTCCCCTCTTGTGTATTACCAATATCATTATGTTGTTTGGTAAAGAGAAGTTTAACCAACTTAGTTTGTGTTCCTTTCTCTATGTTAGCTCTTGCTTCCCTAGATCTTGCTTGATAATTTGAGGGTTTTTCTATTTTTTCCTTGCCTATATCAGGAGTAGGTCTTATTAATCTATTCCTCAATATTCTTTCACCATTTTTCTTTACAACATATTTATCCTCTCAAAGATCTATTATAGAATCTTTTAATGTATCCTGCTCATTTTTTGGTATTTCCTTATTAATGGCAGAGGTATTACCTTCTAAAACTACATTTTCTTTACCAATTATGTCCTCCTGAATTATGCATGGTACTTCAAGAGAGTCTTAAAAATTTGATGAAACACATTCCTTGGGTTCATCGAGAATTTTCTTCCTTAAATTAGGATCATATTGAATAGACGATTCCTTGCAAATATGTTGAATTTGTTGTCCTTTATCCTCTAATTTTTTATCTAATTTTTCTCCATAGGCTAAAGCCTCAAAAGAATTAGAATTTATTCCAGTATCCTTTCTTATTGGTCTCCACTATTCATTTTCTTTTATTTTTCTAGATCTATTTTTTGGAAGTTGAAAACCATATTTATCCATAATCATTTGTAAATTTCTCTTACAATTTTCTACAAATTATTCTATTGGGCTCTTCTTAGGGCATGATATCTCAATATGCCCCACATCATGACATCTTCTACATCTAAAAGATATATTTTCATAATATATAGTTTGGATCCACATCTTATCCCCATACTTCAGAATGATTGATTCTGGTAAAGATTTACTTATATAAATCATGACCAGTATTCGAGCATAAATAGCCAAAAATCCATCTTTTGTTGTACCTAAAATCTCAAGTAATTCTCCTAGAGTGTTTCCTATTGCCTTGAAGGTATACATTTCCCAAAATTCAATGGGTAATCCAAACATCCTACCCTGTACTAGTACTAGAGATATAATTACATTTTGAGGTCAAAAGCCTTCATACCAGCAAGTAAGGAAGAGTCATGCTCTTCCCATAAACCAAGGACCTCCTTTTAGAATTATTTTTGTTTCTTCCCTAGAACAAAAAATGGCTAGGAACCACTCCTGGAGACTTCCAACTCCTATAAATCCATTTTATCAAGGTTGAAGCCCCTAGCCAATACCCATTAAATTTACCAAAAATTGCCCTATCTTGGAGAAATGAGGATCTCTCAGAGGTGCGCTCACTAACCTGTACCACTAGGGATTATTCTAAGGATTTAACTATAAATTGATCAATGGAAAGGAAACTAAAACTCAAAATATAATAAAATTTATCTAAAAATTCTATAATAAATATAATATTTGATAAAAACTTTATAAAATTTTCATGCACAATTTCTAAGATAAAGAAAAGGAAAAAAGAAATTAGCTAAAAAATTCTTTGTCCAAATAGAATGTCTTGCCTCACTGAAATCCTAGCCCTTCATTGCTCTTCCCATCATTCGAACCCTAGTTGGCAAATAATTGTAATTTTGTTTTTTACGATTTGAAAAATCATCACTGCCCTTGTTTTGAATGGTTGACTTCACAGGATCATATCTCCCTTAATATTACTTGGAGTTTTGCATATGACAAATAATTTTAAAGCTATTCAAATTTTGCATGAGTTAGTCCAAGAATCAACTGAATAGGATAACTCTTCATGAAGATATGGATCCTAAAAGATGAGATATTTTTTAGGAAAAAACCTTAATCCTTCGCATTTTGCAATTTTGTTTTTCACGATTTGAAAAATCCTCACTACCCTTTTTCTGAATGGTTGACTTCATAGGGTCATATCTCCCTCCATACGGATATACTTTTCATTAGTCACATATGTTACAATTTTTTTTGATACATTCTTTCTTTCCAGCTATAGTTTTATAGATAATAGAGCCTCTTCTTATCTTTTCACCTTCATATTCAACTATCTCTTCATCTCCTCTCAATATATCGAGAGATGTGTCTTTTCAATTTTCCATGGGAGTAATATTAATTAAACTCTCAATAATTAAAAATATCAAATTATTACAAAACTGCAAAAGTGCAAAATGCCAACTGATGGATTTCAAGCCTTAAAACTACTACAAATATCACAAGTTAAATATCACAAGATCAAATATAATATAGCCACAATAAAATTAGGTCAATATAATTATATGAGTAGAATAATATGAGAAAATTAATATGTATATCAAGTCTAATAATATATCAAATAACATTCAATAATAAGCAATAATATGAATGTAAATAGCCTGAATCATACATGTACTAAGCATGTAGAACAACTTACAATATTAATTGCTCAAAATCTATGCAATCTTTATTCCTCAAAAGTATATGAAAGTAATGATCTTAATTTATCGTGATACTTGCTTATGGATTATTATATCCATAATATAGCCACAGTAATATTACCCTCGGGATACTTGACTATTCCTTTCCATATGCCAAGTTTCAAGGCTCTTGGCTTCTCTATATGACACTTGCATACTTGATGAACACTTGACTCTATATTGTATGCACACCTAAACATGACTCTTGCACTTCTATAACTTGCACACTCTAACCTAAGACACTTGTGCACATATTTACATTACATATTTGCACTCTTACATATAATACACTTGTGCACATAGACTCAACTTACACTTGCACACTAACTCACATGACACTTGTGCATTTCCTACACATTACAACTTTACATGACACTTGTGCATTTCTTGCACATTCACACTTACATAAAGGGAAATTATAACTCACACTCTAAACTATGACTCAACCCTAATCTATTATTTAAAATTATACCATGAAGGTACTATGGGGGTACATTAGCATGTACCAAATAATGTAATATACTCTAGCATCCCCTTGTATTATATGATTTTGTTATTGAATACATTAGTCTTCAATCATAGTATTTGTCTTCATCTTCAATCTACCTCTTTTAGATCAATATCTGAACCTTCAATATGAAATTCCTCTTTTTCTTTGAATTCAAATTTCCTATTAGCCTTCCTGATGTGATTTCTTCTCTCCTTATTTTTTCTTCTTCGTCTTTGCACCTTCATTTGTGATATACCCGATGACACACCTTCTAAGCATTGAATTAGTAAATCATCACAATAATATAACCTTGATTTTAGTGATTATTTGTTGAATCTAACATAAGCTTCATTTAAATTATATGTGTTAATTTTCTTTGCTTGTTTCTTCTCTTGGAAAATCTTAAAACTAATTAATGATAAATACATCATTAAGCATTATTTCAAAGAAAGTATAATGGTGTTTTGTGAATTCCACCATGTCCTAAAAAAAATATGAAGATAACTTATAAGTTTTGTAAAGTTTTCTTCTTTTTCATCATTAAGAAACAAAGATAATTTTGTCTTTAGATCATTAGTCATATATGTTTATTTCCATCAAAATCATCTATTAAGTTTTGAGAATAAAACTTAAGTTTGTGCATCATTTCTTCACTATCCTCATTGAATGTATTTTTAATAATTTCTTCCATGATATGCAAAAAAATTTAAGATCTATTTCCTTTGATGTAGACAACCTTATAACTTCCTAAGTTTAAATAATAAATCAAAAATTTAAAAAAAAAATAAAGTTTCTAATTTAATTCCTATGGAGTAGAAAACCTTATATCTCCCTAGTTTTAGAAACTAATAAATGAATTTTGCAAATTTATGTTTTCCTAATGTTTGAGGTTGAAATCCTTTTATCTCCCAAATACTTAAATTTGCAAATATTCAAAAACTTATAATTTTTCAATTTTCTCAAAATTTTGAAACTAGAAACAAACTTCAAAAAAAATTCAAATTTTAAAAACTTCACAAAATTAAATATCCTAGTTGAAAACCTTATTACTCCAATATTATGAAAATACTTTAAAAAAAAAATCAACTTTAAACTTTAATTTTCTATAAAAATAAAACTATAAATAAACCTTACTACTCCAAATAAATAATCCAAACATGAAAATTTTATTTATCAAAAAAACTATCTGTAGACACCTAAAACACATCATGTCGATGGCGACTACTCATATGGAACATGCTACAAGACCATATGGAAGATCTTGGATAGACTCCAAGATAGAGCAGTGGTTTCAACCACTCAATTTGGGCTCCCCGGCCTAATCAGCTCAAATTGCTATTGAGACCTACGGTCTACAGTCTGAACTACTGCTGACACCCGTGGTTCATAGTTTAGGCTGCATCTGTCACTCACGGTCTAGAACTGAAGTTCATTTGGCCTTCATCTGAGCCAAATCAGTTTGAACGACTATTTGTTCTAGAAGAAGGTATTTTAAGGATGTAATATTCCAAAGGCTTCAAATCCAACTATCCCAACCACCTCTTCTTGATCTTGGCTTCTCCATGAAGCCACCCCTAGCCCTTGAGTAATCCTATAAGTACCCCTCAAAATTAGGTCAAAAAATCAAGTTTGCATTGGATATTATAGCAGTGAAGCCTTGTTAGATTGTAGACTCACCTGAGTGTACTAAGAGAGAGTTTTGTTGCCATTCATTTGCCAATTCATCTAGCATCATGTCAATTTGTGCCATTGATGCCCTAACGAGCTAGAATGCCAAGAAACACAAATTTAGGCAAATAGAGGCCTAACTATGCAATTCAACCACCAAACCAGTCAGAGGACATCAAGGTGACCCTTTACCATCAATTTAACAAGGATGATCAAGCCCGCAACCTTGTATTTGTAGGACAAGACTACTTTGTTGCCTGTCGCAACCAACAGCCATGGTGTAAAGTGCAGACCGCTCATTTGAGCCATGGTTTACAATCGGTGAGAGATCTCCATACTATTCTTTTTGCATTGTATTTCACTAGGTTATATTAAGCATATTAGTGGTTTATTTAGTATTTTAAAGACTTTGACTGATAGAATTAGGGTTTTCACCAAGTTTAATTCATTATGGCAAATAAGACATAATTAGCTCATTTTTGTGTTATCATGATTCATTTCATGTAATCAATCCACTAGATAGATAGTTGTACTTTCCAGTTATATGTTTTAATTAATTTTTTCAAGTATTGCATAGGGTTAATATGCTTTATTCACTTTCTTGATTTTATTGGTGTTATGGTATATTTATGTTTATATTCCTTAAAGGGCCTCATCATGAGAGGTTGCCTATGCTTTTAATGCTTTTATGTTGTTTATTGATTGCAGGAAAGCAGATTCAAAGGAGATTCAACCTTCCAATTCCTTCCTTAATACGAAGAAGAGGGTTAACTCCACCCTATAGCAGTTCATGTCACCCCAAAGGGCCTAAAACTCACATTTACCCTTGAGAGGAAACATTTGATTTTTCCTACTGTAATAAGAGTATCAAAATGGTATCCCTAAGAGGGACATAACTGTAACCGGAATTGGATTCTTTACAATGGAATAAAAGTGTTTTTCTTCTTCCCATTTGTTGTCAATTTTACATGCATCTACTTTGTTTCTCTTATTTCATTTTACACAGTAGGAAGCATAGGTGTGAGGCCATTTTAATGGTCACAAAAGGTGATCATGGTGGGGCTCCATATTTTCAACCTTTGATTTTTGATATTTTGTGTTTTTGGATATTAGGTGCAAATTGCAATTGACAGTTGCGGTCTCATTGTTGGCCCACGACTTCAAGATGTGGTCTATAGTAGCAACCATGCAACAGATCTATGGTTTATAGAAGACACAATAGATAGTAGGGATTCAAAGATTTATTAGATGAGGATCAGAGGTAGGTCCCATATTTAACCCCTGTTTCTATTTTTACTATCTGTGTTTTTCCAGTTTGCATGAAAAGGAGATTTAATTAGGACACAAAAAAAAAGAGAAATGGATTAGGTCCTAGAGTTTCAATTATTTTTATGTTTTAGCTAGGCGCTGCTAGGAAAAACGGACCTCTGAGTGTAGTCCGCCCTAGAATCTAGTGTGCTATATTAAATTATGTGTTGGTTTGCATGTCTAAGACCCAATTAGTGGCCATTTACATCGTAGAGTGTATTGTCAAAAAGAGCATGTAGTATATAGCTTGCATTTTTTGAATTTGAAAAGTTATTTCACTGCATAGCATGTATGAAATGAGCATGAATGTTGTATGATACATTTTCTTTTCATGCAACAATTAAAATGAACCACACACCAATATTCAATTAAACACTAATGATTTCGAAGTGACATCCAACCACTAGTAGGGTTTCAATGATGGTGGAGGTGATTTCCATCCATAGGCCCAAATCCTAAGTACCTTATGTTCTATACCAATACGGGATTTGAGAACCTTTCATAGCTTGGAAAATTTGCATATACTGCTCTTCAGAGGGTATGACGTTGACTGGGTGAAAACAGGTGAGGATCTAAAAGGACCTATGCTCCCTAACCGTGTGTGGGCTTCATTACCACACATTATAGGTTGGATTATGCAGCCTAGAGTTCATAGCCAGGTTGTCAAGCTATGAGTATATAGGTGAAAGCCAATTAAACTAAGATTATCATCCAACAAGCTTTCAAACATGATAAGAGTTTCTATACTAATACAACAAATCTTGAGACAACATCAAATAGTTTAGGGCTCACTTTTAAAATGTAAAGGAGATAATCACATTGTGTACATTGTATGCTTCTTTATTGCTTAATTCATAAAGATAAGGGCTTCCTTGAGGCTAAAATTTTTAGTAAGAGAGGTTTCCTATCAAGACTTGTGTAGTTGGTTCATCATGACAACTAGGCATAGTCTAGCTCAATCACGAGCTATAGACTCATAATATGCATGGAGAGACCCTCAATGCCTTTGATATTCCCCTGATGATATTTTAGATCTTGCACACCTCCTTGCTAGGTGTCATACACATCATTCACTTGAGGATCTAATCATCCTAGTGTGACATTCTAATAGTCATCGTGAGCCCCCTTTGTCACGTAGGGGGTCCATCCATACAGGCCATGGGATCCCTTCACACACAGAGAGAACCCATGGCATTAGGTCTCCCCCTAGTGAGATAGAGAGTTGTGGATCTTACTCCATGAGTTGGTCATATAGGAAACCTGAGTCTCATATAGTCCATAGGGGGTGACTACTCCAAAGTCAATTGGAGGAAGCATGCATTGAGCGGGAATGCCTAGAGCATGAGTACTCATAGTAGAAGATATCACATCAACAAAGATTGGATGGGCTCCAACAATATGAATGGAGGATTTATCGACAAAAATTATGTGAAGAACAATCATGTGAGGTAACTCTTGAAAAGAAGCTCATACCTAGAGTGCTTAGGCAACAATTCAATGTGATGCACCCTACACATTATCAATATTTACCTCTTAAGAAAGTAGATAGCCATTCTCTTAGACAGACAGACATATCATCGGTTATTGATAAGCAACAAAAAGGAATGCTTAAGTATCCCATGTTCAAGCATGACGTTGAGAGTAGTCAAGTGAAACAGCTGAGCAATTTCAATGCTTAGAATTTGTCACAATCTTTGACGCATATAGAGGCTATTATGTCGTATAAGTAACCTATGATTACTTTTCATAAACAGGAATTCAAACATGTCCTTGTCAAGGAATATGATCCTCCACTACACATCATAGTGAGGATAAATCAGATTGCATATAAGTGAGTTTTGGTTGATACAGGATCATCCATCAATATTATCACCACCTCTACATTCAAACATCTCAAAATTCCACCTTCCCACATCAAGGCATCAAATTTCATGCTAAAATATTTTAATGATGTGGAATCCCCTATAGTAGGCACAATAGTCCTCCCCATCAAGGTGGGACAAAAGATTATTTCTACATTGTGCTACATTTTAGAGGGTTCAAGATAGTATAACCTACTACTTGGAAGGCCATGGATAAGAGCCATGGAGTGTGTACCATCCATAGTACACCAGTGCATTAAGTACACCCATGCAAACAAATTCCATGTGGTTGAGACAAACCCAAATCCTTTCAAGTATTACAAACTGGGGGATCATCCACAGGAACCTAGTGGGGCACCTACGCATTCAAACACTAAGTATGATGAGTTTATCCAAAGTTTGGATGCAGCATTATAGACTTTTTTGGAGTTATCGTCACCACTACTATCACTTGTGGAGTCACCTATGACTCCTTCATCTTTGGTCTTTCCTAGTGAGGAAGGGTTGATGAACCAAATCAGAGAGATGCTCACAACTATCTTGGATGTGTAATTAGATGACCCTCACACTCCTATCAAGGGGAAAGTACCTAGCATTGTCATGGATGCACCCGAGTGTATCATACACTCATCATCCATCATATCACAAGGTAGACCTCATGAGGACGATGGTGAATAGAGGACCATATGGAGGCAGACACCATGATGTCACCCATCATGGAGATCATTGAGGATTTAGGTTAGCTCCTTATTGAGTCTCTACTTGTTGATACTATCCTTGATGCATCATTTGAGCATGAGGAAGATTTAGTTGTTGTAATTGATATGCTACAACCCCAACAGGTTGAAAAGTCACCTAAAACTCATGCAATTGTGGAGTCATCTTCTCATGAGTTTATAGGAATGGTTGACATTAGGTCAAAATATTGAGTGACGCTAGAGCAAATAAAGTAAGAGATGGGGTAATCAAACATTGCTTCCACATTGAAGGGGTCTGAACCTTTAAAATTAATCACTCTCGACTCATTTCTTGTGCCACCTTCTCAAGGACAAGAGCAAGTGTGTATCCCATATCAGGTTGGAGGTACTAAATCTAACATAGTTCAATTATTTTAAGATTAATAGCAACATGAATTGAGTCATGCGCATGAGCATGTGGATAACATCAATGAAGTGTATCATCAAGAAGCATCCGCATCAACCCAAATGAAGGAAATAGGTGATTTACAATTACCTAATGGATCTCTAGCATCCACTTTTCTATTTCCTTCAATAGGCAAAGGTATTTCAAATCAGGCATTGGAAATACATATGAACTCTTTGTCAGTATTGTGAGCCATTATAAATCATATAGAATAAATGGAACATCGAATGGATGAGCAAGATAATGCGTTGCATTTTATCATGCACTAGATTGAAAAAATAGGATCACAAAAGCATATTTTGTTTGAGGCCAAACCATTTCCTATACAAGTATAGGAAAAACCTCAGCAAAAGCGAGATCCCATGTGACCGACCCAACCATTGGGTCCTCAAAGCAAACCAATGTGGGTTTACCACCCAAAATAGTCGCAGCACATTTGGAATCCCTTAAAAGAGTCTATTTCTGACATCTTTTACAAGCTACAAGAGGCTAAGGTCATCACCTTGCCTAATATCATCCCTTTAGACCCAACTAGAGCTAAACCTATGGGTTACAGGGAGCATAACTATTGTATCTATCATCAAATAGAGGGTCATGGCATTCAAGATTATCATGAATTCAAGAGTCTAGTGCAAAATATTATAGATAGGGGGGTTTATAATGCAGATGGTTCTCTTATAGTGCCCCAACATGCTGAAGTGGAGGTCACACCTCCTCATGTGTGACCCCAAGGTCATCAATCAGCTTGTAGTCCCAATAAGCTAGTGTAATGAATAGTTTCATTTCAAATGACTATTATAACTTCGTTCCAAAATTTACATGAGACAAAGGCATTCGTATTTCCCAAAGTCAAGCAAAGGGCATCCAAGACTGGGTCACCTAATGAGAGCCCCTTTTGTGCGTATCATCGATCACATGGACATGACATTCAATATTATTAATCATTTAAGAGGGTCATATAAGACCTAGTAGAACAAAATGTGGTCTGCGAGGATGGTTTGCTCG
The DNA here is from genome assembly GCA_028583015.1 of Wollemia nobilis. NCBI lineage: Eukaryota > Viridiplantae > Streptophyta > Pinopsida > Araucariales > Araucariaceae > Wollemia > Wollemia nobilis. The sequence continues at coordinate 24,194,134 of JAQPPZ010016888.1, forward strand.
TTTAACCTTGCCAAGACATAGGCACTCCACTGAGATCCGTTCCTCATTTGGGAGAGTTGATTTTTGTCACTCTTCCTAAACAAGTTGATTATATTTTAGTGGATAGCACACATGTTGGGGGTCTCCATGGCAGCATACCCTCCCACCATCCACACCAATTTTGATAAGACAAAGTGAGGGGTCTAGAGGTATTGCACCTCCCTCATTGTCATTGAATGGCATATACACTAGGGGTACATAGGGTAGCATACCCTCCCCAAAAATCCCCAAGAGTTTTCTAAAAAAATTCTTGGTCAATTTAAAGGCTCCAAAGGCATTTCCTTGCCCTTTGATCACTCCTAAATGTCTCCAAAGGCATGTACTCGTCATTTGGTCAAATATAAAGGCTCAAAATCCATAAAAATTAAAAAAAAACAATAAAATCCAAAAAAATTGGTAAAGCATAAAATCCAAAAAAAAATATTTGCATTTGCATTATGCATTTTCATTTACACATGCATTCACTTCATCACATTGCATGTAGGCATTCTTCATCCGTGGAATTCCATAGTATAATGGATTGTGTTTTTTAGTCTTACAAACGATGCCACATTATGTTTCAATCATGCACCTATGCATTTATCATAATCCAACATTCATGTGAGTAATTGTGTTTTTCAACACAACCCATTTTGTTGCTATGAAGAATATACTAGGGTTTTTTGATCATCCAAACATACCTAGAGGTCTTCTCAAGAGTTGATAGAAATATTACTTTTCTTTTGCAGACAAGGTCTAGTTAGTATTGCCCTTCGCATATAAGAATATTATCACTAATAAACAAATTAAAAAATCCTAATAAGGACTAGGGGAAGATGAAAGCCATGAAGCAGGACCGGGTATCCTGAGGTGAAAATAATTATTCTTGCTTATCCCCCTGTGCGGACGGTATGGGAAATATTGACAATTGGCAAAAGGACAAGTTTATTCCCTATCCAAAATCCCTTGCTTATGATAAAATGAGAAATATCCCAGAGTGATATCCCAGATCAATCCTCTATATTGATACCCTAAATCGATATCATAGATCGACATCCCAGATTGATATCCCATATTGATATCATAAGATCAATATCCTAGATCGATATACTAGAAACAGTTTCCCAAAGTAAAATCCCCAAAGGAAGTTTTTGAAGAAAATTATCAAATGTAATTTCCAAAAGTCAAATCAAATGAAAATCAAATTGTACAAAGAAAGTAAAAATAAATATCAAATCCCTTGCTCAAAAAAAAAAAAAAAAGTATAAAATAAACAGTGATTTTTATCACTATAGTACAAAAATAAACAGTGATTTCTATCACTTTATATGAGCAAGTATCCCAAAAAATTGAAGAAAATAAGGGAGCAAACTTGAATCTCTATAATTGTCAACACTACTTTACCTTACGCATGACAATATTTTTGATGCATTAGCACCTCGCTTATGTACAAACTAATGTTTGAATGTGGAAGAGCTAGCTTTAGGTGTCATGTATCACCTAGTGGTCTAGTCCAACTGAAATCTAAACCTAGGATTGGATAAACATATGAGGATCCCCTATCTTAGCAATGGGCTGAAAGAATCCTGCCTGACATCATGGTATATTTATGCTTTATCTTAATATACTCATTTGCACACACAGGGATATTGAATAGTTAAGGTCTATCCTAGCAAAAGCCTTACATTTCAGAAGTGTAGTTTGGTCAGTATACAACTTTTGATAAGTCTACTGGGGTTTTTGAGTCTCTTGGAAAACCTCAAAGATTTCTCTAATAGCAAAAAAATACCAAATATCACAAACCATCAAAAATATAAGTCATTCAATCATCAAATTTCAAAGTATCGAATCTGTGATACATCATTACATTGAGCACAATCAGGATATATGATAGATACTGGATGGATATCATAAACGATATTTAGACAACCACTGACTATATTGTGCATATCTTTCAAATTGCAAAAGGAATATAGAGTGACATATTATATCATTCGCATCATACCACTTCATATCATTGCATTTCATAAATGGGTGACTAATTGATTAAATTCTTGTAATGAGGATTTTCAATTACATTCATGATTTTTACACATTTTGTGGTGTCATCCATTAGATTTTTAAACACATATCACATTAATTCTTTATGTTTTAAGTTCTTAAAGCATACAGTTTCATTAGATTACCATCATGTAAATAATGCATTACATTCATTGCACCAGCATATCGTGACATCGTCATAAATAAAATTTTACAATAAAGTAAAATTAAATATGCGTTTAAAATTAAACCTCACATCCATATGCATCCATCATAAGTAGCACATCTAAGCATCTAGATCACTGCATACCATCATCATCATAGATTAAAATAGCTATCTAGTGCATGTCATCCATACATCACATTATAAAAGCATAGCATCAATATGAGCATCTGCATCTATGTGCATAACATAAACATAAAATCAAAAATAAACAAGTACACATAATGATCCAAAATGATCAATATCATATATATATATATATATGTGTGTGTGTGTGTGTGTGTGTGTGTGTGTGTATGTGTGTGTGTGTGTGTCCAAAATGAGTACATCAAGGGTATATCAAAATGCCCGCAAGCTACAACTGTGTAGGTCCTCGACCTTACACTAAAAAATAGTACGACAAAGTATCTTTGAGATTTATACTAAATAGGACCTGCACCACCAGTCTATGAGGCACCTCCACCATCCTTGTGAGTGTTTTTTGAGCTAGCACCATGATTACTCAAGGACCTATGGGTCCTATCAATCCTATGCATCCTTTGGCTAGAGCTAGCAGAAGACTGCCCTATCTCCCTGGTCCTGGACCTGGTTCACTAGGACCCTATAGTGTGGGTGTCCTTTGGTACCTCCCCACCTATTAGTTTGATATAGCCCTCCAGTTGGTATATGCAAGCCATGTGCACTATATATCACTCGTTACCCTCCTCCACAAGGGAATGAAGCCTTCTGATCTCTACCATAGGGTCACGACCTACTGGTAGTAAAGAAGATGGTGTTGCTAGAGGTGGCATCACAACCTATGTAGTAGAGGGGCCCTTCATAGCTGCCCTCAATAGGTCCCTCTCAGTAATCATGGCACTCAGCTATGCTTGTGCCATATCCTACTGGATAGTGAACTATGTAATCTGAGTGTCTATGATGGTAGCCCAGGCCTAGAAAGTTGTCCTCTCCTACTCGTATCCCTATCACTGCCTCTCACCCCATGCTAGATTCACCTCTAGAGTGGCAATGAATGTATCCCAATATAAAATCTAAGTCTACTATCTCCCAACCTGGATTTGGAGGTTGTTAACTTGAGCCAGTAACTGCCCCACCTCACTGTAAGAAGTCACCTTGTCATCCTTATATGTGTTCTCCTCTACCTCAACCTGAGGAACCTATTCTTTGGTAGCCCCTATGTCCCATCCACCCTTGGTATGTTGATGTACATTACACCCATCTGGATCAGCCTTTGCTCCATCATCTATCCAGTTGAGGGGCCCCTCTCCTTACCACTGTATAAGTGACCACCAAGTGTCATATGATGCGGTGGTGCTAGCCTTGTCCACACTCGACTCATAGAATTCATCGTCCTCATCCTCTAGCAGTGTAGGTTGGACCCATGGTATATCTCTCTAGTACTAGGTGCCTGTAGATAATAGGAAGCACCATAATATCCTGAACAAGACAAAACTAGTGTAGGATGTGTTAGTAGTACTGGTACTCATGAATATTAGCCTTGCAACCAAGTAACCACTTATCCCTCCTTGCCTAGCATAGCCACTTTCTAGCCTCCTACCATGTAGAGCAATCCATGTATGGGTGCCACCCTATATCATCCACCCAGAGTTGTGCAAATATAACAATATAGTGCTCCATGTCCCTAGTGTGAGACCTACTCTGGAACCCCTCCTCCTCATGGGACCAGCATGCTACATAGCACTGGTGTGCGATAGGAAAATTAGTAATCCTAAGCAGAAGATATATGGGCCGCTTGATCCGAATGTGCTGCTAGCCCCAAATTTGAAGTAGTAGGTTGTAGATAATACTAACCTGACTCCTATAGGTAACTTGATACAACTCATGATATAGCTAAGGTAGCAGCATGATAAGATCAAAGGCCACCATGTAGAACAGTGAGTAACTCTCTTGATGATGACCAGGAGGTTCTAGGGGATCCTCGCACCTGAGGAGTCAGGAAGCACGATCTGAATGAACAAGTGCATGAAAATGCCCTCTCAGACTGAGAAGACACCCTTCTCTTGCCAATATCTGATATGGATGCCTCCATGATAAATCTTGGTCTAAGCATCCTCACTACGCCCATCAAATATGGCATCAAAGATAGCTCCCCTACTGCTAAATGAAGTAGAGGTGATGGGCTCCCCATCGATCGAGATCTTGAATATTCGGTAAACATCCTCTAGTGTCACAATTATTTCACCTATGGGCAGGTTAAATGTGTTGGTTTGCACATCCCAGCACCAGGCCAATGTAGTCATGTATGCCCAGTCTACCCTGATCATGGGCAGATCAAGCATGTACCTGAAGCCAACTACATCGAACCACTCTCGGTCCTGGTTACTTGAGCTATTTTTAAAGGATGCGAAGGCGATCCGGCTCCTTGGCTCTAGAGGTCAATTTATGAAAAGAAGCAATGCAAAAGGGAAAAAGGTGACTAAAAATAACTAAAAAAAGCTAAAAATTAACCTAAAAAAAAAACGTCAAACAAATCTAAATAATTGCTAAAAAATCAAAAAACAAATAAAAAAATAAAAAACATTGAAAATATTTTCAAAGTTTTGGAACCGTGGGTCAATTCGATGATCCACATGTCAATCAAAATCTGACCATTAGGATTTGAATCCCACCGAGACTAATAGTTGCGATTCTCAATATGTCAATTGGGAGTCGTGTCTGCCATCTGCGGTCTAGGAATGTAACCCTTTTAGGATCACTTCCTAGCCTGGAACCCAACAATTAAGAGTCCTAATTTAGCCTAAACTAATGTGAGGTTCATTACCAGCAGTTTAGTGAAGCAAATTTGACCCATTACTTAATGTGGTTCATTTTAAAAAAAAAAGTTGGTAAGGAGTACAAGGACTCGATTTTGAGTTACCATTCCTGCACCAATGCCTCTGCTAGATGAAGGCTATGCAGGGTCTACCATCAGGGTGTATGGTAGGTCGTAGGTATCTGTCTCAACAGTGCTTCACGTCAAATTTTGCTTCCTCACCTCTTAGAGATCTCCAGTTGCAATTTCTTTCAAGGAATAATAATGAAATTTTCAAGTGGGAAAATTTATATACTTTTCTTAATTTCGACAGACCACAACTGACAATCACAGACCCTAAATTAGGGTTTTTTAACCACAGTTCTAAGCTGCGGTTCCTAAATTTGATATTTCAAACTGTTGCCCATGCGCACAGTTTGCAACTAGCATTAAATGCATCAAAATCCCATCATGGGAAGGTTTTAAATGACAAATAAATTATTCCTATGGATAATAATCTCAATAAGAGAAATCAACTTAGCAAATTTTATGATTTTCAAGCACCAAGATCAATTAAAAACTCAAAAAGTCAAAAAAAATATTATTAAACAAGTCAAAATCCAAATGCACCTCGTATTCAGTTATTTACCCTAGACACTTGGTGGTTGCAGCGACTAACACTCCATGCAATCCAATGAGATGAGTAAATAACCATAAGGACATTTGGGGTAAAATTGTTATCATTGATTTGATATGCTTCTTTTCAATATCGAAGAAGGCCTTCGAGGCTAGACCGCTCCACGGGAATGAGGCGTTTCATGTCATTTCTCTTATGACATATTTTCAGTAGATCATCGACAAATTGATTCAACATAAATCTAATTGGAATTGTATTATTTTGATTTCCTAATAAGGCTATTGCAGCCCAACCACTCCATGGGATAGAAATGTGTAATTACTATTAATATTTGTAATCATAAGTTGAACTAAGCCTAGTCAAGTAATTAAATACTAAATTCTAAGTTTGTTCAAATCATTCATAGTGGTCAAGAGATCTAATTGCTTCATTCAATTGTCATTACCCTCATTGAATCGTCACTTGAGGGGGTAGTCATACTTTAATAATCATAATCAAAATCAGTAGAATATCCCTTGATCGTAGATCCCTTGATCGTAGATCCCTTGATCTTTTCAAATTGTGTTCATCCTTGTGAATCATTATCAACGACTATTATAAGCTTACCCCTTTGCTTGGGGTAAATAGCAACTATGACAGTTTAGTTTTTAGCTCTCCTCCTCTCAGTTATATAGGCCTAACTCCTATTGTAGCACCAAAGCCACCTGAATATCTGATGACGAGTGCAAATTTATTCAAATTTAAGCCTTTCACCTAGTTGGAAGCAATGATTCGAGGATGTGCATACTTTTGTAGGACTTGGTTCATCTAATGTGGATCAGATCAATGATCATCATGCAACCTTTGACATCATTTTAGGTGGTGTATTTTTGGTCACACGTTATTTGATCTCACAATGCATCACAAAAGGGGTATTTGTAGACACCTAAACCACGTCATGTCGATGGTGACTACTCATGGGACATGCTACAAGACCATATGGAAGATCTTGGATAGACTCCAAGATAGAGTAGTGGTTTCAACCACTCAATTTGGGCTCCCTGGCCTAATCAGATCAAACCATTGTTGATACCTATGGTCTACAGTCTGAACCATTGCTAACATTTGTGGTTCACATTTTAGGCTGCAGTTGTCACTCGTGGTCTATAACTGAAGTTTAGTTGACCTTCATCCGATCCAAATCGGTTTGAACGACCATTTATTCTAAAAGAAGGTAGTTGAAGGATGGAATATTCCAAATACTTCCAATCCAATTGTCCCAACCACCTCTTCTTGATCTTGGATTCTCCATGAAGCCACCCCTAGCCCTTGGGTAATCCTATAAGTACCCCTCAAAATTAGGGCAAATAATCAAGTGTGCATTAGAGATTAAAGTAGTGAAGCCCTGTCTGATTGTAGACTCACCTGAGTGTACTGAGAGAGTTTTTTTACCATTCATTTACCAATTCATCTATCATCATGTCAATTTGTGCCATTGATGCCCTAAGGAGCTAGAATGCCAAGAAATGCAAATTCAGGCAAATAGAATCCTAACTATGCAATTCATTCACCAAACCAGTTAGAGGACATCAAGACGACCCTTACTCCTTACTGTTATTTTTGCATTGTATTTCACTAGGTTATATTAAGCATCTTAGCGGTTTATTTAGAATTTTAGATACTCTGAATGATAGAATTAGGGTTTTCACCAAGTTTAATTCATTATGGCAAATAAGACATAATTAACTCATTTTTGTGTTATCATGATTCATTTCATGTAATCAGTCCACTAGATAGATAGTTGTACTTTCCAGTTATATGTTTCAATTAATTTTTTCAAGTATTGCATAGGGTTAATATGCTTTATTCACTTTCTTTATTTTATTGGTGTTATGGCATATTTATGTTTATATTCCTTAAAGGGCCTCATCATGAGAGGTTGCCTATAATTTTAATGCTTTTATGTTGTTTATTGACTGCAGGAAAGGAGATTCAACCATCCAATTCCTTCCTCAATACGAATAAGAGGGTTAACTCCACCCTAGAGTAGTTCGTGTCACCCCGAAGGGCCTAAAAATCACATTTACCCTTGAGAGGGAATATTTGCTTTTTCCTACTATAATAAGAGTATCAAAATGGTATCCCTAAGAGGGACGTAATTGTAACCGGAATTGGATTTTTTACAATGGAATAAAAGTGTTTTTCTTCTTCCTATTTCCTGTCAATTTCACATGCATCTACTTTATTTATCTTATTTTATTTTACACATTAGGAATCATAGGTGTGAGGCCGTTTTGGTGGTCACACTATCTAAAATCCTTATCTCTCCAATAACTCAACTTAACTTTAAATAATACTGCTTATCACTCCACTTTCCTAATAATTTAAATATATCCTACTTTAACCATATAGATCCTAATCAACCTTATAAAACTTAAAATAATAGTTAAAGCACTTTAGAATACCTAAAACACTTTGATTTTACAATTGACTCCTGAACACGTTCGTGCTCCATATTCTACGTTTGTTGTTGTTGCTACTAGGGTGACTTCACATTGTAGTTTCCTAGATTAGCATATGATTTGTAGGTAGAACCATATTGATTAGAATTCACCAGGTGTTGAGTTGTATGCCAAAAATGATTTTCTTTCCTTCCCAAACCAAATGAGCATTTTAAAGTAATGTGAGAGCATTTTATTTCATCATGCTTTAACATCTAATGTGATGTATTCAATGTCTCCTCTTGTAGGGCACCATCATTGCATCATTAACAAGGCATTAACACTTTGTATTCATATTTGAAATGCTACGTCTTCCAATGTTTGAAGACAAAAACCTTGGATACTGTGACGGATGTGAATGGCTTGTTTTGCTTGGCTTCAGTTCTTGGTGAGAGTAAGCTACTTTTTATGGCTTGACTTCACTACTGAATGAAAGTGATTAGTTGTTATAGATTGGCTTCACTATGTCATAGTGTATAATGTCATTGCTAGCTAAAATTATTACCTTTTACTTGTTGTTCTTGAGTGTTGGTCACTTTGTAGATGTTTTTTTTTTGCTTGTATATGCTTTGCTATTGCAGGTATTGGTGCAGGTATAGAAGACATTCACTAGCTTCTCTTTATCTGCAAACCTTACACTTTTTCTACTTCTACCTTCTACTCTTTGTTGTAAAATTCAACTGGTTGCATTCTTCAACGTTGAAAGTGTTTGCCTTTGAGCTTTGAAACCTTGCTTACTACATTATCTTGTTGACTTGGCCTACAAGTTAGCTTTTTGTCCAAAGTACTTACTTACTATGCTACCAAGGCTAGCGACTTGTTGACTTGCTTTCCCAGATTGCTTATCTTGGATATCTTCTTATCCTCATAGGCTGACCTCTACTTCATTTCATATTCTTTGCCTATAAAAAAAAATTCTTCTAAAATCTTTGAGACCTTTCTTCTAAAAAATATTTGAGAATCATTTTTACTAAAACCAATTAGGCCTTTTCCAATTCTCCATGAGATATTTCTTATACTTTATATAGGAATATTTCCTTCTATATTGGCTTCTTGGACCAATGTCAAGGTCAATGTGACCTAAAACTCTTCCTTATTATCAAGGTCAATATCTCCGTGACCTGAAACTTTTCCTTATCTTCTTGCTACCAATGTCAAGGTCTGTAGGACCTTAAACTTATCCTTATTATCAAGGTCAATATTTTGTGACCTAAAAATATTCCTTATGTCAAGTTCTCTCTCCTTATGACTTGAATGCTTACTGATCTACTACTTGAATTAAGCTTAATTTAGGACTGAAATATCTATCTCAAGATAGATACCTCTTTCTTAAGACCTGATATATCTTTCTCCTATTCAAATTTCTTACTTTCTTAATCTACTGCTAACTTTTTTGCTACAAATAGAAGGTTAAATTCCTCTCTATCCTCTATAGAAATATTCTCACACTTATATTGCTACTTTATCTAAAATCAATAATGTCGTAGGTCACACCTAAGAACTCAAAACTTTAATATCAAGGTGACTTGGATATCCATGATATCTCTATCAATAACAATATGATTTAAATATCCCTGATTCCTCTATCAATATCTATTGGAAATTTTGAGTTAGTTGTGTTGTCATTGATGTCAAGAGTAAGTGTCAGTGATCAGTGCAGGACTTGGCAAAAGAAGGGTTAAAATATTTATATTTTAAGCCCAAGAGATTTGGTCTAAGGGCTTCACATGATTGGTCAAAAGGATGGTTAAATACCCTGAAGGAAAGGCCTAAAGGAAATAATATTATAATATTTATTATTATAATATTAAAGGAAGTCAAAAAAGGTCTAAGGGTGAAAGAGAAAAATACCTAGGCCCAAAGGAAATAATATTATAATATTTTTATTATAATATTAAAAGGTTAATATTAAAAGCCTAAGGTAATTTATAAATTATTTATAATATTTATATTATAAATTAATTTATAAAATAATATTATTAAAACCCAAAGGGGGGGGGGGGAAAAAAATTGATTTATATTTTTCCCCCCCCCCGGCGGGGGGGGGGGGGGGGGCGGGGGAAAAACACCACAAGGTTCCCCCCCCAAAAGGGGGTCAAAAATATTATGCACATGCGATTTGTGAAAGTGAATGCGAAATATTCGTGAGCAAATAAAGACAAGAGTTTATTATTTTTTAATTGCACCCAAAAAATGTGAAGGACAAAGTGACCAAGGCATAAAGCCTTGACACCAACCAATCGGTTGGGCTAGCGGCAAGTTTGAGGTGTGTAAGGCGTAGGGTACGCAGAGGTTCTGCGTTCGAGTCTCGATGGCTGCAAAAGGACAAAGCCTTTTTTTGGCTTTGGAGTTGGAGGAAGAGACAAAGCGCTCAAAGTGCTTTTACCTCCCATGTGAGCGCTTAGCTCATGCGGTAGGGTGGCCGTGGCTAAGGTGCAGGCGGTAGCTTGACCTGGGATCGAATCCCACCGAGGTGTTTGCTAAGGTACTTTAATTTTTTATAATGTGCATGTGGTCTAAGGTTGTATTGTGAGTGCATGTGGTCTAAGGTGGATTGTGAGCGCCTAGGGAGATATAAGGTGATTAAAGAAAATTTTAATTTTATTTTAATTAAAGGTTGTGAAGGATTTAAGTGTGGTTTAAAAGTGAATTGAATTATTTCTGGAAAGGTGTGTTGATTATTTGATAATGCATTTTTGAGTAGGGAGATATAAGGGAGTTATTTTGATTATTTTTATGCATTAAAATTCTGAAGTGGATTATTGTGAAAGTGTGTTAATTGAACCTTTGCTAGGTGTATTTTGAAAATATTGGAGATTATAAGGTGTACTTGAGACTTGTTATTTTTGTATGGTGAAATAAAATTTTGAGTGGAGATTTTGAGATAGATTGTTGCTACCTAACCTTGAGATTGGCAAAGAAGATTTGATTGTGATTGAGACAGGTTTTGAAGATATATCTCCATAAAAATAAAAGGTATGGGCACATCTTCCTTGTGAGTGAAATATTGTTGGGTTGAATGTTGTGAATGCAAAGTTGGAGTGAAAAGGTTTGTTTGATAAGCATTGTTGAGTGAGCTTTCATGTGCATGATTGGTGAATGTTTGTGAGAACATTTGAGTGTGAAGTTGAGAACTATCTTGAACTAGGGTTTGTGAAAAGATCATGAGTATCATTGTTATGTGAGATTGTTTGATAAGCATTGTTGGAAATATTTGAGTAAACTTTCATGTGCATGATTAGGGTTTGTGAAAATATCATGAGTATCATTGTTATGTGAATGTGGAATCATCTTGAGTCAAGGGTTGAGATTCATAGTGTGAGTTGTTGGAAGTATAGTGAAACACTTGGTTAGGGTTTGCAAGCAAGTTGTGTTTCATTGAGTGAATGGTTGAGTAAGATTGGATGAGCATTATTGATTGAATGCATTGGAGTGATAGTTCAAGTTCTGTGAAACAAATTGTTCTTTATTCTAAATTGATTTGAAAAGGAGTTTGAAAGTGATAGAGTGATTTGTGAGTGTGAAACATATTGAGTCTCTTACCATTCTCTATATGTTTCTATGGTTAAACAAAATTTTGAGTGAAATTTGTTTGTGTGATTGAAGAGGTTTTTTAAAAGAGATTAAGTTGAGTTTTGTGAGTGTGAAACATATTGAGTCTCTAACCATTCTCTATATGTTTATGAGGTTAAACAAGATTTTGAGTGAAACTTGTTTGAGTGATTGAAGAAGTTTTCTGAAAGAGATTGAGTTGAGTTTTGTATGCAAGTTTTGAAATTGATTTGAATAAGCTTTTGTGAAAGCTAGTGAGCAGATTTGAGTAAGTCCTAGAGTGGACTTAAGGACAAAGTTGAGTAAGCTTTTGTGAAATCTTAAGGATATATTTGTGTGAGCTTTTATGGAAGCTTACAATCAGATTGGACAAGTTCTAGAGAGAACTTGTTGAGCAGATTTGAGGTAAGTCTTGGTGAAGACTTGTTGAGCAGATTGAGCAAGTTCTTGAGAGGACTTGTGGATATATTTGAGGTAAGTCTTTGAGAAGACTTGAGAGCAGAGTTGATTGATTGATTTGTTCAAGCTTTGAGTTAAGGCTTGGGGTAGATCTAGCAGAGTTGATTTGTGATTAGATCAAGCTTTGTGTTAAGGCTTGAGGATATATTTGAGGATAGATTTTGGTGCAGATTTGAGGGTAGATTTATGCCAGACCAGAGATAGATATTGAGCATATTTGTGCTAGAAAGGACTATTTTAGATTTGAGATAGAGATTGAGAAAAATAGTGTAGAAGAAGGGAAGAATTTGAGATAGAGATTGAGAAGCTAAGAGTAAGATTTGGAGGTGATAGAGTAGAGGATAATAGTCTCTAGTGGATAGAGATCCATTAGCCAAGACAGTGAGGACAGAGGTCTTCTATGGAGAGAGATCCACAAGCTAATGTAGTGGAGGCAGTAGTCTTCTAGAGGATCACCAGCCAGAGCAGAGGAGAAGGAGTTCTCCTATGGATAGAGATCCACATACCAATTGAGGGGATTGGTGTCTCCTGTGGATAGGGATCCATGAACTTGATTAGGGGATTGGTGTCTCCTTTGGATAGTGGTCCATAAATATTGTAATAGGGAAGGATTCCCAAGAGATTTGTTGAGAAAATTTTAGTGAAATATTTTCTCCGTGGAGTAGCCCACATTGGGTGAACCATGTTAAATTGGTGTCTCTATTATGTGTGGTGATTTGTGCATTGCTTTGATTACTATTGTTGATATTGCCATTGATATATTGCATAATATTGTTTGGGAAAGAAAAGTAAAAAGTGGTCTTATATTGTTCACCCCCCCTCTCAATATAAGCTTGTGTTCTTCAATTGGTATCAGAGTGGGTTCCTTCGAAAGAGTTTAACAACTTGAAGGAAAATCTTACAAGAACACAGATGGATTCTCAGAATGGATCTTCAAGGAATATGGCACCATTGTTCGATGGGAACAATTATGCACTTTGGAGTGTGAGAATGAAGATTCACCTAATGGCACTAGGGAATGAAATATGGCAAGCAGTTGAGGATGGATACATACCACCAGCTACTCCACCTACAGATAAATATGGTAAGCTCCTACAACTGAATAATTCAAAGGCAATGAATGGAATTTTAAAAGGATTGCGTGAAATAGAGTTTATAAAAGTTATGCATTGCACATCAGCAAAAGAGATTTGGGATAAGCTGAAAGGTATATATGAGGGAGACAAAAAGGTCAAGATGGAAAAATTGCTAAATCACAAGAAAACATTTGAAGACCTAAAGATGAAGGATGAGGAAAATGTTGTTGCATACCTACTTCATGTGGATGAGGTTGTTAACTCCATGCAAGGACTTGGGTTCAAAGTTGAAGAAACAGATGTTTGTCACAATATTTTAAGGTCACTTCCTAAGAGGTATAGTGAAAATATTTCAGCCATAGAAGAGTCAAAAGATATTGAATTTTTGACAAGGGATGAGTTACATGGAATTCTCATAACCTTTGAGATGAGAATAAAAGAGGAACCTATTCCCCAGAAAGAAGCAACCTTCAAAGTAACAAAGAAGTCAAAGGGTAAGAAGTCAGAATCAAGCAATGAGTTATCCAATGATGAAGAAGTAAACTATGGCAGAAGGAACAAGGACTCAAGAAAGTATAAAGGTACAAAATCAGTTAGGTGTTTTAATTGTGGTAAATATGGTCACTATGCAACTGATTGTCCAGAAGCTAGAAATAGTAGTGAAGATGAGAAACAGGATCATAAGAACAGGGAAACAGGAAAACACATGTATCAAAAGAAAAGTAGGGATGGACAAGGCAAGCAAGGAAAGAAGTTTTTCCAAAGGTATAAAAAGATTTTTTATGTAGATAAGGTAGGTAAGAATTCAAGTGATAGTGATGAAGGGTCCTCAGATAATGATGAAGAAGAAATTCTATTTTTGACAGAGGAAAAAGAAGATGTTAAGAAAAAGGTAAAAAGGGCACCAATAATTCTCAAGTGTTTTAGGTGTGGTAACTTTGGTCATCTTGAAGATAGTTGTACAAGGAATGGATTCAGTTTTAGTGAAGATGAATATGAAGATGCACTTGAAGGTCTAGAAGAAGAAAGTCTTCTTATGGAAATAGAAGAAGAAGGAAGTGCTTCTAGTGGAAAAGAGTCAGAAAGGAATGAAGATGCTCTTGAAGACAAAGGAGTAGAGGAAGAATCAGAAAAATCAGAGGAAGGAGAAGTTGATCTTGAGGGTGAGCTTATTTTAGCTCTTAAGGAATTAAGGAAGGTAAGAAAGTAGAACTCAAAACTCAAGCTTCAATTTCAAGAATGTGATGAAGAGAAAGGAAAGCTTATAGAGGATCTAACCAACTCAATAGCTAAGACAAGGAGATTCAAAGAGAGGTTAGAGGCAAAGGTTTTAGAATGTGAAATATTAGATCATGAGGTAGCTTCACTAAGGAAGGAAGTAAAAGAGTCTAAAAATAAGCTACACAGGTTTGGGAGAAGCTCAAAGACCTTGGATAAGATTATCAAGGTACAAAGATCTTCATCAAACAAAATAGGACTTGGCTTTGAACAAGTACACAATGAACAAGGAGAGGAGTCAATCTCAAGCTCCAAAGAAGAAGAAGCTTCAGAAGAAGAGAGTGTAAGAGAGAGTGAGACTTCTAAGGATAATTTGGACAATAGAAATTTCAACAAGCAAAGGAACAATGCACAAATGAGGAACAGATGGAATAGGAAACAACATAGGGTAGAAGAGACTAAGAGACCAATGGGGTCAAGGCAAGGTTTCTTCAATGGATGATGCTTCTCATATCATAGGTTTGGGCACAAGGCTACACAGTGTAGGACACATGAAAGACAAGAATATGGAAATTTTAGAAATAGGCATCTCTTTCAAGGGTATTGCTACTCTTGTAATCAGTTTGGTCATAAGGTAGTTAATTGTAGGGTTCATGATAGGAATGGATATGGCTTCACCAGGAGGAACTACAAGATATTTGCACCTTCAAGGAATCACAACATTAAGTGTTATAAGTGCAATAATGTTGGGCATATGGCTAAGTGGTGTAGAGCAAAAATTCCAGAGACAAGCAAGAACAGGAACATTCAGAGGAATCAGAAGGATCAGTTGAGGAAGAAGGTGGACAAAGGTAAAGAGTAGTGTATGCTGGGAGTAGAGATACTCCCACCCCAAAATTAACCACCTCAAGAGAGGAGGTGGGGGAGGGGCTAAGCTAAGAGTCTCATTCTTAGCCCCAAGCCCCAAAGGTGGCCCTTTGCCATTGATGACAAAGGGGGAGAGATTTGAGTTAAGGGGAGAGCATTCAATCAGGGGAGAAGTTTCTTAGGGGGAGCAATTTTGGAAAAAGGAAAAAGGTTTGGTTACAGAAAAAGGGTTGCCATCAATGACAAAGGGGGAGATTGTTGGAAATTTTGAGTTAGTTGTGTTGTCATTGATGTCAAGAGTAAGTGTCAGTGATCAGTGTAGGACTTGGCAAAAGAAGGGTTAAAATATTTATATTTTAAGCCCAAGAGATTTGGTTTAAGGGCTTCACATGATTGGTCAAAAGGATGGTTAAATACCCTGAAGGAAAGGCCTAAAGGAAATAATATTATAATATTTATTATTATAATATTAAAGGAAGTCAAAAAGTCTAAGGGTGAAAGAAAAATACCTAGGCCCAAAGGAAATAATATTATAATATTTTTATTATAATATTAAAGGTTAATATTAAAAGCCTAAGGTAATTTATAAATTATTTATAATATTTATATTATAAATTAATTTATAAAATAATATTATTAAAACCCAAAGTTGGGTTGGGCGCAAAATTTGATTTAAATTTTTATTCCCCCATTGACGTTCGAAGGAAAGGAGCATATGGTATAAATACCATAAGGTTTACCTCACAAAAGTAAGTCTCCAAATATTAATGCACATGCGATTTGTGAAAGTGAATGCGAAAGATTCATGAGAAAATAAAGACGAGATTTTTATTTTTTAATTGCACCGAAAAACATGAAGGACAAAGTGACCAAGGCATAAAGCCTTGACACCAACCAATCGGTTGGGCTAGCGGCAAGTTTGAGGTGTGTAAGGCGCAGGGTACGTAGAGGTTCTGTGTTCGAGTCTCGATGGCTGTGAAAGGATAAAGCCTTTTGTTGGCTTTGGCACTGGAGGAAGAGACAAAGCGCTCAAAGCGCTTTTACCTCCCATGTGAGCGCTTAGCTCATGCGATAGGGTGGTCATGGCTAAGGCGCAGGTGGTAGCTTGACCTGGGATCGAATCCCACCGAGGTGTTTGCAAAGGTACTTTAATTTTTGATAATGTGCATGTGGTCTAAGGTTGTATTGTGAGTGCATAGTGATATAAGGTTATTAAAAAGAAAAAAATTTTATTTTAATTAAAGGTTGTGAAGGATTTAAGTGTGGTTTAAAAGTGAATTGAATTATTTCTGGAAAGGTGTGTTGATTATTTGATAATGCATTTTTGAGTAGGGAGATATAAGGGAGTTATTTTGATTATTTTTATGCATTAAAAATTCTGAAGTGAATTATTGTGAAAGTGTGTCAAGTGAACCTTTGCTAGTTGTATTTTGAAAAGTTTGGAGATTATAAGGTGTACTTGAGACTTGTTATTTTTGTATGGTGAAATAAAATTTTGAGTGGAGATTTTGAGATAGATTGTTGCTACCTAACCTTGAGATTGGCAAAGAAGATTTGATTGTGATTGAGATAGGTTTTGAAGATATATCTCCATAAAAACAAAAGGTATGGGCACATCTTCCTTGTGAGTGAAATATTGTTGGGTTGAATGTTGTGAATGCAAAGTTGGAGTGAAAAGGTTTGTTTGATAAGCATTGTTGAGTGAGCTTTCATGTGCATGATTGGTGGAAGTTTGTGAGAACATTTGAGTGTGAAATTGAGAACTATCTTGAACTAGGGTTTGTGAAAGATCATGAGTATCATTGTTATGTGAGATTGTTTGATAAGCATTGTTGGAAATATTTGAGTAAACTTTCATGTGCATGATTAGGGTTTGTGAAAAGATCATGAGTATCATTGTTATGTGAATGTGGAATCATCTTGAGTCAAGGGTTGAGATTCATAGTGTGAGTTGTTGGAAGTATAGTGAAACACTTGGTTAGGGTTTGCAAGCAAGTTGTGTTTCATTGAGTGAATGGTTGAGTAAAATTGGATGAGCATTATTGATTGAATGCATTGGAGTGATAGTTCAAGTTCTATGAAATAAATTGTTCTTTATTCTAAATTGATTTGAAAAGGAGTTTGAAAGTGATAGAGTGATTTGTGAGTGTGAAACATATTGAGTCTCTTACCATTCTCTATATGTTTCTATGGTTAAACAAAATTCTGAGTGAAATTTGTTTGTGTGATTGAAGAGGTTTTCTAAAAGAGATTAAGTTGAGTTTTGTGAGTGTGAAACATATTGAGTCTCTAACCATTATCTATATGTTTATGAGGTTAAACAAGATTCTGAGTGAAACTTGTTTGAGTGATTGAAGAAGTTTTCTAAAAGAGATTGAGTTGAGTTTTGTATGCAAATTTGAAATTGATTTGAATAAGATTTTGTGAAATCTTGTGAGCAAATTTGAGTAAGTCCTAGAGTGGACTTAAGGACAGAGTTGAGAAAGCTTTTGTGAAATCTTAAGGACATATTTGTGTGAGATTTTGTGGAATCTTACAATCATATTGGACAAGTTCTAGAGAGAACTTGTTGAGCAGATTTGAGGTAAGTCTTGGTGAAGACTTGTTGAGAAGATTGAGCAAGTTCTTGAGAGGACTTGTGGATAGATTTGAGGTAAGTCTTTGAGAAGACTTGAGAGCAGAGTTGATTGATTGATTTGTTCAAGCTTTGTGTTAAGGCTTGGGGTAGATCTAGCAGAGTTGATTTGTGATTAGATCAAGCTTTGTGTTAAGGCTTGAGGATAGATTTGAGGATAGATTTTGGTGCATATTTGAGGGTAGATTTATAAGACAAGAGAAAAAGATAAAAAATTGCTAGATAAGGACTATGTTTAGTGCAGATTTGAGATAGATATTGAGCAGATTTGTGCTAGACCGAAGGACTATGTTTAGTGTATATTTGAGATAGATATTGAGCAGATTTGTGCTAGATCAAAGGACTATGTTTAGTGTAGATTTGAGATAGATATTGAGCAGAGCTGAGAGTAAGCTTTGGAGGTGATAGAGTAGAGGATAGTAGTCTCCAGTGGATAGAGATCCATTAGCCAGGGTAGTGAGGATAGAGGTCTTCTATGGAGAGAGATCCACAAGCCAGTGTAGTGGAGGTAGTAGTCTTCTAGAGGATCACCAACCAGAGTAGAGGAGAAGGAGTTCTCCTATGGATAGAGATCCACATACCAGCTGAGGGGATTGGTGTCTCCTATGGATAGGGATCCATGAAATTGATTAGGGGATTGGTGTCTCCTTTGGATAGTGGTCCATAAATATTGTAATAGGGAAGGATTCCCAAGAGATTTGTTGAGAAAATTTTAGTGAAATATTTTCTCCGTGGAGTAGCCCACATTGGGTGAACCACGTTAAATTGGTGTCTCTATTGTGTGTGGTGATTTGTGCATTGCTTTGATTACTATTGTTGATATTGCCATTGATATATTGCATAATATTTTTTGGGAAAGAAAAGTAAAAAGTGGTCTTATACTGTTCACCCCCCTCTCAGTATAAGCTTGTGTTCTTCAATTGGTATCAGAGTAGGTTCCTTCGAAAGAGTTTAACAACTTGAAGGAAAATCTTACAAGAACACAGATGGATTCTCAGAATGGATCTTCAAGGAATACGACACCATTGTTCGATGGGAACAATTATGCACTTTGGAGTGTGAGAATGAAGATTCACCTAATGGCACTAGGGAATGAAATATGGCAAGTAGTTGAGGATGGATACATACCACCAACTACTCCACCTATAGATAAATATGGTAAGCTCCTACAACTAAATAATTCAAAGGCAATGAATGGAATTTTAAAAGGATTGCGTGAAATAGAGTTTATAAAATTTATGCATTGCACATCAGCAAAAGATATTTGGGATAAGCTGAAAGGTATATATGAGGGAGACAAAAAGGTCAAGATGGCAAAATTGCTAAATCACAAGAAAACATTTGAAGACCTAAATATGAAGGATGAGGAAAAAATTGTTGCATACCTACTTCATGTGGATGAGGTTGTTAACTCCATGCAAGGACTTGGGTTCAAATTTGAAGAAATAAATGTTTGTCACAAGATTTTAAGGTCACTTCCTAAGAGGTATAGTGAAAATATTTCAGCCATAGAAGAGTCAAAAGATATTGAATTTTTGACAAGGGATGAGTTACATGGAATTCTCACAGCCTTTGAGATGAGAATAAAAGAGGAACCTATTCCCTAGAAAGAAGCAGCCTTCAAAGTAACAAAGAAGTCAAAGGGTAAGAAGTCAAAATCAAGCAATGAGTTATCCAGTGATGAAGAAGCAAACTATGGCAGAAGGAACAAGGACTCAAGAAAGTATAAAGGTATAAAATTAGTTAGGTGTTTTAATTATGGTAAATATGGTCACTATGCAACTGATTTTCCAGAAGCTAGAAATAGTAGTGAGGATGAGAAACAGGATCATAAGAACAAGGAAACAAGAAAACATAGGTATCAAAATAAAAGCAGGGATGGACAAGGCAAGCAAGGAAAGAAGTTTTTCCAAAGGCATAAAAAGAGTTTTTATGCAGATAAGGTAGGTAAGAATTCAAGTGATAGTGATGAAGGGTCCTCAGATAATGATGAAGAAGAAATTCTATTTTTGGCAGAGGAAAAAGAAGATGTTAATAAAAAGGTAAAAAGGGCACCAATAATTCTCAAGTGTTTTAGGTGTGGTAACTTTGGTCATCTTGAAGATAGTTGTACAAGGAATGGATTCAATTTTAGTGAAGATGAATATGAATATGCACTTGAAGGTCTAGAAGAAGAAAGTCTTCTTATGGAAATAGAAGAATAAGGAAGTGCTTCTAGTGGAAAAGAGTCAGAAAAGAATGAAGATGATCTTAAAGACAAAAGAGTAGAGGAAGAATCAAAAAAATTAGAGGAAGGAGAAGTTGATCTTGAGGGTGAGATTATTTCAGCTCTTAAGGAATTAAGAAAGGTAAGAAAGTAGAACTCAAAACTCAAGCTTCAATTTCAAGAATGTGATGAAGAGAAAGGAAATCTTATAGAGGATCTAACCAACTCAATAGCTAAGACAAGGAGATTCAAAGAGAGGTTAGAGGCAAAGGTTTTAGAATGTGAAATATTAGATCATGAGGTAGCTTCACTAAGGAAGGAAGTAAAAGAGTCTAAAAATAATCTACACAGGTTTGGGAGAAGCTTAAAGACCTTGGATAAGATTATCAAGGTACAAAGATCTTCATAAAAAAAATAGGACTTGGTTTTGAACAAGTACATAATGAACAAGGAGAGGAGTCAATCTCAAGCTCCAAATAAGAAGAAGCTTCAGAATAAGAGAGTGTAAGAGAGAGTGAGACTTCTAAGGATAAGTTGGACAATAGAAAGTTCAACAAGCAAAGGAACAATGCACAAATGAGGAACAGATGGAACGGGAAACAACACATGGTAGAAGAGACTAAGAGACCAATGGGGTCAAGGCAAGGTTTCTTCAATGGATGATGCTTCTCATGTCACAGGTTTTGGCACAAGGCTACACAGTGCAGGACACATGAAAGATAGGAATATGGAAATTTCAGAAATAGGCATCTCTTTCAAGGGTATTGCTACTCTTGTAATCAGTTTGGTCATAAGGCAATTAATTGTAGGGTTCATGATAGGAATGGATATGGCTTCACTAGGAGGAACTACAAGACATTTGTACCTTCAAGGAATCACAAAATTAAGTGTTATAAATGCAATAATGTTGGGCATATGGCTAAGTGGTGTAGAGAAAAAATTCTAGAGACAAGTAGGAACAAAAATATTCAGAGGAATCAGAAGGATCAATTGAGGAAGAAGGTGGACAAAGGTAAATAGTAGTGTATGCTGGGAGTAGAGATACTCCCACCCAAAAATTAACCACCTCAAGAGAGGAGGTGGGGGAGGGGCTAAGCTAAGAGTCTCATTCTTAGCCCCAAGCCCCAAAGGTGGCCCTTTGCCATTGATGACAAAGGGGGAGAGATTTGAGTTAGGGGGAGAGCATTTAGTCAGGGGGAGCAGTTTCTCAAGGGGAGCAATTTTGGAAAAAGGAAAAAGGTTTGGTTACAGAAAAAGGGTTGCCATCAATGACAAAGGGGGAGATTGTTGGAAATTTTGAGTTAGTTGTGTTGTCATTGATGTCAAGAGTAAGTGTCAATGATCAGTGTAGGACTTGGCAAAAGAAGGGTTAAAATATTTATATTTTAAGCCCAAGAGATTTGGTCTAAGGGCTTCACATGATTGGTCAAAAGGATGGTTAAATACCCTGAAGGAAAGACCTAAAGGAAATAATATTATAATATTTATTATTATAATATTAAAGGAGGTCATAAAAGGTCTAAGGGTGAAAGAGAAAATACCTAGGCCCAAAGGAAATAATATTATAATATTTTTATTATAATATTAAAAGGTTAAAATTAAAGCCTAAGGTAATTTATAAATTATTTATAATATTTATATTATAAATTAATTTATAAAATAATATTATTAAAACCCAAAGTTGGGTTGGGCGCAAAATTTGATTTAAATTTTTATTCCCCCACCGACGTTCGAAGGAAAGGAGCATATGGTATAAATACCATAAGGTTTACCTCACAAAAGTAAGTCTTCGAATATTAAGCACATGTGATTTGTGAAAGTGAATGTGAAAGATTCATGAGCAAATAAAGACGAGATTTTTATTTTTTAATTGCACCCAAAAATGTGAAGGACAAAGTGACCAAGGCATAAAGCCTTGACACCAACCAATCGGTTGGGCTAGCGACAAGTTTGAGGTGTGTAAGGTGCAAGGTATGCAAAGGTTCTGCGTTTTAGTTTTGATGGCTACGAAAGGACAAAGCCTTTTGTTGGCTTTGCAATTGGAGAAAGAAATAAGGTGCTCAAAGTGCTTGTACCTCCCATGTGAGCACTTAGCTCATGCGACATGGTGGCCATGGCTAAGGTGCAGGTGGCAGCTTGACCTAGGATCAAATCCCACCGAGGTGTTTGCAAAGGTACTTTAATTTTTGATAATGTGCATGTGGTCTAAGGTTGTATTGTGAGTGCATGTGGTCTAAGGTTGTATTGTGAGCACCTAGGGAGATATAAGGTGATTAAAGAAAATTTTAATTTTATTTTAATTAAAGGTTGTGAAGGATTTAAGTGTGGTTTAAAAGTGAATTGAGTTATTTCTGGAAAGGTGTGATTTGATAATGCATTTTTGAGTAGGGAGATATAAGGGAGTTATTTTGATTATTTTTTATGCATTAAAAATTTTGAAGTGGATTATTGTGAAAGTGTGTCAAGTGAACCTTTGCTAGTTATATTTTGAAAATTTTGGAGATTATGATGGTGAGCCAAACTTGCTCAAACCCAATTCTCATTCAACAACTTGGAAAAGATTTATAGAAATGGCAGTCGTCTGCAAAATAAAATGGAGGCAACTCTGTCTCCCCAATTTCCAACCTCCCGTGCATGCCTTTGCTTCCCCCTTTTAAAATCTTTGGCATGACTCTCTGTTTCCCTTTTCTAGCCCTTCATTTCATTTCCCGTGCCTCTTCGTTGTCTTGGCTTTCGAAACATTTTTCTTTCCGACTCTTGGTCTTCGTCTGCTTTCATTGCACCTTGGTGCCACATGCTGTTCAGTGCTGCCACTGTAGACTTTGTCCGCCTGTCAACCAATGATGACGTTCGGTATACCCACCACTCGATAATTTCCTCTGTAATGGCCCCTGTAACCGCCTGCCCTTTTTTTCCTTTGGTCGCGAAAATGCGACATGTCGCGATATCGCGACACTTTTTCTTCTTTGCCAACATGTCGCGATATCGCGACACTTTTTCCTTCTTACTCTTTCTCTTCTCTTTTAGTCATGAAAATGCGACATGTCGCGATATCGCGACACTTTTTCTCTCTTGCTCCTTCTCTTCTCTTTTGGTCACGAAAATGCGACATGTCACGATATCGCGACACTTTTCTCTCTTGTGCCTTCTCTCGTCTTTTGGTCGCGAAAATGCGACATGTCGCGATATCGCGACACTTTTTCTCCCTTGCGCCTTCTCTCGTCCTTTGGTCATGAAAATGCGACATGTCACGATATCGCGACACTTTTTCTCTCTTGAGCCTTCTCTCGCCTTTTGGTCGCAAAAATGCGACATGTCGCGATATCGCGACACTTTTTCTCTCTTGAGCCTTCTCTCGTCTTTTGGTCATGAAAATGCGACATGTCGCGATATCGCGACACTTTTTCTCCCTTGAGCCTTCTCTCGGCTTTTGGTCATGAAAATGCGACATGTCGCGATATCGTGACACTTTTTCTTCTTTGTCGAAGTGTCGCGATATCGCGACACTTTTTCTTCTTTGCAGTATTTTGCTTTTCGTTGGGTGCTCCTGCATCAGACACCCGGGGTGGATTGAGAAGTGACCTTCACTTCTATACTATTAGAGGAAAACCTAGGTGGTCAACCTCTATTTTTGACAACCAAGTTGCATCTTCTATAGGTCTGCCCTTCCACTTGACCAAATATTTTGAATACTGCCTATTCCTGGTACTTCTGCCTTCTCGAGTGTCTAGTATTTCCTCTATCTCATCTGTGGTTGGAGTAGACACTGGAATACTCCACAAATCTATACTTGGTGTCTCACTACTACCTCCTTCATGGTATTCTACCAAGTCTAAAATATTAAAAATAGGTGATATATTCAGCTCACTTGGCAGTTCCACTTCGTAGGCATTTCCTGAATCTCTTTTACCTATGATCCTGCATGGTCCAAACCTCTTCATCTTCAGCTTGTTGTAGGTTTTTCTAGGAAACCTTTCCTTTCTCAAGTGAACCATGACCTCATCTCCCACTTGGAACTCCTTGAAACGCCTCTTCTGATCTACTTTGGCCTTGTATTGAGTATTCATCTTACTGATATGTTGTTGTACCTCTTCATGTAAACTCTTTATGTGCTCTGCAAAATCTTCAGCCTCAGCACTGCTCTTTTCTCCTTTACCCATCATTCTCAACTCAGAAGCATTCCTTGGGTTGTTCCCATACACAATCTGGAATGGTGATTTACCAGTACTTCTGTTGATAGAATTGTTGTAAGCAAATTCTGCCTGTGGCAAAATCAAATCCCATCCCTTGGGCTTATCTCCTACCAGGCATCTTAGAAGATTACCCAAACTTCTATTCACCACCTCTGTTTGTCCATCAGTCTGCGGGTGGTATGCAGAACTGAACTTCAAATCCATTTTTAGCTTCTTCCACAAAGTCCTCCAGAAATAACCCACAAATTTGGTATCTCTGTCAGATACTATACTCTTGGGTAGACCATGAAGGCGTACCACCTCCTTGAAAAACAAGCCTACAACATGAACTGCATCACTCATTTTTTGACATGGAATAAAATGAGCCATCTTTGAAAACCTATCAACCACAACAAAAATGGAGTCATTCCCTCATTGTGTCCTTGGTAGGCCAAGAAAAAAATCCATACTGATGTCCTCCCATGGTCTCTCCGATACAGGTAATGGCTGATACAATCCTGTATTCTGTCTCACTCCCTTAGCCATCTGACACACTCTGCAACCCTGCACAAATTTCCTCACATCCTGCTGCAACTGTGGCCAATGGTAGTTTTCACTAACAAGGGCAATGGTCTTATCTCGACCAAAATGTCCAGCTAGTCCTCCACTATGCTTCTCCTTTATCAGATTCTCCCTCATTGAACTTCTAGGAATGCACAATTGGTTCCTTCTAAATAGCATCCCATCTTGGATTATAAAATCCAACCACTTAGTTCTATCCAAAGTAATAGGAGACAAACATGCCTTCCAAGCCTCTGCAAAATTCGGATCCTCTGGATACAAACTCTTGAGTTCTTCAAACCCAACGACTTCCACTTTCATCTCTATCAACAAATTTTGCCTTCTACTCAAGGCATCTGCAACTCTATTAGACTTCCCACTCCTATGCTTCAAAACAAAGGTATAACTCTGTAGGAATTCAACCCACTTCAAATGTCTCTGATTTAGTTTTCCCTGACTATTAATATACTGCAAAGCTTGATGATCAGTATATAAAACAAACTCTTTTGCTAACAAATAGTGTCTCCATTTCTTAAGAGCCTAAACTATAGCATAAAATTCCTGATCATAAACAGAGTATTTCTTCCTAGCATCATTTAACTTCTCACTAAAATATGCAACAGGTTTACCTTCCTGACTCAACACAGCTCCAATGGCACTGCCACTAGCATCACAATCAACCTGAAATACTTTATTAAAATTTGGAAGTATCAAAATGGGTTGTTCTATCACCTTCTTTTTCAACATCTCAAAACTTGCACCTGCCTTTGTAGTCCACTTAAACTCCTTCTTATCCCCTCTCATGGTTTCTGTCAAGGGTGCACAAATACTGCTAAAGTTTCTAATGAACTTTCTGTAGAAACTTGCAAGACCATGGAATGATCTTACCTCCGTTATGTTCCTTGGAGTAGGCCACTCAATGATAGCCTTCACCTTCTCTGGATCCATTTTTAGACCCTCATCTGAGATGACAAATCCTAGATACACCAACTCCTTCTTCACAAAACTGCACTTCTTCAAATTAATCGACAACTGCTCCTCCCTCAACTTTTCAAAAACTATCCGAACTTGCATCAAATGCTCTTCCAATGTCTTACTAAAAATCAGAATATCATCCAAATAAACAATAACAAACTTCTCTAGGAATTCTCTCAACACCTCATTCATTAACCTCATGAATGTACTAGGTGCATTGGTTAGACCAAACGACATAACCAACCACTCATACAAACCCTCTTTGGTTTTGAAGGTTGTCTTCCACTCATCACCCTCTCTGATGCGAATCTGATGATACCCACTCTTTAAATCAATCTTTGTGAAGTATTTAGCTCCACTCAAATAGTCCATTATATCGTCCATTCTAGGTAATGGAAATCTATACTTAATGGTAATCTTATTTATGGCTCTGGAATCAGTACACATTCTCCATTCTCCATCCTTCTTTGGTGCTAGTATTGCAGGTACTGCATAGGGACTCAAACTCTCTCTAATCAACCCCTTCCTCAACAACTCTTGAACCTGTCTGTTCAACTCCTCATTCTCCACGGGAGACATTCTATGGGCTGCCTTATTGGGTAAACTAGCTCCTGGAATCAAATCAATTTGATGGCTAATCTTTCTCACTGGTGGCAAACCCTCAGGCACATTATCTGACACAATATCAGGAAACTCTTCTAACAGACTTTCAACCTCTACTGGAATATCCATACATTGTTCCTTCTTAACAGTAGGAATTAATGCATAACACATAGAATCCCTCTTCAGGCCATCCAAAAAATTTCTACCATCTACCAAACATATTCTAGCACTATTGCATACCTTTTCATCCACTTCCTTCAATGGCTTCAACTTGTGACGCACTCCACCTTTCTTTAGAGAGTAAGTATTCGCATGCCCATCATGCACCGCACGTCTGTCAAATTGCCATGGCCTCCCCAACAACAAATGGCAAGCATCCATAGGCAAAACATCACACAAAACCTCATCTTGATAATTTCCAATATGAAATTTAACTAAACACTGCTCATTGACTAATGCTCTATGATCTTTCTGCAACCACGCAATCCGATATGGATGCGGGTGCTCCCTCTTCTCCAATTTCAACTTAGCAACCATTTCTCCTGAAACCAAATTATCTGTGCTACCATTATCTATGATAACATTACAGACCTTACCTGCACATTTGCATCTTGTGCAAAATAAGCTCTTCCTCTGATCCACATCTTTCCCTCCATTCATCAATGCTCTTCTTGTCATCAACACTTCTCCTCCTTCTGCTTCTTCAGAATGTTTTGATTCAGCACCTTCATCTACTACAACAGCTCTGGCATGACCCTCAGGTCTCTTATTCGTCCTCTCTTGGTGTTGGGGACACTCATATGCCCGATGTCCCTCTTCCCCACAATGGAAATAGGTTCCACAAAATCCTCCTCTTCCATACCCACGTCCAGATCTACCTCTTCCTCTTTGGTAACCATTGTTCTGATTACGAGGGCGGTAGGTATTCTCCTCTTTTTGATCCTAGTTATTACTTGTTTCACCAGTCTTCTTCTGATCTTCATATTTTCCTCCACTGGTTCTTCCACCAGTTCTTCCACCATGACCTCTTCCTCTTTGTTTGCTTTCAAATCTTCTGTTCAGCTTCTCTTCAACCTTCAAGGCAAACCGATATGTATCCTCAATGGTGGTCATCTTGACCAAACTGAGTTCTTCTTGGATATTCATTCTTAACCCATTTATGTAATGAGCTACTTTCTCCTTACTATCCTCTGAATGTCCAGTTCTTATTAAGATCTTGTAAAACTCCTCTGTATATTCTTTGATAGATTTGCTTGACTGTCTCAAGCTCTGCATTTTCCTCAACAGATCCAATTCGTAATCTATAGGAATAAACTGCCTCTTCAACTTCTCTACCATTCGATCCCATCTGGTTATCTTTTCCTTTCCTCCTCTATTTCTTTCTAGTTGCACTTCTTTCCACCATATGCTAGCATGGCCTTTCAACTTTGTTTTTGCCAATTTGATCCGATCTGGATCTACAACCTCCTCATACTCAAAATACTCCTCCATATCATTGATCCAATCAATCAACTCCTCTGGATTGAGATTCCCAGAATACGTGGAGACATCAAACTTTGGCTTCTTCCCGATCCGAGATATGGCCCTAAATAATCTAGCTTCTGCAGGATCCATTGCTTCTTCTTCATCTGATGGATCATCAACCTCCCAAGCTTCATCTTCACTACGGTCTTCTCTCCTTGGCTCAACCCCTCTTCGCAACTCCTCTTGCAGGGCTTGCACTTGCCTCTATAAAGCTCTGAAATCTCCTTCCGGTACCACATTTCTCCCACCACCATGGTTTCTTCATGGAGGCATTCTTCCTCACTCTCTTCTCACAACCCTTCCATAGATCCTGGTGTAAACTGCCTCACTTTCGGTGATCTGCTCACACACTCAGGAACCCTAAGCTCTGATACCACTTGATGGGGAGCCAAAATTCTCCAATCAAACCCAATTCTCATTCAACAACTTGGAAAATATTTATAGAAATGGCAGCAGTCTACCAAATAAAATGGAAGCAACTCTGTCTCTCCAGTTTTCCGACCCCTGTGCATGCCTTTGCTTCCCCCTTTTAAAATCTCTGGCATGACTCTCTGTTTCCCTTTTTTGGCCCTTCATTTCATTTCTCATGCCTCTTCGTTGTCTTGGCTTTTGAAATGTTTTTCTTTCCGACTCTTGGTCTTCGTCTGCTTTCATTGCACCTTGGTGCCACATGTTGTTCAGTGCTGCCACTGTAGACTCTGTCCACCTATCAACCAATGATGACGTTCGGTATACCCACCACTCGATAATTTCCTCTGTAATGGCCCCTGTAACCGCCTGCCCTTTTTTTTCCTTTGGTCGCAAAAATGCGACATGTCGCGATATCGTGACACTTTTTCTTCTTTGCCAACATGTCGCGATATCGTGACACTTTTTCCTTCTTACTCTTTCTCTTCTCTTTTAGTCATGAAAATGCGACATGTCGCGATATCGCGACACTTTTTCCCTCTTGCTCTTTCTCTTCTCTTTTGGTCATGAAAATGTGACATGTCGTGATATCGTGACACTTTTTCTCTCTTGCGCCTTCTCTCGTCTTTTGGTCGCGAAAATGCGACATGTCACGATATCATGACACTTTTTCTCCCTTGCGCCTTCTCTCGTCTTTTGGTCACAAAAATGTGACATGTCGCGATATCGTGACACTTTTTCTCTCTTGAGCCTTCTCTCGTCTTTTGGTCGCAAAAATGCGACATGTCACGATATCGCGACACTTTTTCTCTCCTGCGCCTTCTCTCGTATTTTGGTCACGAAAATGCGACATGTCGCGATATCGTGACACTTTTTCTCCCTTGCGCCTTCTCTCGTCCTTTGGTCGCAAAAATGCGACATGTCGCGATATCGTGACATTTTTTTTTCTTTTTTTTCATGTCGCGATATCGCGACACTTTTTCTTCTTTTTCGTCATGTCGCGATATCGCGACACTTTTTTTTCTTTGCGGTATTTTTGCTTTTCGTTGGGTGCTCCTGCATCAGATTATAAGGTGTACTTAAGACATGTTATTTTTGTATGGTGAAGTAAAATTATGAGTGAAGGTTTTGAGATAGATTGTTGATACCTAACCTTCATATTGGCAAAGAAGATTTGTTTGTGATTGAGACAAGTTTTGAAGACATATCTCCATCAAAATAAAAGGTATGGGAATATCTTCCTAGTGACTGAAATATTGTTGGGTTGAATGTTGTGAAATGTAAAGTTGGAGTGAAAAGGTTTGTTTGATAAGCATTGTTGAGTGAATTTTCATGTGTATGATTGGTGGAATTTTGTGAGTACATTTGAGTGTGAAATTGAGAACTATCTTGAACTGGGGTTTGTGAAATATCATGAGTATCATTGTTATGTGAGATTGTTTGATAAGCATTGTTGGAAATATTTGAGTAAATTTTCATGTGCATGATTAGGGTTTGAGAAAATATCATTAGTATCATTGTTATGTGAATATGGAATCATCTTGATTCAAGGATTGAGATTCATAGTGTGAGTTGTTGGAAGTTTAGTGAAACACTTGGTTAGGGTTTGCAAGCAAGTTGTGTTTTATTAAGTGAATGGTTGAGTGAAATTAGAAGCATCATTGAGTGAATGCATTGCAGTGATAGTTCAAGTTTTTTGAAACAAATTGTTCTTTATTATATATTGATTTGAAAAGGAGTTTGAAAGTGATAGAGTGATTAGTGAATGTGAAACATACTAAGTCTCTTACCATTCTCTATATGTTTCTGTGGCTAAAAAAAATTCTAAATGAAATTTGTTTGTGCGATTGAAGAGGTTTTCTGAAAGATATTAAGTTGAGTTTTGTGAGTGTTTTGTGAGTGTGAAACATATTGATTCTTTAGCCATTATCTATATGTTTTTGATATTAAACAAGATTCTGAGTGAAACTTGTATGAGTGATTGAAGAAGTTTTCTTAAAGAGATTGAGTTGAGTTTTGTATGCAAGTTTTGCAATTGATTTGAATAAGCTTTTGTGAAAACTAGTGGACAAATTTGAGTAAGTCCTAGAGGGGATTTAATGACAGATTTGAGTAAGATTTTATGAAATCTTAAGGATAGATTTGTGTTAGATTTTGTGGAATCTTACAATTATATTGGACAAGTTCTAGAGAGAACTTGTTGAGCATACTTGAGGTAAGTCTTGGTGAAGACTTTTTGAGCAGATTGAGCAAGTTCTTGAGAGGACTTGTGGAGAGATTTGAGGTAAGTATTTGAGAAGACTTGAGAGCAAAGTTGATTGATTGATTTGTTCAATATTTATGTTAAGGCTTGGGGTAGATCTAGCAGAGTTGATTTATGAATGGATCAAAATTTGTGTTAAGGCTTGAGGATAGATTTGAGGACAAATTTTGGTGTAGATTTTAGGGCAGATTTATTCCAAACCAGAGATAGAGATTGAGCAGATTTGTGCTAGATCAAATAATTGTGTTTAGTGCAGATTTGAGATAGAGATTGAGTAAATTTGTGCTAAATTGAAGGACAATGTTTATTATAGATTTGAGATAGATATTGAGCAGATTTATGCTAGATCTAAGTACTTTGTTTAGTGTATATTTGATATATATATTGATTAAGGACTATGTTTAGTGTATATTTGAGACAAATATTAATCAAATTTGTGCTAGATCGAAGGACTGTGTTTAGTAGAGATTTGAGATAGAGATTGAGCAGAGTTGAGAGTAAGCTTTGGAGGTGATAGAGTAGAGGATAGTAGTCTCTAGTAAATATATATCCATTAACCAGGGCAGTGAGGATAGAGATCTTCTTTGAAGATAGATCCACAAGTCAGTGCAGTGGAGGTAATAGTCTTCTAGAGGATCACCATCCTTAGTAGAGGAGAAGGAGTCCCTATGGATAGATATCCATAAACCATATGAGGGGATTGGTGTATAATTTGGATAGATATTCACGAACTTGATTAGGGGATTGGTGTCTCCTTTGGATAGAGGTCCATAAATATTATAATAGGGAAGGATTCCCAAGATATTTTTTGAGAAAATTTTATTGAAATATTTTCTCTGTGGAGTAGCCCACATTGGGTGAACCACTTTAAATTGGTGTCTCTATTATGTGTGGTGATTTATGCATTGCTTTGATTACTATTGTTGATATTGCAATTGATATATTGCATAATAATTTTTGGGAAAGAAAAGTAAAAAATGGTCTTATAATGTTCATCCCCCTCTCAGTATAAGCTTATGTTCTTCAATATCAAGGGCTGGCTATGTCCCTGAATGATCAACTATATAAAAATTGATATGCCTTCCAATATAGCTAAGTCATGGTCTTCACTAGTTATTCTCAAATCATGGAAAAACTCTAGTCTATCTACTCATTATGACCTTATAAAAAGGTTTGAGTCTCACTACCTTCAAATTGGACAGACTCCAAATCAATTTTTGTAAGTGGTTGAACTAAATTTTATCAACCTAGATAGAATATGGTAGGAGCTCTAATACCACCGATGGCTATTTAAGTCTTAATACTACTACAAATATCACATGATCTAATATAATATAACCACAATACAATAAGGTCAAGATAATTATATGAGTATAATAATATGAGCAAATTAATATGTATATCAAGGCTAATAATATATCAAATAACATTGAATAGAAGCAGCAATATGAATATAAATAGCCAAAATCATACATGTACTAAGCATGTAGAACAAATTACAATATTAATTGCTCAAAATGAATGTAATATTTATTCCTTAAAAGTATATAAAAGTAATGATCTTGATTGTTCATAGTACTTGCTTATTGAGTATTATCTCCATAATATAGCCATACTAATATTACTCTTTGGATACTTGACTATTCCTTTCCATATGCCAAGTCTCATGGCTCTTGGATTCTTTATATGACACTTGCATACTTTATGAAAACTTGACTCTATACTGTATGCACACCTAAACATGACACTTCCACTTATATAACTTGCACACTCTAACCTAAGACACTTCCACACATATTTACATTACATATTTGCACTCTTACATATAAGACATTCATGCACATAGACTCAACTTACACTTGCACACTAACTCACATGACACTTGTGCATTTCCTACACATTCACACTTACATAAAGGGAAAATATAACTCACACTATAAACTATGACTCAAACCTAATCTATTATTTACAATTGTACCATGAAGGTACCATGGGGGTACATTAGCATGTACCAAATAATGTAATATTCTCCAACATAAATATGTGGAAAAAATATGAAAAATATACTTGTCAAATACATAATTAACATAGTGTAATTGATTATGCTATTTTCTCACAAAAATTCATTTCAAGGATAAAAGATCTAGAAATTGAAGCAATTCCTATGGAGCTCAAAAACTTTTCATGCCAAAAAATAATAAAAAACACAAACAGCTAAACTATGAGAGCATATTACATAGCAACATAACATAGGAAAAATAGTAACAAAGGATATCATTTTATATAAATTTCAAATTTAAATAATTACAATACCATAGTTACCAAAAATTTTATAGTGGCCATAGTTTCCACTCAAACTTCACACCATAAATACCATAGTGGACATAATTTCCACAGACTTCACAATTTCTCTCCACTAAGCACCACAACTATAGCTTTAGCTTTTTGAATGACTCTAATAGCATTTCCTTACCAAATCCTTATTGGCCCTTGCTAACTCCTTGTTAATCATCTTGGATCCTTACCGACTCCCTTATTGGTCTCTTTCTGGTCTCCTACCGACTACCTTATCAATCATGGTCAGTCCCTTGATGATTCCTTATTGGCCCTATCCATTCCTTTTTTGTTCCCCTTTGTTGGTCAACCTTGTTGGAGATATTATATTATTTTGACCCCTTTTAAATATTAGTCTAGTATATGATTTATTTTTGCATAATGTATGGGTCAATATGAGATAAAGTGTAAGGTGACAAGAGAGAATTAAGAGTCACATGATATGTGATAAGATGATATTTTTGTCCATATGAGGAATATGAAAGGCTGCATCTCTTGGATTCTTAAGGAGATCAATAGTTAGAGGACTGAAAAGTTATATAAAATAATATATTGAAGGTAAAGCTCCATACAATATAATCAATATGAATAATTTTTGATATCTTGTGATATTGTCCATATCTAAGTTATATATGTGAGATATTATTGTATTAAGATTCATTGTTATTTATGATATATTATTGTTAGTAGCATTCATTTGATTTATTATTGATCCTAGTTAAATATTTATGTGAGTTAATCTATTTAGAAAGCTAACAATGTAACAACCCCAATTGTTACCCCTTCTTATCCATAGAATTTTTTTTTTTTACATATAGAAATTTTCATATTCATATGGCAAAAGACCAAATCATGTCCTTGAATAGACATATTCCATTTGGATTGTAACTTTCAATACAATTAGCTTCAAGAGTTATAAATACTTGATCAAAGTCTCTTTAAGTAGAAGTGATCAACTTATATGAAACCCTCATACCCCACTTGGTATGATTACACTAGCCAAGCGCTAGGTTTCATCCCTTTTAAAGGATAAATCACCCAATGGTCCACCAAGACCAGGTGAATGCCTTGAATATGGAGAACCATCAAAGGTAAACTATCATAGATGAAATAACCACACTAATGGTTATTCATCAATCTTAGATCCGATCCACTTCATATAGAAGAGAATTCTAAGACAATTGTATCACTATTGTGATAAGAATCCATGGAATGTCCTTTTGAACATGATTATATATATCTTTAAGCATCTTAGAGTATATTGGTACACTATCCATTTAGGCAACCCTCTTTATCTGTTCATATTGAGTTTATTACAAACAAAGACTTCACTTGTCCAATAAGGGTGTTCCATTCATCTTGTACACTCAATTCTTATTTAAAATTGTAGGGACTAACTTGGATTGTAGTTCAGGGTCACTTTGCCTTGTTGAGAGTTTCATTCCACAATTAAACAATCTTGATTTTTTTTGGAACATAGTTCAATAAAGCTCTTTTAGGATAATATCCATAGGTTTGAAGCATTACATGAGTATTCTACTTAAGCAAGTTAATATTCCGTTCAAGAATGTTCAGATCAATACAAAACCAGTTTTCCTTAAGAATTAACATAAAGTAATCATCTTGAATATGTTCAAAGTATTTTCATATTTAGTTATCCCACAACATTATAAAAGTAGATGACATAATCAAATCCCATTGATTCCTCAACACATTTAAGTAAGCATTCATCCTTTACATCATTCATGATTAACCATTACATTACATCATTAACCTATTGTAAATTAGTCAAACATTCTAGTAACATAGTTTGGTTATACTCAAATATAGTGCAAGAAAGTAAACATTACATCAAGCATCTAACATCTCATTACATAGATCATTTTTCATTTTGGAAATAAATGCAACATCCACAAGAATTAATTAAAACAAACTACAATCATTGACACAGAGATTTATCCTGGAAACCCTCATGAGGAATAAACATAGCCTCCAAAATGTAATCGTTCCTCATATTCATAAACTCAATATGTGTCAAAATTTACAAGGATAACAGGGTCACATCGAATCCCCTTCTCTCAACTATACAAAGCAATAAGTGCATTTGTTCCTAAACATTTGATGCAACTAATAAATCATCTGATTCCTTTCTCTAAGACATCATGATAATGTTATGGTATATTTCCATACCAGTAGGAACTCAACCATTCTATATAGGTTATGATGCAATTTAAGAATCTACTGACTCTCTTCTCTAAATTATCCTAAAATTTGTAGCATCTTACATAAGTTTATGATAATCATTGGTCCAAATTTTGGAGAAGACTCTTCTATAATAAATGAGATCATGTATATCTCCTCAAGAAGGAGTTTCAAATTTATTATTTGTGATGGTCAGAATTTCAACAAATGAACTAAAGTCCCATACCTTTAATTCATTTACCAACATTATTTTCTCATGCATTAAGCATAATTATTCCTTTCTATAGCAAATCCTAAATATTATTTCTATAACTATAGTAACCCTTTAGGGACCTTCTATAATAATTATTCTTTAAATGGTCTATACTAACTATAATTATCCTAGCCATTAGGCATTATCGTGTGGTTTACATTTTTCCTCTATAACCAGAGGCTTAATTCATAATTTTACATATACTTATAATTTACAAATGTACTCAATGCCCATATAGATCCCTAACCAAGTACAATTATTTACCTTCACCCATACCCACCTAATTAAGCATGATCAATGATCCTTTTAAACCATTACTAACTGTCAAGGAACATTCTAGATCGTTAGACGTATCGATAGGTATGGTGCCCACCATCTGTACATATTTCATACTACTCCCTAAAATGTGGGTTCATCTTTATGAGAGGTAATTTTTCTGTGAGAAACTACATGTCCTATGTGGGTTATTGAGGTGGAGGGTTTTGGGAGAGCCATCTCCCACCATGCATTCTAAGTGCTAGATCAATCTTCAAATATGGTATAGAGGTGGCTATTATATTTATGCTTCTCTCTACTACTACAAGAGGATCTTAGTTCCCTAATTAATATGTGCAGAGTTATGTGAGACAGTTGTAGCAGGCAGCCTATGAAGTTGAGCACCCATTCTCACCTTGGTCAAGGAAATAACTAAACTAACATTGAAGGAAGGTATTTTTTCTCCCTCGATGAATCACCCATAAAAGGGGTAAGACCATCCATTAGCATGTATCAATTTTATCCAAAAATTTCATGGAAATAAGTATTCTTAACCCCCTATTAGGCATCTGAATATTTTTAGATTAGTGAGTACAGGATAGAGTGCTACAAGGAGCTCATCGAATCCTTTCATAAATATTTTGCTTAAGTTTAAAAATTCATCTCAAAGTGGATTATGTCAAATTGATGATATGGATCACAACCAACTAGTTGTAAGAGTTGCAAAACATACTGTGACCCAATGTCAACTGTAGGTGCGCTCATGTCCTCTTCTATAGCAACCATACATCATTGAATCCCCTAACAGAGTGTCCCAACCTCTATAGTCTAGAATAGAAGGTATTATTAACTGGTCTGATGTAATATTCTACGTTTCTTCCTTTTGTTGCAATTTTGATTAGTCAGAGGACCATTGGCATGATTATCCTAACCAGGTTAATATTGAAAGAGTCCTGCAGTGATGATGTAGGGTTAGAGTAGGACTGGTGTGAATAGCAAATCCCTGCCCATCATAGGTGATTTAGTTTATGCAAGGTTCCTCCTAATGCCTATCCAACTCATCAAATCTGATAGTAAATTATAGATCATTTATTTCTAACCTAATTATAGGCCCAAGCTAGAGTTTCCCTCTAGGCATAACAGTCTTGATTCTTAATGCTATGGCTACTTGGAAAGTGGATCGCAGGTGCTTGAAACTTGATAAAAAATACCAAACCTTATTTCAAAACCTCTAAAATGCCCTTCTCGATGCTTCTACTATTCAATTCACTCTTCCATTTTGCAAATGATCTCTATAGATCACCATTGGGAGGTGCGCAAAAGTTTTAGGTTTACACAGCATCCAATTCAAATCTAGAGACTTCGTTTAAGCTCAAAAAGTCATTTAGAGGTGTCTATCTTGGCAATCTAAAAGTGGATTTGTTTGCTAGCATAGAGCCAATCATTTGCATAACCACCATTGGAGATCAAATGACATACCTCTCACCATTCTATCCATGCATCCGTGATTATAGCAAAGGATTTTCAATCTATCTACTCATACAAACCTAGCATTAATATCCCATGTGTTATGTGGAGAAGGCAGAGTTTGATAAATACATTTCCACAAAGTATGAAGTATATCCATTTCATGATTGGAGTGGAATTCCTTGATAACAATGATGGTTGACTATGTAACAGAGGGTGGACTAGTTTGAAATAGATTAAAAATTGTCTTTTTACCAAAGGTATAAGGTTTTTGATAAAATCTATGTTACGGCCTACCAGGTCGTGCTACATTTTTTTGCAATGTCTAATTTTAGACACTTAAAAGGACTAATAGAATCCAATAGGGTTTTGTG
Source organism: Wollemia nobilis (assembly GCA_028583015.1). Lineage (NCBI taxonomy): Eukaryota > Viridiplantae > Streptophyta > Pinopsida > Araucariales > Araucariaceae > Wollemia > Wollemia nobilis. Next base: position 24,231,688 of record JAQPPZ010016888.1, read on the forward strand.
CCTTTGTCCATATTCTAAACAGGTAATTCATAATTAAAATAGAGCAGCAATATTTTTCCTTTATTGATAATCATAGTATAAGATCAGAAGGATTATTTTTTATCCAATAAATTTTAATATTCTTTAATGAAGAAAATATAATCATTCAATTTAATAACAAATGAAGCTTATAAAGCAAAGCTTGTTAACTATCATAGTGACTCCATCTTAATGAAGCATTCTCCAACAAAGAGTTAAGAAACTACCAACCTCAAACTCCTACAAGGTTGGACTCCCTCAAGCTTCTCCTTGCTAGGCTCCATCCATCCTTCCAATCATGCCTCCCTCTTCAACTAGGAATCTTTCAAACCTTCTAGTTTCTGATCCACCCAAGGGTGGAGAGCATACTCCCTAGGATTTTCCAATACTTCCTAGATTCCCCTTCTTCACAAAGTGCCCTCTATTTATAGGGAAATTTCTCCACTTATGGCCAAATAGTGGCCTTATTATTTTATTACTAAAGATATGCCTTGGTCCCATTAAGACTTATCATGTCTTGTGGAGTGTATCCCAAAAGTAGGAAAAGGGTCCTACTAAGGATAAGGCAAGTGTCCTTATTTTTGTCTTGTATCTTTTCCCATGGGGATAAATATAAGACTAATACTATTAAGGCATAGGATAGTTACAAAGTTAGAACTATTTTTGATAGGGTGAGAAATCTCCCTCATGATTTCCACCAATATAGGGAAGCCACATGGGTATTTCCCATTAGATAGGGTAACCCATATATTATTTTAAAAATCCTCTAGTCCTTTTAAGTCCCATCTAAGTTGGGTCCACTAAATTTACACCTAATTTATCATATTGGTATAATTTTGCAAGAGATAATTTCTCCAAATTTATCTTTCACAAAACCTCATAATTAATTTATAATTAATTATCTTCTTCAAAAGATAATTAATATTTTCCTATCCTTCATAAAATTATTTTATTAGAATTTTTGGTAGGATTCTTTAGGGTCATGCCCCCTTCTATCAGGCACTAATTGATCCCCAAGATCAATTAATATTCTTTAAATAAGGTAGGAGGGTAACGGGTCATGACATACACCCCCCTTAGATTAAACACAGTCCTCTGTGTTTGGACATCTACCTTACAAAAGCATATTTGTCTAGCAAATGCTAGCCTTTATCTTGTTGTTTTACAATCAGATTCTTCTATCATCCAACACTTCAATCTTGATGGCAAGCTTCATCTTCCATCCATGAGAGTACTTGGACCTACAAAAATGTAAAATATCAGTAGTACCATGTCCTTGTAAACAATATAACATCCATATTGCATATCAACAAGTATTGAAAGCATCATCAATACACAATATTAACACAAAACTATAGTTTTAACTCATTTCAAATTGCACAAACAATTGATCTAGAGAACTGTAGTATTAGAATTTGCAAAATGATGTTACAAGGATATCATGAAATTATGCATTTGTACCTTACTAGACATAAAAAGTCTTGTTAATTTTATCAAAACTCCCACCAAGGAGTATCACAATATAATTTGGTTAACCTTTGGCATGAATTAACCTAATAAAATTAAGTGCTAACAAAGATACAACATAATTTCATAATCTCAATTCAGGATATTCACATATATCCTAATATGCATTTTGATACCAGAGCATCCACCCAGATGTCTCCTGGTTTATATCATTATGGAGAATTCCCATACCTTCTCCAAGAATGGACACCAATCCATTCCTCATATTCATTTAATCAGACAAAATTCAATATTCATGCATTCTTTTGTATCACATATTAACTAATTAAATCTATCATAAACAATAATATTCAGATAGCATTCAAACAAAAATATAAAATTCAAAAATTGCTAATGTTTATACCTCATCCTTGGCATTAATAAACTACTACAAAATGATGGTCTATAGAGTGGGTGTCCAATGGACCTTAAGGTTGATGCTCCTAGGTCCGTTCTTCTCCTCGTACTATGTTGGTACTTAGGGTTGGGGATGGCGGTGGAGCTACTATTCTAGAAGCTGCTTGATCATTACCTCCTCTTCTCCCATGTTGTGTATTAACAACTGGTTGTGATGGAAGAAGCATACCATGATTTAACAAGGCAACCAAACAAGATTCCAAGAATGCTGCAGTGAATTCCTCCCTTAGTTGATGAAATTGAGGATTTTTTGTGAGCATGGCTGCCATCGTTGTTGCTCTCCAATTATTTCTTTGTAGCTTTTCAGATCTAAGTCGATCCCGCTCTGCTATGGCAACATCTCTCTATGTTATTAACCTTAATATTTCCTATGCCCAAGCATCCTCTAGGGCACGTTGCACTGGAGATTTCCTCTTTGTTGCATTGATGGGTTTCCTAATTCTTACCATGATTATTCCACCTACTAAATCTAGTGTTGCTTCGTGTCAACTTCTACTCTTCAGGGTATGTGCAACAATATATCGGTAATCAAAAGCAAGATAATCATAAAGCACATAATGGGGTTCACTCCACTTAAAACCAGTATCATCCAGGTGAATCCCACCATAAATATGATCGCATTGAATGTCATGGGCATAAAACTTCTCCAATACTCAAATGACCGTTAGGTCCATCCATATCGATTTTGTTCACACATTTATCGATCGTATCCTGACAATCCCGAGGTGAATCATTCATCTTCCATGATACACCCTTTTCTTTGGCTTGATTGTCCTATAAATTATTTTTGTGTTGACTCGTTAGGCTCATTGCTCCTCTTTAATTTTTTGAGGTAACACGTGTTCTCTTATCATGGCTATTACCTTTACACCTAGTCACATCATTGTTCCTTCAATGGCTTCGAAGGTCGATCTCGTGCACACTTATTTGTGAATCATATCATCAGTACTATTTTTCAAGTCTGTAATGAGTGTTTGTTGACATCAAACACCTCATCAAAAAGGGAGAGAAAAATTCTCTTAACTTCCTTTTGGTAGAAAACTGATTTAGTAATTAGCCACCATGTTTTGTTATGAGGAAGAGCAACACAAATTTTATGAATCTTTCATTTGGGCTCCTCAAAATTTGCTTCAACAAAGGGAAATATTGCAGAGCTTCTTACGAAGTCAAGCTATCGAAGCTCGTAATGCCCTTATATCCATGGAACAGATATATTGCAATACCTTTTACCAAAATGCACTTTGTGATGTGTGGCTAAGAAATAATTCCCATAATTATTTAGCTTTTGAAAGTCCTTTAAGTCATTTTGAGTGGTTCGACCGATTCTTTAGTTGGCCTAACTAGACTTTCCATGTCCGATTTGGGGATTTCTGGTTACCTCCCATAGGTGATCCCCTAAATATTCCATTTCAATTTCTACCAACCTGCTATTTGGATGTGGTTAAAAAATATGTTCCCACTGGAAAGGCTACTTTTGATAGCGAGCTTTATCAGAGTCTTCTGTATCAAAGGTTCGTGCAATCTCACTTATTCTAGAAAATTTAGAATAGGCTTTCTCAGACTCGGTGTCTGACAAAAATGGATCTTGTGTCATGTGGACATCGTGGCACTCCTTGGCCATATTATGTGTTTGACAGATATATTGTAATTCGCTACAATATTCCTCTTCCAGTCATCTATTCCGATCGTAGCTCATCTTCAGTCAAAGATTATGATAGCTCAAATTCTGACTAAGACTATGTTGTTTTTTGTCTTACCACTACTATTATATCCAGTTTTATTGTTCTAGCATATTTGTAGGCAATAAAAATAATTTGTTTAATAATATGCTATGTTTTGTCCAACTATTCTATGCTCTAGTTTTCTTTGGAAAATAATACCACATGCATGGTATAATGAGTAGTTTCAGATTTAAATAGCATAGTACACTTCCATATATTCGACCACCGCCCGAGTGGTCGGGTGGCATACTTTACTACTAAGCTAGGACACACAGATTAACGAAGTTGATTGGCAAAGTTCTGACATAGTTCACCCCAAAATTTCATATCAAGAAAAGTATGAAGTTTCTGGTGAAATTTGGGACGGTTTCCATGCCTAAATGTGTCCTTGCTTTCTTTCGCCATACTTGGGTTTCAGGTTTTGGTGTTGTTGGATGGCTTCTTCCACCATTTCCTACACCTTAGCCTCTGATTGGAAGAACCCCAAGGTGTATTGTAACATTGATCAAAAATCAAAATAGAGAAAACATTATTTTGTTGATTTGCAGTAGTCAATTTTCAATGACTAACTCGTACTTACACATGGTGATAATTCCCAAACTGAATTCAATCATTTTCAACAAGAGTTTTTTTTTACCATCGGGTTCTCATGTAGGGCTTAATACCACATGCATCACTTCATGTCTTGTTTTAGTGCTAAAATATCGTGAAGCACCTCCATTAAGTTACAATAAATAAAGTGGTATTTCTAACCGTGGTAAAGGTTTAGGTTTCGGCTATCTCTGGGTGAGTTGTTACTATTTGGAATAGTAATCTACTAGAGTTTGTTGTATTTGATATGTTTGGTCTCATGGCCTAAGGCCAAAATGTAACAAAAATTAATTAAAGAAAACATTCTTTTGATTATTCCACTAACTCAAATTGTTAGACACACTTGAAGATAAGGAGTAGGCAGCCAAGAGACCTAGATGTCGAGTGATTTCCCAAAAGAGTCTAAGGTACACCACTTAAAACCCATACAGGGGGGTTCACTTAGCTCTTCCACTTTCGAACAATTATGGATCTACTCGTGGGGGATAGGTACTCAGACATCATCATCCCAAGCACTAACCTTGACCTTACCAAGTGTGCATTTTAAAATTGTGGAATTTTCTCTCGAGTTTAGTTTCATGCCCCAAGTCTTTGCTAACCTAGACTTTAACTAGAGCCTATCAGTTAGCCTGGGCTCTGATACCAATTGTAACAACCCCAATTGTTACCTCTTCTTATCCATAGAATTTTTTTTTTACATATATAAATATTCATCTTCATATGGCAAAATACCTAATCATGTCCTAGGATAGACATATTCCATTTGGATTGTAACTTTCAAGGTAAATAGCTTCAAGAGCTATAGATACTTGATCAGAGTCTCTTTAAGTAGAAGTGATCAACTTCTATGAAACCCTCATACCCCACTTGGTATGAGTACGCTAGCCAAGCGCTAGGTTTCATCCCCTTAAAAGAAGAAATCACCAAATGGTCCACCAAGACCAGGTGAATGCCTTGAAGATGGGGAACCATCAAATATAAACCATCATAGATGAAATAACCACATCGATGGTTATTCATAGATCTTAGATCCGATCCACTCCATCTAGAAGGGATTTCTAAGACAATAATATCACTATTATGATAAGAATCCATGGAATGTCCTCTTAAACATGATTACATATCTTTAAACCTCTTAGAGCATATTGGTACACTCTCCGTTTAGGCAACCCTCTTTATTGTTCACATTGAGTTTATTACAAATGGACATTACTTGTCCCATACGGGTGTTTCCCTCATCCTGTATACTCAATTCTTAGCTTAGAGTGTAGGGTCTATCTTGGTTTGTAGATCAAGATCATTTTGCCATCTTGAGAGTTTCATTCCACAATTAAACCATCTTGAGTTTTTTTTGGAACATAGTTCAATAAAGTCCTTTTAGGGTAATATCCATATACTTGAAGCATTACATGAGTATTCTACTTAAGCAAGTTAATATTTCGTTCAAGAATATTCAGATCAATACAAAACTAGTTGTCCTTAAGAATTAACATAAAGTAATCATCTTGGATATGTTCAAAGTATTTTCTTATTTAGTTATCCCACAATATTATAAAATGATATGACATAATCAAATCCCAATGGTTCCTCAATACATTTAAGTAAGCATTAATCCTATACATCATTCACGATTAACCATTACATTATATAATTCACCAGTTGTAAATTAAACACACATTCTAGTAACATAGTTTGGTTATACTCAAATATAGTGCAAGAAAGTAAACATTACATCAAGCATCTAACATCTCATTACATAGATCATTTTTCATTTTGGAAATAAATGCAACATCCACAAGAATTAATTAAAATAAACCATAATTATTGACACTGAGATTTATCCCAGGAACCCTCATAGGTAATAAACCCAGCCTCCAAAATGTAATCGTTCCTCAAATTCATAAAGTCAAGATGTGTCAAAATTTACAAGGATAAAAGGGTCACATCGGATCTCTTTCTCTCAACTATACAAAGCAAGAAGTGCATCTATTCCTAAACATTGGATGCAACTAAGGAATCGTCTGATTCCTTTCTCTAAGACATCATGATAATGTTATGGTATATTTCCATACCAGTAGGAGGTTATGATGCAATACTGACTCTCTTCTCTAAATTATCCTAAAATTTATAGCATCTTGCATAATTTTATGATAATCATTGATCCACATTTTGGAGAAGACTCTTCTATAATAAAGGATATCATGTAGATCTCCTCAAGAAGGAGTTTCAAACTTATTCTTTGTGATGGTCGGAAGTTCAACCAATGAACTAAAGTCCCATACCTTAAATTCATTTACCAACATTCTTTTCTCATGTATTAAGAATAATTTTTCCTTTCTATAGCAAATCCTAAATATTATTGCTATAACAATAGTAACCCTTTAGGGACCTTATATAATAATTATTCTTTAAATGGTCTATACTAACTATAATTATCCTAGCCATTAGGCATTATCGTGTGGTTTACCTTTTTCCTCTATAGCCAGAGGCTTACTTCATAATTGTACATCTACTTATAATTTATAAATGTACTCAATGCCCATATAGATCCCTAACCAAGTACAATTATTTACCTTCATCCATACCCACCTAATTAAGCATGATCGATGATCCTTTTAAAATAGTACTAGTTGTCAAGGAACAATCTAGATCGATAGATGTGTCTATAGGTATGGTGCCAACCATCTGTACATATTTCATACTACTCCCTAAAATGTGGGCTCATCTTTATGAGAGGTAATTTCTTTGTGAGCAACTACATGTCCTATGTGAGTTATTGAGGTGGATGATTTTGGGAGAGCCATCTCCCACCATGCATTCTAAGTTCTAGATCAATATTCAAATAAGGTATAGAGGTGGCTATTATATTTATGCTTCTCTCTACTACTACAAGAGGATCTTAGTTCCCTAATTAATATGTGTAGAGAGTTCTATGAGATGGTTGTAGCAGGCAACCTATGAATTCGAGAACCCATTCTCACCTTGGTCAAGGAAATCACTAACCTAACGCTGAAGGAAGGCATTTTTTCTCCCTTTATGAATCACCCATAAAAGGGGTGAGACCATCCATTAGCATATATCAATTTTGTCTCAAAATTTATTTAAAATTGGTGTTCTTAACCCCTATTAGGCATTCGAATGTTTTTAGATTAGTGAGTACAGGATAGAGTACTACAAGGAGCTCATCGAATCCTTTCCTGAATATTTTTATTAAGTTTAAAAACTCATCTTAAGGTGGATTATGTCAATTTTATGATATGGATCACAACCAACTGGCTGTAAGAGTTACAAAACATACAGCGACCCAATTTTAACTATAAGTGCACTCATGTCCTCTTCTAGAGCGACCATATGGAATTGAATCCCCTAACAGAGTATCCCAACCTCTATAGTCTGGAATAGAGGGTATTATTAACTGATCCGATGCAATATTCTATGTTTCTTCCTTTTGTTGCAAGTCTAATTAGTCAGAGGACCATTGGCATGATTATCTGAACCAGGTTAATATTTAAAGAGTCCTGCAATGATGATGCAAGGTTAGAGTAGGACTGGTGCAAATTGTAGAGCCCTGCCTATCGTAGGTGATTCATTTTATGCAAGGTTCCTCCTCACACCTATCCAACTCACCGAATCTGACGGTAAACGATATATCATTCGTTGCTAACCTAATTACAAGCCCAATCTAGAGTTTCACTCTAGGTATAACAGTCTCGATTCTTAATTCTATGGCTGCTCAAAAGGTGGATCACAGGTGCTTGCAACTCAATAAAAATAATCAAATCTTCTTTCAAAACCTCTACAACACCCTACTTTGTGCTTTTGCTATTCGATCCACTCTTCCTTTTTGCATAGGATTTTGATATATCACCATTGGGAGGCACACAAAAGTTTTAGGTTTACACAGCATCCAAGTCAAAGTTGGAGACTTCATTTAAGCTCAACAAGTCATCTAGAGGTTTCTATATTGGCAATCTAAAAGTGGTTTTTTTTCTAGTGTAGGTCTAATCATTTGCAGAACCGCCATTGGAGGTCAAATGACATACCTCTCACTATTATGTCCATGCATCCATGATTATAGCAAAGGGTTTTCAACCTATCTACTCATACAAACCTAGCATCAATCCCCCATGTGTTATGTGGAGAAGGTAAAGTTTGATAAAGGTGTTTCCACATAGTATGAAGCGTATCCATTTCACGAAGGGAGTGGAATCCCTTGATAACGATGATGGTTGACTCTGTAACAGAGGGTGGACTAGTTTGAAATAGATTAAAAAAGGTATTTTTACCAAAGGTATAAGGTTGCTAATTAAAACTATGTTACGGCCTACCAGGTCGTGCTACATTTTTTTACAATGTCTAAGTTTAGACACTTAAAAGGACTAATGGAATCCAACAGGGGTTTGTGCCTTTGTCCATATTCTAAACAATGAATGCATAATTAAAATAGAGCAGCAATATTTCACCTTTATTGATAATCATAGTATAATATCAGAAGGATTAAGGTTTATCCAATAGATTTCAACATTATTTAATGGAGAAAATATAATCATTCAATTTAATAACAAATGAAGCTTATAAAACAAAGCTTGTTAACTATCATAGGGACTCCATCTTAATGAAACATTATCCAACAAAAATTTAATAAGCTACCAACCTCAAACTCCTGCAAGGTTGGACTCCCTCAAGCTTCTTCTTGCTAGGCTCCATCCATCCTTCCAATCATACCTCCCTCTTCAACTAGGAGTCTTTCAAACCTTCTAGTTTCTGATCCACCAAGGTGGAGAGCATACTCCCTAGGGTTTTCCAAGACTTCCTAGATCCCCTTCTTCACAAAGTGCCCTCTATTTATAGGGAAATTTCTCCACTAAGGCCAAATAGTAGCCTTATTATTTTATTACTAAAGAGATGCCTTGGTCCCATTAAGTTTTTTCATGTCTTATGGAGTGTATCCCAAAGGTAAGAAAAGGGTCCTACAAGGATAAGAAAAGTGTCATTTTTTTCTTGTATCTTTTCCTATGGGGACAAATATAAGACTAATACTATTAAGGCATAGGGTAGTTACAAGGTTAGAACTATTTTTGATAGGCTAGGAAATCCCTCTCATAATTTCCACCAATATATGGTAGCCACATGGGTACTTCCAAATAAATAGGATAACTCATAAGTTATTTAAACATTCTCTAGTCCTTTTAAGTCCCATCTAAGTTGGGTCCACTAAATTTACACCTAATTTATCATACTGGTATAATTTTGCAAAAGATAATTTCCCTAAATTTATCTTTCACAAAACCTCAAAATTAATTTATAAATAAATTATCTTCTTCAAAATATAATTAATATTTTCCTATCCTTTATGAAATTCTTTTATTAGAATTTTTGGTTGGAATTTTTAGGGTCATTCCCCCTTCTATCAGGCACTAATTGATCGCCAAGATCAATTAATATTCCTTAAATAAGGTAGGATGGTAATGGGTCATGACAAACAGTGGTATCAAAGCTATAGAGAGATAATTTGAATAATTTTTTTTGGGACAATCATTGCCATATGATGACATACCCATAAGACAAAAATCTAAGTGTTATTAGAGGGAAGCCTTTGGAAGGAGATAAAAGTTATTTAGAGAAAGGTTTAATTCTTCTACACTAGAAATATAGAAACCATACGTGCACTTGCACCTACATTAAGAAAAAAAATATTAGAACAAAAGGGAGAAAGCATTCAATAAATTTGGTGGCATTAATGGTGAACATAATTCCAAATCTGAGGAACATCATTTATAGTGAGCAATAAGACTACAAGCGGGTGTTATAAAAGAAGACAGGGAAGCTAGAGCATTATTAAAAATTTGGATAAAAGGTCACGAGCATCGAGTGTATTTAAGGAGGAAGTGGAAATGTTAAGCACAATCAAATATATCAAGCATAGAAGTAAAGCATAATTTTCAAGTGTAGTCTAGAATCATGAGCATCATCTCTATTCGAAAAGTTGAAACACCTACAAAGTCAAGAAGTAATTAAAGATAACAATAATGGCAAGAACAAGTTTAATATTGAGCTTTATATTCAATAGGTAAAGAAGTTTTTTGAGATTTTTTGACTAGTAAAAAATTGATGTTAAGGCTCCTCTGCTTGAATCATGGGTACAATAGGTACCAATTGAATCATAGTGCGCTCCAGTGACCATATACTAAAAGGTAAACCCTACTCCACCTGGTTCACCATTTTTGATGCTATTCACATAGGTTTGGATGAGAACATTATTTCTATTAATATTATAGTACTTGATTATGCAAATTATGTAATGACTATAGGATTTAATGACTAACTTCTTTAACTTCCTTTTATTGCTTTCATTATCTCCCTTCTACCACATCTTGAATAACTACACCAAGGGCTTAATCCCCATTAGATAGGCCTATAGTTCCTATAAAAAATTTCACAAAGGAGCTAAGGCACCACAGTCAAATATAGAGAATCAAATGTAGGTATTGTCTCTAAACACATAATGTTGCTCTCACAAGTATCATCATAAGAAGTATGCATAAAAAATAAGTTGAAAGCCTTGGAAGCAGAGAGAATGTTGGATGTTCTAAGGTTTGGTTCCACATTTTGGTATCCAAGATATTGAATCTATAGAAACATAAAAGGAGTTGGGTCAAGGTAATGTTGGAGCAGTCACACTCGTTTGTGTGATTGAAATGTTACATTTTATAATGTTACACCAGTATGGCTAGGAGATAGACCAATATTTATTGTGGCTCTTGACACATGGCAAATAGTGTGAGTGAGAGTTTTTGGAAAATTAGGGCTGAATAAATATGGATGGATGTTGTAGTCACCATTACTTGATTTGTATTCATTACCATGTGGATAGATGGAAGCGAACATTTTTTAGCAGTGAGCAGTGAGGTAAAAGTCTTTTTTGTATTTGAAATTTGATTTAAGTTTATAATGGAGATATAAGATTCATGTTTAATATTTTTATGTTTTATAAGGTTATTTATTGATTTATTTGATTAATAGGAGAAATGAGGTTATAATGGAGTTATAAGGAAGAATAATTTGGAGATATAAAGTTGAATTGATTAATTTGGAGTGAAAAATAAGCCAACATCAATCTTAGGACAAATCAAATTTGTAAACTTTCTATTTCTTCACAAGTTTCTAAACATTAGGGAGTCAAATAGATTTCTACCTAATAAATTTTTTGAAATTTAGAAACTTTAAGTTAACTGTGATACTTGAATTTGGTTTCACTTGTTGAGAAAATTTAAAAGCATAAAATTTTAGTAAATTATTGCAAATTTAGTTATTTGGGAGACAAAAGGATTTCAACCTCAAACTTTAGGAAAATTATAAATTTACAAAAATCTAGGGAGTTATAAGGTTGTCAACTTCAAAGGAACATGGCAAAGAAAATCAAGTGAAATGGAAAAATGATCAAAAATAGAAATACAAAAATCAAAAATACAGGACTTGTCAAAAACAATTGAAATAGAAAATTTATGTTTTCAAGAAGAACAAATATACATTCAAGATGACTCATTAGAAGAAACTAAGGAAATATTGTAAAATTTGAAATGTTGTATTAAATACATGATACCAAATATTGAAGGACAAAAGGATACATCAATGAAGGAAAATAAAATCCTACAATCAATCATGGAAGAAGCCAAAGATGAAAACTATTGAATGCTTCGATATTATTTAAGATCAAAGCTTGAATAAGCAGTTAAAGACTCTAAAGTTTTTTTTCGCATTACTAAATTATATATTAACGATAATGAATATGGTATTACTTTCTAATGAAGTTCTCAAAGGTAAGAATACAAAAGGAAATGACTATAGATTTGGAAAATAAGCTTGTTGACATCACTAGTAAAGCAAAACAAGAAGAATTTCTAGTACTTAAAAAATGCATGTAATGTGTTATTAATGATGCTAATTATTATTGTAAAAATAGTTTTATTGTACCTGTTAGTCTATGGAAAACAATCTACAAGGGAATAATCACTCTAAATATTTCCAAGATAAGAAAGCAAGGAAAGGTTGAAGAATTAGGAAATAAACCAATGATGAAAGATGTTTCTTGTGATACAAATGATTTAAGGCCCATGATTATAGATTCATGTTATGATACTATATAATTTTAACCATTTATTATAGATACATGTTTTGATACTAGTGATCATCATAGAGAAAATGATGCAAATTGTGATGCAAGCAATAATACTTGTGATTTAGGATTATGACAAAGATAGAAGAATCTATTACAAAAATAGATTTTATATGTGATACAAATAATTTGAAAATAGTTCATGACTATTTCAAAAATGTTTATGTTGACATGGATTCAAATGATGATAGAGATAATGATGCTCAGAGTTGTGTTGATATTAATAGAGATTAATCTAATGATATTTTTGGTTATTTTGAAAGGCATACTAAATTCATATTGATTCAAAGATGTTAAATAAAATGGGATATAAATATATAGGTTTGGGAAAATATGAACACATAATGAAAGATCCAATTGTATCAAAAATAATATCAAAATATAAATGCCTTGGATAGATAGGACAAATGAGTAGAAAAGAATAAAGAACTAAAATTGTGACAAGAAATAGTAACATCAAATCTATGACAAGGATTGATAAAATCAGTAATAATGAAGGACAAAATGGAAAAAGAAATCTTGTAACAAAAAATAGATGTAGTCATTGTGGTAGATATGGACACAAGATAGAGAAATATTAGAATCTTCATAGTTGTGAAATTTGTGGACATAATCATTCACAAGTATTTTGTCTATAAAAATAAAAGAAAGACTACATATTAAAAATGTATTGTGGATGGATAATATAAAAGGAATGATGTATGGTTTCTACAAAAGGAAACCAAGTATGATAAAATTTTGTTAAGAGTATTATGACCCAAGCATGGATTCGACGAAGTGAAAGCATCTATAGTGATGATCCTATAGATATGATGATTTTATAAACATTCTAGTGGATTACCTAGAGACAATGATAATTCAAAGGTGACCCAGAGGTAGAGTTCTAGAGGTAGTGACCTAGGGATAGTGATCTAGTAGAAGTGACCTAGAGGTAGTGACCTAGAGGTAGAAACCCAGAGGTAGTGATCCAAAGGCAATGACCCAGAGGCAAATCCAGTGGTAGTGACCCAGATGTAGAGACCTAGAGGTAACTTAGATACATTTATCTAGAGGTAAACACATATCATTTATAAATAAATACCTAATGAAGGTTGCATATATCTAGCCATGCTAAATTCAGAGCTAAAGAATGAATAAGGAAGAAGAATAAGAGGTTGAAGGCAAAAATCCTTCCTACCAAATAATATAATATGGGGGGTGTTGGAGATATTATATTATTTATCCCCCTTGTAATATTAGTTTGGTAGATGATTTATTTTTATATAATATATGTGTCAATATGAGAGAAAGTGCAAGATGTCAAGAGATAATGAAGAGTCACATGATATGTGGCAAGATGAGAGCTTTATCCATATGAGGAATATGAAAGGTTGCATCTCCTGGATGATTGAGGAGAGCAATAGTTAGAGGATTGAAAAGTCATGTAAAGTGATATATTGGAGGATTGAAAAGTCCATGCAATGTAATAAATTTGAATCATTATTGTTATCCTGTGATATTGTCCATATTTGAGTTATATTTGTGAGATTTTGTTGTCATAAGCTTCATTGTTGTTTCTGAGATATTTTTGTTAGTTATGTTTGTTAGATAATATATTAAATTATTGGGTACATATCAATGTACCACCTTTGGTACATTACTAGATTAGGAGTTTACTTTAGAGTAAAGTTAAGTAGTTACTTAAGCATGTAATAAATGCACAAGTGTTAGAATGTGCAATGATGTAAATGTGCATGTAGTCCACATGTACATGAGTCATAGGATAGAGTCAAAGGTAGAGTAAGGGCTAAGGAACCTATCTTCCTATATAAAGGCCTTATAGTGAGTGAAACAAGAGGGGAGATAATATAGAGTGTGCATAGTATTTTAGTAGTATGATACAATGTATTTTCTTTCATATCAGTTAATGAAGTGTCCATATCCTCCATTATATTGCATTGTATTATTTTCATGAGTATTCATTAATGGCATATTTATGAGTTATTGCAAAAAATTATCTTCTTATTTTCCTACATATTATAGTACCATTATCATATAGATATCATAGCTTGCTTATCTTGCATCTTGTGGTTGCATTTCCTATATCATATACTCATCAAAAGCTAACAGTGGTATCATAGCACATGGTAGATCAATAGGAAATAGGGAAAGCCACAAAGAGAGATTGAGAGAAATCTAGAAATATCAGTTATAGAATTCTTGAGATTACATTTGGCTAGAGTCTTTCCACAAGGTTGCAGAAAAACTCGTGAAGACTAGGACTCGACGTGGATTCCACTAGATTGATAAATCAACTAGTGAAGATTCATCATCTCTAGATTTAGAGTTTCTTCCATTACAGTCCTAACATTTTATTGCAGGAAAAAGAAGATTCAAATAAATTTGGGAAGCTTCCTACAAAATATCTAGGAAGAATATCTTCTTTAGAATCAATCCAGCACTAGAAGCAACAAATAGAAGAATAAATATTTGGAGGCTTGAAGAAAAGGTCCCATTACTAGATATTGTAAACCTACAAAATGTAGAAGGAGAAAAGGCCATAGAAGCCTTGTTATAAATTTGAGGGAGATAAGAAGACTCCAGTGAAGAGTCCTGATGAAGATAGGATATTGGTGATCTCCAATGCATATTGAATACTTCACCCTAAAGAAGTTGAAGAGACCCTTAGAAGGTCCAGTTAAAGAACTCCCAATTCTAGAATATTGGAGGTTGGTGACCTCCATTGAATATTGAAACCTACATATTGTAGAAGAAAATGCTATAGTAGCCTTACTACTAATTCAAGAGACTCTAAAGAAGATTCCAAAAGAATATTGGAGGTTGGTGATCTCCATTAAAGACTATAGATTACAAAGTAGAGAAGGACTAGTAAAAGTCCTATTCCTAAAGCAACAAAATTCAGATATCTTAGAAGAATATATCATTTCCAACACTTCCATAGCAAAATGTTGAAGAAAATGTCTCATTGGTAAGACCATAGAAGCTACAAAAGTGAAGACCCTAGACAAGAGATCTCAAGGAGAAATAAGGAGAAGGCTTGGTGAGCCTCATTGAAGGAGATTCGAAGAAGACCATTAAAGGAGTTCCTAGGAGAACTCATTGGAGAAATTTACCACCAAGGAGAAGTTCTTGATAAAGGAAGAACTTGGGACAATTGTCACCATCTAACAACAAGCCCAAAGGAGAAGGATTTGGCAAGAATTTTACCAAATTTTGGAGGATATTGGTGAAGACCTCAAGACTTTCATATTCTTGAGAAGAAGGAGTTAATTGAAGTCAAAAATTGATGAGGTTGAAGGAGAAAGGAGCCAAATAATACTACCAAATCTAGGATATTTGAATATTACCTTTGAAGGCTAGAAGGCTCATTCATAGAAAGGAGATCTATTGGTTTCTACAACAGAATACTGAAGGGTTCTTGAAGGAAAACTTAGCTATGATTTGGGGGAAGTTCCCTACCAAATTTTTGAGTTTCAAGGATAACATTTCAGTGTAGAAATTGACTATGAAAGGGCAGAAATTAGGACAACATTACTAGCTATAGAATTTCAAATTTACAGAGAGCATCTTGAAGGAAAATTGAAACCACCACACTTCAGTTTCAAGCAGCAATATAGAGGAGTTACTAAGTTACAAATTGGTGAGTTAAGGATTTGTTTAGGACAACCAAGAATAGCTACAATTTCATCTAGTTAAAGGTAGCAATAAGGTGAATCTAATCACCTATAAATCCTTCATCTTTAGATATCTTAAAGGTAAGCAACTTAGGTGCAAAGGGTTCATTTTATGAACACTTATATTTGATTCATTATTTAGTTTCATTGAGCACCTTATTAGAATTTAAAAGTTGCAAGGAGGAAGGTTGCATTTTAGTCTTCAAAGGGAGTGCAGAAGATAGTTTCTTTTAAGGTTTATACCTACACATTAAAATAGGAGTTAGATATATTTTGACAGAAAGAAAAATATCATCTTCCTATTATCTAGTTACAAAAAATAAGACTACATTAAGTTACAGATATTATAGTGCATTTAGGAGCAATTACTAGTGCATGATTTAAGGTTCATTTGAAGGAGTAATAAGGTGAGATCAATATTGCACTATACTAGTTGTTCTTAAAGAGTTTTAAGGTGCACTAAGTATTTTAAGTTGCAGTGAAAATTAAGTGCATATTTCAAATTAATTTGAGGGTTCATTTATAGGAGAAATAAGGTGAAATTATTATTATCCTTAAGTGCATTGAGTTAGAGATATTATTGGTACATTAAGGATTGATTGCACTATTCTAGTTATTCATTAAACTAGTTACTCTCAAAGGATTATTATGTGCATTGATTGTTAAGTTAAGGTTAAGATCAAGAGCACAAAACCTGCATACTATCAAAGTGTCTAGAGACACTATTCGGTGCATAAAACCAACAACTTATTGTGGCCTAGAGAAGCCACCTTACAGGGTTATATTCCTCCAAGGTGTGGAGAAGAAAGCTACCATCAAAACTAGTAAAGAGAGCTACAAAACGAGACTAGGAGAGTCTCAGGTTTTAGGTGCAAATAAGGAGGTATTATAGGTTTTTATTCAAGCACCAAACTTGTCTTCTATTACATCAAAGGAAGACAAAATATAAGTGTCTTAAGGACACTCTATGTAGCCTATCATTCTATCTACAAGTGACCGCCATTAGCACTAGTAAAAGTGCTTGAAGAGGAGCCATTATAAAGGGGCTCAACATCCATCATTAGTAGAGGGAAAGCACACTCAAAAGTGCTTAGAGAAGAGCCATTCTAGAAGAGCTCAACATCTAGCATCAACACTACCAAGGTGCTTGAAAAAGGAGCCATCCTAGAGGGGCTCAACATCCATCATTTACAAAGGATAAGCACTAGCAAAAGTGCTTAAGAAACGAGCCATCCAAAGGACTCAATATCTACTGATTGGTGCTTGAGTTGAAGAGCCACTCATAAGACTCAAAATATAACCCATTAAGGTGTTAGAATACACCATCATCCAACACATAAGGTGATGACAACCTACAATGAACAAGGGCTATGTAAGGTAAAAAATCTATTGCACCAAGGATAACATATTACAACAAAGTGAAATATGAAAGCAAGGTGTATTACCAAGGGTCCAACTCAGATGTATCGCCAACCAAGATGCATATATATAGCCACCATAGAACCTCCATTACAATACTTGAGAACTTCCTTAGATCCATCCTCACAAGCATCATCGAGTGCTTGGAAAGAAAGTGTTTTTAGACAAGAATACAAAGGGCATTCACTGGCAAAAGATATACAAAGGGAAAGAGATGTTGGTGAGTCTTCCATGCAAAATAATAGAGTGCCACTTGGCACATTCACCTAAGGTACCCATATATTCTCTAACATACATTCAAATCTCAAAGGAAGGTAACATCCACTGATTGAGCGTTAATAATATCATTTGGGGGTTACAAAGCATAATAATTATAGCTCTTCGATCAAGGGAGAAATGAGCATTGGAGACACCTAAACCCAATGCCCATCAAGGAACGTAACTACTAGCAATGCATACACCACATGGTCAATGCATCAAGGAAATAGATCCTATTAAAAATGCTCACGTAGAAGAGAAACGCTTATGCCACTTGGCGCCTATGTCAAGAACATAGAAGCATACTTATAGGTGCCCAAATTAGAGTGTGAAGGCATATTTTTTAGTCAATATTAAGGGAGGAATTAAGGTGTGGTTGAGAGCATATTCAAGGTGCAAGGCACGAATTCAAGGAGTCAAAGGAGCATTAAACACACTACCACTATCATACATCTACCATCAAGGAAGTACAACACCTATTTCTCAAGGAAATACAACATTATAAGGTAAGGTTCTACGTTGATTAACATTGCTTTCATTAAAGGAGTAATAAGGGGTATATCATAAGGTTGAGTTTATTTATCATTTATAGTGGAGAAACAATCAACCTTAATATATTTGAAAGCAAATCAGAGGAGCTCATATCCATAGTATTTCAAATCACTTTAGTGAAATATTTGCAATTAAACACCATAGGAGATATAAGGGTTTCTACTTGGAAAATCAATATCATTATTGAAAATATTATTAATTTCTAATATTCCAAAATTAGGGAGTTATAAGGTATACTACATCAAACATAGATTATTGGAATTTAGAAATATTAAACTATTAGATATTAAGGGGTATAAAAATAAGTTCATTATTTACTTAAAGGAGTTGGAATTATTTACTTACACTTGTCTCATACTCATACTAAAGGAGACAAAATAAATCCAACCATAGAGAACTTCAAATTGATAAGTGCATAGTTCATTAGGAGAGATAAGGTGAAATAAGAGTTGATTATTGTCATTCACAAAACATTACAAAATCAACTCAAAAGGTGAACTATTACCAAGATTAGAATATATTCTAATCACTAGGGAGACATAAGGATCCTACAAAACCTAAGTCTTAGAAAGGTTTTATCAAAGTAGTTCACATACTCTAAACTAGGAAGTCATAAGGTAGTCTACTACAAAGGATCTATCAAAAGTATTCTTAAAATACTAAAGAGCTAAAGGAATCCTATCATATACTACAATGGAAAAAATAACAAGAGGGATATTTCATCACAATGCACACTACAAGAGGACTCAAGATCAAAAGCCATCTAATAGATAATATCAAAGATGCAAAATCACTTCAAACTCAAATAAATTCATAGGTCAAAATAAAAATGATATTTGGTATATTGATTTTGGTGCAATTCATCACATGACAGAAAATCTACAATGGTTTGATTGTCTTGAATCACTAACAATTATAGGTTGAAAATTACATATGGAAAATTCTATCACATACATGGATATGGGTGTGTAACACCTAGTAAATCACTTCCAAATTTTCTACTACATAATGTAATGTATGTCCCTAGATTATTATCTAATATTATTTGAGTAGCAAAGATAGTAAATATTAAAAGGATAAATAATTTCAGATACACAAATGGAGTTAATATGTGTCACATTATAAATCTAAATGACGTTGAAGCCATTGGATCAATCCATAGAAATATATATGCTATAGATTCTATCAAAACTTCACAAGATATTTTTATGTTTCAAAACAACACTAATGCATTTCCTGAAGAACCAAATTGGTGAAAATGAAGAACCTATACATCATAAAAGCATAAGAATAAATATAAGATTCAAAATTAAAATAATGAGATTACAATAGAACTATGCACTACTTGGGCATCTACAAAATAAACAAGAAGAACCAAAACAAGATACTCATCCAAATTTAGACAAAGAAGGCAATGAAGGAAGCAAGAGAGAAGAGCTCAAATTCCATAACCAAGATGAAGATCCATATTGAATAATAAAGTCCTCAATACCCAAATAATGTAATACAGGGGGTGTTAGAGAATATATTACATTATTGGGTACATATCAATGTACCACCTTTGGTACATTACTAGAGGAGGAGTTTACTTTAGAGTAAAGTTAAGTAGTTACTTCAACATATAATAAATGCACAAGTGTTAGAATGTGCAATGATGTAAATGTGCATGTAGTCCATATGTACATGAGTCATAGGATAGATTCAAAGGTAGAGTAAGGGCCAAGGAACCTATCTTCCTATATAAAGGTCTTATAGTGAGTGAAACAAGAGGGGAGATAATATAGAGAGTGCATAGTATAGATTAGTAGTGTGATACAATGTAGTTCCTTTCATATCAGTTTATGGAGTGTTCATGTCCTCCATTATATTGCATTGTACTATTTTTGTGAGTATTCATTAATGGTATATTTATGAGTTATTGCAAAAGTTTATCTCCTTATTTTCCTGCATATTATAGTGTCATTATCATATAGATATCATAGATTTTTTATCTTGCATCTTGTGGTTGCATTTCCTATATCATATACTCATCAAAAGCTAATAATGTTGGAATATATTCCATTATTTGATAATCATGTCAGGTTTCATGTAAGTTGGACCAAGTGTTATAGGTAGAGTGAGGAACAAGAAACCTATCCTCCTATATAATGGACTCTTAGTTCCATTCGCTATTGTACATATTCATTCATATAATGAGACATGATATGCTCATGTAGCTATTCTATTCTCTCTTCACCTTCTTAGTCATTATGATTCTTGAGTAGATAGAATAGTGTAAAAACTATCATTGGTATCATAGCATGGTTCGAGGGGCCTGAATATGATTGCAAGGAGGAGCAACTCCTACAATAGGAATTTGGGATAATTGTCACCATCCGATAACAAGACCAAAAGGAGATTATTGGTTTTTATAACAAAATATCGAATTCCACTGAGGGAGTTAAAGCCATCAAACTATAATTTTAGGGCAGAAAGTTAGAGGATTTCAAAGCTATAATTTCATCTACTATAAAGCAAAAATTTGGTGAATCTAATCACCAAGACTTCCATCATCTACAAAGGTTAGTAAGGTAAGCAACTTTGGTGTAAAAGGTTCATTAGTTGAACTTTAGTTATTCGGTTCATTATTAAGTTTTGTTAAGCACCATATTAGAGTTTAAAATTTGCAAGGAGTAGGTTGCATATTTAAGTCTTCAAGGGAGTGCAGAAGAAAGTTTATATAAGGGTTATACCTGCACATTAAAATAGGAGTTAGATATATTTTGAAAGAAAGAAAAATATCATCTTCTATTATCTAAAGTTGAAGCAAAGAAGACATTATTCGTGAGTTAAGTTTGCATAGATTATAGTGCATATTTCAAGTGACTTTAAGAGTTCATTTATAAGAGTAATAAGGAGAGATTATTATTGCACTATACTAGTTGCACTAAGTATTTTAGTTGAAGTGAAAATTAGTGTAAAGTTAAGTTGCATGATTAAGAGCTTGGATTCATTGTTGCTAAGTTATCCAAGTAAAGGAGTTAGAGGTTAGTGTTGTCTAGTAAGAAAAACAACAATACATTATTATTTGCTCTCAACGATTAGAGTAATAATATGCCATATCTAAGAAGCAAGGAAAAGCTTCATGAAGAAGACTTAAGGAGACGTATAACTTTGGTGCAAATTAAGGAACTTAATTCTATCTATTGCAAAATTATTTGCATTACATTGGCACCTATATTACCCTTTCAAATATAGAAAATAGGGACAAAAATAAGAGTGTCTTAAAGACACTACAACTAGTAGCATAGGTACAGTCTTCGAGTGGTCCATTATCAAAGTTTGAGGAGCAAAATTCAAGCAAGGTAAAAGAGCCAATGCAGGGCTCACATAGTTGGGTTTCAAGGTGTCTAAAGACACCATATTCGTTGTTATACCCAACACCTACAACAACAGTAACTTGCAGCATCAAGGTCCATGTAAGGAGGACATTAGCTATTAGATGCCTACGTAAAGAGATAGAAAAACTCATCTACGTAGAAGGCTATTTATCATTGCATGTAAAGGGACGGTGAAAGGATAGTGCATTACAAGATCAAAGAAGTAAGTTATAAGGTGAAATAAAAGGTGTTATACCCAAGCCTTATCTTGGATGAACCGCCAACTGAGCATATGTAACATCCCCACAAATTGATTAATATTTTCCTAGAAGAATGTGATACTGCTGGAGATGTTTGTGATCATTTCACCATAGCAAGCAAGTTGTACAAGAGGAACACCCACCCCTGGTGGAGATAACATTTGAAAGCGTCAGGTAAGGTGGGATATGATGTTGCGCAAAAAGCACCTTGGCTCGTGGGTACATGGAAGCCCACCAATATAAAAAGCATATAGGGACATCCTGTCTGTGAATGCATGTTTATTTGCATTTGTTTGAATGAATTGCATTATATCCATTGTTTAATTTTAATTATCATAAAAAAAAGGAAAATAAGCATTATGTAAAAGAATGTATTTATAAAATTATAATGCTTAGTGTACATATATTTAAAATATATATAATAATAATAATATATATATATATATTATAGGTTTGTATATATATTGATAAAAACAAAAGATATAATAATATAATATGCATAATAATGGATAATATATATATATATATAATGAAACAGAAACAATACCTTGTCATGTCTTAAGGTTAGAAACTGAAGGTTTCGTACGTGTCATACAGTAGTAAGCTTTCTAATTTCTTTTCAAGAAGGAGACGAAGGAAGATAGGGGCATCTCTATCTCTCCCCTTCATTGATTTTCTATTGCCACTGGTAGAAGAGTTGGTAGTGCAGTGGTGTTGGCAAGCGGTGCTATCAAGTGGTGGTGCCAAGAAGTAATAATCTAGCTCGTCAGCTAATTCAGGTCTGTATTTCTATAAATATCACATAAGGAAGTTGTTTTTTTCTTTTAAAGAAAGTTTTTATAAGATAAATGAAGAAAAATATTCAGCTAGCATGAAGTCTATCTTATGGCGTTTGTTGTGTTTGAAACATTTAATTAAATTTTATGAGGAGAAATTCGGATGGAAATATAGTCTTGTAAAGAAAGATAACACTATTGAACACAGATTATACAAATATATAATTTCCTGTGAATGCATTTAGTTGTGAGAATGTTGTATGCATGTAGAGAGCATTGAGCCAAGCTGACCCTAAATGCTTCCAACCACTAATATCTCCACTGGGTGGGTGTGTCTACGAATCATGGATGTTGGTTAAGAAAGCAAAGAGGAGGTTGCCGCCTATTAGCAATGTGCTATGTTGTCGTAGAGAAAGAATAAGATTGGCATTGTTTACAATATAAAAGACAAGGAATGCTGAAAGTTTAGTTTTTAAAATCAATAGATCACTTTGAATTTAAAGAACATATTTATTTTTGATAAGTGTGTAAATTTGAAACGATATGAAGGAAAGATAGATTTTTGTTCTGATAAAAGGAATGAAAACAATTATTGTTATAATGTTCTATGTTCCTTGGTATTGCTGTCTTTATTTTTTATTTTTTAAAAAACATCTTATAATGCTTTTAATATATCAAATTAGATTCAACCATTTGCTCTTTTCATATTACTTAAAACAATTTAGAATCATTAGACACCGACGATATTAAATGATCTGGGTGGGTGTGATAACTTAAGTAATTTATCCACTTAAATTCAACTTCAAAGCTTGGATAAATGTATTTGTAATTTCTTTTATGTTATGTATCACCAGAATAGTTCAAATATGAAAGTTAAGGAAGTTGTCATTTAGACATTTAAAACAAAGCTAGTTTTATATTTCTGAAGGCTATGACCAGAGTATAAACCGTCTTGCTCAAGGCTATGACCAGAGTATAAACCGTCTTGCTCATAGGAGGAATTTGTCTTCCTTTTCTTTGGTGTTTGCCTACTTAATGTTAGACGTTGGTGCTGAAACGCTCTGCTCTGTTGTGGAAAAATTGTTATAAAATATTTAATTATGTGTTGTTGCTTGATCTTTCTATTTAGAGAACCCTAGAACAGCACGTTTATAAGAAATAATATTTAAGGATTCGAACCCATAATGGTGCCTTTGGAAATTTTGTTGAATAATAATCAAGCAACTCTATCTAATGTATATGGCTGAGTGATTAACTATAGAGATGAAATTAGCAATGTAAATATGTTGACAAAACCGTATGAGGCATTAGTTGGAACATTTTAAAACTATGCTTGAAATAAGTTATTATTGGATAGGTGAAATTATGTTTAAAACGTAAGCTTAATAGGTAACATATGATTACCTAGGTTTATAACGATCTCTGTAAAGATTTAAATTTAATAAATTAGATATAAAGTTAGGAAGTGGGTTATTATTGTATTTAGAGGATTTTATTTGCTTTTACAAGACTTTTATATTAAAAAATATATATAATTCCATTTCTTTACGTAGTTTGGTTTGGTTATATGGTAAAAGCAAATAAGTGGTGTTTTAAAAGGGTAGACCAATACCATAGAATGTATGGGTTAAGTTAAGTAGAACCAATATTTAAACATGAGCTACCTTATTATAGTGAGTGAGCTAACCATAGTAGAAAATATATTTATTTAGAAAATTTTGAAAGTTAGTTAAAAGTGTTTATTTTAAAAAGTACAGTTTTTTTTTAAATATATGGAATTTGTTTGTTTAATAGAAGAGAACATCCTCTTACTAATTAAATATTAATCACTTAACATTTCGTAGATGAATGATTATATGAAAATAGTTGGATTATAATACTTATAACATAGGTATATGATCTTTTATTTCAAGAAAAGAATTTTATAGAGACATAACATGTGATATTTAAAAAGACCATTATAAAAAAATAAGACTTCATAAATATAATCAACGACAAATTATATCCTTAAATCATTGAGAAGATTGAATTCAATTTAGAAGTATTTAAGTGAAACCATTGAGAAGAATGGTACACCAAAAAATGATTTCATCGAGCAGGATGTCATCCACCCAACTTCGATAGTTCACAGTGGTGTGAATCGAAGGTAACCATTCTCTAGTGAATAGAGAAAGGATAGGGGTCTTGCGCTATAGAGAGTAACAAACGATGGTATGGGACGTCATTCCAGGTTATCAAATGAGTAGTACATGAGGGTGCTCATAAACCTTACTTCGATTGTGGAATCACCAACATGACTCAATATTGGAGAGTAGGACCTTGGGGTTGGAAAGTCCAGCGGTGGATGGTATGGGCAGCATCATCGTCAATTGGAGTTTGGTCTGAGGCATCTGGTTTGAAAGCTAGAGGATTGGTAGATTCTAATAAAACCTTATTTGAAGGTCAATAGTCAAGCATTGGCATAGTTACGCTAACTCAAAGCATGGACATCAGGTTAAACTAAGTTAATTAGGTCAGTGGACCAACAGGACAAGAATAGGATCATGGGTCCAAGTCTTTCATGCTATGATACGAGGAATTTAGTGTCTCTACCCTTTCAAGTGTTATGGGCCCTAGAAGGGAAAACCCCACGCCAAGACCTGAGAACTCAAGAAAGGAGTGAGAGGGTCTCATAAATGGAAACCTACCACAAGAAATTGGTCGGTCCCAAGCACTTGAGATGTTGACTGCAATAGTTTGATATCTTGAAGTATCATCTATGCCTTAGTACTAATACAAAATTGGGTATGCTTACATCTTTTGTGATTAATGTATCAAAAATTTTAATTTGTGTTTCGATAACTAGGTGAGTAGACTTGGGTTGTTACAGCATAGATATATTTGAAGCACCGAATCCACCATTGGAGCACCAAATAACCTCCATTGCAATACCTTAGGAATCATCTTAGCTAGAGCCAACCTTGTGTGAGAATACCATCCATCCTGGAGAAGAGGAGTCATCTCACACTTCACTATCACAAAGGAGCCAAAGAAAGCTTGTAAATAGTTAGCAAGAATAGGCATTAAGAAGTATAAAGAAATTTGGTATGTTGGAAGGAAGTGTGCATGCAAGAGGAGGCATATACACTTGTCTTAACAGTGAAAGGAATATTGTGCCACTTGGTACAAAAGGGTATATTTATCTTCATAACTCCATCACTCAAGAGAAAGGACACTCAATTAAGTAATGCATTTCATCATTTCCTCAACTTTCAAGAAGAGCATCTTGAGTGCTCACCAACCTTAGCCAAAACCCAATAAGATATTCAAACTTGTACCATGTGGCATAACACTCTTCAAGACCTACATCATCCAAGGAGAATACCAAGAGTCTTGTGCAATATCTAGTGTCACTTCGCACTTAGTTAAAGAAAAAGGAAGCATATTTATAGCTGCCAAAATTAGAGTGCTCAAGGGGTGGAAGTGTATCTTTAGAAAGCATTAAGTGAGGAGAGAATTGAAGAGGTGCAATCAAGAGTGAATTCAAGGAATGTTTGAGAAAGTATTCAAGGCAGTTGAATATTGAGCATTAATTGGTCATTGTAATACGTAGGAGTCTAGCATCAATATCAAATTCAAAGGACAACATGAATCTATCAAAGAGGAGCGCATAAAGGGGTAGAGCACAGTGTTACCTAGAAAATCCATGGAACAAGGAGTCAAAGCATAGGAAAATCATCATAAATTGTAACCTAGCATAGAGCATTGAATGCTCAAATTCCATATGTTGGAATAGAAGAGTGCAGTGTAGAATAATATAGTGTATAAGAGCACAGTGTGGAGTAAAATGAAGAGCAAGGTCAAAGGCTATATTAATCAGCTCATCACAACAATCAAAGGTAAATTATAAGGTATATTTACTTTCAATTAACTGGAGATATAAGGTGCATACTTCTAAGGTTAAATTATTAAAATCTTAGAAAATAGAAAGCAAATTGAAGATAAAATAATATATCATTGCATGAGATTCAAACCTTACTATATTTTGCAAATAATTAAGTAGGAGATATAAGGGTTTCTACCTTAGAAAATTAATATTAATTTGTAAAATATTATTTTCTAAAATTCCAAATTAGGGAGTTATAAGGAATACTACATCAAAACCTTAGTCAATTGGAATTTAGAAAATAGATCTATTAAAGTTAGGTTAGAGAAGCAAAACCATTATTTGCTTAAAAGAAGTTGGAATTAATTGCTTATACTTGTCACATACACATAGTAAAGGGACAAAAGTATTTCAACCATAGACAATTTCATTCAGATCTATAAATACATAGTTCAATAAGAGAAATAAAGTGAAATAGGAGTTGATTATTATCTGTAGCACCCTAAAATTGGCGCAGTAAAACCTTAATAATTACAATTACTCTAGTAAATATTCAAATTCAAATTTCAACCTCCAAAACCGCTCCCAAACCGTCGTTTAACCCATTTCCTCCTTTCTCGTGCCATTTTTAGAGTTTGTTTTGACCGTTTGATGATATCGTCACCGATCAGACGATATCACCTCAAATCGAACGATTTCATCTGGGCTAGGACGTCCAGACGATCTTGTCCCAAAATTGATTTTTCTCAATTAGCCTCTATTCCAACGACGTCTCTAATCTGGGCAGAAGCTTGTCTACACAGTTAGAGACCCTCCCTATTGGAGATCTCCCAAATTGGGATGATCTCCAACCTCCTAACCTCCCTCCGAAGCCTATTTAAACTTAGGCTCTCCTCTTAACCTACCCTGGCTGAATTTTCTTGTAAATTGACCTTCACACGCATTAGAATAATCTGTATTACCGTCTGCACTTGTCCTATCCAAATTTGTTGCAGGAACCTTAGTATTTTTCAGTCGGAGCAAGCTCAGTTCGTCGTGGACGATCCTGTTCAATTCGAGACGATTTCATACCAATCCGAGACGATTTCGACTGCAGTCTGCATTGGGGGCAATCACTGCCCAAAGTTTGCATTTTTCTCTTTTCAACTCCTGTTCTATTCTGCATTTAGTTAGTTTATTTATTATTTTCTACTATTTTGCATCTTGGAGTTCACCCATGTAGTTTAATTGCATAATGAAATCATGATTAATTATTAAAACATTGTAATTTGCTTGCATTCCTATTTAGGATTATCTTTTAAACATCTTTATTGCCATTTTACATCTTTATCCTTTAATAGCATTGCTGTATTTTTTGTATTTTGTGTCTATTTCTCTGTTTGCAGGTCACTGACGAATTCGTCAGATCTCAGACGATCCTGCAGGTCAGAGATGATTCTGTCAAATTTTAGATGATCTGGACTGCTTCAAAAATTAGAACCTTCATCAGACATCTGAATCAGGTATGGCTCTATAATTTAGCTTTTTCCCTCTATTTTTTGTTTAAAATTTGTTTTTTGTACTTCATTTAGTCTGCATTTCCATAATAGATCAACTTAGATTCATTTGGCCAAACCCAGGACTCGAATATTTAAAGCTAAAACTGAACACATTAAACACATTTCTAACCTAGGCATGGAAACTGCCATTCAAACGTTTCTTGGTGAACCCACCATCCATCGAAAAATCACCACAATACACCTCCCCCGAGAGGCAGGACCTTCGCAAGGCCTCTCAGTCCGAGGTACCGTGCCATCCTTTTCACATCCCCCTTCCAGGAACGGATCTTATAGCCTGAAGGTAAGGGTGTGAAAAATTTGGAGCAATACATTTTTGTGAACCCGACGTGAATGCATTTAAAACCTTTTGAAAACAAAAAACAAAAAATAAAACAACCCAAAACATAGATGCATTTCAAATCATTTAAAATTAATAAGTTGCATATCATGTTTAGATGGTAGCTCCTAAGAAAATATTAGCAGTTACTATAAATGTTGAAAACCAATTAGTAACCATATAAATCAATTATGTGCTTAGTGTGCCTGAAATAGATAGAAATCAACTTTTGTGGGACGAACTTGATAGAATACTAAGTGTCATTTCATCTAGGTCAACAAAACTTAAACAAATCAAGAGGCTTGTCCTAGATAGAATCCTGGATCCTCATCAACTCGTCTTTTATCATGAACTTCAGAGAGCCTGCCATATATGGTTAGCTTATAGGAGAGCTCTTGTGTCTTCAAAAATTTTCACTTTCGAGGAATACCTCAAGAACACAGTTGTGGTACGCCAATTTCTAGTTCATATAGAATCCCAAGAAACTGATCTTATGATTAGAAGAAGATGGAACAGAACTCCTAGAGCTATGTTGTATCATGAATATTGTCGTGAGAATTATTATTATCAACCAGAATCTGAAATACATGGTATTTCTATAGCCCTTTTCATTAAATTTTTGAAAGAAAATTTTCAATTTGAAGAAGAACACTTCATGACTCTTGAAGAACTCGAGCCCATTAATGATATTTATAAATTGTTTATAGAAAACTAGATCATTACTTTTAGTATTATTTCTTGCATTTATTGTGTTGTTTGTTATCTTTACAATATTATTACAAAAACAAGAAAAAATAAAAAATAAAAACATAATAAAAACCAAAACATTTCATTTTAAATATTGTAGTAGGTATATAATTAATATATACCTCTTAAGCTTGTTGCATATATATATATATTTGCTGAAATCTAAATTAAGCACAATGCCTAAACTTAGGAATGGTAAACAAACTGAAGGAGAAGAAGAATATTGGTTAGAAGATAAAACTAGAAACCCAAATGTCCTTCCTGAGGATCCAATTTCGAAAGGAGAAACTCTAGATCAACCAGAAGATGACCTAGGTGAAGACAATGAACAAGAAGAAAATGTTAAAGAGGATGGATCCTCATCCCCTAGAGTAGCTCCAGATGGAACTATTGCTTTTGATAACTTAAATCATTTCTAGAAATTTTTCAATAATAACATTGGCGCTCTTAATATGGCAGTTCGTATTGATAAAGGGCAAATTAGTGACACTCAAGCAGCCATGGAGCATATGTTTGATGTGCACACTAATCCCTTGTCTTTTATTGATCAAGAAAGTGATAAGGCTAGACCACCCAATAGAGATATGGTCACTATGATTCAAAACATGCCAAAACAATAGGTTACCCAACCTCCTAAGGAACCTATTATTGAGCCTAAAATCATTCCCACACAAAAGAAAACTTCCTTCACTGCTTTACTTCACCAAACTATTGATCAATATGCTTCAAGTAAACAAAAACCTAAAATGAAGCCAAACACCAATTTTCAACAATCTGGAATACAGCATAATACAACTTCAAAATTTCTTCATAACACCTTTCCTACCAACAATTTACACAATAGCAATATAGCATCTAATCTCCATGTCCCTCCATCATATGCTCACAAATCTCATATCAATGCCCTACCAAACCAATATGGTGGGCAAACTAGTAATCTGGAAGCCATGGTGACACAGTTAGCTTCGCGTATGGACCAGATAGATCCCTACCGTCCCTCGTACAATTATCGAGAGATATGTAGTCAACATTTGGATCCCATAGTTGTAGCACAACCGTACCCTAAGCATTTTCCCATGTCCATCCTGCCTATATATAAAGGAACTGAATGTCCCATAGAGCATCTTCGCATGTTTAGGATAGCATGTCATGATATATCACATGATGACTTGCTATTACTAAAAATGTTCTCAAAAAGTTTAGGTGGAATGGCATTAGAGTGGTACTATCAACTACCCACTCATTCTTTGAGAAATTTTGAAGAAACAAATGAATCTTTTGTCCATCAATTTAGTGCCTACATCGAGAGGCATGTAACCATTAAATATTTATACAACTTAAAACAAGACAAGGATGAATGTTTTGCTGATTTCTTAGCTAGATGGAGGCAATTGACAGAAAACTGCACTTTGTGCTACCTTATAGGGAAATGTTGGACATTTTTATTAATAATTTACAAGAACAAACATCTTATGAGCTATCAACTGCTACTTTAACTACCTTTGATCAGGCTATAGATTTAGCTCAAAGAGTAGAAGATGCCCTCATTAGGAGAGGTCAACTTAGGAAGAAAGATGATGAGAAAACCTCCAAAAATCAATATAAAAACAAACAAGTCGTAGGTGACGGAGTCATTGACAGTAGAAATGTTGCTAATATCAATGCAACAAAAACAACAAAAAAATTTATATTGAAACCTCTTGATAAACCTCCTCGAGAATTTACTAGATTGAATCAACCATTATCAACTATTTTACCTCAATTACTCGAAAGAGGTTTGATTCAATTACTAGCTATCCGGGAACCTGATCCAACCATACCTGGATATAGAGCTGACTTACACTGTGATTTCCATAGAGGACCTGGACACTCTACCAATTCTTGTAAAAGGTTGAAGCATAAAATACAGGATCTGATTGATAATAATGAAATGGAGGTGCAAGCCTTCCCACCTAAACAAAATGCTCCTAATAATCCTCAAAAGAACATTCCCCAAAATCAAAATCAAAATGCTAATCAATCATTAGACATATTTCAACACCCTTTACCAAGACATGGTAAAGAGGTGGCCAATCAAATCGAACATCATAATGTTCCTCCTCCTACCCGATATGTAGGGACTATTAGCGAACAATTACCTGTTCAGGATCCTCAAACATTTGACACAACTTTATCCATGGTCACAACCAGGCCCCTACATAATTTTCAAACTCCAGATCCTAGTGATATAGAATCAGATACTGAAAGTGACATGGAAATCACTTCAAACCAATCAAATAGTTCTAAAAATGAATCAGATCCTATTCAACCCATCATAGATGCTATGGTTCCAGAAGAACCATTTCCTAGAAGAGTTACTACTCGACCATCTTATAATCAATTCCTCCCAAATGAACAAGCCATAAACGCTCAATCGAGACCAGTTCAGCATCTTCAATATAACATTGTAGGTACCATTGGAGTCGTTACCCGAC
Source organism: Wollemia nobilis (assembly GCA_028583015.1). Taxonomy (NCBI): domain Eukaryota; kingdom Viridiplantae; phylum Streptophyta; class Pinopsida; order Araucariales; family Araucariaceae; genus Wollemia; species Wollemia nobilis. The sequence goes on from JAQPPZ010016888.1 coordinate 24,263,376, forward strand.
AACAGGCTCAAAATTCTCAACAAGAACCAAACCATAATGATGGATCAGCTCCATTTGTTTTGAAAAATCCTAATAAAGGGAATCATACTCCCAATGTTCAACCTAAACCCCCTTACAATATTAATGAGCAATTATCTAATACTACAACCAGAATTTCCCTTTTGGATTTATTAAGATCTTCTCCTACCCATAGGGATGATTTGATGCTTACATTAATCCAAATGATGGTACCTCAAAACATTCAACCTGAAGCCATGGCCAATACTATCATCACTAGATAAGTCGATTGTATTGACTTTCGGGATAAAGATATCCCACAACATAGTTTACATAAGGATAATCCCTTATATATTACTACTCTAATTGGAGATGTAGCTATTAAACGAGTCTTGATTGATAATGGTTCATCTCTAAACATTTGCACTTTTGACTTCTACCAACGATTTGGCTTTAGAAGTGATGAAATGAAGAAAACTGACATGATTATCAAAGCTTTCAATGACGAAACACAAGAAACGTGTGGAGTTATTACCATCCCATTGCAATTTGGTCCTCGAACTCTAGATACCATCGTGTTTATTATACATTGCCCCGCATCGTACAATATACTCTTGGGTCATCCTTAGATCAATGCAATGTGGGCTTTCCCATCAACTTTACACCAATGTGTTAAATTTGAATTTAAAAATCAGTTGGTCACTATCCATGGTGATCCTAGACCCTTTGATATGTGTGCTTTGGCAGAACCTGTTGGAGTGCAATTTTGCCCTGCTCTGTCATCCACACATCCTAATTCTTATTTTTCATCTAAAACTGCGAAATACACACCCATAGCTTCACCTATTTCCCCTCCATTAATTTCATCCTCATATATAGATCAACAATCTTCTAAACAAACCACTCTAGAACCTCGAAAATATCTTAAATCCACAAACGATCCTTCATGTTCCATCCCTATAATTTCAAAACCTATAGACCCATCTATTAATACCTCCACATTATCAACATCGATCATACCTTCCACATCTAAAGATATAGGGAATGATCCTTCTACATCTTATGCTCTTTCTGATGAACTTTTACCAGATTTATCCACAATCTTAATATCAGAAAAAACAAATGCTTTCATGCAAGATTCAATTCTTTTAAATAACTTGCCACCATCTCCTCATACTTTGGGCCTCCCACAACCTATGGGAAGTACTTACCAAGTCGGGAGTTGTGCCTTCATTTATAAAGGATATGACTGGGGAAGAATCCCTTGGAATATCAAAACTCATCATGATGGATATGCCAGATGTTATTTTACCAATGAGTATATTAAAGCTAAACCCATAATGCTTAAAATGGGATATAAAGGGAAAGGCTTGGGACCTTTCCAAAATGGCATGAAAGAACCTTTCGAGGTATAACCGTGGCCTGCCCGCTATGGTGTGGGCCTATTTCCTAGTAAGGGTCAACCCTTTCCTTTTGAAGATGATGATCAACTCATATGTTATCAAGATTATTTGGATGGGCATGATGATTTGCCTCTAAAAAATCAGCCATTTACATGTAACATGCTATCCATAGCTTACCCCGAAATGATTGTCGACTCGATGAGGAGTTGGAAGGAGATATCTTCCACGATGTCTCCGTTGAAGAAATTTTACACAATGGATTTTATTTTGATGGTTCTATACCAACTATAGCCCAACTTGAGACCACTAATCCTCAAGATGAATTATCCAACTTAAACTTACAAGAATTACAAGAATTGGGCGTTTCACCCGCCCCACCTAATTTTGAAAGAGATCTACACATGGAGGTAGAAAACGTCATTAAAATTAATATTGGAACTGAGGATAGTCCTCACATAATCAATATTGGATCAAAATTAAGTCAAGAAAAACAAGAGCAATACATTGCATTCCTTAAATAATACGAAGATGTCTTCACTTGGACATATGAAGATATGCCAGGTCTAGACCCTTCTGTAGTCATGCATCACCTAGTAGTCCATCTGGATGCTAAACCTGTTAAACAAAAATTTAGAAAAATGCATCCCAAAGTGGCCCTGCTAGTCAAAGTGGAGTTAGAAAAACTCTTGAATGTTATTTTTATACAAGCTATTGATTATGCTGAATGGATGTCAAATGTAGTTCCAGTCACCAAGAAAGAAGCTACCAAAGTTAGGGTTTGCACAGATTTTAGAGATATTAACGCTGCATGCCCTAAAGATGATTTTCCTCTTCCAAACATGGATCAAATCATTGAATTTATTGTCGAGAGTGGGATGATGTCCTTAATGGATGGATTCTCCGGTTATAATCAGATCAGGATAGCTCCTGAAGATCAGGCTAAAACAACCTTTATTACCCCTTGGGGTACCTTTTGTTGGAAAGTGATGCCATTCGGCTTAAAGAACGTAGGTGCAACCTATCAACGATGACTTATATTTTTCATGATATGATGCATGATATCCTACATGATTATGTAGATGATATTATAGCTCGCTCTATTAATGAAGATAATCATTTAGATGATTTGAGAAAAGTTTTTAATCGATTAAGAGAATATCTTATTCAATTAAATCTAGCCAAATGCATATTTGGAGTTAAGTCCAATAAACTATTAGGGGTTATAGTTTCTTTACGTGGTATCAAAATTGACCCTCTTAATATTGCGGCTATCACTGATATGCCCGCACCTACCAATATATCTGAATTACGAAGTTTACAAGGTAAGCTTCAAGCTATCCGTCGCTTCATCGATAAGTTGGCGGACAAAATCGGTCCCTTTCTTAAGCTCCTTAAGAAGGATGTCCCCTTTAATTGGGACGACGAATGTAAAGAAGCTTTTGAACTTCTCAAACAATACCTCCTTAACCCACCTGTGCTTTCATCGCCTAGACCTGATCGCCCATTTCTCCTGTATATTTTAGCTTCAGATTCTGCCTTAGGAGCTATGTTAGCTCAGCTTGATGATGAAAAGAGAAAATGTGCTAATTATTACATTAGCTGAACCCTCATTAGTTATGAAACTCATTATACAAAATTAGAGAAATTATGTCTAGCAGTCGTATTTTCTACGCAAAAATTACGTCATTATATGCTCAGTCAAAAAACTTATGTCATTGCTAAATATGATCCCTTGAGGTATCTCATGAGTCGACCTTATTTATCGGGTCACACAGCCAAGTGGGTTCTTGCTCTAAGTGAGTTTGACCTCACATTCATAGGACAGAATTCTGTTAAGGGTCAAATCATAGCAGATCAATTAGCTACTGCACCCTTAGAATCTACCCATCCCCTCATCATTGAGTTTCCTGATGAATGCCTTCAATCAGAGCGAGACCATATTGAACAATGGTCCTTATACTTTGATGGAGCCCGATTCATGAGTGGGGCTGGTGCGGGTATTATTTTAATATCCCCGCAAAAACATCTTATTCCTCTATCCTTCAAATTAACATTTGCTTGCACCAACAATATTGTTGAGTATGAAGCTCTAATCCTTGGATTACGAGCTGCCTTGGTGCTAAAAATTAAACATCTGTTAGTTTTTGGTGATTCTCAACTTGTCATAAACCAAATTAATGAAGTTTATCAGACCAGAGATGATAAATTGTGCCCATATAAAGCCTATGTTTTACAACTATTATCCTTGTTTGATACAGTTTCCTTGGAAGCCATTCCTCGAACTAGCAACCGTGCAGCTGATGCTCTGGCCACGACTGCATCTCTCCTGCCCTTGGAGTTAGATGACGAATATGCCACTATCATTATTCATCGACTCTAGGAACCCGCTTCAAATAAGTCATGCTTAGAACCTTTGGATGTGTTTCTAATCAATGAAACTACTCCTGCACCTTGGTATACAGATATATTTGATTTTCTTCAAAATGGGACTTTCCCTGCCAATTCTAATAGAAACCAGCATCGGTTATTATGTAGACGAGCAAGTTGATTTGTAATAATTGGCAATACTTTATATAGGAGATCTTTTGAAGGTATCCTATTGAGATGTTTGAATTTAGAAGAATCCAAATCAGCCTTGAGTGAAGCCCACTATGGTTCTTGTGGAGGACACTTCAGTGGTAGTGTCATTACTAAAAAGCTCCTTAGGATACTTTTCGCCTACCATGGAGAATGATGCACATGAGTATGTGCGCCATTGCGATAAGTGCTAGAAACATGCTGACCTTGTCCATGCGCCTGCACAAGAACTGCAGGCTATTTCATCTGCTTGGCCCTTTTCCAAATTGGGCTTAGACATTATTGGCAAAATCAATCATGTGTCATCTGATGGACACAAATTCATCATAACCACCACTGAGTATTTCACGAAGTGGGTTGAAGCTATGCCTTTAGCTTCCTGCACTGGCACACAAGTCTCTAAATTTATTTTTAATCAAATCATTTGTAGGTTCGAAATTCCTGCAAATCTCATCTCTAATAATGGAACTTGTTTCAAAAATAAATATGTCAAGAAATTATGCCAAAAATATAAGATTCAACATCGCTAGTCCACTCCCTATTACCCTCAGGGTAATGGTCAAGCAGAAGCATCTAACAAAACCTTAATCAAAATTCTCAAAAGATTGGTCAATAAAGCGCCGCGACTAGCACATCCAGTTATATCCAGCCTTGTGGGCCTATCGAACTAGTGTTCGAACCCCCACTGGAACTTCACCTTTTGTTTTGGTTTATGGTGTTGAAGCCATTTTTCCCTTTGAATTAGAAGTTCCTTCTTTGGCTCTGCTACTTCAAGATACCAAAGTAGGAGATGAATATCGAAATGGAGACTCGAGTCATTGGAACTCCTAGATGAAAAACACATCAATGCTTTGGAGCATCTCCGTGCCTACCAAAACAAGCTTAAAATATCATATGCTAAAAAATTTCGTCATTGATCCTTTGAGATCTGTGACCTTGTTTTAAAAGAAAATCAAAAAAATACTAATGCAACTAAGGACCTTAAAGGTAAATTTGAGCCCAACTGGCTTGGACCATACATTATCATTGCTAAATTTGAATCGAGAGCATACAAATTATCTACCTTAGATGGTAAAGAACTTAAAGAACCCATGAACATTTTGCATCTTAAACGTTACTATATATAAATTCGGTCATTTCATCCTTGTATATATTTGTTTAAAATATTTCAAAATCACTATCTTGTATTTCTTTCAATTTATAAATTCAAAAAACCAAAAACATTCATAATCATCAAAATATTCAAAACTATTTGTTGTATTTATTTATGGCACTTGTTAATTATTTCAAAAATAAAAACCAGCAATATTCTTGACTCTTTCGAAACCAAAAAAAAATAAAGAAGAAAGAGAGAGTCAACATTCTCAAACTTCTCAAAAGTATTTATATATATTTATTCTTACAAATGTTGCAGTTATATGTTTCAAATTATTTTGGATAAATTAGCATTTATTTGGAATCCCTCACTTTCACAAACAAAAAATAAATATCTTGATTTTTATCTGGCATGATTACTAATCTCTCTTATATCAAAAGTTCACAAAATTCAATTAAATAAATTTTGAGCACAAAGAATTGATCTTGTTATTTACTTAAACCAAGCACATCCTTTCACAATAAAATGATTATATTTGTAATATCCTTGCTATGCTACATAGTAGAAGTGGTTTCTTGAGCGAAAAGTTTCCCCTGCTATCCTATCATGCACATGGTCTAGAATATTTGAGAATTGGCAAAAAGACAAGCTCACCCCTACCCGGAATAAAAATCCCTTGCTCTATAGCTAATCGGAGCAAGTATCCCTAGCATAGAAAAAAAAAGAAAAATCAAAGTTCAACAAAAAGAGAAAAAGAAAAATGTTATTTTATATCATTACAGCAATGTTCCAAGCATTATCAAGCAAAAATACAAAAGGAAAAGAAAATAAAATAAAAGAAAGCAAAAGAAAGCAAAAGCAAAAGCAATAAAATCCCTTTCCCTACCATTTGAAAAGAAAAGAAGGGTTGATGAGCTTGAATCCCTGGAATTCTCAATTATTTGAAAACTGTGAGGTACGCCCCATAGCAATGTGGTTTGTGCCCAACCTGCTTGGCCTTGGGTAACTCCTAGCATGGCGATATGTCTGTCACATTAGCGACCTTCTTTTGTACGGACCTATGTCTGCTTATGGATTAGCTAGCTCGTGATAATCCGACTTACATAGTAGTCCGGTATGGTTATATGCATCTAAATCATGGTTAATGAACACTTATTTGGTTCATTCAAATCACTTGTATCATATTATCTTGCTCAAAACTGGTAAACGAACATAGCAATTGCACACACATTTTGTATTTGAGAGATTTTGTGTATCATTATGATAAATCAAGATTGGAAATGAACTCACATATGCACATGGGATTCCTTATAAATCTAACTTTTGTCTTTAAGATACTTTGAAATATTTTTTGCAAATTGTTTGGAATAAATTCATTTTCTTCTTTAAAGTACAGTTGTTTAGTATAAAGACAACTACATATATAATAGAAAAAATCAAAATTTCTTTCAAAACCATACAATCAAAACACATATATATATATATTGTCAACTTTCGCAACGATGGTATAGTTCCAAAACCAAAATTGGAATTTTATGCCTAGCGCAAGTCCTCATCTTCATATTTTCAAAAAATTAAAAATCAACCATGCAATAAAACAATCTATTTTCTTCTTTGATTTTCGCGATGATGGTATAAGTCTATACCTACATATTCTATGCCTAGCGCAAACCATTGTACCAATTTTTATTCTCCATTTATTTCAAATCAAATCATAAAAAAAAACATATGACTTAAATCATTATGTTACACAATTATGCTTTCAAAAACATGCACATTATCACTATTTCATGTCATTATGTCAACCTGCAAAATTTGCAATGATGGTATAATTCCTAGGGAATTATCCAAAAAATTTATCACACTTAGGAATTTATGCCTAGCAAAAATCATTTTAACATTATTTCATGCATAATATTTTTATGAAAATCTGAAAAAAAAAACCATCATCATCATCATTTGCACCATTGCACCAAAGTCTTAAGACAGTCTCTTAAGCACTCTTTACTTTTTAACAATATTTCTATACTGGGATTAGCTTGACGATCGAGTGAGCGACGACTCCATGAAATGGTCTATAACAGTGAGAATGTCCTTTGAAATTATTGTTAAAAGTCCCTTTTATTTTTTATCAAAT